>OX419738.1:18557500-19192500 GCA_948477245.1 Thumatha senex | reverse complement strand
AATTCACTTGATAACAATACAATCAAGTCCCGCCTTTTTGCCTGAAAGAGTACTTTGACAGAGTCATACGTCGTATAGTCAGTTGAACTTTATCCCACGTAATACGAGGTCAGTATTGCCCTGTTAAAATGCTCTCTGCTGTAGATATTTTTCAATGCACATAAGGCCAACTTGGCTTAAGCACTGACATATTGCTGGAAACCGGGAACAACGGCCTAATGTGCATTTCAAAGCACGGTAAACGCTAGTAAATGGTAACGCCAGTACCGGTCACTTATATCAGTACGCTTAAAATGCTTAACGCAGTCATCGTTAACAGAACTACGAGTATGAGACAATGGGGCTACGAACTCTTCGTTATTTATCGATAGACCAAAAATAGAAAAGAATGAAAACCTGCTCGTTATTAATTCGTTGTACGTAAAACGATTGTCGAAATTTTAAACTGACATAAGAACTCTGTCGTCGTGACCGATTACTTTCATCCTTTCTTTATTTTGTGAAGGCGCAATCATCTTCACAAACTAATATTATAAAGCCGAAGAGTTTGTTTGTTTGTTTGGATGTACTACTGGTCCGAATTGATAAAAAAAAAATCTGTTGAATAGATAATTTGTCGAAGAAGATTATATCATTACGATGCTATGCAGGAGCAGTAATAGTACTACTGACTCCTTCTACCTTCTTCTTTCGCACAATATATATTCTTCGTCCAGCGTTCTTCACTCGTTCGTTTTTAAGCCTAAGTTAAATTTCGTTTGCAATTTTAACTAAAACGTCATTTAAAGTTCATCCAGTGATTCTAATCCTCTTGTGACCTCATAATTGCAATTCGCAATGACGCAACACCACCTATAATTTGTCGAAGAAGATTATATCATTACGATGCTATGCAGGAGCAGTAATAGTACTACTGACTCCTTCTACCTTCTTCTTTCGCACAATATATATTCTTCGTCCAGCGTTCTTCACTCGTTCGTTTTTAAGCCTAAGTTAAATTTCGTTTGCAATTTTAACTAAAACGTCATTTAAAGTTCATCCAGTGATTCTAATCCTCTTGTGACCTCATAATTGCAATTCGCAATGACGCAACACCACCTACCTACTCATTCCACCATTGAAACACTAATACTCTATTTGATGAGGGAAAAGAAGAACAATTCATTCTATAGAAAACAAAATTGAAGCGCAATCTTTAAAACGGAGTTAAACTGAAATGTTTCCTGTTTTAACTAATACGTCATTTTAAAGTCCATCATTGATTCAAATCCTCATAATTACAGATCGAAATGGCTTACACTATATATGAAAGAAAACCACTTCAAAATCAAAAGAAAACAAATCAATCTGTAGAAAACCAATTATGAGCAATCTTCTAAACTGTCTTCAACAGAAATGTTTCCTATTATAAATAATACTTATTTTTTTAAATCAAGTCAAAAATCATCCACTGAATGCACCTTACCATACCGTGAATCGAAATATCGCTATGAACGAGCAACACCGTCGTTGCATGAAACGTTTAACTATTATAGTAACTACTAGCGCCATCTAGTATTATATATCGTAAGCTAATCTTATAATGAACTTCTTGAATTTGTTGATGTAGGTAAACTGTAAACCTTATGGTTGTACAGGACCCTACAGGAGATAAATGAAAGTAGTAGTTAGAATTAATATTTAGTTTATTTCCCGATAGGGCCAAAAGTAGTTGTAGTCAGGGTCGCGGGTGTTGAATAAAGGTAGGCAACCGTAAGGTGGACTCTGCCGCGAGAGGCCGCGGAATCTGGATTTATCTGAGGGAGGGCCAGGTGATCTTCCACGGGTCGGATGTTGATCCTCTCGCAGTCGTAGGGTTCTCTGGCTGGGCGACGGCTTCCACTCCCGGTCTAGGCGCGACCAGAAGGAGCCTCGGAGCAGCGCTCGGCCAACAAGCAGTAGGTATAGCGGTGAGCCGTAAAGGTTAAATTTAGGGGGAAGCTACCTGCTAACGGGATTGCAGTTAATCTGTGCACAATTACCCTACACAGACACACAAATAAAAAAATACAAAGTAGGAAAAGCTTAAACTAGAACTCCTCGCCTCTAGCCCAGAGAACACCAAACGGATGCCTTAACCGCGTAAGGGCGCCACTGTAAACCTTATGGTTGTACAGGACCCTACGGGAGATAAATGAAAGTAGTAGTTAGAATTAATATTTAGTTCATTTCCCGTTAGGGCCAAAAGTAGTTGTAGTCAGGGTCGCGGGTGTTGAATAAAGGTAGGCAACCGTAAGGTGGACTCTGCCGCGAGAGGCCGCGGAATCTGGATTTATCTGAGGGAGGGCCAGGTGATCTTCCACGGGTCGGATGTTGATCCTCTCGCAGTCGTAGGGTTCTCTGGCTGGGCGACGGCTTCCACTCCCGGTCTAGGCGCGACCAGAAGGAGCCTCGGAGCAGCGCTCGGCCAACAAGCAGTAGGTATAGCGGTGAGCCGTAAAGGTTAAATTTAGGGGGAAGCTACCTGCTAACGGGATTGCAGTTAATCTGTGCACAATTACCCTACACAGACACACAAATAAAAAAATACAAAGTAGGAAAAGCTTAAACTAGAACTCCTCGCCTCTAGCCCAGAGAACACCAAACGGATGCCTTAACCGCGTAAGGGCGCCACTGTAAACCTTATGGTTGTACAGGACCCTACGGGAGATAAATGAAAGTAGTAGTTAGAATTAATATTTAGTTCATTTCCCGTTAGGGCCAAAAGTAGTTGTAGTCAGGGTCGCGGGTGTTGAATAAAGGTAGGCAACCGTAAGGTGGACTCTGCCGCGAGAGGCCGCGGAATCTGGACTTATCTGAGGGAGGGCCAGGTGATCTTCCACGGGTCGGATGTTGATCCTCTCGCAGGCGTAGGGTTCTCTGGCTGGTCGACGGCTTCCACTCCCGGTCTAGGCGCGACCAGAAGGAGCCTCGGAGCAGCGCTCGGTCAACAAGCAGTAGGTATAGCGGTGAACCGTAAAGGTTCAACCGTAACAAAGGACCCGGGATATTCCGGGTCCAATATTTTTTACAATATTTTATATATTTAAATAGTTTTAGAAAAGTACTTTTGTGTGGTAGTACACAGTATCGTAATAGACAAATCTAGGTGGTTCTCGAAACTTCCTGTCAACTGTTTATATAGGGCCCAGGGGTGGATCGAGGCGCGGGAGACGGGACCTCGAACTCCCCTCCACGCTTACACGGGAGTAACCTCAATGCCGCATCCGTCCGATAGATGGCGTAAGTCGTATGATGGCGCGGCTCAACCACGCATCATTACAAGCCCTTGGAATTATTTTCAAAATTACTCTAAATCTGTAAGTATACAACCTTCAAATTTGTTAAAGTTCCTTTATCATTAATTATAATGATAAAGGAACTTTGTTTTCAAGTTTCAATTATTTCGATAGACTCTAGTTAAAGATAAAGATTTTTTTTTGGTGATTCCTGTCTAAAAAGACATTCAACTACAGTTTTTAGTACTGAACTAGTTCAGTTTCAGCACTAGTGCATAGTATATCAATGATTAGGTACTTAGTAGTACAAAACCTTTTAGGTAGTAGGTAAGTAATTAAGCAGTCGCTACTAAATTTGAAAGGAATGTTGTAATAACCACCATCGGTAGTTAAGTCCCATGGATGGTATATGATTATCCAAATGTTGAAGTTCTGTAATATGACTTGAGGTGCTGACCTGACAAGATGTTAGCGAACCATTCTGCTTTCTGGAAAGTTACAAAAGTAAAAAGAAGTAATCTGATGTCCCCATAAATGAAATAAAAAATTATAACAAAGCTCGCTTAGACTATTGAAAGAATTACTAACGCCATCTGGTACGCTATTGGCTAATACATAATTTCGTATTTTTAAAACCACATAGAACAGATAAGAATTAATAAAATTAAATATCTTTCAGATTTACTCTGATAATATGTTAGGTTTGAATTGCTTTGTAAAGGTATGTCATAAAACAAATAAGTTCCTTAGAGAAATAAAACGTAGAAGAACACAAAGAAAATGGGTTACAAAAACATGTAGACATTTTACTCCCTACTATAAATCCTACTTATCCACACAACAGAATTTGCATTCTAAACATTATAAATTAACAAACATGATCTGCATCTGTTAAAGAAACGCACTGGTGCAATATACGGGTATAGGTATCTACAAACAGAACACAATCAAACCAATTAGTTCACCTAAAACCTTCACAAGATATTTCCTCGAAGCCGTAATGCGGAGCGAGCGCGCGACGAGTTGCTCAACAAATCGGTCAATAAATAACGCAACCAGTCGCCGTTTAATTTTCTCGACAGGCAATAGCGACGCGACGCGTGCTGAACATCGGGTAACACGGCGCAAAATGTTTTGTCTTTGGAGCTAAAACGTTTTGCTTTTTTATGACAGTGTCGAGGATTTATGCCAAATTATCTTGCAGTTTTGTGTGGAAGCTGTTTTGAATAAGTTAAGAGAGCCGATACCATTTTATTTTACGGATCTTAGTGGTATTCTTGTTTAACAATGTATTGGTTTATTGGCGGGAAGTATTTTATAAGCTTTAGGTGGTTGATAATTACAATTTTTAAAGATAAAATTAAGCCTATTGTTAATGTTGAGTCGTGGATTATAGTACTTTAGTCAATAATATTAGTAGTCCGTCTCACCTACATATACTAAGGGCCGTATTCCAGAACGTTTCTCAACACTCAATCGACGCTTGAGGCTAGTTTTTTCCTTATAAAATCTACTCTCAAGTGTTTCTTGAGTATTGATAAACGTTCTGGAATACGACCCTTAGTACACCTGCCGAGAAGCGGGACAGCTCATGGCCAAAAGATAGACAGAGAAGGAAAACTCGTAACGTGGTATAGTACTCGTAAGTTAGGCCAATCACCCTTCTACATAGATTGAGAGGCCTACGTCCGGCAGTGGACATGCCGATTTACCTAATTGATTGATTGATGAGTAGGTGAATAAACACATTATTGGTATTTTAATAAAAAAACTAAATTCATCCCTGACGGATTTGAAGCGCTCGTACCCCCGCGGACTCAGTGTTCTGTAAACGATCACTGCGTTAAGCAACTTTTACTATGTCTGGTCCTCGGATGGGTGACCACTCTGTGGCATTTACATTTGCGAGTGTTTCCGTGCTTCGGAAAGCACGTTGCCAAGCCGTTGGTCCCGGTTGCCAGTAACATGGCAGTCGTTAAACCTGGTTGAAGGCCTTATGGGCGGTTTGAAAATCTTCTAATGATCTCTCCTCTCTGACTACCCCGTCAGGGATACAGCGTGAAGATAAATACCAATTCGAATCGTTTAATACCATTAAGCAACAGAACAGGGTGCCGAGTCTGCTATGTCAATCGTGTCGAAATAGAATCGAAATCGTCGGTCAATAGAAAGCCACCGGTGCAACTTTGTCATTTTTTTGTAGTCTAATATTACAATCGTACTCCAATAGACTTCTATCGGTCGGCCGATAGAATTCTACTAACACGTACCGCGCCAGTGGCTGCTAGTCAGATGCATTTTTGATAGTCTACTAACATTTTGACAGCTAAAAACGGCGATTCTGGTTCTATTCTACGGCTAGTAGGCAATAGTAGACTCGGCCCCCAGTACTTAAACATTTATCTTTGGTTTTATTACTTCACACAGACATAGAAATACTAAAGGCCCCAAATAATTTATACTCAAGTAGATACGACAAACTCTCATATAACCTCATGTAGTCCTGCGTTAGACAAGCGCAGTGTTTTTCCTGCAACCCTCGTCACGTGACGTCTAACTTATTTATGTCATCCGGATAATCGAAAAATTTATTTCATAAATGTGCTTATTCTTTTCACATGTTTAAAACATTGTTGAAATTAGTTGAAACAGACACTTAAATTTTATTTATCTGTATAGATTGGGTCATTTGACAGAAGCCTCTATTCTGTAATCAAGCGCTTTTGACGGTCTCAGGTGAAGAGTGACAAGTGCGGACGCTTGCTGTATATTATTTTCTAAAACTAGTGCATTTATCTTGTTTTATGTGCGGGAGTGGTGGTTTCTTGGACATAAAAGTTGTGTTAGGGTGCTTTAGTGAAAGACAATGATATATATGCAGTGAAATGCTATTTTCTCTCTTGCCGCAAAAAGTCCACTGAAAACCTCAGTATAAGAATCACCATTATACTGAGGGCAAGGACCAGGACCTAGGACTAAGGACACGACATCGACAAAGACTGGACAGGACTAATTAGAAGATAAGATTGAAGAAATATAATATAAAAAATAAGATTTGGCTAAAAGGTCTTTGTAACCAGGCCATAAAATAACTATAAAAAAAAGACGGTCTCAAGAGTAAGGCGTGATGGATATTTAAGAGTAAATGTGGATGGCCTTTTACCTTGTACACTCACAAAACTTGGATGTACCTAAGTGTGGACCGACTTTCTAAACCCCTACCAAATCCACACTGAATTTTTGGCGGAGCAATAGTGTCGCCACAAAAACAAAAAAAAATGTGGATGGTATTTTACATAGAAAACATACCTTTAATAACACAGAGAAGCACGGACACAAATAATTAAAAAAAATCAAAGGTTCCTGCCGGAAAAGTTTGTATATGACATTATGTTCGGTATCGGAGGTAGGACAGTGCTGTAGGCTTACATTTAGAGATTACGTAAGTTCCTCAAAGAACCTAACATAAAATAAATAAATTAAAACGACATATTTTTTTACTGTAAAATATTATATTAACATCTTTTGTGATGTCCAAATGTCAATGTTTTCTTTTTTAATGTTTTTTCAACTTATTATGAACGATAGTGACATGAAGATTTCAAGTTAATTGCATTGCTTCGCTTCGTTGTTTTGTTTCGACTAATTTCAAATAATGTTTGCCTTAATTAGTTCCAAAAATAAATATTCGAAAACTAAAAAATAAAAACACAAAGACAGTATATACTTAGGTATAATATCCTTAGTATCAGTGACATCGTGACATCGATTGCGATGTCAAGTCACGCATTGCTGCCGCGTGGGCCAAATGGCGGGAGATGACCGGTGTCATTTGTGACCCTAAAATGCCGATCCGGTTGAAGGGACAGGTCTACAAAACCATTATTAGACCTGTCCTTTTACATGGCAGTGAGACGTGGCCGATATTGGAGCGACACAAGCAGGAGCTGCGTGTCACGGAAATGAAGATGCTGCGGTGGATGTGTGGGGTCACGCGGATGGACCGCGTGAGAAACTCTCGCATCCGCGGCAGCCTTCACGTCCGTGACATTGCAGACAAGTTGCAAGAGTGTCGCCTTCGTTGGTATGGTCACGGCTTGCGGCAACCGCCGGGCTACGTAGGTAAGAAATGTCTGGCCATGTCAGCCCCGCCGGGTCCCGGTAAGAAAGGAAGACCCAAGAAGTGCTGGCTTGACGTCGTAAGGGATGACATGCGTGCCAATGGTCTCACTACAGGGGATGCCGAAGACCGTGCGAAGTGGAGGAGAAAATGTAGGAAAGCGGACCCCGGGCGTCGCGAGACGCAACTGGGACAGACGCTCGGATGATGATGAATATCCTTAGTATCAGCTTATAAAATATCTTTAAAATTGGTACGATTTTTGAGAAGGAAATAAACGAAAACTTTATCGCACCTTGACGCCCAGCGCTTCCAGAGCGACAACGATAGTTTCTTCAGATACTTACCTAATAATACATATTTTTACGCCTTTCTCCCATCGTGGTAGGCAGAGACTATGGCTTTCCACTTGCTACGATCCTGACATACAACTTTCGCTTCTTCTACTTTCATGAGTGTTTTCATATACACGCGCCGGTTAAGGGTACTCTTGACCTGGCCTTTTTCCAAAATATCTTCGATTTGATACCTAATATACCTAGATAATTTATACTGTTGATTGATGGCACTTGGTGGAACTTGCTACACATTTTAAATAACAACACTTGTACTATTCCACAACATTTACTTGATAAACCTCTCGACAGGCAATAGCGACGCGACGCGTGCTGAACATCGGGTAACACGGCGCAAAATGTTTTGTCTTTGGAGCTAAAACGTTTTGCTTTTTTATGACAGTGTCGAGGATTTATGCCAAATTATCTTGCAGTTTTGTGTGGAAGCTGTTTTGAATAAGTTAAGAGAGCCGATACCATTTTATTTTACGGATCTTAGTGGTATTCTTGTTTAACAATGTATTGGTTTATTGGCGGGAAGTATTTTATAAGCTTTAGGTGGTTGATAATTACAATTTTTAAAGATAAAATTAAGCCTATTGTTAATGTTGAGTCGTGGATTATAGTACTTTAGTCAATAATATTAGTAGTCCGTCTCACCTACATATACTAAGGGCCGTATTCCAGAACGTTTCTCAACACTCAATCGACGCTTGAGGCTAGTTTTTTCCTTATAAAATCTACTCTCAAGTGTTTCTTGAGTATTGATAAACGTTCTGGAATACGACCCTTAGTACACCTGCCGAGAAGCGGGACAGCTCATGGCCAAAAGATAGACAGAGAAGGAAAACTCGTAACGTGGTATAGTACTCGTAAGTTAGGCCAATCACCCTTCTACATAGATTGAGAGGCCTACGTCCGGCAGTGGACATGCCGATTTACCTAATTGATTGATTGATGAGTAGGTGAATAAACACATTATTGGTATTTTAATAAAAAAACTAAATTCATCCCTGACGGATTTGAAGCGCTCGTACCCCCGCGGACTCAGTGTTCTGTAAACGATCACTGCGTTAAGCAACTTTTACTATGTCTGGTCCTCGGATGGGTGACCACTCTGTGGCATTTACATTTGCGAGTGTTTCCGTGCTTCGGAAAGCACGTTGCCAAGCCGTTGGTCCCGGTTGCCAGTAACATGGCAGTCGTTAAACCTGGTTGAAGGCCTTATGGGCGGTTTGAAAATCTTCTAATGATCTCTCCTCTCTGACTACCCCGTCAGGGATACAGCGTGAAGATAAATACCAATTCGAATCGTTTAATACCATTAAACAACAGAACAGGGTGCCGAGTCTGCTATGTCAATCGTGTCGAAATAGAATCGAAATCGTCGGTCAATAGAAAGCCACCGGTGCAACTTTGTCATTTTTTTGTAGTCTAATATTACAATCGTACTCCAATAGACTTCTATCGGTCGGCCGATAGAATTCTACTAACACGTACCGCGCCAGTGGCTGCTAGTCAGATGCATTTTTGATAGTCTACTAACATTTTGACAGCTAAAAACGGCGATTCTGGTTCTATTCTACGGCTAGTAGGCAATAGTAGACTCGGCCCCCAGTACTTAAACATTTATCTTTGGTTTTATTACTTCACACAGACATAGAAATACTAAAGGCCCCAAATAATTTATACTCAAGTAGATACGACAAACTCTCATATAACCTCATGTAGTCCTGCGTTAGACAAGCGCAGTGTTTTTCCTGCAACCCTCGTCACGTGACGTCTAACTTATTTATGTCATCCGGATAATCGAAAAATTTATTTCATAAATGTGCTTATTCTTTTCACATGTTTAAAACATTGTTGAAATTAGTTGAAACAGACACTTAAATTTTATTTATCTGTATAGATTGGGTCATTTGACAGAAGCCTCTATTCTGTAATCAAGCGCTTTTGACGGTCTCAGGTGAAGAGTGACAAGTGCGGACGCTTGCTGTATATTATTTTCTAAAACTAGTGCATTTATCTTGTTTTATGTGCGGGAGTGGTGGTTTCTTGGACATAAAAGTTGTGTTAGGGTGCTTTAGTGAAAGACAATGATATATATGCAGTGAAATGCTATTTTCTCTCTTGCCGCAAAAAGTCCACTGAAAACCTCAGTATAAGAATCACCATTATACTGAGGGCAAGGACCAGGACCTAGGACTAAGGACACGACATCGACAAAGACTGGACAGGACTAATTAGAAGATAAGATTGAAGAAATATAATATAAAAAATAAGATTTGGCTAAAAGGTCTTTGTAACCAGGCCATAAAATAACTATAAAAAAAAGACGGTCTCAAGAGTAAGGCGTGATGGATATTTAAGAGTAAATGTGGATGGCCTTTTACCTTGTACACTCACAAAACTTGGATGTACCTAAGTGTGGACCGACTTTCTAAACCCCTACCAAATCCACACTGAATTTTTGGCGGAGCATAGTGTCGCCACAAAAACAAAAAAAAAAGTGGATGGTATTTTACATAGAAAACATACCTTTAATAACACAGAGAAGCACGGACACAAATAATTAAAAAAAATCAAAGGTTCCTGCCGGAAAAGTTTGTATATGACATTATGTTCGGTATCGGAGGTAGGACAGTGCTGTAGGCTTACATTTAGAGATTACGTAAGTTCCTCAAAGAACCTAACATAAAATAAATAAATTAAAACGACATATTTTTTTACTGTAAAATATTATATTAACATCTTTTGTGATGTCCAAATGTCAATGTTTTCTTTTTTAATGTTTTTTCAACTTATTATGAACGATAGTGACATGAAGATTTCAAGTTAATTGCATTGCTTCGCTTCGTTGTTTTGTTTCGACTAATTTCAAATAATGTTTGCCTTAATTAGTTCCAAAAATAAATATACGAAAACTAAAAAATAAAAACACAAAGACAGTATATACTTAGGTATAATATCCTTAGTATCAGTGACATCGTGACATCGATTGCGATGTCAAGTCACGCATTGCTGCCGCGTGGGCCAAATGGCGGGAGATGACCGGTGTCATTTGTGACCCTAAAATGCCGATCCGGTTGAAGGGACAGGTCTACAAAACCATTATTAGACCTGTCCTTTTACATGGCAGTGAGACGTGGCCGATATTGGAGCGACACAAGCAGGAGCTGCGTGTCACGGAAATGAAGATGCTGCGGTGGATGTGTGGGGTCACGCGGATGGACCGCGTGAGAAACTCTCGCATCCGCGGCAGCCTTCACGTCCGTGACATTGCAGACAAGTTGCAAGAGTGTCGCCTTCGTTGGTATGGTCACGGCTTGCGGCAACCGCCGGGCTACGTAGGTAAGAAATGTCTGGCCATGTCAGCCCCGCCGGGTCCCGGTAAGAAAGGAAGACCCAAGAAGTGCTGGCTTGACGTCGTAAGGGATGACATGCGTGCCAATGGTCTCACTACAGGGGATGCCGAAGACCGTGCGAAGTGGAGGAGAAAATGTAGGAAAGCGGACCCCGGGCGTCGCGAGACGCAACTGGGACAGACGCTCGGATGATGATGAATATCCTTAGTATCAGCTTATAAAATATCTTTAAAATTGGTACGATTTTTGAGAAGGAAATAAACGAAAACTTTATCGCACCTTGACGCCCAGCGCTTCCAGAGCGACAACGATAGTTTCTTCAGATACTTACCTAATAATACATATTTTTACGCCTTTCTCCCATCGTGGTAGGCAGAGACTATGGCTTTCCACTTGCTACGATCCTGACATACAACTTTCGCTTCTTCTACTTTCATGAGTGTTTTCATATACACGCGCCGGTTAAGGGTACTCTTGACCTAGCCTTTTTCCAAAATATCTTCGATTTGATACCTAATATACCTAGATAATTTATACTGTTGATTGATGGCACTTGGTGGAACTTGCTACACATTTTAAATAACAACACTTGTACTATTCCACAACATTTACTTGATAAACCTCTCGACAGGCAATAGCGACGCGACGCGTGCTGAACATCGGGTAACACGGCGCAAAATGTTTTGTCTTTGGAGCTAAAACGTTTTGCTTTTTTATGACAGTGTCGAGGATTTATGCCAAATTATCTTGCAGTTTTGTGTGGAAGCTGTTTTGAATAAGTTAAGAGAGCCGATACCATTTTATTTTACGGATCTTAGTGGTATTCTTGTTTAACAATGTATTGGTTTATTGGCGGGAAGTATTTTATAAGCTTTAGGTGGTTGATAATTACAATTTTTAAAGATAAAATTAAGCCTATTGTTAATGTTGAGTCGTGGATTATAGTACTTTAGTCAATAATATTAGTAGTCCGTCTCACCTACATATACTAAGGGCCGTATTCCAGAACGTTTCTCAACACTCAATCGACGCTTGAGGCTAGTTTTTTCCTTATAAAATCTACTCTCAAGTGTTTCTTGAGTATTGATAAACGTTCTGGAATACGACCCTTAGTACACCTGCCGAGAAGCGGGACAGCTCATGGCCAAAAGATAGACAGAGAAGGAAAACTCGTAACGTGGTATAGTACTCGTAAGTTAGGCCAATCACCCTTCTACATAGATTGAGAGGCCTACGTCCGGCAGTGGACATGCCGATTTACCTAATTGATTGATTGATGAGTAGGTGAATAAACACATTATTGGTATTTTAATAAAAAAACTAAATTCATCCCTGACGGATTTGAAGCGCTCGTACCCCCGCGGACTCAGTGTTCTGTAAACGATCACTGCGTTAAGCAACTTTTACTATGTCTGGTCCTCGGATGGGTGACCACTCTGTGGCATTTACATTTGCGAGTGTTTCCGTGCTTCGGAAAGCACGTTGCCAAGCCGTTGGTCCCGGTTGCCAGTAACATGGCAGTCGTTAAACCTGGTTGAAGGCCTTATGGGCGGTTTGAAAATCTTCTAATGATCTCTCCTCTCTGACTACCCCGTCAGGGATACAGCGTGAAGATAAATACCAATTCGAATCGTTTAATACCATTAAGCAACAGAACAGGGTGCCGAGTCTGCTATGTCAATCGTGTCGAAATAGAATCGAAATCGTCGGTCAATAGAAAGCCACCGGTGCAACTTTGTCATTTTTTTGTAGTCTAATATTACAATCGTACTCCAATAGACTTCTATCGGTCGGCCGATAGAATTCTACTAACACGTACCGCGCCAGTGGCTGCTAGTCAGATGCATTTTTGATAGTCTACTAACATTTTGACAGCTAAAAACGGCGATTCTGGTTCTATTCTACGGCTAGTAGGCAATAGTAGACTCGGCCCCCAGTACTTAAACATTTATCTTTGGTTTTATTACTTCACACAGACATAGAAATACTAAAGGCCCCAAATAATTTATACTCAAGTAGATACGACAAACTCTCATATAACCTCATGTAGTCCTGCGTTAGACAAGCGCAGTGTTTTTCCTGCAACCCTCGTCACGTGACGTCTAACTTATTTATGTCATCCGGATAATCGAAAAATTTATTTCATAAATGTGCTTATTCTTTTCACATGTTTAAAACATTGTTGAAATTAGTTGAAACAGACACTTAAATTTTATTTATCTGTATAGATTGGGTCATTTGACAGAAGCCTCTATTCTGTAATCAAGCGCTTTTGACGGTCTCAGGTGAAGAGTGACAAGTGCGGACGCTTGCTGTATATTATTTTCTAAAACTAGTGCATTTATCTTGTTTTATGTGCGGGAGTGGTGGTTTCTTGGACATAAAAGTTGTGTTAGGGTGCTTTAGTGAAAGACAATGATATATATGCAGTGAAATGCTATTTTCTCTCTTGCCGCAAAAAGTCCACTGAAAACCTCAGTATAAGAATCACCATTATACTGAGGGCAAGGACCAGGACCTAGGACTAAGGACACGACATCGACAAAGACTGGACAGGACTAATTAGAAGATAAGATTGAAGAAATATAATATAAAAAATAAGATTTGGCTAAAAGGTCTTTGTAACCAGGCCATAAAATAACTATAAAAAAAAGACGGTCTCAAGAGTAAGGCGTGATGGATATTTAAGAGTAAATGTGGATGGCCTTTTACCTTGTACACTCACAAAACTTGGATGTACCTAAGTGTGGACCGACTTTCTAAACCCCTACCAAATCCACACTGAATTTTTGGCGGAGCAATAGTGTCGCCACAAAAACAAAAAAAAATGTGGATGGTATTTTACATAGAAAACATACCTTTAATAACACAGAGAAGCACGGACACAAATAATTAAAAAAAATCAAAGGTTCCTGCCGGAAAAGTTTGTATATGACATTATGTTCGGTATCGGAGGTAGGACAGTGCTGTAGGCTTACATTTAGAGATTACGTAAGTTCCTCAAAGAACCTAACATAAAATAAATAAATTAAAACGACATATTTTTTTACTGTAAAATATTATATTAACATCTTTTGTGATGTCCAAATGTCAATGTTTTCTTTTTTAATGTTTTTTCAACTTATTATGAACGATAGTGACATGAAGATTTCAAGTTAATTGCATTGCTTCGCTTCGTTATTTTGTTTCGACTAATTTCAAATAATGTTTGCCTTAATTAGTTCCAAAAATAAATATTCGAAAACTAAAAAATAAAAACACAAAGACAGTATATACTTAGGTATAATATCCTTAGTATCAGTGACATCGTGACATCGATTGCGATGTCAAGTCACGCATTGCTGCCGCGTGGGCCAAATGGCGGGAGATGACCGGTGTCATTTGTGACCCTAAAATGCCGATCCGGTTGAAGGGACAGGTCTACAAAACCATTATTAGACCTGTCCTTTTACATGGCAGTGAGACGTGGCCGATATTGGAGCGACACAAGCAGGAGCTGCGTGTCACGGAAATGAAGATGCTGCGGTGGATGTGTGGGGTCACGCGGATGGACCGCGTGAGAAACTCTCGCATCCGCGGCAGCCTTCACGTCCGTGACATTGCAGACAAGTTGCAAGAGTGTCGCCTTCGTTGGTATGGTCACGGCTTGCGGCAACCGCCGGGCTACGTAGGTAAGAAATGTCTGGCCATGTCAGCCCCGCCGGGTCCCGGTAAGAAAGGAAGACCCAAGAAGTGCTGGCTTGACGTCGCACATGCGTGCCAATGGTCTCACTACAGGGGATGCCGAAGACCGTGCGAAGTGGAGGAGAAAATGTAGGAAAGCGGACCCCGGGCGTCGCGAGACGCAACTGGGACAGACGCTCGGATGATGATGAATATCCTTAGTATCAGCTTATAAAATATCTTTAAAATTGGTACGATTTTTGAGAAGGAAATAAACGAAAACTTTATCGCACCTTGACGCCCAGCGCTTCCAGAGCGACAACGATAGTTTCTTCAGATACTTACCTAATAATACATATTTTTACGCCTTTCTCCCATCGTGGTAGGCAGAGACTATGGCTTTCCACTTGCTACGATCCTGACATACAACTTTCGCTTCTTCTACTTTCATGAGTGTTTTCATATACACGCGCCGGTTAAGGGTACTCTTGACCTGGCCTTTTTCCAAAATATCTTCGATTTGATACCTAATATACCTAGATAATTTATACTGTTGATTGATGGCACTTGGTGGAACTTGCTACACATTTTAAATAACAACACTTGTACTATTCCACAACATTTACTTGATAAACCTAACCGGTTTCGCCTCACGGCATTCTCAAAGGCACACAATATATGACCACTTAGTGGTCCACTTTTATCAAGTAAATGTTTTGGAATAGTACAAGGGGTTTCATTTAAAAAATATATACCTAGGTTTCCTCTCTTTTTACTGTGATAATATTAAAGTTTCTTCGCCCAAGTTGTCAGTAGGTATATATAGGCGTGTGTGAAAAGTGTCCCACAATATTTATTTATTTATTTATTATATAAAACGGTATTTAGGAAAGAATACAATCAATTTCTACTTACAATATTATCTTATATATGTTTTCTATTCCTGGACCATCGCGGTATCTCGGTTTGATTTTTAATTAGGTAGTTAGAGTTTTACAATATATTAGACCGCCGATAGATTTATAGAATCAGCCAAGCGCTTTTGAATATGAGGCCAATTTAGAAAACTTCCGTAAAGTCCGTGTAAATTTACGTCGCTCGTGGCAGTTGTGACCTCAACCCCATTCCTTCCATTTGTTACTGATAAGGATAAAGTATTCTACTTATAGTGGTTGCAAGCGTTACCTTTATTCTATAAATCGACCAAGTGTCAGTGAGATGCCGAACTTATTCATGCTAACACCTGTCTGCACTGTCATGAAACTTTTGAACTATCAAATCTTATATAAATAAAAAATGATTCGCAAAATATGTTGCTAAGCGCAAAACTCGAAGACGGTCGGACAGATTCGTGCAATTTTTTTTTATTTATTTCTTTAACTTTAAGGAAGCTAGGTATTATAATATTTCTGATTCTGACTGCCTTTGTGGCGCAGTGGTTGTGTATGCGACTGCAGTGTTCCAGTCTCGGGTATCGAATTCATGGTCGGAACAATTAATAGCGTCATCCGCAAATGTTCATTTCGAAGAATACAATTATAATGTACTAATTGGGGCCCGCGGCTCCGCAAGCGTGGTGAAGTTTTCCCGTTCCCGTTTCCCACAGGAACTTGTTCCCGGGATAGAAAGTAGCCTATGTGTTATATAAATATCTTAATTCAAATAAAAGATCCATCCAGATTTTGCGTGAAAGAGTAACAAACATCCATCCATACTTCAAACTTTCGCGTTTATTATTACTGTGCTTCGGAAGGCGCGTTAAGCCGTTTGGTCCGGGATGCCAGTAATATGGCAGTCGAAGTTGAGTTCAGCCAAGTTGAAGGCCGTTTAATCGGCTTGAAAAATTTCAACGGCAGGTCGCCACAACCTGCGCCTGTCCATTTCAACACAGCATCACGGCGCACCACCTGATACGTGGGACTAAAACTGTTTACGGTGAAATGCGGGCGTATAATATGCCTCTGCCACCCCTTCGGGGATTATGGCGTGAATGATAAGATAAAATAACTAATAAAAGATAAAGTACATTTAAATTTATACACATGTACTCTATTTATGCAAATAATTATACTTGCAAATCTATTTCGGTTTACAATAAACTTTATCTACTCACTAAGAAGTCTGGATGGCGCCAAGACTGTCAATTGTCACTTCCCTGGTGCCAAGATGGCGCCAAACGGGAAACTGGCAAAATGGCTCTAATATAAACGTGATTATTTTATTCACATCGTATTAAATCAACTCGGAAAAGGTCATTGCACATCGGCCGCCCCGCCTCGTAAACCATCGGAAATTCAGAACGTATGAAATTTACATAGAGGTAGTTCCGCCCCCGCACTACGCTTGATTAGTACTAAATTGAAGTTCAAAGTATAATAATTAAGTTCTAAGATATAGTAATATTGTAAGTATATTATTCTAAGTATAATATAACTAGAACTTAATTATGATAATTTAATTAAGTAGTATTCAAGCGTAGTGTCCTGATAGCTACCCGGGACAACTCTGACGATAAAATGCTTGCATTTTCCTCCACAGGTAGGTTAATTAGCGATAAGGCCGCACTACACATTTATGAAATCGTTCGCTCTTTGTATGATTTCTTTTTATTTTGGTGTGCAATAAAGTACAAAGCAATAAAGTTTATTCTACTCTACTCTACATATCCTAATATACTAAACTTCGGCCTGTCGTTTTCTCCACAATATACATATACATAAATATACAAATAGAATTATAATAATAAAGAAACATAATAATGATAATGTTCTGTTTAAAAAAATGTAAACGAAAAGGAATGTAATTACTGGCTATTAAAAAAGAGTGGCCTTGAGTTTTATTGCCAGGTTCCTCAAGTTCCTCACCTTCCTCAGGCTCTACATATTGCTTTGCGAATCTGGCAGTTAATATAGAAGCAATAATCTTGACGTTCATAAGTTTTACTTTGTGACCTACATGAATAAAGATATTTTCAGACTGTTGACATCGTGTCAACGAGTTTTAAGGCGTCCCTGTCTTCTTGTCCCGTCCCTTGGGTACCACAGAGTCACATAAATTGTTATACTTAATTTAGATACATAAACAAAAAAAGTTATTGATTTTTTCGTTAATTGACCTATAATATTTAATTATAGAAGGTCAATTAACAAAAAAAATCATAAAATTATAGAAGGTCAATTAACGAAAAAATCAATAACGTTTTGTGAATTAAAAATCAATAGCATACGCTTATTTTTTATTGTGATTAAATTCATAAAACAAATACAGGAATTTAAACGCCAAAAAACCAGCCCACCTCAAATCTATCTTCAGATTCATTTCAACGGTGATCGCGTTTGACGTTTACAGGGAACAACACTCTAAAACATCCTTCTCTACGTCTCCCCTCACGCTTCCCCCATCACCCACCCTTCCACCCCCGTTGCTAGTAGCTACCCACTGGTAATATTCTGGCATCTTCATGATTTCGCTATGACCTCAACCGTGATACTGTGTTATTTATAAGTATTATCAATGTACTTCGTTAACGCCTTTCTTGTTAATTTGAAATCCTGTTTGTAAGGCGAGTTTCTAAGTAATATTATGTAAGCATTATAATTATGTACCTACTTTTGACTCGAATAGAGAAAGATTACATTACATGTTTAATTTGTTACAACTTTTGACTCGAATCGAGAAAGATTACATGTGTAATTTGTTACAACAGATAAATAAAATTTGAGATTCCAATTTAACAGCTTTTTACTAAATACGTATAAAGTTGGCACTGACTTAAATATTTTTTTATGTTAGTCTGCCTGTTTGTTCCAACTAATCTCTGAAACGGAATGGACCAATTTTAACGCGGGTTTCACTGGCAGATAACTGATGATAAGGAATAACTTGGTTACATTGGATAAAATGTAAACAAAAAAGAACAGAACACGGGAAACAGAACTTCGCGGGTAAAACCGCGGTCATCTCCTAGTACTTAAATTATACTAAACCGGATTTAAAATTGGTTCATCAATGACATGCTCTCAAAAAAGACTATTTATTGTTGCTTTAGGTAAAGACAATTATTTATCAAACATAATATGCAGGTTTTGAGCTAAGAAAACCCTATCCCTCCCAGTCTCATGACCCCAAAATATTATACCACTAGGTGACCCAAGATATTTCACACTCTACTTACACCTATTTAATCCCATCGCTTATAAATTCTACAATAATGCATATAAATTTGCCTGTTTTGCCGACATTTATGACTACTGCTTCGCTCTCCAGGGTAGCAGCGTGATGATATATAGCCTGTGGGTTATCTAACATAATTTTTTTTTTCTAATCCTGCCATTAGTTCCTGGGATTAGCGCGTTCAACCAAACATACAAACTTTTCAGCTTTATAACTAATTAGTTGACGCCCGCGGCTTCGCCCGCGTAGAGAAGTTTTCCCGTTCCCGTTTCCCACAGGAACTTGTTCCCGGGATAAAAAGTAGCCTATGTGTTATTCTGATGTAAAAGATACATTACGTGTGTAACAATGAAAATGTTTAGAAAATGAAAAACGGCTTAATGTAGAAAATTGCTAATACTTTTATTGTTTTTCGAAGTAATCTCGGTTCCTCTCTACACATCGTCGCATTCGATGGAACCACTGAGAAAAGCTGTGGGCCCATTCTTCCTTAGGGTCTCTTCTATGGCATTTTCGTACGCTTTCACCGCATCTTCAGGGCTCGTAAAGCGAATACCTCGAAGTTTATCTTTAGATCTTGGGAATAAATGAAAGTTGCAGGGCGCCAGGTCGGGACAGTATGGCGGATGACTCATTATCTCGACACCTGCCATAGTCAAATATTCAACAGTCCGTTTTGCGGAGTGCGCATTGTCGTGGTGAAGAAGGATCCTGCTTCGAGAGCGCTGCTGTCGAATTTTTTCCAAGACAACAGGCAAACAGCGATTGACGTACCAGTCTGCAGTAACTGTCCTTCCATCTTTTAGCATAACTGTCGCGAAATGCCTTTCCGACCAAAGATCGAGGCTATCATCTTTTTTCCTTGACTTCTTTCTTTCTTTACCTTAGTTGGCCGATCCTTAAAAGGAAACACCCACTGAGCTGATTGTCTTTTGGTTTCGGGTTCGTAGCAATATATCCAGCTTTCATCACCTGTGACGATGTCAAATACAGCATTTGAGTCATCGCCGTTGAACTTATCCAACATTTCGCGACACCAGTCCATGCGAAGGCGTTTCTGGTCGTCGGTTATAGTATGGGGAATCCATCTGGTACAAAGCTTCCTGACACCTAAATATTCCTGTAATATTTTTTGAACTTGACTCATACATAGCCTAGGCTTGCCCGTATCTGCTGATAGGTCACTCTCTTATCTACCTCTATCATACGTCGCACAGCACTGATGCTATCTTCAGTAGTCGCTGTTAAAGGACGTCCCTCACGCGGATCATCACTGAAATTGCTACGTCCACGCTTAAACTCGTTAAACCAATTGTAAATAGTGGCACGAGATGGGGCTTCATTATGAAATGCTAATCGTAATCGCAGCCTATCATAGCTTTGTTGTTGAGTAAGCCCACAACGAAAGTCATAATAAATCATTGACCGAAAATTTTCTCGCGTTAAGTTCATTTTTTTTTTCATTTTTTTTTTTTTTTTCATTTTCAAATTAAAGAGAGTTTTACATTTGCCGCCAATTCACAAAAACAAATGACAAATGAATGCAATATATTACATTAGGTTACCAAAGAGTTCTATAATTGAAATTCAAAAAAAGTTTTCATTAGCAATATTTATTTCTGCCCAGTTCTAGACATTGTCAGTGTTACCTAGGTATTGTAAAGTTTCATTACAATCTATTCAGTAGTTTTTATGTGGAAGAGTAACAAACATCCATACAAACTTTCGCATTTATAATATTATTAAGATTAAGATATACTCGTATATAAAAATCAATGCCACTTTTGGTTGTAATTTTATAACTCAAGAACGGGTTCACCTATCCAAATCAAATGTTTAGCCTTTATTTGGGCTATTTAGTAGATGATTTATGTGAAGTTTGCACAAAATCGGTCGAACGGTTCTTCATTTATGACTTTTATAGTGGCGCTGACGAAGTTGCGCGGGTCAGCTAGTGTTAGTATAGATACTTAAATGTCTATGAGATAAAACCATGATAATGCGGTAAGTAAAGTTATTTGATTCGTATTTTTTTTTATACCACTGAGGTGGCAGACAAGCCTACATACGGCCTACATGATGGAAAGTGGTCACCGTAGCCTATGGACGTTTGCAACATCAGAGGAGCAGCACTCGCGCTGCCGACCCTTTAAAAACCTTCTAAGACCCCTTTTTAAGAACCCCATACTGTAGACGTTCGGGAAAACCCAGGTAGGGAGCTCATTCCACAATCTAAGCGTACGCGAAATGAAGCCTCTATCGGACCTAACCGTATGTGAGCGCTCCGGGCGCAAAGTGTGAGGGTGAACACCCTGTCTATGGCGAGCGGTGCGATGATAGAAGATAGCCGTGGACATCATGTCAAACAATTGCTCAGAGCACAGACCGTTGTACAGGCGATATAATACACATAAGGAATTTTACTAAGTGTGTTTGAATGTTGAACCAGTCTACTGCACACTTTGTCAATTTGCTCGTGCCAATTTAATGAGTTGTCAATATTTAGACCAAGCGCGCTGGTGTCATTTATCGTTTGAATCTAATTTTATTATAATTTTTGGTATCTAAAATGGGCGTTACGTGCACATTGAGCCGTTACTCCCGGTTGCTAGTAACATGGCAGTCGTTAACCCAATTTGAAGGCCTAATGAACAGCTTAAAAAAATTCAACAGCAAGTTGCCACAACTTGCGCCTGTCTATTTCTACACGGGAACACGGCTCACCAGGTCACCACCTCTAACGTGGAATAAAAATCCTTAAGGTGAAATGTGGGCGTCTAGTATGCCTCTGCCATTCCTTTGGGAATAAAGACGTGAATAGTAAAGTAAATTGGGAATTACAAACAGACGGTTCAATTTTATTTATCAGGATAGATAAATCTCTTTGAGCTGTGAACGTCTCGCTCTAAGGACCTTAAGTTTCATTGATTGACATCCCTGAGTTGTGGAAATCAGCAATACTGAAGTGTCAAGTATGTCAAGTATAAATATGCCCACAGTTCTGTTGTGAAAAAAGAGATGAAATATTCTGTGAAAGATAGATATAATTATTTTAACATGATTTTGATAAATACATTTACTCATAAACAAACTAATGTATACTATAACATAATAATTTAATTGCCATATTTTATGATGTTTTAAACAAACCGAGCATTGTGCTTTGGGCTACAATGCACCTCGTACTCTAGTAATAAGTATTAATTCTTAAAGAGAGTTTACAAATTAAAAGATACCTAGGACTTATTTTTATCTTCTGCAAAATTTGCACACTTCTGACCAAAGAAAAAGAAAGAAGAATCAGTTTATTCTGCGTGAACATATGGATAAAAACATAAATAGGTATATTTTACGTTCTAGAACTAGACCAATCCTAATTCTACTTATATTATAAACAGGAAAGTTTGTAATACCTAATGAATGTTTATTACTCCTTCACGCAAAATCTACTGAATGGATTTTAAAGAAACTATACAATAATATAGCTTACACATCAGAATAACACATGGGCTACTTTTTATCCCGGGATCAAGTTCCTGTAGGAAACGAGAACGGGAAAATATCACTACGCGTGCGAAACCGCCAACTTATAAATTAGAAATTAAATTAAATGCCTAAGTTATCGACGCAGAGCAGGGGACACTTTTCAGCATTTAGGGACACGCGGGCATTGCTGCTGATACGTGGCAGAGTTGATTTTAGAAAATCAACCCCTTAAAAAAGATTAATTACTTATGGTACTAGTAGTACCCAGTAGCCCACGGATAAAATTGTACAGGAACCTACTTAAGACAGATGTATAAATAAATTAGTAACACAATAGCTAGTTAAGCATTCATCGCTCGAAATACTCGGGCGTCACTATAAATGAAGTTGCAATATTTTACCCCGGTTCCACAATATATTATGTGCCTTTCGTAGCGCCAATGCGGAGAGCCGACTAGTTGCTCGATTTATCTCACGATTACTTTTCTGCGCATCAAAGTCAGAATTTCTTGCAATATTTACATTGTATCCATACGTTTCTAACTAATTTTCGCTTTACCAACGATATAGTGGCCATAACTGACACTGTACTCAATATTATGCTCGATAAGTAGAATTAGGCGTTCGAGAGAGTTATGCTTAAAATTAACAATGGAGGAGACAAAAATCTATCTTGTTATAATTGGATACCCTAAGGACGATGTTGACATTGAAGGTGGGCCCAAAGTCGAGAAAAAAGTCAACAGTCAAAGGTCGATAAGGATAGGAAGAGTTGGGAGTTAAGAGTGTAGGTGGGAGGTACCGTAACAGAACTAGCCAAACTCTATGACAAAGTATAATTAAGAAAAAAAATAAAATTAATTGTCTGTGGAGCTAAGGAGGTACGAAAATGACTTTCGACGGGAAGAGTGACAAGTGCGGACGCTTGCTGTATATTATTTTCTAAAACTAGTGTATTTATCTTGTTTTATGTGCGGAAGTGGTAGTTTCTTGGACATAAAAGTTGTGTTAACGTGCTATAGTGATACACAATGATATATAAGCAGTGAATCGCTATTTTCTCTCTCGCCACAGAAAGTCCACGGAAAACCTCAGTGTAAGAACCACCTTTATACTGAAGGCAAGGACCAGTAGAACAGGTCGCTGACCGTATTAAGACATTTTATTTATTGATTTTAAATGAAATTTCTTCACGCAGTATGTCTAAAGGGGTAGTCAGAGAGGACAGATCGCCAGGCTTCGCGATCTATGCATACTTCTTTCGCTTCTTGCAGATTCATTAATTTATTGATTAATTTATTATTTTTTATTACATGACATAGACATAGTGTCACGCCTTTATCTCCGAAGGGGTAGGCAGTGGCATATCATACGCCCACATTTCACCGTATGCACTTTTGTCTATATAGTTATAGATTGGGTAATAGGAATCCTTCTTATATTAAAAGTGTGATCAATCACTCTAACCCCTGAACGAATTTGGTTGAATTTCTGATTCGATCGCCGGCCAGATTAAAGATGGTGGAGGGTCAGAAGATGCTAATAAAGGCATATTAATCTTCTATTATCTTACAATTGCATTGCTTTTTCTCCTATCTTTCCCCTCCCCAAGCGACCTCTACCCAGTCACATGTCACAAAAACCTTCCGTTACTCAGTGCGAAGCACCAGAGCTATATCGTAAATATACATAGCAACCACAGAGTCTGCTCATATAGGTCGAAGGTCGAACCTAACATACCTGTGGAGGACGGATTCGACAGTGACAACTACTATTATGAAATATATACTGAGGTGACAACTGATAAGCGAACCATAGAACTGAACGTGCTACGAAGGCTTTGCTTGGGGAACCATTTGTTTCTTTTTGGTTTAACATGTAGTAGCTAAGAAAAAGCATGAAAAGTAATAGAATCAATTATTATATTGATAGATTATGCGTCAATCCTTAGCAAATAAATTATTAGACACGAAGAAAACAAGTCATGGTTTTGGATTCTAAATCCCATAAATAGTGCATTAGAGTTTTACAAATGATTTAGCCCATGTAACTGACTAGTCCAGTATTCCTATCGTTTTGATATATAACAAATGGATATATTAGCTAGAAACGCTTTCTTAATTGCATGCCCAGGTCAAAATTTTCCAGTTTCTCCAAATTTACAGAGGAGCTGGGACGACATACATTGTAAATTGATTTATAACAATCTTTTGAGCTGTAGTACAGGTTCGGCGCGTGCTAGGCTTTTGGCTGTGGGTGCGCATGAGGCCGGCTACTGGCTTCACGCGTACCCTTCGTCAAATACAGGAACATTTCTTGAGCCTGACACGCTTCGAATCGCAACCTGTCTACGGCTTGGGGTTCCGGTCTGCGTTCCTCATAAATGTCCCTGTGGCAGTGATGTCGACAAGCTTGGACATCACGGACTGTCATGCCAAAAAAGTGCAGGCCGCTTCTCGAGACATGCCGCACTAAACGATATCATTCGCCGGTCTCTTGCCACTGTCAACGTGCCAAGTCTACTTGAGCCTAATGGTATTGCAAGAGACGATGGCAAGAGACCGGACGGAGTTTGATTCCATGGAAGATAGGCCGGGTGCTGGTATGGGATGCAACCTGTTCAGACACGCTGGCCCCTTCCCATCCACATGGAACCAACAACAGAGCTGGTGCGGCTTGTGAAGCGGCTGAAAAAGCTAAAGCATGCAAATACAGGGGTCTAGGCTCCGAATATAATTTTGTCCCATTCGGTGTCGAGACCCTTGGTCCGTGGGGTCCTAGGGCTACAAGGCTTTTTAAAGAAATAGCAAAAAGGTTAGTCGACATCACAGGAGACCGAAGAGCTGGCAGCTACCTCGGCCAAAGAATTAGTTTAGCTATTCAAAGGGGGAACGCTGCCAGTATCTTCGGAACCTTGCCTAAAGGGACTCCTTATATTAATATATTTTAAATTATCATATTTTAAGGTTATTTAATAATTTGTTGTAAATACGTTTTACAAATTATATTTTAATATACAATCATCTCGGTTACTTTATGTTAATATATATTTAGATATAACTCTAAAGTATTACCTCTATGTATAATTACGAACGTTACGATTTAGGAAGAGTGATCAAATGCGTTTACAGAAATTAAAAAAACAATCCACTTAAATGACGCACTTAAAGAAAAATCACTGACATACCATGTCAATTACCAAACTTTTATTAGTTTGTCAAACAAGCGTTTTTTTGAAAAAACTAATAAAATAAACAAAAAATATCAAGGAAATACGCGTAACCAAATCATGAAACAGTCCAGTAGATACAGCAAGAACAGAAGAAACCGAAGTGCTGCGAGAAAGGTCAGCTCACTCACCATGAGTACTTGCTCTTGTAATAGCGAGTTGGACAGAATTGGTCACTGCAGACGAAAAAGCTACAACAAAATCAAGATAGGACTAAGACAGGCTAATCCAGCTGCCATTGTGCTCTGGGCATTCCACAAAATACCTTCGCGTACAGGTCTGACATCTCGAAGAGTGATAGGGTTCATAAAGCAACATTACCAAACTTTACACGACCCAAAGAAGACGGGCAAGTCGCTCAGTGCTATGTTAAGAAACGCAGTAGATTTTGGTCTGTTAGAAAAACGAGGTAATAAGTTCTTTTTGGTAGACAAGAGGCATTTCAGTGTTTAGGTGTCAGTGTTTCGTATAAATTTTGTATTTGTATTTCGTACGTGTGTAATTTGTAAGACTTTTATATCCAATCATCATAATTATCATTCCCTGAATAACTGTAACAAACCCAATAAAGGAAGGTAACCGTTTTTAAAAAGTTATTACTTTTAATTAGCTTTTACACGCAGAAGGAAGATCGCCTGTAACCATCTCCATAGTCTAATCTGAAACGGCATTAGGGCATAGGCATAGTTCATTGTTACAAAAGGGCTGTATGCTTGTCTGCCACCGCAATACAAAATCTAGCTTTGACTAAGATTTCATCAAAATGGGCCTAGTTATTTTTACATGTTGCTTTTAATTCGATAAATGTAAGTCTACCACAGAGTAAGCAATTTCGCTCGCTCCCTCTCGCTTGCGCCCTATTAGAGACGAAAGTAATAATAATACCGCGTACCAAGATTACGCTGTATCCCTGACGGGATAGTCAGAGAGGACAGATCGCCAGGCTTTGCGATCCAAGCATAATTCTATCGCTTCTTGCAGATTTATCAATCGTTTCATACATGCACGTCTGGGTATACTAGTACTTTTTTTTGACTTTTCAGTTTTTGAGCCATCTGCTTACGTGGTCTTCATATAAAAGTCTCGGGGATAAACTTCCGAAAAGCGCAATCAATCAGTAATTTTGTGTAATGACGTATTTTTTGAGCCAACGCCATTTTGAATAAGAAAAACTGAGAAGAACCTCTTTTCGTTCGGTGTGCATGATCGCGCATTCCTAACCGATTTAGACTATTTTTTTTAGCTTTCCCCACAAAGGGTGAGTGTGTGTGTGTGTGTGTGTGTGTGTGTGTGTGTGTGTGTGTGTGTGTGTGCGTGTTGTTGTTGATCAACATTTCTGATGCTTCGGCGGCCGCTGCCGCGGCACTCTAGCTACGCTCTTCGCGCTTCTTTCTTAGCGCTTTCGATCTGGCTAAGTAAGTTACATCATGAGAACAATTATTATGTCCATGTGAGATTCAACATTTATAACAGGGTTGGTTGACGGGGGTCGAGAAGGGGTTCATTTTTTATTTGTCATTTACTAATGCATCCGACTGCTACGCAAGAGGTCGTGGGTTCGATTCCTACCCAGGATAAAACTTTGTGTGATGAGCACGATGGTTTATTCTGTGTCTGGGTGTTATTTACCCTCTCTACTCTAAACCCTCTTTACTCTAAACTGTAACACTAGACTCTAAAAAAAAAGTCTGAATCGGTTAGGAATGCGCGATCATGCACACCGAACGAAAAGAGGTTCTCCTCCGTTTTTCTTATTCAAAATGGCGTTTGCGCTAATTTTCGTTATGATATTCGTGATTAGGAGGTCAAAATACGTTGGTATATCCAAATGTTAGCTCGATCGGCTGTATGCGCTTTTCGGAAGTACACCCAGTCTCGGCCTACCCTGACTCTTTCTACCCTCTATTTTCGCACAATAAATATTTTTCGTCAATCGTTTCTCACTCATCCGTTGAACGTGTCCAAACCAACGGAGTAGGTATGCACTTTTCCAGCTTAACGCTAGCACTTTCATTCAAACCCGCCATATTGCGTATCGCTTCGTTACGTATTCGGTCGGCCAAAGTTAAGACGCACAATTTTCGAAGTGATCGCATCTCCACAGCCTTCAATTTACTATCATGCCTCTGCTGGCATACCCAGGTTTTGCTACCGTAAAGCAAAGATTACGTCAAACTGTAGGCGAAAATCGCAATCGGCTGTCAGTTGCCTGTCATTTATCTGTAGTCATTTGTGTAATCGTATGAATACAGAGTGACGCCGCCTGACACGCTTGGTTGTATGCAATATATACCGTAATTCGTCGCTAGTACAACGCGAATAGCATTGATTCCATGCTCTGTGGAGTCCACATTAACACACCAACGCCAATCAATTTTTTTTTTTTAATAAATATTGTGGGGCACTTTTCTCACAGCGCCATCTAGCCCAAAGTAAGCTAATATTAGCTTGTGTTATGGGATCTAGATAACTGATAAACATACTTATATATTTCTAAATACATACATATTATAGATAAATAACACCCAGACACAGAATAAACCATCGTGCTCATCACACAAAGTTTTATCCTGGGTGGGAATCGAACCCACGACCTCTTGCGTAGCAGTCGGATGCACTCCCATCGCGCCACAGAGGCAGTCAAATTGACCACGACCGCTGTACCGCTCACTGCGTACAATTGAACGCAATGAGCGGTACAGCGGTCGTGGTCAAACTATAATCCAAGAACCTGGGGGCCGAGCCTACTATTGAAAAGCCGTAGAGTAAAACCAGAATCGCTGTTATTAGCTGTCAAAATGTTATTAGACTATCAAAAATGCAACTCACTACTGACTAGCGGCCACTGGCGCAGTACATATTAGTAGAATTCTATCGGCCGACCGATAGAAGTCTATTGTAGTACGATTGTAATAGTAGACTACGAAAAACTGTCAATATTGTACCGGTGGCTTTGGTGGAAATTGTACCGGTGGAAATAGCAGACTCGGCCCCTGGTTGACACGTTTCTGCGCAGAACACAGGGTGTTTATTATTGAAGCAAACGAATCACTTGTCAGTCAGTCGTGATATATGACTGTTTGTACCATAACTTTTTACCAGGGCTTGCGTACTTTGAAAGGCACGTTAAGTCATTGATCCTGACTACCAGTAACATTAGAGTCCTAAAGCCAAGTTGAGAGAAACAGCTCCAGCAGTAGTGGTACTAGCGAGGATACGGCGCTGCATACACTGACGGAGTGCCCAGCGTGGGACCTGCAGCGCCAGGACCTCGTTCTGGGTCTAAGCGTGGCCATTTTCACGCTGGAGACCATGGTGAAAGATATGGTCTCCGGCGGGAGCAAAAGGGGAGGCCGTTGCATCTTTTTGCGAGCATGTCAAAGGGGCGGTGGTGGGGGAGCGGGAGAGAACTCTTCCTCCCGAGTTCCGCAGTCTACGGCGAGGACGCTGCAGACTTGTCTTCACCTAAGACTACCGTCCTCCATGACCGGGGGCCTGAGGACGGCGGCTGGGCTGCTCGCTGTCCTTACAGATGCAGGCCCCGGTCGGTGGCGTGGTGTGAAAGCTGCACGCACGCCCTTCACCCTCTCAAGGAAGTTGTATAAAACCTGATCCCCCCAATGAAGCGATATAACACTCGGACCCCCCCACCTGAACAAGGCCGCGGAAGTAGATAAAGTCTGTCGGGAGCCCTGGGCTATCCTTCCGAGGGCTGACCCGGCTATAGACAGATGGAAGGGATACATGTGGTTTTAGTCGGTAAGAGTCCGGCATAGCATACATGGGGATTTTCCACACGAAAAAAAAAAGCAGTAGTGGTACTCAGACGTTGACTTTCATCGTTACGTACTCACCAAAGCAACCGTGCTCGATGATCACGTGGGTAAGCTGCTTTGCGGAGCTACCGCAGGCAGGTGTTGTCTGCTTGAAGGCAAAATTTTCGTCCTAGCTGAGGCAATTTCAAGGTAGCGGCGCGATGTGTTCCCCTGCGCATCTCAAAACCAAAGAACCCTGGGCCCATAATGCGAACTTAAAAACAGAATCCCATACACTACATAATCCGTATAGGCATTTACTTCAAAGTGGAAAGGTTCTTGAACTGCTTAGTAGATTCCAAACAAGGCTTCAAAAATTAACACAAATTTTATTTCTATTACAGGTACCTCTCTAAAGTTAAATTCATGTTTATAATATTAAAATTGTTACTATCAATCAATCTACTCAATTATTCTTCATCATCTTCAGTGTTTTCCCCATAGAAGTCGTAAAAACAGGAGAAATGCCATGCGAGTACATTTGTGTGTCGCCACGACATGCTCGACTATCAAGTAGGTACATCAACAATCAAATACCTAAAATAAAGAATTCAAATACGATTCTAACCTTCACTAGTCCTGGGTTCGGCTACTATAGGTATTATGCATGGCTTACGGAGGTTTTAAATTCAGTTTTTTTATGAAAACGCCGTGTTATATGCAGACATTGCGGTGGAGATCAAAAGACCACTCTTTGTCCAATAAGCCGTTTGCGAATAATCTTTGTGCATGTCGCGTGCATGTCACTTAGCGCGTTGTGCATGTCGCGTGCATGTTTTCCGATTTCTATGGTATTCCCAAACCCATGCACCCTTCATTTATATTTGACTGCTAGGAGCTGTTATCGTTTCGTTTTAATTTTCGGCATCGTTGAGAATTTGAGAGCGACTGCCATCTGAACCCAACCTCGTAAAGGCGCCTGTGTCGATGTATCAAATTCCCAACCACTCACCACCACTACCTTCCATATTCAACCCTGCTTCCAAACGTTTTTAGGTCCTTATTTGATAATTCCATTCCGCCCCTTGGTCGAAATTCAACCATTAGTCATTAAACCAAGGCGTCTTTAGTACTGCGCTCCTTGCTCTGTGATTTCATTGAATAAAATAATAACACGCATAAAATCAATAATAATATTATATATTTCGCTTCACAAACTTGTATTTACATGATTGCTTACTTAACATTAGTTAGGTACCAACAACAATTCAAAAAAACATAAATTCTTATTAGGTGTGTACTTAAACAGATTTTATACTACAGCGTTTCAGATAAGCTTAAAAAGAAAATCGTGGAATGCTTACTTACGTAACGATTGAGCGAAAATCGTTGATTTTTTAAAGACTTCGCTTAAACAGTGGGATAGAAAAAAAAAGTGATTTATCGCACTTACATAGAATAATAACAGTTATAAAACAATACTGTATTTACAAAGCAATGAACACTGTAATATCATTTTTATACACAGTCAAGTCAAGAAACAAACCAAATTAGCCTCATTTTTGAAAGCAATAAGGTATATTTTTGTTAGACTCGACTATGAAACTACAAACAACTGTCTAGATACACGAGTCTACGGATGGCGAGTGCTTAGAACAACAAATCTTCGTCGCCTTCGTCCAACAAGTTTGCGAAACCGCCCACTTCTTCCTTCCCAGCGGCCTTCAATGCAGCTTTTTTCTGTGGATATAAATTTAATAAATATATTTGAAAATTGAAACGCCACCTAACCTTCTTGCTCATTAGTCACGTATTTATCCCCGAAAGGGTAGACAGAGGCATACAATACGCATCCCAATACTTTTGGAGATGGAGAGAGGTGAGAATTGCGGCGCTACAGTAAATGGGACTTTTTTAGCGGTGAATGCACAAACTTGAGTCTTGGTAGGGTTAAATTGGACCAGAGTTTGCCTACCCCAATCGGACACTAGCAAGAGTAGCCTCGATTTTAGACACAAGTTGTTCACGATTTTTTTTCACTGCAGACCGGGGGATATTGGAGCGACTTGTGTAATAAGTGTCACCCGTACTATCATCTGCATAGCAATGAATGCCGTCAATGGACAGCATGTCATTGATATGCAGCAAAAACAGGGTGGGTGACAACACTGAGCCCTTAGGGACCCTAGCATTTATGGCCATGTAATCCTGTTTGTCCTGTGGGTGTGGACCGTTTACAGAGTTAGCGAGGCTATTACGAGCACTTACTAACCTAAATATATGGAAAAAATGTACCGATAAACATTCATATCCAAATTATACACTAGACTAGCAGTCCCGGCGGACTTACTACCGCCTTAAAATTAATACATTTTGTTTTTAGTTACTAACTGATTTTTAAAGCAGAAAAAGCAGCTTCTCTCTGTAGCTCTGAGGAATTGTTTGATATGATGCCTATGGCTACTTCTAATAATCACACCGCACCCGGAGCGCTCGCATACGATGAGGTCCGACAGCGGGTTTCTTCCGCGTACGCTTAGATTGTAGAATGAGCTCCCGGTTTTCCCGAACATCTACAGTATGGGGTTCTTCAAAAGGGGTCTTAGAAGATTTCTACAGGGTCACCAGAGCGAGTATTGCAAACTTCAAAAGGCTACGGTGACCACTTTCCATCAGGTTGGCCGTATGCTTGTCTGCCATCTCATTGGTATAAAAAAAACCTTCACAAGAGTTCTTCAAAATGAATCTTAGAATATTTTTGTCGGGTCAATACCGCGAGTGACGCCCTTTCGGTGTTACAAATATCCATAACCTGCTGACAACGTTCTCGCCACCTCAGTGGTAAAGTAATAAAAAATAACAAAATCCTTGTAATGAATCTACAGTTGGTGTTTCTCTTGTACAGCAAATTAGGTGACATACCGAAAGCAGCGCCGTCTACCAGGTCTAATTGTATTTTAAAACAATCCAGTAACCCAATAAAATATATACACAAAATTTCATTTAAATCAGTCCCGTCATATAGGTGTTTGGTGACAAACGCACGTTTTTGGCTTTTTTCGGCCACCATCATCATCATCCGAGCGTCTGTCCCAGTTGCGTCTCGCGACGCCCAGGGTCCGCTTTCCTACATTTTCTCCTCCACTTCGCACGGTCTTCGGCATCCCCTGTAGTGAGACCATTGGCACGCATGTCATCCCTTACGACGTCAAGCCAGCACTTCTTGGGTCTTCCCCTCTTACCGGGACCCGGCGGGGCTGACATGGCCAGACATTTGTTACCTACGTAGCCCGGCGGTTGCCGCAAGACGTGACCATACCAACGAAGGCGACACTCTTGCAACTTGTCTGCAATGTCACGGACGTGAAGGCTGCCGCGGATGCGAGAGTTTCTCACGCGGTCCATCCGCGTGACCCCACACATCCACCGCAACATCTTCATTTTCGTGACACGCAGCTCCTGCTTTTGTCGCTCCAATATCGGCCACGTCTCACTGCCATGTAAAAGGACAGGTCTAATAATGGTTTTGTAGACCTGTCCCTTCAACCGGATCGGCATTTTAGGGTCACAAATGACACCGGTCTCTCCCGCCATTTGCCCCACGCGGCAGCAATGCGTGACTTGACATCGCAATCGATGTCACTGCCACCAACTGACACTATATTTTTTTATTTCTTTAAACTTTTTATTTCTGGGACAAAACTATTTTGTATTGCAACCAAACAGAACAAAGAGATCGGGACCTCATACTATAGCCCTATGAAACACATCGATAAATGTTTGACAACCAAGTGACTCAATTTTTAAAATTCCAAACAAAAAACAAAAATGACTCAAAGAACATCTAAATTTCATAGGAACATTTTGTATTGAAAAAATTAATGGTCATATTTAGATTTTGCTTTATTTATTATGTTTATTTCTAACCGTTTAAACCTACACTGAACCTTTGCCAACATTTCAAGACCAAAATTAGCCACTTCGGTCCGGCCATACTCGAGTTTTAGCGAGACTAACGCGCATCAATTCATTTTTATATATAAGAAGATTATAATCTGAAAAATTAGTTTGATCGTCCCTCCAAATCAGGAATTGTTGTGTTGTAGGTATAGTAATAGTGCTTGCATGAAACAAACCTCATAATCAAGGAATCCCTGTAGGAAACGGGAATGGGAAAACTTCACCAGCAGACGGAGCCGAAAGTGCCGAATTGTAACAAATATGGATCTAAGAAAATCGCCACTAGCACACTAACCCAAAAAAAAAAGTAATAACGTGGGCTTGTGACTTTTTTCAGTATAAATCAATTTTGGTATATACCACAGAAAATGTTTGAATACTTACCGCTTCTGCCTTATCCTTGATAATCTTCTTTTTATCTTGAATCTTCTTCAGTCGGTAGAACTCTTCACGCTCCAGCTCGTCAAGTTCGGAAATAATATACGCAAGTGTGCGCTCCAATCTCGGAATAATCACTGTAAACAATAAATACATAATTTTCAAATTACTTTAACAGGATCTTATTCTATTTATAGTATGATTGGACGGCGCCCTGATTATTTACTTACTGCCTCGGTTGCGCAGTGGTAGTGTATGCGACTGCCGCGACTGAGGTTCGGGGTTTGATTCCCGCGTCGGAAAAATATTTGTGTGATTCAGAAATGTTTGTTTCGGAGTTTGGGTGTTTTTCTATGTATAATATGTATATATTTAGAAATATATAAGTATGTTTATCAGTCGTCTAGATCCCATAACACAAGCTTATATTAGCTTACTTTGGGCTAGACGGCGCTGTGTAAAAATAAAAGAAATGTCCCACAATATTTATTTATCATGAACTCTCCTGGTTAAAACCCATCCTAAACCATGCTGAAATTTTGCACAAGATATACAAAAAGTATTGCTTTGCCATAGGTGAGAATTCGTCAGAATGTAAGGGGCCTCGACAATACCTCCGAGACACAAACGACTTCATCTGCTAGCGGTGCACGAGGCGACTAGGACTTACTTCTCGGATTGTAAGTCGGACACATATAAAAGCCAGTAACGCACGCAATTCACAAATCTCGGATCCAAATCCTCTACTGCGCAAATGTTATCGATGTTCATAGAACTTGAATATCGATGACATTTGCGCAGTAGAGGATTTGGATCCGAGATTTGTGAATTACAGCCCAGGCTTCAAAAGGCACGGTTTGCAAGCAACTAGGTATACGCCTTTTTTTTTTAATGTGTAGAAATCCCCTCGGATGTCATGCCGGACTCGAACTGGCTAAAACCACACAGTCCCCGCCTAACTGTCTATTGCCGGACGCCCCGGGTAACTCCTCGGAAAGATGTCCCAGAGAGGTATACGCTAAGATAAAGGGGACAGGGTAAGATCTCAAATTGCACGTATACGGCGGCTTCGCTTATAGGAAAATATTTAGGTACATGATGTACCAATGTACCAACTTTTCAAAATTATATTGGCGCATGAGTTCCTAGACTGCAGTACCATTTTATACATGCCCTTTGACACCATTTTATAAATGCTCTTTGACCTTTCCGTTTGAACAATGAACCTATAATATATGAAAATAATTTTACAATGGTCTGTTTTTAACATTACTTACCATGCTCAATAGCATTGACACGTCTATTTGTGATTTTGATGACTTCATCCAAAGTCACGAAAGATGTCTGCAAGGAAGCCAACTCGACGAGCAGTTTAACAGCACTCTGGAAGTTCTTTTTCAGCTTGGTGAGTTGCTGACCACCACGGGCCAAACCAGCTAGCTCGTATGTGTCAGTACCGTCCTGGTAAGACTCGAAGATGGGGAGTGTTACACCTGTAAATAATAATGATGAAAAAATGTTCAGACAAGAGCTTAAAAATTAAACAAAAATCTCATTCACTTTCTCAAACTATAATTCCTTGGAATCACATTTTATTATTGTTCTACCGTGCACATGGCAACTACTGAGAAACACTGCCAAAAAATTACATATTCCTGTAATCAACACTATTATGAAGAGTATGCATTTAATCTAAATTTCCAAAAAAAAAAGAAGCCCTTGTGGCCGCTGACTCAGTATTTATGTACCGCTGACTCAGTATATATTATATTTAGTAACTGATCACGCGTTAAGCAACTTTCGCTATGGCTGGTCATGGATGGGTGACCACTTTGTGGCATTTACATGCCTTTCCGTGCTTCGGAAGGCACGCTAAGCCGTTAGTCCCAGTTGCCAGTAACATGGCAGTCGTTAAGCCAAGTTGAAGGCCTTATGAACGGCTTGAAAAATTTCAACAGATGATAGCCACATCCTACGTCTGTCTATTTCAACACGGCAATACGCTCACCACCTATTACGTGGGACAGGAATACACGCGGTAAAAAGTCGGCGTATTATATGCCTCTGCCACCCCTTCGGGGATAAGGCGTGATTGACAAACTAAACAAAAAAAGAACAGTATACAGGTATTTGATATTTGAATCATTTAGCAGTGAAACAAAATTGAAAGTCATCAAGTAAATGTATGTGACTAGATTCATTAAGTATTGTTTTCCTCACTGAGAGAATTTGTATTCTGACATGAACTCTCAACGCATCTTAGAAGATGATTGTAAAGAAAAACAAAGGTCAATTCGACAGTGAAAAGCAAAGTTCAAATCAGTTCTCAACTACTCTGGAATAATCTGGATTGCACAAATTTGCAATCAAATCAACAATCTAATTACTACTTAGAAAGGAATAAAAATCCATATGAGAAATGTTCCTCATATAAATTGAAGTTTCATGAGCATGACATTTTTTTTTGATGCCCAATTAAAATAACATTTTTAATATTTCTAATATTGATTAGCGAGCACTGTTTAACCACTTGAACGTTCAGATTTTTTGATGACCTAGTTTTTCGTAATTAACCTATGACCTAGGGCTACCGTGGTCGCTGTAACGGTTGAGTGGTTACAAACTATAATTATACAGTTCCAAGGATAACTGTTTAAGTGCTTTGCAGCTTTGGTTGGAGTAGTAGTAGATTCACATCATCCAAATTACACATGTTGAACAAAGCTCTATTTATTAATGCTGTTGATTCATGGCACTTGGTGGAACTTGCTACACATATTAAATAACACCATTTCTACTGTTCCACAACACTTACTTTGTAAATGTAACCAGTTTGCCTTAGAAACTCTTGTTAAAAACCTCCTATTTACAAAGTAAATGTTGTGGAACAGTACAAGTGGTATTATTTAAAATCTCAATTTATTTATAAAATCTCCCATTCTTTGATATTGATATTTACTATATTTATCAAAAAATCATACCAGCAACATTGTCTTTCTTGGAGCGAATCTTGATCTGAGCCTTGGTGACATTTTGTAGTACCACTTGATTGAAATCTCCTGTTGTGAACTTAGCTTCAGCCAGAGAAAATGCAGCCTCTTTCATCACCTCGCCCATAAGAGTTTTGGTCTGAAAATGTGTACAAAAATTCATGAGTAACATACTATGCACTCATTGAATTCTTTCAAACTCTAAACATTGTAATGATTAATTAACTAATCAATTTATTGATCACTAGCAGATGTGCGGTTTCTTTCACCCACATATTTCCCAAACCCAAGGAAATAAGGGGAAAAAAATAAAGACTATGTTAATCCTTATAACATAAGCTATCATCCAGTCCAGTCTTGTTAAATTCTGTTCAGCCGTTTCAGAGAACAAACAGAAAAATATTTTATTTAAATATTTTTTTATGTTTTTACCTTTACTTTAATATCTATTAAATTGGCAATATTTATATTTACAAATAGACAGTTCAATTTTATTTACATAGATATAGATATTTGCTACTGTAGACATAACTGACTTACCTCAATGATTTTGCTCAAGATCATACGGAACCTAACTTGGAGGGCGTCAGCCTTCTTCTTTAGGAGACCATGGCCTTTTACTGCTCCTGCCAAACGGCCCTTTATCAACATCTGAGCACTGAAACCAGGACAAATTGCATGCTACAAGGTAGATACGACACAATTCAGAAGTTTTATATTTATAAATCATCATACAGTACGAATCAATAGAAAACTTACCCCCGAGAAGGGAAAATAGCTAATCTATCTTTTCCCGACATATTGATTTATGAAAATATTGGCGTCTTATCCCGTTTCAGGATATTTTTCACTCCCAAACCAAATCACCTGATGACAGAAGACAACTAATAAGTCTTGTCTATGACTGGTCTTGTGATCTCAATCAACAAAAATTACAGACTTAGTCGATTTTCATTATGGTAAAGCTTATCGATTTCGAGAAAATATTAGAAATCGATTACACCATCAAGGATTGAGTCACGAACCATTTCGCTGTTTTTGGTTAATTATTTATCTTTTTACTCCAGTATATATCGTGTGTCGCGGCCCTAATGACTGTTTGTGAAAGAAATGTGACGAATGTGTAAACCTGACGAATGTACAAGATGATGATGCCCGCCGCTTTCCTCAGTCTACTCGTGACTACGGCTATTGCAATATTTAGTATCGGTAATAACTAATTAATTTATTTATTAAAATTTGCAAGAGATGAGCATAAAAGAAGGATTCGTGAGTAAATGGAGTAAGAAATTTAAAAATTTAGATGAAGTATGTGAGATTAAAGAATTATGGAAGACGCTTAAGGAAGGTCTAGTGGAAGTTGCGGTGGAAGTGTGTGGGGTAAATAAAAGAAGCCAAGGATGTAAGGTGAAGAGAATGTGTGCAGAAGTCATGAAAGCATTGTCCGACAAGAAGAAGGCATGGTTGGACTGGCTGACTTCAAAGGTGAATCAAAGAATGCAGAGGGCAACGGATGATGTAAAAATGGCAAAGAATGAATATAAAAGGTATAAACGAGTTGCAAAAGAAGTTATAAAAAGAGAGAAAGAGAATGATAGGGATAAATTTAATAGTAGGTTATCTGATAATTTCCAGCAGAATATAAAATTCTTTTGGAAATCTATAAAATCTGTGAGAGGTCAACAAACATCATCGAAACTCAGTAATATCAGAAACCAGGATGGCAGTTTTCTAAAAGGAGAAGAATGTGTGCTAAAAAGATGGAAGGATTATTTTGAAAGCTTATATGAAAAAGAGGATATGGAAGCACAAACGAGTTCTTGGGAAAGGAATGAACTAAGCCACGAAAGCATCATAAGTATGGAAGAAATTGTGGAAGCATTGAGTAGTATGAAATTGGGTAAGGCTGCTGGATTTGATAGGATTTCTGTCGAGATGCTGAAAGCGGGACATGGCGTGGTAGCTTGCCAGCTGTACCGCCTTTTTAATCTTTGCTGCATCGCCGAAAAATTTTTGGCAAAATGTCAAAAGGTCTATTGCATATTTGTAGACTTGGAAAAGGCCTATGACCTTGGTGAGGCATGAACTATGGACAACACTGGCCAAGTATGGAGTAAGCAGTCACTTGATACGAGCACTGAAATCTCTCTATGAGGGCGCTAGTGCTTGTGTCAGGATCAACGGAGCTTGCACAGACTTTTTTCACATTGAAAAAGGTGTGAGACAGGGTTGTGTAGCGTCACCGGCGCTGTTTAACCTATACATGGACAGTTGTTTGAAAGAACTGCAAGAGAGTGCGTATGGTTTAAAAATGAATGAACTGACTGTCAAATGCCTACTATACGCTGATGACCAGGTAATACTGGCATCATCGGCGGAGGAGTTGCAGTTGATGGTTAACATTATGCATGATACGCTAAAAAGCAAAGGAATGAAGGTGAATGTAAATAAGACAAAAGTAATGGTTTTTGAAAGAGAGGAAAGTATGACAGATTGCTCGATTTTTGTGGAAGGAAAACGAGTGGAACAGGTGAAAGAATTTGTATATTTAGGTTCAAAATTTGTGAGAGATGGAAAGTGTGATTGTGACATTGAACGAAGAGTTTTGGCTGGAAATCAAGTGAATGGAGCCATGCCTTTATGAGCAGTCAGAACGTGTCTGAGAAGGCAAGACTGGCTGTGCATAGAGGAGTACTTGTATGGTAGTGAAAGTTGTACATGTGTACTCATGTATGGTAGTGAAAGTTGGTGTGGCAGAAGAAGCATAGAAGTAAAATTAATGCAGTGGAAATGAGAAGTCTGCGGAGTATAGCTGGAGTGAAATTGATAGACAAAGAAAGGAACAGTGTGATAAGGGAACATTGCGGTATGGTAGAAGAAGTAGTGACTAAGATAGAAAAAGGTATGCTTAGATGGTTCGGACACATGGAGAGGATGGATGAAAGTAGACTAACGAAACAGATTTATCAGAAGAGAGTGAATGGGCAAACTGGTAAGGGGCGACCTCGACGTACATATGTCAATCAAATAGAAGACATTTTGGAAAAAGGTCAGGTCAAGAGTACCCTTAACCGGCGTGTGTGTATGAAAACACTTATGAAAGTGGAAGAAGCGAAAGTTGTATGCCAGGATCGTAGCAAGTGGAAATCCATAGTCTCTGCCTACCCCGATGGGAGACAGGCGTGACGATATGTATGTATGTAATAACTAATACACTTATGATATGCAGCGCCATGGTTTAAAAGTTAGTATTGCAATAGAGCCGAAACGTCGAGAGGTGAGAAAAAGTTAACATATTACGCGAAAAAGACCCGAATAGCAGCTCGTCTTGTGGCTCGCGCGAGAATGTTAACGAGGTATTACAGATACATAGATATTAGTATTCTCTGTCTACGATAGATATAATGTAATCATTAGACGTATATCGATGAATCGATGTAGTTTGACTATTTGACTAGTCGTTGACATTACATTTATTTAAACAACTATTTAATGTTTTACAAAAAAAAAATAATTAAATAACCTTAAAATATGATAATTTAAAATATATTAATATAAGGAGTCCCTTTAGGATATAAGGAGTCCCTTTAGGAAAAGTTAGTTCTAGTCGTTTGATTGTCATTTGTCAATGATTGTCACTTATTGACAAGTGCTTTTTGCAAATGTTTTGGTTTTTCATGTCAGTGTACAAAGTTGTGGTGGAATGGTGATAATTTGTTTATATAGTTGTTTTACTTTCTTCAATAACAATCTACGATAAGTACGACCATTTAGAAACGTATTTACAGGGTCCATATTATGGAAAAAGTCTCGTAACCAAAATTCAAGGCGTTTAGCTTATTAGAATCTTCTTGCAATGTAAGATTACCATGGAAAATTTAAATTCAAGTTTGTGTAGAATCTGCCTTCAAGAAGGGGCCATATATCCAATATTTGATCACTCTATTCCAGAAAATAATGTTTACCAAAAGATATCAACTTGTTTACAGTGCGAAAAAGTAATAACAATGCGATGAAGTATATTGTAAATATAAGTACTATTGAGTTGTTGAATATCCACATTTTTTTACAGATTGAGGATATTAGCGGGTTTCCACGTCTTATATGTGTACCATGCAATAATACTTTAGAAACATTATGTATTTTTATAAATAAGTATAGAGAATCTAGTAAGATATTAGAAAATGGTCTCAAAGTTGTTAAAACTGAAACTAATGATGATTATTATGATGTTCTGCCTGAATTAGAAGCGGATGTAAAACATATAAAAATAGAGAATGATGACCATTTTGATACTGAGGTTCTAGACAAGAAACCATTTAAACCTCATAAAAAGACACGAAAAAAAATCAAGAGAGAGCCTAAGTCTCATAATGCCAAAGCACAGACTGGTTCTAAAATTAATAAAATAGCATCTTCTATATTAGAACATAACTTCATGTGGACTGGTGAAAAATGGTGGTAATATAATTTATAGCAATTTTTTTTTCCCATGAATACAACATTATAATTATGAACAATTTTATTATCTACTAGTTGAAGCTGCAGCTCTGTATGCATGGTGAAATTTTCCTGTTCCTGTTTCACACAGGAACTTGTTCCAGGAAAAAACATAGCCATATTTGTTATTCTTCAAGCTATAAGTTTCATAAGTAAAGTTTCATCAAAATCCATTCTGTAGATTTTGCATTAAAGAGTAACAAACATCCATTCATAATTACAAACTTCCGCATTTAAAATATTAGTAGGATTGTAAAGTTTTTCTTTATGTGGGGCCAAAAACACTTGGAAAGATTTGGATGTTTACTATGGTCGTAGCTACATCTACAGAAAAAAGGACTGTGATACCTGACTTTGAAAAGTGTAACAGGAATATCATGTTTCTAACAATTCACTTAACAATGAATATATACTACCATGAAATACATCATGCCAAAGTCAATCCCAATTTTTTTTTTAATTCATTTAATTATCAACCAAATTAACATAACACAAGTATGCAACAGCACCTAAAAAGTGGTTAAGTTGACTATTCCCTTAGTTTCCAAATTTTTAAAACTATTTTCTATTCTTTTGGTTTCATGAGATAGTGAATTTAATTTTTTTACCGTTGATTCTGTAACAAGGGGGGCTTACAATTTTTATTTTATGAATATCTTTTTAGCATGAAAATTGGGCAAACAACATTAAAAAAAATAGTTAAGGCTGAATTAAAGCCAAGACCACAAACCAAAGTAAAAGTGCCTAAGATAAATAAAAAACCTGAGCCAAAATTATGTGACATCTGCGGAGATGTTTTTCAAACTCAAGAAAGATTGAATATTCACAAGAAAAAAGTACATTTCAAGAACCCTGTACAATGTCCGAAATGTCCAAGAATTTGTGTATCTAATTATTATCTAAAAAGGCACATAAAAAGAAAACATGAAACTACAAAAGATTTTATTTGTTCAACTTGTGGCCAAGGGTTCGCATTTAAAGCAGAGATGATGAGTCATATCAAAAACGTACATAATAAACATTTGAAGCCAATAAAAGAGTATTCATGTAAATTTTGTGATAAGTCCTACAAGTGTCAGAAATCCATATTAATACATGAGAGGTCTGTACATACTGGTATGTATATCAATATCAATTGGTATGTTTTTTTATTTTAAAATTATACTTTAATGTAGTGATTGCTATTTTTAAGAGGTTAACAGACAGGAAGCATATATTTAGAGATGACTGACTTGACTGCATTTAGACCTATGCCCTGAGAGGTCTACTCTGCTTCAAATGGCCTTTGATCCTGAAAAGTGAGATCATTGAGACTCTTGAGCACGCTAAGAAAAATAAATCCCCTAGAGAAGACTGTAATAATAATGCTTTATTTTATCAACAACCAAGAACATAGATATCAACAGGTCCGTATTGGGTTGCATAAATTTTAGAGGCATAACTTAAAACTGCATAACGTTTTTTCGCATACTCTTCGTTTCACATAACGTTCAAATAGAATAAATCATTAGGTATACTTTATTTTCCCATAACTTTTTTATAATAATGATATACCCGCATAAAATGTTTACGCATATTTTTTTTTACAATAACGATTACTAATCATAACATTTATTGGCATCTCACTCACTCTCACATAAAGATTACAAGCCATACATATAGAATACCATAATGTTAACGAGTACATATTTTTATTTTTATATCTAAGCTTGAACTGTCTAAGATTGAAATGCCCACTGATTAAAAATGTCGATAGTCCTATACTCAAGTTCAACATTTCAACACTTATATATAGAATATATAAATAAAATACAAAAAGAAAGTAGGTAGATTAAAACAAGCAATTCTATTCTGGCGCATCGCCGGCCGCTGCAGCGGCCCGCTCGCTTCTCTCGCTCGGCTCGCGCGTTGTGGTCACAAGTGACCTAACACTCCTCGCTTCGCTCGTCGTCGTACCTATTTACGACTTTGCTCAAGACTAGTCTAAAAAAATAACACTTAAAATATCGTTTTATATGTTACAGCTTAAAAACTTGGCTATGAGTGATATGATTATTTACAATGGTGTCTTATCATTTCTTAAATATTCTTAGTCAAATTATTATTCATTGACTTAAACGGTTATCCATACCTCCATTATGCGTTTTGTATTTTATGATAAATTATAATCTTTAGGCGTATAACAATTATTTGCCTTTACATTTATGCTGATTAAAATTATGATAAAAAAATTAGAGTAAGTTAATGTTATGCCAATAAAACCATTATGCAATTATAACACTCTGCTTATCATAATTTATGCGAGAAAACTTTATGCTGAAACTGTAATGCCAAGCTACATTATGCTGAAAAATATTATGCGATCGTAAGGGCACCCGATATCAACATTTTAAAAGACAATATAATTTAGTAATACTAATACTGGTCACCAGGATTCTACTATACTCGGTAACTAAAAAAACAGCTAAAGTAGGTAATACATTTTTGATGTCTTAGCAAACAGTATTACTATTGAGCTTTTAAAGCTGGTGGGACTCTGCTCATCAAATAGCTGGCGAGTTTTGTTAACTACATCATCTAGCAAGGATCAACACTAGGAGTGGAAAAGAATCAAACTTTCCTTGTTGAATTCTGAATTTAAATTTGATTCCTCCAGCATATTCCCAATATTAAAAATCCGAATGGGCTGCCCATTATTTGAATCTGAGCAGACAAGTTCTTGAGTGGAGACAGTGGTAATTTAGGATGCTTTTACCAGACTCTGGCAAAGTAAGAATTCGACTACCTCGATGGTGTAAATGGTAGTATATGCGACTGCCGCGCCGAGGTGTTGGGTTCGATTCTCGGGTTGGGAGAAATATTTGTGTGATCCACAAATGTGTGTATTGTAGTTTGGGTGTTTCTAATATAATACATGCAAATTTTGTGTTTAGTAATATATATGTATGTTTATTCCATAGCACAAGATTATATTTGTGTCCCACAATATTTATTTATTTAGTCTGGGCTAGATGGTGCTATGTAAAAGTGTCCCACGTTAATTATAAGAAGGCGTAGAGACACTAAGATGGAAGTATATGAACTTAGCAGTCTAAGTAGTTCCATCTTAGTGCTTAAACGCATCACGAGACTGCAAACACATGAAGATGCATCAAAATTTAAGTGTCCTGTAAACAATCACTACATTAAGTATCTTTCTTTATGGCTGATCCTCTGATGGGTGACACCTTCGTGGCATTTCCATTTACGAACTTTTCCGTGCTTCGAAGGGCACGATAAACTGTTAGTCCTGGTTGCCAGTAACATGGCAGTCGTTAAGCCATCTTAAAGCCATTATGGCGGCTTGAAAAAATTCAATGGCAGGTCACCACAACTTGCACCTGTCTATTTCAACTCGGCAATGAGCTCACCACCTGTTACGTGGGGACAAAAATGCAATGGTGTATAGAATGCCTCTGCCACCACTTCGGAAATAAAAGCGTGACTGCTAGACAAAGTGCATAAAATATAATAACTCAACATTGTTTGTATTCATGTTTTTTAAAGCGTAATTTTTCAGTACCAAAGTAATCAGGTTTAAATTTTGAACTTTGATTTTGTTTAGGACAAAGACCAGCTAGTTGCGCTATTTGTGGAAGTTGCTTCTACCATGAAGACTATCTAAAAGAACATATGAGACTGCACACAGGTGAAACACCGTTTAAATGCCCTATCTGTGGACGGGGTTATGCTCAAAGGGGTAATATGAAAAGTCACCTTAGAATACACCGGATTTCAGAGCTGGATGCGATCACATTGAGTAAGATGAAACCTAATTACTTGAAACTACTCAAAATGTAATGTTTACAGGGAAATTCCTTTTCGGAACATTTAGTTGGAATCACATTAAATGGAATTCCAATCCCAATCTGCAGCGTTAGACCTCACAATTAGTTTACAGTACAGGAAATAACTCATTTGTGCTTGATTAACATGTAAATGTGTATATTAACGAACGGTCCATAATGACATGTTTAATTTATTAAAAATTATGTTTTGATTAATTAGTGGAACATATTAATAAATAATAATTCTTTAAACAGTCTTAAAAATGTTGTCAGTAGGTGCCTACTACGATTAACATTTTACATTATTGTTCGGTTGACACTATTACAAATTTAACTAACATATATTGCGTAACGTTCTGGAATAGGGCCCTAATAGTCTGATATTAGTTACTATCTTATGGTGGTATGAGACTGTGATTGTGGTTGAAATGAATACCTTTACAAGGGCAAACAATTTTTTTTATTATGAGAATTACTATCTCTATGCATTATGGATACTCACGTTTTGCTATTTGATGCGAAGATATAGTGAGAGTAAAGGAGCAAAATGCTGCAGATGAATGAATATGAGTACATACTTGAATCTGCTCCGGTTGAGAAATGTAAGTGTACAGGTATTATTCTGGTTATAAAATTGCAAGTTCCGTGCTTCGGAAGGCACGTTAAGCCGTTGGTCCCGGTTGCCAATAAAACGGCAGTCGTTAAGCCAAGTTGAAGGCCTTATGGGCGGCTTAAAAAATTTCAACAGCAGGTCGCCGCAGCCTGCGCCTGTCCATTTCAACACGGCAATGGGCTCACCACCTGTCACGTGGGACAATAATGCATACGGTGAAATGTGGGCGTTTAATATGCCTCTGCCTACCCCTTCGGGGATAAAGGCGTGACAATATGTATGTATGTATGTATGTATTTAAAATTGTAAATAACTGTGATACTGGTCAGTCGGGGAAATTTTAAAACGCATAAAAGATTTAGTTACTGAGGTGGTATTCATGTTTTACCTTATGTGGCGAGGACATAATCACAGGTAAGGAAGGCCGCTATGTTATCTGGCACTCTTTTAAGGAAGAGAGAAATGGTGCTATCAGCCAATATTAAGTTTTTCTATATTTGCATAGTAGATTCTACTCTCCAGTTTTTTGTCAGACTTGACTATTTATACAATTTTATTCAGTTTGTGTAAGAAGTGCTTAGAGCTATTTCTTTTTAATAAAAAATGCATTAGAATTTCAAAATTAATGAAAAAATTGTTCTCTTTCTGTGGTTATTCTATTGTTATGTCTATAGCTCATTAAAATAATAAAACTTATATTACTTTTAATTAAAGCCTTTACCACAAATTAATTGCAAAATGATTGTTTTGTATTATAACTGGGTTGGGAAAGATATTGTTTTAGTTATAAGAAAGCACAACTTTATATTATAAAATTATATTGCGATTGATGTTTAAATGTTTCTTCTGTTATGTACTTAGTACAGTTTATTGAAAGTTGATTTGTGGAATTTTAAAAACATGTTTTTGTATTATCAAAATTTTTTAACATTGTGTATATAAAAAAATAATTTACGTGAAAAGGAGGATACAAAATTGATAACTGATAAAATAAATTGGTTACTTTTCTTAGTTAAATGTTTTTATTTATTTATGATCCACCAATAAAGTTTTTATACGGACATAGTGCACACAAGAGCAGAGACGAAAGATAGTATGTATTAGAGAGTGTTGTGAAATCTCACGTTGCCCGTTCTGCTTTGTTCCAATAACCTGAAACATAATAAAAATAATAATGACCCAGCACAAACCTGAATATTTAGCACAACAAGACTAAGAAGGTAATGTAGGAATTTAACCTTAATTTTTTATCATATGATTTTGGTGGGTCCAGCTACACACAATAAATTTAACCTTTTAACGAACACTGCGTTAAGCAACTTTCGCTATAGCTGGTCCTTGGATGGGTGACCAATTTGTGGCATTTACGTTTTTGCGAGTGCTTCCGTGCTTCGGAAGGCACTTTAAGCCATTGGTCTTGGTTGCTAGTAGATGGTAGTTGTAAAGCCCAGTTGAAGGCCAATTAGGCGACTTGAAAAATTTCAATAGCAGGTCGCCACAACCTGCGCCTGTCCATTACAACACGGCTATGGGCTCACCACCCACGTTACGTGGGACAAAAATGCATATGGTGAAATGTGAGCGTAAAGTATGCTTCTACTCACCGCATAAATCGGTATTAAATCTTCGGGGATAAAGGCGTGACAATATGTATGTATGTAAATTTAACCTTTAATTATCTTGTCATATAAGTCAATATTATAAAGTCCCACAAAATTCAGTCTTATTTCTCATTATATTGCATTAGCAAAATCATATCCACATTTAACTGCATGAAGGAAAGCATCAAAGGTTTACAAACTTAATTGACTTATTTTGAAATAATCTGAATCAAATTAGAACATTGTACAAAAGTCAATACATACTCTTTTAATGAAGAAGAGATATCTCTGAAACATTTAAGTTTCTCTTCTTCAATATTAGTTAAATAATTAATTTTGTTCATTTCTATTTCCTTCAGTCTCAATTCATCTCCTTTTAACTTTAGTTCTAGTGCTCTCAGTCTTAGTTCTTCATTCTTCTGGTGAACTCTATCTTTTTCTAAATTCAATGTTGTTTTTACTTTATATTCTTCTAATGATAACTTTTTCTTTTTAAAGGATTTTCTTTTTAATTTAACTTTATAGTCTAAATCTGATGATTCTGCTAGTCTATACAAATGGTCATCTGAAAAAATAAAAATTGAATATGTAATGTGAAATGACTATAGAGTTAAAAAGTGTAGGATACCAAATATATGTATAGCAAATATATATTTTTCTCATCGATTTTGGTTGTAACATCAGTTTGTTTCAGAATCAAATTGACTGAAACTACATGAATGTATCTTAAACGATTTTGGACTATAAAGTAACAATATACATATTAATACTGTAAATGCCAGGGATCAGGTAGAAAAGCCCATATTTGGACCAAAAGGGATCATTCCCCATCTCCTACTGCTGTGTAAAATGCGAGACTAGTTCCATGCTGGAGAGAGAAAAGGCTCTCAATAGTTCTATTATAGAACTATTTAGTAGAAGGGAATGATCCACTAAATGAAACTTACTAAAGAAATGAAAATATTATTTATCATTTCTTACCTTGTATAACATCATTTACATCTCGACATTTACTGTTATTCTTAACACTACAGTCAGAAACCTTATCATCATCTTCAGTTGAAGTCTGCTCTTTGGTATGTACATCATTATAATCTTCATTCAAAAATTCCATGTTGAAGTCTACTGGGTTTTCAGGTATCTCAACTTTTGCAACCTGAAATTAGAAAATGATTTTCGTTACTTATTTCAGAATTATTATTATTTGATCAACAGTACCTATATTTTTAGTAGTCAAATACTAGTACTGTAGTAAGTCACAGCAATGTAATCTGTCTTATTATTAAATAGACTTTTAAAAAGTTAAGAAAGCCATGAAATTCACAGGGAGAAATTATTATTATATACTAGTTGATGTCCACGGCTTCGCCCGCGTAGAGAAGTTTTCCTGTTTCCGTTTCCCACAGGAATGTGTTCCCGGGATAAAAAGTAACCTGTGTTATTCTGATGTAAAACTATATTATTGTAGTTTCATTAAAATCTATTTAGTAGTTTTTACGTGAAAGAGTATCAAATATCCATACAAAATTTCACATTTATAATATTATTATTCTAACAGGCAGGCAGTTGCAATAAGTTATAATGCATGTATCCTGCTAGTGCCCTTTAATTGTGGATGTATAATATGGCTCTGCCACCTCTGCCAGTTAGTTTATTTTATAGTAGTTTAGTGAAGTCTAAGGTAGGGATCATGCTTAGTGTACATATGCCAATCAAATCAAAGATATTTTGGAAAAAGGCCAGGTCATGAGTACCCTCGACCGGCGATCATATATGAAAACACTTATGAAAGTAGGAGACACGAAAGTTGTATGCCAGAATCATAGCAAATGGAAAGCATCATCTCTGCTTACTCCGATGGAAGATGGGCATGATATGTATGTATGAATAACTATCATATTTAACATTAATCAATATACCATTTAGTTTAGCTGCAACAAGTACCTAACATATTTTACCATTTCCAATCTTAATGCATCTGATTTATCATCTATGGGATAATTTATTAGCTTCAAAAGCCTTCTCTCTAATGTAGACAGTGAGGGTGATGGGTGTTGCAGACTGTAGTTCTTTCTCCTCAGTATTATGTTAGCTTTTTTCTTTGTTTTATTTTTCCAATCAGCCCACATCTGAAACCCAATAGCAGATTTTTTATTTATTTATATACTCTCTTTCTAACATTGTAGAGAATGAGATGGTTTTCAGACAACACCAAGAAAACTGAATCTGCAGAAATATGCAGACCCACTGAATAATATGGGATGACAAAAATCCTTAGTACCATCTTGTCCACCATAAAAATCCGTTTGACATAACCACAACTCATGCGGACAGAGCTAAGCTAATATATTAATATGAGATCTGCCCTTAGTGACTTGAAGTAACAGCTTATAATGAAAGTATACAATATGTTATAACCGATGTACTTTCTATTTTTTAAAGCAAAATTAGATCAACTTACTTTACACCACTTCCAAGTGTTTTTATAAACGCCACCATCCACTGAGTTTAGCTGAGCAGCAACGCGTTTCCAAAAGTTCTGCTTATTCGTATTAGCATATGCTACTTTTCCGTTCACCAGTACTCCGTCTACACTTAATAAATCTAGTAATTTCTTCATTTGGGCTTGACTAACTCTACTCATGTCTATAAAAATTGTAAAGATCTGGAGTATATGTCCCACAAATTCACAGACTCCTTATCTGTAATGAAGCGCGTGCTCCATAAGACATTATAAAATTATAACAAAATGTACAAAATTATTGCTATTAATGATAGAAGATTTCATTAACTTGCTTTGATTTCATAATCAAGCCAAATTATTGGCTTATAAACAATCTCCTTTTAATTTTTTTTTGTAGTCTTCGCCCATTTTGGGCAGGCAAAGGAAACTTTGTCCATACAGCCTAGTCTTCAGTATTTATATTTTCTAAGTATATAGTCCTGTCCAGTCTTTGTCGATGTCGAGTCCTCAGTCCTAGGTCCTTGTCCTTGCCCTCAGTATAATGGTAATTCTTATACTGAGGTTTTCAGTGGACTTTCGCGTCAAGAGAGAAAATAGCATTTCACTGCATATATATCATTGTCTATCACTATAGCACGTTAACACAACTTTTATGTACAAGAAACCACCACTCCCACACATAAAACAAGATAAATGCACTAGTTTTAGAAAATAGTATACAGCAAGCGTCCGCCCTTGTCACTCTCCCGCCAAAACTCCCCAATCTCCTTTTAAGCTTAGTAATAACAAAGACTTTACACTTTTTTTTTTTTTTGTTTTGGCGGTGTCCGGCTTGGTTTTAGCCACGACGCAGTAAAAGGTTAGGAAGCGGTTAATATATAAAAAGGATTACGGAATTTCGGGAAAGGATCAAAATGGTTTGAAACAAGATTCTTAAAGTAATATTTAGATTTTTAAATGATTAACAGTTATAAATAAAGATATGGTTTTATAAATATTAATATCAAGATTATGTAATAGGGTGTTAATACAAGATGGAAGAGGAACATGGAGGGATATTAAGGATTCGAAAAATTCTGTATGGTTAAATAGAGGGCAAGCGAAAAAAATATGGTTTAAGTCGCCTATATCTGAACCACATTCACAAATGTCACCGTTAATAATTCTAAATTTAGCAAGGTGCACTGGAGCACATGTGTGACCCAATCTCATTCTAGTTATTATTGAAGTTGTCGTTTTACCAAATTTGAATTTTGAAAACCAAGGTTTAACAGGCTGAATTTGACTGAAATGTTTACCTTTCACTTGGCTGCTAGTGTGCCAGTCTTTTCCCCAGGATTCAAGTAGATCCTTTTTAGAAAGAGACATTAAGTCAGAGCAGTAGTTTTTATACGGGAACAAATCCCCACATGAAACTGCCTCATTAGCAAGTCTATCCGCATAGTCGTTGCCAAAAATACCTTGATGACTAGGTATCCATAAAAACTTTATGTCTAAACCTTTAGATAAACATTTCTGTAACAGATTTCGACATTCAAAAACAACAGTCAAATGCTTTGTTTTAAATGGGAATCGCTGTAGAGCTTGTAAAGCACTTTTGGAGTCTGTGATGATTGCGGTCTTTGAGAGTTTTAATAATAATATGTATTCCAAAGACTTCAGTAATCCGAAGCATTCACCGGTAAATACTGATGTCTCTGGTGGGAGTCTAACTTTCTGGACTATCTTGAACTGGTGGTGATATACTCCTATTCCGACACAATCCAAATTACTATGCTTAGAAGCATCACTGTATATATGATGCCAATCTGGAAATTCGTGATTGAGATAGTAGTTGAAGTTGGAATTAGCATTAATGTCATTTTGAAGATCACAGTTTAGAATAATACAAGGTGAAATAGTTAAGGAATCATAAGATGTAGAAAAAAGGGGGAGACGAGAAGATCTGTGAGTAGGGGATTGTAGAGATAAAAATTTACGAAAGCTGCTAACAAGGCAAGGAACCTTTTTGTGAGACCAGTAACTGGAGGTTTCTATTACGTCTGAGAGTAATTGGAGTTTATGATGTAAGGGGTGGTTTGTGATTTGTAAAGATTGAAACACAAATCGGTCACAAAGATATTGTCTACGATGTATCAGTGGAGGTTCAACACATTCAACTTGAAGAGCGTTGATGGGGCTGGATTTCATACAACCTGATATAATTCGAAGAGCTTTATATTGAACACTGTCAAGTTTATTTAGGCCAACTATACCACAGGGTTCTAAAAGAAATGACCCGTAATCTAGAAGACTTCTAATCAAAGCGTTATAAAGAAGTTTTTGGGAAGTTGGATGAGCTCCCCACCAAACACCCGACAAGCATCTCAAGATATTTAAATTACGTTCACATTTTGCAGTAATATGGTAACAATGTTGGAGCCCAGATAATTTAGCGTCTAAAATAATTCCTAAGAACTTTGCATGCTCATAAACTGGAAGTCGTGAGTTTTCATAAAAAACTGATACGGTAGGAGGACACCGCATTCGGGAAAATAATACAACAGAACTTTTGGGCACTGATAGAGTTAGGCCATTAGTATCCAACCACGTTTTAAGGGAATCAAGAGCTGATAATAACCTATCAGCTGATCTCTCAATCGATTGCCCCGAAGTATAAATGAGTAAATCGTCTGCATATTGTACGATATTTATGTTGCTTTTCACTAATGTACTTTCTAGGTCATAGGTATATAAATTATAAAGGAGAGGACTTAATACTGATCCCTGTGGTAAACCTCTCGAAGCTATTCTAGTAATTGTGAGGGAGTCCGGAAGGATAACCTTAACACATCTCTCAGACAGAAAATTTATGATAAAATTTTGTAATAATATAGGGACATCCAATTTTAAAAGATTTTTTTGCAGTATATGTAGCTGGACACTATCGTACGCAGCAGCTATGTCTAGAAAACAGGCCAGAAGTGAGTGATTATTTGAAAAAGCTAGACGAATATCAGTGGTAAATATGGCTACACTGTCTATGGTACTTTTACCCTTTCTAAATCCATACTGACTATTGGATAATAGACCTTTATTTTCAATAAACCATTCTAGTCTATTTTTGACGAGGTGTTCAGCCAGTTTAGCAACCACAGGGGAAAGGGCTATTGGACGGTAAGATGACGCTTCAGCAGAAGGTTTGTTAGTTTTACGAATTGGAATCACTTCTTGCACTTTCCAAGCTGTGGGGATGTTGCCTGAAAGCACTACAGAATTAATTAAAGATAAATAATAAGAAAGACTAGTATCATCCATGTGAGTGAATAATGAAAAATATTATCCAAGCCAGGGGTTGAATCTTTAACATAAGTTAGAATGCCTTTTAATTCATTAAGAGTAAAAGGCTTGTTGAGACTCGAAGACTGCATTTCCAATTTACACTGGGTTTGCAAGGGGCAAGGAGTAATATTAAGAGGAACAAAAGGAGGAATCAGGGAATCCAAAAAAATTTCAACATCAGTTCTGTGTAGAAGTGGAGGGTTTGATTCTTTAAAAGCAGATCTGTAGCGTTTGATATTTTTTCAAACTAAAGTTGGGTGAACATTAGGGGATACAGAATTACAGAATGTTTGCCAGCTTTCCCATTTCTTTCGCTTAAATAATTTACGGGTGCTAGTTATAATTTCCGAAATAGAATTAAAATTTTCCATCGAAGAATAATGTTTATAAATATTTTCTGCTGTTTTTCTTTTTTTAATCTGTTCCCGACATTCTGAATCCCACCAAGGAGGAGCGGGGATCTTCGTTACTTTTGTTTGACGTTTACTTGGAAACAATGAATCAGCTGTTTCAATTAAAGCCTTACTAATTAAATTATTACATTCGTCTACATTATTGTCGTTAATGTTTGGAAGTTGTGAAAATCTATTTTTAACCTTTTGTTGAAACGCATCCCAGTTAGCGTTAGATAATTTATGTTTGAGTCGAGGTTGACGTTTCTGTATTTGGATACCGGAAAAGTTATTAGGAAATGAAATGACAATAGGGAAGTGATCACTACCGTAGGTAGACTCCAAAGTGTACCAGGACAAAGAAGATGCGAGATTGGGAGAACACAGAGTTAAATCTGGTGCGCTAATTAGCTCATTAGGAGTAGTTCGCCGAGTAAGGGAACCATTATTTAGCAAACACATTTCAAAGGTATCTAGCATTTCCAAAACTCGAGCTCCATAGTAGTTAGATTTAGAACTTCCCCAACATCGATGTTGTGCATTAAAGTCACCCATTATCACTAGAGGCTTTGGTAGTGTAGAAAACATATTATTTACTTCATCATAAATCTCAGATGATGGGTGAGGGATGTAAACGGAAACAAAGCATATGTTATTTATTTTTACAGATATTATCGAGAAGCCGGTACCATGGCTAGGTAGCTCTACATGAGAAAAAAGAAGAGAATTTTTCACAAGCAAAGCAACACCACCATAGCCATCACTTCTATCTTCTCTCAAGCAAGAGAAGCCTGAAAGTTTAAAATTATGTTCTGGCTTAAGCCAGGTTTCTTGTATAGCTATTAAAGATGGTTCATATTTATTAATCAAGTAAATTAGTTCACTTTTTCTGCGGCTTATGCTGCAGCAGTTCCATTGCATTAGGGAGAACTGATCCATTATTAATTGTGTTATTTACTTCTGTATCTGATAGTATAGCAGCGTTGGGCGGTAATTTAATCATATTACATTGTTGTAAAGAGTTGATAAGAGTTAAAATTAATTGTTTAATGTGAATTTCAGATAGAGAATCATTATTACAGTTATTGAGAGTGCCAATAGAGGGTAAAGGAATTGTATAATCTTTTGTTAAGTTAGAATGGGCTAATTGATCATATCCATATCTTTCAAATTTTTGAGGTTGCTTCGGTTTTAAGAATACTGTTTTCTTGTACGAGTTATTATGATGAGTATGATCTGGAATATTTTGTATTGACCTATGTTGAGGAGCAGACATGAGAGTATCAGAATAAGGGGCCGTTCAAGTATTACGTGAGCAGATTTCTTACCATTTTTTACCCCCCCGCCCCCCTTGTCATCAAAAGTAAGCAAAGCACTTACCCCCTCCCCCTATGCTTACGTAAACATTTTTAGTAATAAATGTTTTTTTATATTGTTATTTTTAAAATAGGAAAATTCATGAAAATATTAGGTTTAACTGATACACATAGAGTAAATGACAAAAAAATATAATCAGAAATAAAGAACATAACTAACATAAAGAATATTTTCGGAGCACATTAACAGTCTTCAGTCCATGAAACCTGAATCCATGATTCTAAGTTATCGATGACATTGGATTGCTGCTCAGTGTTGTGAGTCTGCTCACTTTCATCCGAATTTGGAATGTCTACGTCACTCTCATCGAGCCATTCAACATCTTGGTGCTCTAAATTTTGAATAATGCACATCAGTTCATTAGCACGACGAGCAGCGACTCTTACAGGTCTAACTTTTCCCTCTGTGGGCGTGTTAACTTTTTTATGGATCTTCTCGATGTGACGATTTAATGATTTGACGGAAGCATGATAAAGACCACACGTTTTGCATGTTCGGCTTGAGAGCCTCAATTTTACCGTCGGACAAAAATAATCGTAGGGCATTTGCAAAAAATCTTTGAGGGTACTCAAGCGTAAAGCTAAATTGACTGGAAGATCAAGAAATTGTCCTCCTTCATCCAAAACCAAGTCATCAACTGTTTGTTTTACTTTTGCAGGTGGTGGAAGAAACCTGTTGTCTAGCAATCTGAATAGGCCACTTCTTGGACGACAGCATTCTTTATTTTTACATTTTACAATTTGAAGCAAGTATTGGCTTTCACGCACATGTTCTGAGTACCATTTAATGTCTGGAAATTCAGGAACATCTTGTTCATCAGCCTCAACATATTTTGCAGTAACATTATAGCCATCAATTTCCATTGAACTCCATACTTCAGCTAATACATTTCCTGCAAATTCGAAATTATATCTTTCTAATTGTTCATCAATTGTAATGCCACGTTCATCCAAATGAGACCCAAAATGGTCATGAGGCAGTATTAAACCAGCCAGTTCCCGACTCAGAGGAGCCATTCTTCGCTCTACTCTGTTATACGCACTCCTTCCAGGAGCATTGGTAGCTATAAACAATGCATCGAGATCGTGTCGTTTAAAATGTTGTATAGCAAACCCTATGACTTTTTGATAACGCGGATTTTCATCTGGCCCTCCATCAACCGTCATAATTACTACTGGTTTTACTAGTCCATGGTCAGTTTTTGCTAATGGTCGAAACTCTTCAAGTTCGAGAAGCGTCTCGAAATCCTGAGCATGAGTATTAGCAGTAGATGAACTATGCTTTCCACTTCGAATAGCGATGAATGTTTGCCCAGAATATCCGACGGCTTGCGGTTGTCCTAGCATATTGGAAGTAACTTTGATACCAGCATAAACAGATGGTATTAATTTATGACGCTCAGCGATTACCCAATCGTGGTCAGGTAATTTGATTCTATATTCCATATGCATTAAAAGAGGTGCTTGCTTATTTGCCGCAGAGACGCCAATAGGGCTTATACAATAGCTTAGGCAATAGCTTTGTCATCTTGAGATAAGAAAAATAAATAAATTATGATATGAGAATTATCATATCATCATAATTTATTTCATTTATTTGTGAAAGACACTGATTTAAAATAATGCTTATTAAAAAAATGGTTAATGTCTGTATTGTTTGCCTTTAAAATTTGCCTTTGAAATGGTTAATTATCAAATTTTTAATTTCAGGTGATGAAACTACAAAGAAAGTTAGCTCAATGAATTATTACGCATATAGTTTGATGATTCGTCAAAATGCTGACAACTATTTGCTGCGGTTTCGTCGATTGTTTCAGCAGTATTGCGTTGACATGTATGTAAAAATAGAAACGGAACGTTTAACATTCATTAGGTTGAACCAAGCCAAACTGCGTTCTGAGGAGTACATCCATTTACGTGATGCAGTTAGTACTGAAGGAAATGCAGCTAATATTGGTCGATTAACTATTCTGCCGGCGACATACATTGGTAGTCCACGTCATATGCATGAATATGCACAAGATGCAATGACATATGTTCGTCATTACGGTCGGCCCGATCTCTTTATTACTTTTACCTGTAATCCAAAATGGATAGAAATTACTCAATTGCTGCTTCCCGGACAAACATCAAGTGATAGACACGACATCACAGCACGTATATTCAGGCAAAAAATTCAGTCCCCGATGAACTTTATTGTTAAACAACGCGTCTTTGGAGATACTCGATGCTGGATGTATTCAATCGAAGGGCAAAAGCGAGGCCTGCCGCACGCACACATTCTTATTTGGTTAGTGGAAAGAATTCAGCCTGACCAAATAGATGATATCATATGTGCTGAGATTCCTGATTATGAAGTCGATCCAGACCTACATGATGTTGTTACTACTAATATGATTCATGGACCGTGTGGTGCCATCAATCCCCAATCACCTTGCATGGTCGATGGAAAGTGCTCTAAACGATATCCACGGAAATTAACGGCGGAGACTGTCACTGGCAATGATGGTTATCCACTGTATCGGCGTCGATCACCAGATGACAACGGTCAAACTGTCACAACGAAAGTGAAAAGAATGGATTTCGTTGTCGACAACAGTTGGATTGTTCCATATTCGCCACTTATTTCTAAATCGTTCAAGACACATTGCAACGTTGAATACTGCAATTCAGTTAAGTCCATAAAATATATTTGCAAATATGTCACGAAAGGCAGTGATATGGCGGTTTTTGGATTGCAATCCTCGAATACCAACGATGAAATTTCACGCTATCAAGTTGGTCGTTATGTGAACTGTAATGAAGCGATTTGGCGTATATTCGCATTTCCCATTCACGAACGTCATCCTACTGTTACGCATTTGGCGGTGCATCTGGAGAATGGTCAACGAGTATATTTCACGGCTTCGAATGCTACGCAACGTGCTGAAACACCTCCAGCAACTACATTGACCAGTTTTTTTGCAATCTGCCAAAGCGATCAGTTTGCACGAACTTTGCTTTACTCGGAGATGCCACGTTATTATACTTGGAATGCTTAAGAAAGACGGAAGCAAGGCGATGCGGTTCCTGGGTATCCAGATGTGCGTTCTACTGATGCTCTTGGTCGTATGTATACAGTTCATCCAAAGAATAATGAATGTTTCTATTTGCGGTTGTTGCTGGTAAATGTGCGTGGGCCAACGTCATTTGAGTCACTACGAACTGTTAATGGTGTAATATTCCCAACATATCGTGCTGCATGTGAAGAGAGAAGTTATTAGAAAACGATAGTCATTGGGATACGACAATCGCTGAAGCCATTATCTCTGCATCTCCAAGTCAGATACGCACATTATTCGCTATCATAATTTCGACATGTTTTCCATCAAACCCATGTAACCTGTGGCACAAATACAAGGATAATATGTCAGAAGATATTTTACATCAAATTCGTGTTAGTTCCAGAAATCACGATATTGAGATGAATGAGGAGATACACAATCGTGCTTTACTCTTGATCGAAGATATGTGTTACCTCATGTGCTGTAATTTATTAATCAGGTTAGAAATGCCAGCACCATATCGTGAAATGAATGACGCATTTAATCGAGAATTGGAACGGGAACGTGAATATGATCACCAGGAATTAGATTTAGTAGTTCAAACGAATGTACCCCTGTTGAATTACCAACAAAAGGAAGTTTATGATACTTTAATGAAGGCAATCGATGATGAAAATGGTGGTTTATATTTCCTAGATACCCCTGGTGGAACTGGTAAGACATTCCTCATGTCATTAGTTTTAGCAACTGTTCGGGCGAGATCTAACATAGCGGTTGCAGTTGCTTCTTCTGGAATAGCAGCCACATTGTTAGAAGGATGCCGTACGGCTCATTCAGCATTCAAATTACCGTTAAATCTTCAAACTATTGAAGAACCAACGTGTAATATTGCAAAACACTCAGCAATGGCCAAAGTTTTAGCGGTATCGAAAATCATCATCTGGGACGAATGCACAATGGCGCATAAACGTGCATTAGAAGCACTTAACCGAACATTAAAAGATTTACGCAATGACTCGAGATGTTTTGGAGGAGCAATGATTTTACTTTCTCTGGCGATTTCCGCCAAATACTGCCAGTAATTCCAAGATCTACGGCTGCCGACGAAATAAACGCTTGCCTCAAATCGTCAAATCTATGGCGCCATGTGAAGAAACTGCAACTGACAACAAACATGAGAGTTACATTGCTTAATGATACATCTGCTGAAGATTTCTCGGAGCAATTGCTGACTATCGGTAATGGTCAAGTACCTGTCGATGAATCGAGCGGATTAATATCATTTCCAAATAATTTCTGTAATTTTGTCTCATCAAAAGACGAACTTATCAACAATGTATTTCCAGAAATTATTTCTAACTACAAAAATTATGAATGGATGAGTGAGCGAGCAATTTTAGCGGCAAAGAATAAAGATGTAGATGACCTAAACTACATAATTCAAAATAAGATCATTGGAACAATGCATTCATTCAAATCTATTGACTGCGTCACAAATGAAGATGAAGCCACCAACTATCCAATTGAATTTTTAAACTCTTTGGACGTGCCTGGCTTACCACCGCACAATTTACGCCTAAAGGTTGGCTCCGTAGTAATCATGCTTCGAAACATAAACCAACCAAAACTGTGCAACGGTACGCGTTTGGTGGTTAGAAAATTGATGAACAATGTAATTTACGCTACGATAATGATAGGAAAATTCAAAGGTGAGGAAGTTCTCATTCCGAGGATACCGATGATCCCAACCGATATGCCGTTTGAATTTAAAAGACTTCAATTTCCGATACGTCTTGCATTTGCCATGACCATCAACAAATCACAAGGCCAATCCTTAAAAGTTTGTGGTTTAAATCTAGAACATTCATGTTTTTCCCATGGTCAATTATACGTGGCATGTTCACGGGTCGGAAGACCATCTGCGTTGTTTGTTTTTGCGCCTGATAATAAAACAAAAAATGTCGTGTATCACAAGGTACTTAAATGAAGAGCAACCTATGTACTAAAATACAGAAATAATTATGAATGATTGATGTAGAAATTTAATTTTTTTTGTATTTTTTCCAATAAAAAAAAACTGCTTATTTATTGACATTAAGGCGGAACAAAGTTCGCCGGGTCAGCTAGTAACACATAAAAATACGTTTGGGTAAAACTTGCCCATCAAATGTTAGGACTACAGTTTCTATGGGAACAAACTCGTGACTTTTCATTGCTAATGACTTTTCTTCTTAGCCTCCTTATTTTTATAATTTGGCCGCAACCTATGGGAACTGGTATATTACTTAGAATATCCTCATCGCTCCAGTCAGTAGGAACACCTCTCACTATACCCATGCGTGTAACATTAACAGAAGGAATAAAAGCTTTGTAATTATTAGATTTTAATGCATCATCATCTACAAAATTGTTAGCACTATCATGTGACGAAAAAGATTAAGAAATACGGTTGCGCCCTATTTTTTTAAGACTGCCATTGACAATGTTCTTGAATGAGTTTTTTTTAAGAAAAAAGCCAAATTCTACAGGATGAATGGAACAGTTTTCATTGGGAGATGAAGGAAGTTTCTGAATATGAACTGCATATGGGGCAGCGTCAGATGAGTTGTAAACATTTCGGCCAATAGGAATACGCGATGAATTCTCGTTAGCATTAGTCTTGGTAGTTTGTGAGGTGACAATTTGTGAGGGTGATACAGATACAGTGAAAGTGTTTGTTATTGATCTACATTGGCAATCAATCTCGGAATTAGTAGAAGATTTATGGTTATATCTGCGTTTTTTATTGCAGTGCTTGCAAATCTTAGACGAAACCGATGCTCTCTTTCGCTTATGGGACCGAGAGTTGGTCTCGGAGCCATCTGTGTCTATTACCGATCCTTCCGTATCCATTCCTGATCCATCTATCGTAACAGTATTATACACTGAGGGGACAATTGTCCCCCCAGGGTCTTCTGGATCACCCATGTACTACAATATAAATACAAAAAACTTACCTACTATACAGGAACTATACTATTTACAATAATAAATTAATATATTTACACTATTAAACCTATTTGATCCTTAAATTATAGTTGAATAATTAATAAATAATAAAAAACTCAAAAACAGTCGCCCGCCTAGTTTGCCGTTTCCCGCGCTTTTTTCTAAATCGACTTTACACTTATAACTAGATGATTACCAAAAAAATTCGTTGAGCTAAAAAGACATCTATTTTCTTACTGGTAGGGTAGCTATTACCTTTTAAGCGGTAGCTAGCTAAAAACGGTCCTGGCGAGAGCTACGAAAGGTGCTGTGTCCTTGTCTAACGAGCTGCCAGCTCAAATAACCATTGGACTTGGTAGAAATGGTAGAAAAATTTATATATTTCTTTTTTTTATGATTTAGTAAAATTAATTATTCATAAACTTTAGAAATGATCTAAATATTTCTACAGTTTCTATAATTAATAATAAGAACTTCATAGTATTGAAAAAATACTCATTAATACTTAGTAAGAGTCTGCCTTGTATACTTCATCTAAGATCTGCCTGGACTATACATAAAAAAAAAATTGATCCGCCTGGACCCGCCATCTTGCTTAAAGTGTAGGGTCACCATAAATTTTATTGATCAAATATTTTCACAATCTCATAATAGTAGGTAGGTATATACTTACGTAACGATTGTTTTAAATTGGAGATATACCGTTATAAGGTCATTGTATGCTCGTGCTTCGATTTGCGATTGTGTAAATTTTCATATTAAACCTGTTAGATTTTCATGAAATAGCCCAAAGTAAGCTTATACTAGCTTGTGTTCATAATAGTAGGTAGGTATATACTTACGTAACGATTGTTTTAAATTGGAGATGTACCGTTATAAGGTCATTGTATGCTCGTGCTTCGATTTGCGATTGTGTAAATTTTCATATTAAACCTGTTAGATTTTCATGAAATAGCCCAAAGTAAGCTTATACTAGCTTGTGTTATGGGATCTAGATAACTGATAAACATACTTATATATTTCTAAATACATACATATTATAGATAATTTTTTTCATTCTCATTTTTCTCATTCTCATGTTTCTTCTTCATTATTCACTTTTTTCTTCTTCATTTTTTCAATCTCTTGGTATTAGGTAGGTAGATCTGCAGCATCTGTTTAAATTGGAGATGTGTGAAAAGGGGCTAAACCTAACATTTAGATTTTTGAAAGGAACTTGAAAGCGGCTCACGGATGGTGCCATTTAGTAGAAATCGTCGTATTAATGAAATAACGTAAGCCACGTGTGTGTACCTATGCGTGTGTGTATTGAACCTACAAATGAGCACATGAGCAAGTGAGTGCGCAGCCGGGTGCACAACTCTCTCTTTGTCTTAATACACGTATTTTTTTTTGTAACGTATGTACCTCGTTTCTGACGGGGGTCCCCGACTGTTTAATATTTTTACATTATATATATTCTTTTTAATATTTTTTACTTCTACTTGAAGTGCTCGTGGCTCCACGGACGTAGTGTTCTGTAAACGATCACTGCGTTAAGCAACTTTCACTATGACTGGTCCTCGGATGGGTGACCACTTTGTGGCATTTTTATTTGCGAGCGTTTCCGTGCTTCGGAATGCACGTTAAGCCGTTGGTCCCGGTTGCCAGTAACATGGCAATCGTTAGGCCAGTTGAATGCCTAATGGGCGGCTTAAAAAATTTCAACAGCAGGTCGCCACAACCTGCACCTGTCCATTTCAACACGGCAATGGGCTCACCACCTGTTACGTGGGACAAAAAGCAAAAGCATACGGTTAAACGTGGGCGTATAGTACGCCTCTGCCTACCCTTTCGGGGATAAAGGCGTGAGAATATGTTATGTTATGTTGTATGTGAAAGTATGTTATTGTAGTTTTACTTACAATAAATTCAGTAGGTTCGAACAATCGTTCAAGGAATTTGTCCCGTGTTCTAATTGGTCATGGTCACTTATTTAGAAAGAGACACCGCCACTGCCGAGAGCCATCTCACGCAGATCGATTATTTCGAAATTACTTATTAATGTATTGAAGTAAAATAAAAAGTAATGTACATGAGCTACGCTCCAATTTTAGCTGTATGTGATAGTAATATTTCGACCCTTTTGTGTTCTCCATTCTACTAAACCACGGTTTAATTTGGACATCTGGTTGTATATTGTGATATACTTATACCCTTATTCTGAGAGCTGTTATCCCAGTGTTTTTGCCAAAAATGTAATATTGATATTTTTGGTAAGTTAGCAAGGTCGTGTGTACTCGTATAATTATGAAAAGGGAATATATCCCCAGATTCAACTGCCTCATTAGCCAAGGTATCTGCTAGAGTATTGCCCAAAATGCCGGAATGTCCAGGAATCCACACAAACGTTACAGAATATTCTTTTAGGGAACATTTATAAATTAAATTTCTAATGTCTATGATTATCGGGAACACCAGTTTCATCTTAAAATTAAAGGCTGATATTGCTTGTAAGGCACTTTTAGAGTCAGTAAATATTATTGATTGGCGTAGTTTCATCAATAGAATATACCCTACTGCTTTGAATAATCCGTAGCACTCTCCCGTGAACACCGAAGTTTCAGGAGGGATTTTAATTTTTTGAACTAAATTGTATTGGGAGTGGTACACATCCACCCCAACACATCCTGAATAGTGTTTGGAAGCAGCCGTGAAAATGTGATGTTTGTTAACCCAGTTGTTACTTTCCAATGTGTATATGAATAAGGAGTTGTCATTAGGGTCAGATTTATTAATATCATATTCAGTGGAAATATTAGGTGATATTAACAATGGAGTCAACTCAGAACAGTAGAGGGGATGACGGGGAGTTCTAAAAGTGGCAGAGTTGATAGAAATGATTTTTTCATAACTAATCACCAGGCTAGGTTTAGGTTTATTTTTCCAATAACCAGAAATATTAATATTGTTGACTAATATTTTTAATTTTAATAATAAGTGATTAGCCGAATACTGTAAAGTTTTGAATAAAAATTTGTCTGACAAAAATTGTCTTCTGAGTGATAGAGGAGGATCGCAACATTCCACCTGTAAAGCATTAACTGGACTCGACTTCATGACACCAATGACAATTCTCAACGCTTTGTTTTGAATTAAGTTCCAGCAGTCCCATAATCAAGAACACTCCTGATCAATGAATTGTAAAAAAGCTTAAGATTAAAAGGATGGGCGCCCCACCAAACACCAGAAAGACATCTCAAGATATTTAATCGAGATTCGCATTTGCTTACTAAATAATCACAATGAGCATTACCGGTTAATTTTGAATCTAAATAAACACCTAGAAATTTAGTTTGATTTGATACTGGAATTTTTGTAATAAACAAATATAGGAGGAGGCATCCGCATTCTGGAAAACATCACTATGTTGCTCTTGTTTATGGATAGTTCAAGGCCATTAACCTCCAGCCATTTTTTAAGAAATGTCAACGAAACTGTTAAATCAGAGCATCCTAAGCTAACATTACTGTTAATGGTGTAGATTAAGAGGTCATCAGCGTATTGTAAAACAGAAATTGAAGAGCAATTATTCGTTACAGAACTATTTAAATCATGGGTATTAATGTTATTTAATAAGGGGCTGATCACTGAGCCCTGTGGCAAGCCTTTACTCAGTATTCTGGATTGGACGTTGTTATTTTCATTTATATCCAAATTATTTCACGATCTGTTAAGATATTTAAAATTAATTTTACAAATTTAAGAGTAACATTCAACTTGAGGAGTTTGTTACGAAGAACAGGGAGAGAAACGTTATCGTAAGCAGATTTGATGTCAAGAAATGCCGCGAGCAGCGATTTGTTATCCGAAAAAGCTAATCTAATATCAGTGGTAAGTATACCAATGCTATCTATGGTGCTTTTGTCTCTTCTAAAACCATACTGAGTGTGAGATAACAAATCATTACTTTATTCTAACCTGTTTTTTATCAAGTGTTCTAATAATTTAATTAGAACAGTTGATAACACTATAGGGCGATAAGAAGTAGCTTCTGACACAGGTTTGTTAAGTTTCCTAATGGGAATGATTATTTGAGTTTTCCATGAGGGAGGGACTGTTCCAGTTAAAAATATGCAATTTATTATATCAAGATAATAAGAAAGAGAGGATGAGTCTAAATCTTTAAAAAAAGATTATGGAATGTCATCATTTCCTGGAGTTGAGTCACTAACATAGGTTATTATTCCTTTCAGCTCATGTATGGAGAATGGACATGTCTAAGAAGTTGGAGGTGAGTCAACAAGTTAGCCTGGAGCTAAAGAAATAACCATTTCTTTAGGATCAATAGCAGGTGCTATAATATTTAGAAAATCCTCTGCAACTGACTTTGGCATAGAAGAATGGGGCTTCACAAATGCTGAACGAAATCTTCTTACGTTTTTCCAAACAATCGAAGGACAAATATCAGGGGACACTGATTCACAGAACCTTCTCCAAACATCCTTTTTCTTTTTTAACGACAGACGAGTCTCTTTTATGATCAGTGTAACTTCATCAAAGTTTTCTTAATAAGAACATTGACAGTACTTAATTTCAGCTGCTTTTCGTTTTTTACCTGCATTGGAACACTCTTTATCCCACCAGGGGGGAGAAGGTATCTTATCCTGAACTCTATTTCTGATTGGGAATAACTCATTTGCTGTATTAATAAGATTTTTTTATAAAAAACTGCTGTTCTCGATAATAAAGATACTTCTGAAACAGGAGGAAGACTTGTTATTTTTAATTTAACCTGGTCTTCAAATAAGATATATTTAAATCTATAAGGAGAGAATAAGTTGGAGTTGTTTTTATGTGGAAGAATAATTATGATTAGAAAATGATCACTACCTAAAGTTGAATGAAAAAATTGCCATGTAAGAGCAGTAGCTAAGTTGGTTGAACATAATGACAAATCTAGAGCACTGTATTTTTCTGTGGGACCCGTGCGACGGGTTGGGACACCAGAGTTTAAAATACATAAATTATGGCTATCTAACATTTCTAATATATTGTTTCCAAACATATTTTTATTGCTGCCCCAAGATTGGTGGTGGCAATTTAGATCACCGAGAATTAAAATAGAATGGGGTAAAGATGTTAGAATATTGTTAACTTCAGAAATAATTGAAGACGAAGGGTGAGGGATTTAAAGAGAGATTACACATATTATTTACAACAGCAGCAACAATAGAAAAGTTACTGCTATGGGAGGGAATAGGTATATGTACAAAATTAGATGGATGTCTGATAAGTAATGCTACACCAGCATACCATATATCAGATATATCAGATCTATCCTCCCTGAGACATGCATATCCAGAAATTTTAAAATTGGAACCTGGAGTTAGCCATGTCTATTGCAAATAGAATATTAAAGGTTTAAGGTAAAATAATTGTATGTAATTTGAGTTTGTTATTGTGTGAGCACCGTCCACATAGCTTTTTATAATTTTTGAAATTGACATGATGGTTGCTGTGCAGTTTGAGTATGTCATGCTCGCCTAAGTGTCCTGGCAGTGGTGGTGCATGTATCGGGTCGCCTTATTCCCTATAATACGGTTGAGTAGGGCGATGGCTGATATATGCGTCATACCCGTGAACGGGTGCCGTCTGTTGGGACTGGTCAGCTCAAAGCTGTTATAGCAATTATTACAAATAATATTATTTATATTTAAGGCAAATTAAGTTTAGTTGACTGTTCTCACGTAACTCCAAAGGTTTAATATTGTAAGCCATACCTGCATTTTTAAAATAGCAGCCATTTAGTTTCTTGCCGGAGTCTTTCTCATAAAGGCTACCTTTAAAACTGGCAACTAGAAACAATCTCATTTTGATTTGATTTTGTTTCTTTTTTATAGACTCATTACTATATAATTTGTTCAAATATCATGTAAATAAAACTAATGTAATTACTGGCAGTTAGAAAAGAGTGGCCATGAGTTTTATTGCCAGGTTCTTCCTCAGGCGTTGCGTTGAGAATCTGGCAGTAAATGTAAATGTAGAAGCAATAATCTTGACGTTTATAAGTGTTACTTTGTGACCTACATGAATAAAGATTTTTCACTTTCACTTTAAATGTAGTTACTAAATAAATTAATTCATGTTTTTTATTTGTTGCGCTGCAACAGTTCCACTGTATCATTTTGGAAGCTTGATCCATAGTTTGAATGTGGAGAATTATTATCTAATGAAGGTTGTGCAGCGTTGGACGGTACAGTGGTACTACACTGTTGTTGAGTTAATAAATTAATAAGACATTGTATTAGTTCTGGGATAGATGGTGACAATTCAGGGTTAACAGAGCTAAATTTGAAAACACTACCATTGCCAGAAGGACTGGGCATGTTTATATCCTTAACTATAGAATCATAAACAGTATCATAACCAGGAACCAATGCAGAATGTGAATGTGTTGGAATAGTAATAGTTTTTTTGTATGACCTATGACCTAGAATTGACGATTCAGCTTTGGATGAAGAATTTATTTTAGGAGGATAAGATGGGAAGTTTAATTTTGTTACTTCAGAGTCTTAGATTATATAAACACCTAGATACCGCGTCCAGTAAGTTGCTGCCAGTTTTTAAGCCATGTGTGGGTAAGCGCGAGTATATTACGTACGCCATTGCGTTTGTGTGCGTCACGTGTGCGCCAATGACCGTATGGTGCGTCACGTGTGCGCCAATGACCGTTTTGCGTCGCGATGACTCAATACGGTCATTGGCGGGCGGATTGACCGACATACCCGAACTAGTGTATATTTTTTGGCTGCACTTTCGTCGCACGCATTAGTAATCTGGGTGTTTCACGTTTCGTTTCATCGGTTTATGTAGTTTAGATGCTTCTACATATGATATGCAACTTTTGGCCATTGTTTCTTTGATGTTGCGCTGTCTTGCAAATTCTGGACATATGCGATTTACAGCATAATGATTACCATTACATAGAAAACATATGGCAGATTCAGCTGGTACTGTACATTGGTCACTAGGGTGTTCTTTGCTACACTTGTAACATTTTGGTTTTGATCTACACTGGTTTTTTACATGGCCATATTTGCAACAATAAAAGCACATTCAGTGCCTTTATTGTTGCAAATATACAGTAGGCACACACAGCCAATGAATTGTAACACAGAAATATTCTTTTGGGTAGAATTTGACCATCAAAAGTCAAAACTACAGACTCAGTATTTTCAAAAAAACTATCTAAAACAAACCTAATGATGGCATTAGGTTTGTTGTTAATAATCTTCTTTTTTATGCGTCTAACTTTTAATATGGGTCCACAGCCTATAGGTAAGGATATGTTCTCAAGAATGACATCCTCAGGCCAGTCTTTAGGAACTCCTCGGACTATTCCCATCCGGCAGACATTAAATGAAGGAATGAAGCATTTGTATTTGTTGTCAGGCATGCTTTTATTTTTTAGAAATGCGTTAGCGTCTGTGTGTGTGGCAAATGAAATGGCAAGACGATTTCTGCCAATCTTTTTCAGACTACCTTTCATAACATTTTTAATTTCGGAAGTACTTTTAAAAAGCGGCCAAAGATTAAAGGATGTAGGGTGGTATTATCATTCGGGAGTGAGTATTCTTTTTGTATGTGAATAACGTGAGGTGAGGCATCTGTGGATTCATAAACATACCTACTAACTTCAATTCTATTAGCAGAATTAAACTTAGCATTGTTCATAGCTGGCGTTTCTGATTTAGAAATATAATTATTCGAGGGTTTCTCAACTCTATGAATTGCCGATTGAGTTTCATGAATTTGTTTTTGGGTTTGAGATCTCGTTTAATTCAGAGGATTCTCTTAAACAGTCGCAATCTGAATCTTTCTTTTTTCCCGCCTATTGTTTTCGTCTTTTTTTTATTACAATGTTTGCATATACGATTTACGCTAGCCCATCCAATCATTTTGAGAAGATGCATCTGTATCCATGCTAGATTCATCTGGACAATTTGAAATTGTTACGAAATTGCTTACTTCAAGGCCCGTCCCAGGCGTTCGGGATCGTAAGTCGCAACTATGTAGAATTTATGTACACTTATTAAAATTTATATACATATATACAATAAATAGACAAATAAGACCTAAACTAACTAACTAACTATCTTCACGCTGTATCCCTGACGGGGTAGTCAGAGAGGACAGATCGCCAGGCTTCGCGATCCATACATACTTCTTTCGCTTCTTCGAGATTCATCAATCGCTTCATACACGCACGTCTGGGTATCCGAGTACTTTTGACCTTTCCGTTTTTGAGCAATCTGCTCACGTGGTCTTCATATGTAAGTCTCGGCCTACCCTGACTCCTTCTACCCTCTACTTTTGAACAATATATATATTCTTCGTCAATCGTTCCTCACTCATTCGTTGGACGTGTCCAAACCAACGGAGCACGCCCTTTTCCAGCTTAACGCTGACACTTTCATTCAAACCTGCCATATTGCGTATCACTTCGTTACGTATTCGGTCGGCCAAGGTAACGCCGCACAATTTTCGAAGTGATCGCATCTCCACAGCATTCAATTTACTTTCATGCATCTGCTGACATACCCAGGTTTCACTACCGTAAGGCAAAGTTGGCACTAGCACTGCGTTATGAATTCGCATGCGTGCTTCTTTTACGATGCTTTGTCGCTTTACTAACTGGGACAAAGCACCGTTAACTTTGTTTCCGGCAGCTACTCGCCGTTCTACATCCGAATCACATCTTCCATCCGCGCTAAACATACTTCTTAATACACAATTTCATTCACTTGCTCTAGACGTTCCTGGTTTACCCTAATCTCGCATTTAGTTCTTACGTCACCTCTTTAAAATACTAGAACCTTAGTTTTACTTGCATTCAAGTGAAGACCCTTACTTTCACACTCCTCTTTCATATTAGTGACTAATGCCTGAAGGTCGGCTTCTGATGAGGCCATGAGCACCGCATCATCAGCGTACAGTAGACAGTTTACTGTAAAGTCACCTAAACTCACACCCATATTAAAATCTTTCAACTTCTGCAGGCAACTGTCCAGATACACTATGAACAGCCAGGCGGACATGACACATCCCTGTTTAACGCCTGTACAGACATCAAAAAGAGGTGACACATCCCCCCCTACTCGCACGCAAGCCTTACAGTCCCTATAAAGCGACTGTATTGCCCGCAGTAGCGAGCCGTCCACACCATATCCGGGCAGCAAGTCCCACAGCGTTTCTCTCACAACGTTATCAAATGCTTTCTCTAGATCCACAAAAGCGCAGAAAACCTTCTGGCTAACAGCCAGAAACTTTTCCGCGATCATGCGGAGAGAAAACACTTGATCCATGCAACCTCTTCCACGTCGGAATCCGCATTGAGCCTCCCATAAATACCTTTCAGACTTTTCTTGTATTCGTGCCGTTATAACCTTTGCATACACCTTACTAGCTAAGCTGACCAAGCTGATCGCCCTGTAGCTGGAGCAGTTTAGGCGCGAGCCTTTCCCTTTGTAAATAGGTACTACAACTGCTACTCGCCAGTAATCCGGGAGCTCACCCGTCCGCCAGCACAAGTTGCATAACAGACATAGTGTGTCCCAGACACGCGACCCACCGCACTTGTTCATCTCAGCAGTAACTCTGTCTTTTCCTGCAGCCTTACCACATCTCAGACTTCTTATCGCTTGTTCTATTTCTTTCATACTAATGACTTCAATGACACCGGGATCCGGAGCATCGAAGTGAGCTCCACTTCCCGATGTGGCATCTTTGTCTTTTCTTGCATACATCTTTCCATAATATTCACTCCATCTCTGCAGGACGTCAGTTTGGTCTGTTAGGACGTCATTGTTAACACTAAGCACTTTATTCATACTGCAGATTGCTGAACAACTCCGGGTCTTGCCTACCTCTTCCCAGAATAGCTTGGCATTATCTCGGAAATTGGACGACAACCTTTCATCCGCTTTCATTCTGCACCTTTCACGAGCTTCTTCTATCAGTGCCTTCGTGTTAACTTTCTGCAGCTCTCTTTCATATTAAAATCATTTCGCGAGGCTAAGTAGTCTAGCCATGCTTTCTTCTTCATTCGAACTGCTTCTTTCACTTCCTCATTCCACCATGCATCACGCTTATTACTACTGCCTCTTTTCGTTTCTCCACACACTTCCACAGCGGCATTTATCATACTATCCCTAAGGTTCTGCCATACACTTTCCACATTCTCGCTGCTTACATTGACGTCGCCAAGCTTTTCGGCTTTTCATTATATTTATCCCTAATGGATGCATCCTGCAGCTTCCAGCTTTTGATGCTATAAGTCGGCTCAAGCTCAGGACACTCGGTACGATGACGCCAACCCGCGAACAGACCCCTAATTCTAGTTATGACTAGGTAGTGGTCTGATCCTATTAATGAAATTCGCTCCTCTGGAGCAGCTGTAGCTATAGGCGTACCGCAGGGATCAATTCTAGGTCCGTTTATTGGTTTACGACCAATAATTTGCTACTAAACTCTAAGAAGACAAAATGAATCAGATTTAGCATGCCTAATGTCAGGAATTGCGGTACAAATATAACATTGAACGGTGATACCCTTAATATTGTAGAATCAACTGTATTTTTGGGGATCACTTTAGATAGCAAACTGCAGTGGAATGCCCAAATAACGTGTCTTGCAGGTAAACTCAGCTCTTTCTCCTTTGCCGTTAGTAAAGTCAGGCAGCTCACTGATGTAGAAACTGCCAGGCTAGTATAATTTAGTTATTTTCATAGTGTCATGTCTTACGGCATTTTACTGTGGGGCAAAGCAGCTGATATACAAGTAATTTTAGTACTCCAGAAGAGAGCTATACGTGCAATATATAAATTGAGTGCTAAAGTGTCTCTTAGAGAGAAATTTGAAGTAATTGGCATTTTAACGGTTGCATCACAGTATATATTTGCAAATATCATGTTAGTTAAACAGAACATACATTTATACAATAGACACAGTGACAAACATTCGATAAATACTAGAAATAAACACAAAACCATCATCGTTTACAAAAGGTTCACGACTCTTTTGCAGGAATTGGCGTACGCCTATATAATAAAATTCCTTTAGACATTATGAACCTGCCGTTACATAAATTTAAGGCGGATAATAAGACGCACCTCTTGAAAAGGGCTTATAATACAATTAATGATTATTTGAATGATAAAAATAAATGGAAATTAGTTTCTTGCTCTTCGCTCGAGCTATTTAGGATTCGAATGACACTTGTGTTTTATTATTTACTTGTCTTGAATCTGCATATATATGTTGTATTTTTTACATCATGTTTTTTTACGTTCTCCAGTATTAATAATTTGAAACGCCAGGCAACTAAAGGTATGGCTGCGTTTAGTCCCGGTAATAACTAATTTACATAATAATATGTAACTTGACTTTGTTATTGTGTGAGCACCAAGTAGACTTATTTATTATTTTGAAATTGACATGATAGATTGCTGTGTAGTTTTTGGGTATGTCATGCTCGCCTAAGTGTCCTGGCAGTGGTGGCGTATGTATCGGGTCGCCTTGTTCCCTACAATACGGTTGAGTAAGGCGATGGCTGATATATGCGTCATACCCGTGAACGGGTGCCGTCTGTTGGGACTGGTCAGCTCATAGCTGTTATAGCAATTGTTACAAATAATATTATTTTAATTAAAGGCAAACTAAGTTTAGTCGACTGCTCTCACATACATTCAAAGGAACTATGTAAGTGTAACTTTAATGAACACAACATTTATTTTATTCTTTTTTTGTCTGTATAATTGGTCAAATATCATGTTAATCATACTCTGTCAAATGGCGGTTAGAAAAAAGTGGCCATGAAATTTATTGCCAAGTTCTTCCTCTGGCTCTACCTATTGCTTTGCGAATCTGGCAGTAAATGTTAATGTAGAAGCAGTAATCTTGACGTTCATAAGTGTTACTTTGTGACCTATTTGATTTTGATTTTTGCTTTTTCTTAAAAATTTATGCCGCATTATTACGCGGTTTTTTGTGGGTTTTTCACAAATCACGGATCACGATTTAATATTAATTTTTATTTTTAATTCTGGCTACGCACGCGTGACGCGATTGCCAACAACAAAGTTAGTTGATCTTCCATCTTCCATTACGTATTAAATTTTTCTTCTAAAGTGATAATTTTCAAGTAGACAATTATTCTTCTTCATTCAAAAGTAGTAAATTATTGTTATTGATAGCAGCGTATTCATGTATAGGTTTGTTCAAAGTTCTACTGCAGTAAAATGATGGTAAATTTTACTGCAGTTATATGTGGATTTTGTAAGGCAACAGAAAATACCGCGTTCCACTAAGTTATCCAATTTCACAACACTTGTGCACATTGTCGAAGCTTTTATGTTTAAAACACCATCATTTTTACACATAATCACCCGAAAATACACTAGTTAGAAAAATTAATAACGGAGAGGCGACCGCGTCATTCGCTGTTTCCCGCCAAAATCCTCACGGTATATTTACTAATGCCTTTTTTAAATTATTTTATGGCCTGGTTACTAAGATCTTTTAGCCATATATTAATTCATATTTCTTCAATCTTCTTTCTTATTATCTAAAATGTCCCCGTCCTCTACGTTGTCTTAAGTCAAGGTCAGTCTCACCCCAGTATAATAGTGTTATACTGAGATTTTTAGTGGATTTTGTGGAAAGAAAATCGCATTTCACTGCATACATATATCACTGTATTCACTAAGACACCTCCACAAGAAACCACCACTCTCGCACATAAAACAAGATAAATGCACTAGTTCTGTAAAACAATATACAGCAAGCTGTTGTCAGTTTTCCGCTTAGAATCCATTAACTAATTGTTATTTAGAAAAATAATCAGTTATTAGTGTCGTATATCATTGCAATAGTGATAATTCCAGGATTATTAATATATGAAAACAAAAATATTGTTTTATATTAGTTTTTCATGTACCAAATTTTTTTAAAAATAACATTTATTGAATTTGTAACCTACTGAGACGATTTTATTAAAATATATTAGTTAATTTGGATTAATTTTAAAATGATTGAAGCTATAAGTAGTATCTGTATATATTTTACTATTTTAGTTTAATTTTTTTCTAGCTATTATAGTTTCCAAGATATCTCATATCATAGGTTAGTTACGAAAAACTAGGTCATCAAAAAGCTGGGATGTTCAAGTGGATTACTAGATTGTACTCTACGGCGAAAATATCGGTCCGAGCGAAAGGGTTCTCGGCGCTAGTTTTAAGAAAATAGTTGTCTCTCGGCGGTAGTGTGTCCCTTTCTAAATAAGTGACCATGACCAAACAGAACACAAGATTGCTTGAACGATTGATCGAACTGACCTAATTACCTACCGTTGGTTTATAGCAACGGTAGGTTACCGTAGGGTATTGTTACCGTGTACTTATCGAGTGGATGCGCCATGTGTCTGTATATCATTGCCGTTGTGGAGAACATTTATTTTATATCATTATAAATTGTACCACCTTTCTGATAAATAAAGAATTATTATTATTATAATCTTGGACATCATGGACTTTCAGAAGCGCAGGACGTATCGGTACATCTCCAATTTAAAACAGTCGGTATGCAAGTAACTACCTACTAGAAAATAATATACAGCAAGCGTCCTCACTTGTTACTCTTCCCTCCGAAAGTCCACCTTACCTTGACAGTTGGACTTTGTGCGGGATCATTGACAAGTGCGGACGCTTGCTGTATATTATTTTCTAAAACTAGTGCATTTATCTTGTTTTAGGTGCGGGAGTGGTGATTTCTTGGTCATAAAAGTTGTGTTAACGTGCTATAGTGAAAGACAATGATACATATGCAGTGAAATGATATTTGCTGTCTTGCTGCGTAAAGTCCACAGAACCTAGGACCGAGGACTCGACAATATTAAATATAAATATTACACTTTGTTACTCTTTCACGTAGAAGCTATTGAATAGATTTTAATGAAACTTTACAATAATATAGCTTATACATCGGATTAACACATAGGCTACTTTTTATCCCGGGAACAATTTCCTGTGGAAAAACGGGAACGGGAAAACTTATCTACGCGGGCGAAGCCGCGGGCGTCAACTAGTATGGTATAAAAATAAGAATTTGCTAAAAGGTCTTTGTAACTAGGCCATAAAATAATTATAAAAAAAATTACCTTGACAGTTCAGGATTTTATTTGTTGTAGGTTGTTTGCTGTGCTTGAAGAAAAATATTGACGACGTTTATCTGTTTTAAATATCTAATAGATAGTAATTAACCAACAGAACTTACATCCAAGATGTTACAAATCAGACTTCATATAGTAATAAGTGCAATTGGTGCAATGCTTGGACTGTCTGCATTTATCTGCTTTTGCTTAGTTTACGCGAATGTTGAAGCCGGAATGTGGGCGCTATTATCTGGTAGGTCAAGTGGAATATAAACTTACTACGATATTATAGTATTAGTCTTAATTTTACAACGGGAAATTTTGTCTGCTTATTAAGAGCGAAAAGTAATGTCCCTGTATGACGATAAGAAAATATTATTTTGTTTTGTAAACAATCTACTTCAAATACACTTACATGTTCAAACATTATTGTAAAATTATCTAACAACTGAATTATATAAAATAAGCCGAATCAATATAATAATACACAGAATTAGTAGTAGAATGGGGTCCATGTTGCAATATTTTTCTGAGAATTCTGATTACAGTTTGATAACTATATGTGTGAGTCAGCTGATAACATTGAGGCTAATAAATAATATGTACGTAATAGACAATATCAATCATAATTTATGTTAAGGAGTCAGGGTAAACCAAGACTTACTCATGAAGACCACATGAGCAGATTCCTGAAAAACAGAAAGGTACTTGGTATTGGGATAACCAGACATGTATGAAATAAGTATAGAATCTGTAGTAATCGTAAGAAGTTGTCACAAATCGCAAAACCTGTAAATATGTCCTCTCTGACTACCCCATCAGGGACCTTTATCTCTGATGGGGTAGTCAGAAAATTAAATTATAACTATCTTCACGCTGTTGTGAAGATAGTCATAATTTTATAACAATATCAATCAATCATGACTTTATCCCCGAAGGGGTGGCAGAGGCATATTATACGCCCACATTTTACCAAGTGCATTATATCCCACATAAAAAAAGATGGTGAGCCCATTGCCAATTAAAATTCCATCCCGTATTAAAAGTATAATAATTAAGATTTGAATCTTTTTTTTTTGGCAGCTATTTGGCTTCTGCTATTTTTCCTTATAATTTATAAGTTATATGTTTAAATATATTTATGTAAATACTTTTAGGGTTCTATACCTCAAAAGAAAAAAAGATGGAACCCTTATAAAATCACTTTCTTGTTTTTTATTTTATTGAATTACTGTCTGATTTTTTATCAGGTTCAGAAAAAACACATTATGTTGCCCTAGTTATAAAGTATTATCTTTACGTACATTTTAGGTATGGCCTTCTCTTATCATTTATAAACTGATTACACTGATATTTAGTACAAAATAATATGCACCTTAATAAAATCAGCCTGTCATAGCCATACTTGTCTTACATACTGGATATAGGCTTCGCCCAATCATTAACGGAGGGTGATTGACTATGGTTGTCTATAAGAAATTACCTATTAGTTATAATGCCGCTTTCCATCTATACTTCTATACAGAAAAAAAAATTCAAGTGTCTGTTTGTAATTCCAAATTAATAGTTTTTTACTAAATGCATGTGAAAGTATGTACTGAACTTATATAAAAAATCTAAATTTTCTCTGTCCGTCTGTTATAATGTTGGCAAATCTCTGAAATAGCTGGACTTATTTTTACTCCTCCAGTTTAAATTAGTTTTTGCTTTGCTTTAAATTATTCTCTAATAGTTTCCTATTCATATTTCTCACTATTACAAATTAGTATAAGGAGTGTTACCTTACCTAGAACTCCAGGGCCCATGTAAACTGCTAGCACCTGCTGACAGACTAGGCAATGAAACAGGTGCCCTTATGAAGTAAGGTACCAGACCCCATAGATGCCAAAAATCAAGCTCCTCCTAGCAGCAAAATAAAAGTAGACCCCAGTCTTCCTAGTCCTAATTCATAAACATGGGGGGCCAAGTCTGCTTTTTCAATAATGTCGAAATAGAATCGAAATCGTTGCTCAATAGAAAGCCACTGGTATAATTTTGACAGTTTTTTTAATTTATCTATCAAGCTACATAGAAGTGCTCGTGATTCTGTAAACGATCACTGAGTTGCGCAACTTTCACTATGGCTGGTCCTCCGATGGGTGACCACTTTGTGGCATTTACATTTGCGAACGTTTCCGTGTTTCGGAAGGCACGTTAAGCCGTTGGTCCTGGTTGCCAGTAACATAGCAGTAGTTAAATCAAGTTGAAGGCCTTATGGGCGGCTTGAAAATTTCAACAGCAGGTAGCCACAACCTGCGTCTGTCTATTTCGACACGGCAATGGGCTCACCACCTATTAAGTGGGACAGGAATACACATGGTGAAAAGTGGCCATACAATATGTATGCCTCTGCCACCCCTTCGGGGATAAGGCGCGATAGTTTTTCGTAGTTTACTATTACAATCGTACTCCAAAAGACTTCTATCGGTGAGCCATTATAATTCTACTAACACGTACCGCGACAGTGGCCGCTAGTCAGTTGCATTTTAAATAGTCTACTAACATTTTGACTGCTGAAAACAGCGATTTTGGTTATATTCTACGGTTTGTCAATAGTAGTCTCGGTCCCCTGTGATGAAAAGAGAGAAATAGTGTCGAAATGTTCCTTAAGTGTATTTCTAACTATAACAAATTTGGGTAAGATCAACTCTTGCTCCAGTCTTTGCCAAGTATATAAATTTATATAATTTTCGCAGGTATACACGCATCACTGGCGCTTATGCTCCATTGCCATTACTTAAAAGAGTCACTTCATGTAAACTTTTCAAGAAAAGCTATGCAGTACATTGGAGATTTTGGCATAGTTGGTTTTGTCTCTGGAACTGCTCTGACATTATTCTACATATTCTTAGAGATTTATTATAAGGCTGGTGAGTATATAAAATAAATTTTGTTTGGTGGGTGGTGGAAGTGTTTGGTGGGCCGTACTACCTTACTTTTGCCGTGCCGCGGTCGCCACTCGTCCTCGTTTGTTCCATCGATCTTCTTTCATCAATGTGGCCAGACCATAGCCACTTTAACACGTTTTCTATGCTATCGATGTCGACCACTCTGGATAATCTCGATCTTTCTTTCCGCGTTTCGGAGTTTATACCTAAAAATAAATAAATAATTAATAAATATCTTTGGGACAACTTACACAATGCCATCTGATTCCAAACTAACCAGAGCTTGTACTATGGTAACCAGATAACTGATAAACATACTTATATATTTCTAAATACATACATATTATAGATAAATAACACCCAGACGCAGAATAAACCAACGTGCTCATCACACAAAGTTTTATCCTGGGTGGGAATCGAACCCACGACCTTTTGTGTAGCAGTCGGATACACTCCCACCGCGCCACAGAGGCAGTCAAACAAAAAAAGCACTCAGAGTAAAGCTCGCTCCATAGTTTGTATCGTAATCTTGAACGTCATATACTCTGCCAAATATTGCTACTAGCAGTTTCTGAAGACGTTTATGACCTCGTCTGTAGTCCTTGTTCCAAACCTACACACGCTCCGTTCGCCATCGAAAATCTTTCAATTGTGAGACTGTTTTACACAGCATCATCTAGCTCAAAATAAGCTAATATAAGCTTGCGTTATGAAATCTAGACAAATGATAAACATACTTAAGTAAACGCCCAAACTCCGAAACAAACATTTATGGATCACTCAAATATTTGTTCCGACCTGGGAATCGAAGCCGAGACCTCAATCAGTCATATACACTACCACATACGCCACCGAGGCAGTCAACATTACTTCTATCTACAATGTGCCATTCTCAGTTAAAAAATATTAATTAGTTAAATTGTTCACCAGATGTGACGCCAATAAGTACCAGTATTGTCATCCGTCTCGTCTGGTCATTTATGATGATGAAATGGGGCTTGATGCTGTACCTCTACACTAAGAAGTACCTCAGAACGTACAACGATCATCAACTATTCTCCGAAAACCCAAACATTGAAGAAACGTAATTATTTTATTAGTTGTTGGTAAAACGTATTAGAGGTTTTGTTGATGTATTGATAAAAAATAAATAATTTGTCACATATTGCATGGAAATTGTAAAGTAACACATCCATGGTTTATTGCAGAATGTCATCTGTGTATGTTATGAAATGATTATCAATCAAAATTATACATAAAAAAACAGGCATTCTGAAACAAACCTTAAATATTTCGCTTCGCTTTTTACAAAAATTGGGGCAATTCCGGTAGCAGCTTTTCATTTTTTCTTTTAATATCGAAGGTACTTCAGTTTTGCCTTTTTGATAGAAAACATCTGATTCTACGAGACGAGGTCGCTGCGGATCACAGTGATGACCAAACTACTTGGACAGAATAAGAGAATATTATTAACAGCTAATTTTAACTGCTAATGTTTGTTGAATAGTTTGTAACAGTTAAAATTGTATTTGATTGAGAAAGAGGCAAATGAGTTAGGTGCCCGATCTGTGAAAATACATATATTAATGTGTGAAACACTAATTATATAGTTCGTAGTAGTAAGCGAAAACTTTGTATCGCTTTGAAAATTGCGCGAACGTATGTACGAACTTAAGTTTACCCTTTTACCTGTCGTACTGCTGGTGGTGCTGCTGGTAGTACCATGGTGATGAAATGTAAAAAATCTATTTTTCTAACTCAAGGTGTAAAGAACTTTAAGCTCGAATGTGAGTAGAATAGATCAAAAATAATTCATTAACCTTGTAGAATTCGTGGCAACTACTCGTAATTATCGCAGTGACCTGTGGCCTATCGTGCGTCTCGGCAGGGCCGAACTGGAACACCGTCGTGGTTTAGTGGGAAGTCTAGCGCTAGACCCTCTTCAAGGCTAGGATCACACGCAGCGTTCCACCATGTCAAAAAAGCCACTCGATATTGTTAGATACTACTCGCATGTATAAATTTGGCAGTTTTTTTTTTATTATTTTAATAGCTACTGGATACAAAGTCCTTAATGCCTTAATATTGGTAGTAATGTTTCACGATTGCTTATAAAAGATTCACTTGATGTCATAGAGTAAAAAATCTGTCACTCGCGGGCACGACCGAGGGGAAGCGAGTAACGTTCCTTGCTAGTCTTGCTACTGTAGATTCTTTGAGTTTCTTTTCCAAGACTTTTTATCATATTTTTATTGCATCAACAAACCTCTTTTATTTACGATTCTTATAAACATATACTTATTATTTTGTGATAGCTAGTGACCTTTTCATTGACTGAATTTTATAAACTTGAACGAATTTAAAACATTTCCTGATTGAATGATACCATGCATTTTTATTCAGGTCACTCTATTTATGTATTAAGTGTATAATAAACATAATACTATCCAGCATTGACCTAAAGTATGGCTGTAGCTCTCTAACAGTCGAAATTCTGACCGGATTTAGGCTACATTTGAGCTGCAAATTAAAAAAAAAAGTGTATATGAAATTTTGGACTGCAGCCCTACATGATTCTAATAAACTGCATTTGGACTGTAAGCGATATTTGAATGTAAACCGTCGTGTATTGATGAAGAAAAATACCTGTTCGATGGAAACAAAAAAAGAAACGATGTTTAAACATAGCTTGAAGTCCGAATGCGTCTATAATTTGTAAGACTAGAATAGGTACGTATTTTTATCTATGTACATTTATTATGCCTATGACTTTAACTTAACTTTACATAGTAATGGGTATGTATTACTGGTGTGTTGTAGGAAAGTCAGTTGAAATGACCAGTTCTTAGATACTTTTTACATTATAAAAATAAATCTACTTCATAAAAAATACCCAAGTAAGTACATTCTAACCCGATATAAGATAAAGAATTCGACATTAAAAACGATGTAGGTAGTTAGGTACTTATCGGTTATATCGACTTTAATAACCTACTAATCGTTGAAGTAACGTTAATTTAAAATATTAACAGCAAAGAACTTTTTTTGTGTGGAAACACTCAACGGAGCTTACGATCAGTTGGGCATGTCGGAGTCAAACCGACTAAACGGTTATTGGGGATGTGTGTGACCAAAGGAAATCTTTAGTATCTGACGAGGTTTAGACACCAACCCTGATGTAACCTTACATTAAGATTAATACCCTCTTCCCTAGAGAGGAGCGTGTGGCTCAGGGCAAAGCGCTAATGGTTAGCCCAAAACATGGCTCCAGAGCTGCGCTCTTGGATACGCAATGAGCCAAGGACGCTGGTCCAGTGGCCATGTCTTCGGAGTCCCGGGGTAACCTCCACGGAAGTACCCGAGGTTTCGAGCACACAGGCAGATAGATCTCGCTGTTTGACCTATAGGACATGACCACCACATCGATAGATCGCGACAATGATGCCCATTAAAAAAATTTAATCACTCTCTTAGGGCCAAATTACAGAACGTTTCTCAATACTCAAGAATCGCTTAAGGCTAGTTTCCGCCGTATAATACTATTCTCAAGTGTTTCTTGAGTATTAAGGTCCGTATTCCAGAACGTTTCTCAATACTCAATCAACGCTTGAGGCTAGATTTTGCCTTATAAAATCTACTCTCAAGCGTCGATTGAGTATTGAGTAACGCTCTGTAATACGGCCCTGTGAGAAACGTTCTGTAATACGGCCCTAAAAGACATAATTTTAAGATTTTTGTGATCTCCGGCGCCTAGTGAGTCATCTGAGATACGGGTCAATGCTAAGCACATACTTGAGTACCTAGTACAAACTTTAATTACAAACGACTGACTAATATGAGACCCAGTAATGCTTGCTTTACTAAATTCTGTTAAATATTAGTTACGTTAAAAGAAAATATATGCACCATAAATATTTTAGACAGTTAATTTCCTAGTGATTAATAAGTCAAATATGTATGTCTAATCTGTTAAGATGTTTATTATCAGTTATAGTTCATAAAATAAAGTATACTGTTTTACTATCGTCTGTTTTTATTATAATGACCCCAGAATTCACTCGGATTGTTCGGCAGGCGAGAACACAAGCTATGTATTTCAAGATGGGGGGAGTAAGGAGTTCGAATTTGAAAGAAAACATTCAGTTCATAGATGAGCGCGCCGTGTGTTGGCTGCTGACGCATTCACCGTTGCCGCGTTCGAAGTTTAAACGCGCGCGCGTGAATAGAACGATTTTCTGTGCACAGATGATATTTTGTACCAATACGCAATATTATTTACAAGTAAATAGTGCTGTGCTGTGTTGTAAAAAAAACGTCGATGTGGAGACAAGCTCATTTATTAAAATAATTTAAGCAGTGGTAAGTGTAAAATTGGAATATAATTACTTATCAGAAATTGAAGTTGTCTCGACGAAATTATTTTGACTTACTAATCACATAAAACGCAGTTTAGTTTTACCCATGAGATCTACCATTAACGTTTTATATTAACATTCCGTAATAAAAACTAAGCAAAAAAATATATTTAAAACACCAAACACTTAATAATTACCTAAATAGCAATATTCCCACAAATAATTAAATTAGTTGAGTACATTCGTTAACAGTAATTGGCTAGACCTGCAGGAATGCTTCTTGATGTTAAATAATTATGATGATGATAACTCATGTCAGACTAGGTCCGAACCACTCGTTACTATAATAAATGGCAATTGGATGGATGGTTCGGAATTGTCCAATTAGTGCACTGTCTGCAGATACATCCTAATAAATACATAAATAAATGCACGATTGAAATTTATTTGCAAGCCGTACTTTTTCAATTGGTGTTGTATAATTCGAAAACAAGTGTGTAAAATATTGGATTCTAAAACATAAAATGAAAAATCTTTATTCATGTAGGTCTCAAAGTAACACTTATGAACGTCGAGATTATTACTTCTACATTTACTGCCAGATTCGCAACGGAATAGGTAGAGCCTGAGGAAGAACCTGGCAATAAAACTCATGGCCACTCTATTCTAACCGCCAGTAATTAGATTAGTTTTATTTACATGATATTTGAACAAATTATATAGTACCTAATGAGTCTATACAAAAGAAACAAATTCAAATCAAAATGAGAGCGTTTCTAGTTGACAGTTCTAAGGTCAGCCCACCCTTATAAAAGCTTCGACAGTGTGCACACGTGTTGGAAAATGATATAAAGCAGTGGACCGAGTTACGTTTAAACTCCATAGATGGTTCAGTAAAGCATTTACTGCAGTAGAATTTTGATCAAACCTTTATATGAGTACGCTGCAATACCTATATAAAATGAACTTCTTATTAAATGATCAAGAATCAAAACTAATTACACAAATTACAAGGGCAGTTCAGATTACGGAACCCTGGCAATATTCAAGTGCAGAAGCCCAAAAAGAAAAAAAAATAAGGAAAAAAAAAACAATAATGGTTATCATCCGGTAGGTACTTAAAGCTTTTTGCACGAGTACCTATTTTATCTCTGATCTCTTACCACGTTTTGCATTACCGATTTTATAAAATTATTGAGTTAAGAGAAAAAGTCTACTACATTCTTTGATGTTCAAAAGATAGTTACTTCATTTTATGGTGTTTAGGGAAACGGGCTACAATATTTTTACAATTTTATTTAAATGAAGACCATAATATGAAGAGCACGTGAGCAGATTGCTCAGAAACGGAAAAGTCAAAAGTACTCAGATACAGAGACGTGCGTGTATGAAGCGATTGATTTATCTACAAGAAGCGAAACAAGTATGCATGGATCGCAAAGCCTGGCGATCTGTTCTCTCTGTCTACCCCGTCAGGGATACAGCGTGAAGATAGTTTTTAGTTAGTTAGTTATTTAAATGAGCCTATCGCAGTCCACTACTAGATGCAGGCCTCTCCCAGTCATTTTGCGAAGCCGCGATGGAGAACTAAGTCTGTGCTGGGAGCCCTGAGATTACATTTGGTACAAAGGTCATTGGCAGTTAAAAGGACACCGTCTGATTTTAATCGGTAGCAGTCCGGCATGACATCCATAAAGATTTCCACACATAATCAAAGTGGTTGGTAGCTAGCTACCAGAAATAACGCTTGAAGAAAGAGCTATAAAAAGATTGATATCTAACCATGTTCTTTTCAGTTCAGTCTCTTAATATTCCGTAGTCATTGGCAGTAAATTTATTCAAAAGTTTAGTGCACTCCTAAGCGGAAGGATGGTTATTTATGGGTACTAGCGTACGGCGGCCGCTTAATGACGTCAGTTTAAACCTGGACCATAGAATTACTATTCACTGCGTAAGCTCAAATAATACTAGCTTAGACTCGCAACCTCACACGCGAATGTCACAACATCTTCCCACTATTCTCGTGGTTTTCTCGATTATGATCGAGGAATATTCGAGAGCCCGAATACTTCTTTGTCTATAGGTATGACATTGAGTGGGATGAAAACACAAGTGGAAACAAATCTATTGATGCACCAGAGTGGAATAAGGGGTGCAAATTATGGATTAGCTCTTACAGCCTACCAAAACTGAGTCGGCTCCTCACAATCGACGAGGAGGGCGTTTTCCTACCTGTTTGCAGAGTAGCGGTCTCCATCCCAGGATTGTCTGCACACATTTTAAAATATTCTTCACCAATTAAGTACACACGAAATGGTTATTATGATAATGAAGACGATTGACGCCGCGATTATTTGCGTGTATTATCAACATGCTTACTGTGTACTTGTGCCTATTTACCATGGTTCCGTTTGAGTAGTAATGCTTTTATCTAAGTAACTTGTCAGGTATACCATACCATTGCCCAGATGAATAGAGTGGTTGGCGCTACGCACCGGAGTGTGCCTTTTTTTCTCTCTCTTGCCTACCGAAGAGTTCCCAACCATTTTAGAAAAAAAATAACTATGTGGGAATTGTGTTAAGTCATTCTTGGGTTATACTCAGCTAGAAAGGACGCGCTATAATTAAAAAAAAGTGTAGATACTGGATGACGAAGCGTACTGCACTTTGGAAAGTATTTTAACCCTATATTATGTAAAACTAGTAACCATCCGTAGTTACACCTGTGTATATATACGTATAACCCTTCCAATTGAAATGTTTCTCTGTTTATTGATAAAAACTGTATCAAAATCTGTCCGGTAGTTGTGAGCTTTCTTGTTCATGGCCTTGTAACAAACAGACGCAGCGGGAAACTTAATTTTTTTTTTCATATCCGGACATTAAATGTTCGCCGCCGCCGTTATATTAGGTGAGTAGAGTTCAATCTTTACTAAAAAAATAAATAAATAAAAGCTCGAACTTCACTTATATGTAGGTAAGTCCTGGAATATGGCAATCAATATTTTAAATATGTTGTGGCTAACTGAACGGCAATGGGCTCACCACCTATTATGTGGAACAGGAATACACACGGTGAAAAGTGGGCATATAATATGCCTCTGCCACCCCTTCGGGGATAAGGCGTGATGGATAAATAAATAAAATTGAACTGAAGGGCAAGTTTATTTAAATTAGGTGACAATTAAAAATACCGCAACTTTATTTTTTAATTAGCTGACCCGCGCGGCTTCGCCCGTGACATACTTCGAACTCCCGTCAGTTTATCAGTCACGCCTTTATTTCCGTCGCTCCCATTAAATCCCGTCGTTTATTACTTTTACAATAATGTATGAATATTAACCCGATTTGTTCATTACTGCTCTGCTCGTCAGGGTAGTAGCGTGATTATATAGCTTTTAATCAGTCTCGCCTTTATTCCCGTCGATCCCGTCGTTTATTACTTTTACAATAATGTATGAATATTGGCCCGGTTTGTTGATTACTGCTCCGCTCCTGAGGGTAGTAGCGTGATGATATAGCCTTTTATCAGTCACGCCTTTATCCCCGTCGCGCCCATTTAATCCCGTTGTTTATTACTTTTACAATAATGTATAAATATTTGCCCGATTTGTTGATTACTGCTCTGCTCCTCAGGGTAATAGCGGGATGATATAGCCTTTTATTAGTCACGCCTTTATTCTCGTTGCGACTATTTAATCCCGTCGTTTATTACTTTTACAATAATGTATGAATATTAGCCCGATTTGTTGATTACTGCTTCGCTCCTCAGGGTAGTAGCGAGATGATATACCCTTTTATCAGTCACGCCTTTATTCCCGTCGCGCCCATTTAATCTCGTCGTTTATTACTTTTACAATAATGTATGAATATTGGTCCGATTTGTTGATTACTGCTCCGCTCCTCAGGGTAGTAGCGTGATGATATAGCCTTTTATCAGTCACGCTTTCATCCCCGCCGCTCCCATTTAATCCCGTGGTTTATTATCTACTTTTACAATTGTGTATGAATATTTGCCCGATTTGTTGATTACTGCCCTGCTCTTTAGGGTAGTAGCGTGATAATATAGCCTATGAGACGCGAGGACTTCGCAGAGGTCGCTCGCTATTGGCTAGTCGCGACGTCGCGCATGCGTAAATCGCAAATCATCGGCCATACTTTTCAATTGTCATTTTAGGAAAAATTTGCAACGGAAGCTATCACAGGGAATATTTTGTCCCCGATTTTGCCACATTTATCATTGCTGTTCCGCACCTATTAGTCGTAGCGTGATGCTAAATAGCCTATAGCCTTCCTCGATAAATGGACTATTCAACACAAAAATAATTTTGCAAATCGAACCTGTAGTCCTTGGGATTAGCGCGTTCAACCAAACAAACAAACTCTTCAGCTTCATAATATTAGTATAGATAACAAAGAAATAATTGTAAAGAAAATAAGTATTATAAAGAGGTGAGACTTTTTAATGTGGCTTTTATGCAATATAATTATTATCTGTATTTTTTCGTGAGTGGGGTACACACTTTCTCTCGTAATAACGCGAAGGATTGTCATTTGGATATGAAATTTTATGGCAAACAAATGGAGCTTTTTTAGCAACAGTGACATAAAAAAGAGGATTCTCTCATCTCGGTTTCAGCGATAAAATCGCCATTTTTATCTAAATATTTTTCTGTATAGGTACATAAGTATACCTAGTCATATTCGTGTAATAAAAATTTGTTAAGGTTTGACCTGTTACCCTATGAAATTAGTCGATTATGATTATTTTTTTCTTTTGTTATGATCCTATTTATATTTTATCACAATAGGTTAACAAGATGAAGGATAGCATAGCTTTAAATTTTTGATTGTAAAAGAGAATGGACTTGCATATATTCCGACAAAGTAGAATATACTTTTGATTCAGATTTATTTATTGTATTTGACACATCAAAGTGACTCTACCCGATGGAAAGCTGACAAGAGATGACGACTTGTGATTGAAGACCGCCATTTTAGCCAAGAGAGCTCCGATAGCGGATCTCAGATAGATGTCACAGAAATATGTTTTTTCAAGCCTCTATTAAAAAACCCAGGATTGTAACAGAAAGGAAACACCATGCGTTAGCAGAGAGTGAGAGTTCAAAGTCTTTATGGTGCAACATAAGGAATACCTGTGGAATTATCCCGAACATACAGGGTTCTATCCAGTGTGACGATCGACTCTATGTCATTCCAGCGTTAATGATGCACTGCTAATATTATAAACGCGAAACTTTGTAAGTATGGATGTTTGTAACTCTTTCACGCAAAATCTACTGAATGGATTTTGATGAAACTTTACAATAATATAGCTTACACATCAGAATAACACATAGGCTACTTTTTACCCCGGGAACAAGTTTCTGTGGGAAAAGGGAATGGGAAAGTTACACCACGCGTGCGGAGCCACGGGCATCAACTAGTGATTGAATAAGTCTAGAACGGTGAGACCAAGACCATTATGAAACGTTTGTTGACAATACTCTCATTATCTTGTGATTTCTATGATATTTATTTAAAAAACAATGAGTTTTATTTCCAAGATAATATGTAGCTAAAACAAACCTAACATATTATTAGAACATTTATATTTTGATACAAAAAGTGAAATATAAAATGACTTTAATCAATTCCTTGATAAATGATAAAAATTCTCGAACACGATTTCATTATTTGAGGTTTTTTCAAAAAATTCTAAAAGGTGTTTTTATGTATCTATCATTTATATATTATATACTAGTTGACACCCGCGGCTCCGCATGCGTCGTGAAGTTTTCCTGTTCCCGTTTCCCACAAAAACTTCTTCCCGGAATAAGAAGTAGCCTACCTATGTGTTATACTGATGTGTAAGCTATATAATTGTAAAGTTTCATCAAAATCCAATCAGTAGATTTTGCGTGAAAGAGTAACAAAAGTCCATCCATACTTACAAACGTTCGCGTTTATAAATATTAGTAGGATATCATTTGTCTATTTATGTATCTCTATGTCTTCGATATCTTAATTCTAACAAGGGTTCTTTGTGTGTAAGTGGTAGATATTATATATATTTTTTATACCTAACCATGAGAAGCAAGAAATTCATGAAATACTTATACTTAGGTAAAGTCGCAGTAATAATCGCATGCACTTCCAGTCATTCATTTAGATAGATGCTACACTAGTGACGTAAAGAAATTCTAATCAACCAGACAAAAAACGTCGGTAGGTAGCTATGTAAGTAGATAGGGAGGAAAAAATCACCAAGTATCTGGTTCCGATCTGCTGCAGAGGGTAATGGTTTATCGTATATTATTTACCACGCCACTTCCAGATGCAGGAAAAGGAAGCTTATTAAACATACTAATGATCGCTTTTACGCTATCATCTGTATACACTAAATTACCTGCATTCACTCACGCGCAGCTAAACCGCAGCAAAATATCAATTGGACCACGCCGACCATTGCCTATGGTCATCATTTCCTCATTCGATTATACTAGAAATAAAGTTAATATGGTTGGACTTACAAGTACATTTTGATTACCTACTCTTGAGATAAAAAACGAAAGTAGTCATGATGAAGGGTAATACAATACTATAATGCGAAGTAGCTATCTATTATATTAAGACCATTCCAAAAAAACGTTCAAAATTGTGACCTTATAAGTTGGTAGTTGACCATATTTGGATTTAATATTCAAGTTGACTATGTTTGGCACTCTAATGATTAGGGTCTAGAAATCCACAAGCCAGTTTAAGAGATATAGGTATCTATCGCTGTTTTGCGGTCTCAGATCGAGGTTTAGCTTAATTTTCTTCATCATGACTTTCTTCAATTACTATTGGCACTTTAGATTGTCATTCATCAAAAAGAAGCGCTCGTGGCCCCGCGGTCTCAGTGTTCTGTAAACGATCACTGAGTTACGCAACTTTCACTATGGCTGGTACTCGGATGGGTGACCACTTTGTGGCATTTACATTTGCGAGCGTTTCCGTGCTTCGGAAGGCACGTTAAGCCGTTGGTCCCGGTTGCCAATAAAATGGCAGTCGTCAAGCCTGGTTGAAGGCCTTATGGGCGGCTTAAAAATTTCAACAGCAGATAGCCACAACCTGCGTCTGTCTATTTCAACACGGCAATGGGCTCACCACCTATTACGTGGGACAGGAATCCACACGGTGAAAAGTGGGCATATAATATGCCTCTGCCACCCCTTCGGGGATAAGGCGTGATGGATATTTATTTATTCATCAAAGTGCGTGCATAAGAGATCGCAATTAGGTTAAACCCTTAAAATCAGGTCGAACGATGCGGCACGATCCGATTAATAGCTTGCAAAAGATCCGGCAAACAAACCACATTCAACTATTGTATCTACCATCCGAGCGTATAAAACAAACGTATGCACTTATTGTGTTCTGTACTTAAATTGTTTGAGTTACAAAACCTTCCATTTAAATACCTTATTAGCTTCGTGACTGTAAGCTTGAAGTCTTTAAGTTACCCACTCTAGGTCAACAAACTAATTCTTTTAACTATTAAGTAATATACCACAGTGTATTGAAAGTGAAGACGACTGAATATTTACATGTGGGGCCGTTTGTAGATGCAACATTTATGATAATTAGAAAGAGATGTTGCTACATTCATTTTTTTCGGCCGCGTCTAATTTTGTTCAAAGTAATGTAGTTCATGGGCGATGTATTACACGGTAGAGATTTGTTCAGCTACTTTGACATACACTGCGTACATAATTCTAGATCACTATGTATAATTTTCATAGAAAGGAATGTAAAGCGCGTTTTTTTTTATTTCGTGCTGTGGAATCGTTTAAGTTTGATGCGACTAGCCAATACCAGACCAAAAAAGGATTATAATAGCCTGTAGTTAACATAGGTATTATTACTCTACAGCTCTACGGGAATAATGTTAATTGTTGGGAGATGCAATTATATAAGATATTGAAACAGGTACAATAGCTTGTGTACATTTAGTTTACTATGAAATAATTATAAGTATTGTTTTTTATCAGTGAATAGTTTGTTTTTTATCAGTGAATTTCTATGGCATATTATAGGTACCTACAGTTAGAGTGAAGACGGCAACTCGGCAAATGTAAGGGCTAGCGCATATTTACAACTTGTAGTTAAACATCTATTTAGTTGTGTATAATATGTCTATAGGACTATATTAAAGCTCACATACTGTCAACTCGATAGTGATTGTTCGACAAAAAAGTCAAAAAGCTGTATCGATCTTTGATTAAAAAGTTGGACAACTATCATAAAACGCTTAATTTGTATTGCATTGTATTTATGTGCACATACCATCAACCCTAACCCTACACAGGTGATTTTCATCTACAATCTGACGTAAACTTTGCACGCAGTATTATTATTACCTTCGTCTCTATTAGGGCGCGGGCGAGACGCAGCACATAGACCTACTTTACACACACGAATATTGTATTATATATCTGGCTATCGTCTTTTTGCGGACAAATTTTTTAGAAACCATCAAGATTTCAAAGGAATCAATATGACTAACGTTTGGCTTGATATTTTAAGTATGATATATAGTATATACTGACAGTCATAATTGGACTTATTCATTAATCTTTAACTCAGAATAGGCACTTACGTCGGTTTAGGATTCCATATTCAATAAGAAAACCTTTTAGTTTCATCGTCCACCGGTATGTCTGTCCGCTGCTAGATCAGAAACTCTTAATAAGAAGCTGTAATTTGGTATGAATGTTAGTCAAGTCGTAGAAGTACTAAATTGAGAAAAGTCCAGAGAATTTGATTAATTTATTTATCTATCACACCTTATCCATGGTCAGCCCATTGCCGTGTTGAAATAGACAGACGCAGGTTGTGGCTACCTGCTGTTGAAAATTTTCAAGCCGCCGATAAGGCGTTCAACTGGGCTTAACGACTGCCATGTTACTGGCAACCGGGACCAATGGCTTAGCGTGCTTTCCGAAGCACGGAAACGCTTGCAAATGTAAATGGTCACCTATGCGTGACCAGTCATAGCTGATGATCGTTTACAGAACACTAAGTCCGGCGGGACCACGAGAGAATTTGAGGACTTGGTGTGAGATGTGAATTATTTGCTACAAGGGTTTCAAGTATTGACAGCCCTCCTGATAAGTACCTCTTAAATTATTGAGGGAATTCGTTTTTTGTTTTTTCGTAACCCCGTGCTGTGGGGTGTTGTTGAGGGTCTTTAAAAAAAAAGGATTTGTTAAACAATTTATCAATTTAGGGATCCGTTCGTTTGTGGAAAAACCATAGTAGTAATAATAATGGGTTTAAACGTAATAAAAATAAAAGTTATCACAGATAAATGAACTTCCAAACTCGACGAGATATAATCGACCAACTGGAAAAGATATTTATCCAAGTATTTTTTGAAGTGAAACTTTTTTATCATAAGTGAAACTTCTTTGTACGTCGGTATGAGAGAAATTTTATAGCTGTAAAAAAAAATGTCGAAAAGAAGTTTAACTTCTTACCTGTGTAATCTGGACTTTGGTACCACACATTTTTTTTAATAAACATTTTGTTAAAATTAATAATACGTATTAAGTACGAGTATAATTGACTAAGGAATCATACATGGCGCGTGACACGACTCGCACTACGGCTGTTTTTAGATAATTAATTGTCGATGTATCGTAGTTCACTGTGCGAATTACCGTAACAACTTTGATACATTAAGATTACCGCGCTATATAATTGAGGTATTTGGTTTTTGAAATGATCTTTCAACAAAACCATATTAAAGTTAACTAATAACTTGACTTGGTAACTACATAATACCTTTGAAATGGAGATGGCTTATGCTTATGTAGGTACTGAGCATATAGTTTCGGTTGGATGCACACTTTCGCGTGTTGCATAATAAGATGTAAGGTACGTCCACATAACACCAAAGTACTATTTAATATAACCTTTATTTTCTTCACCATAGAGATTATTTCATTTAATGCATAATAATACAAGACAAGGTTGCAATGAAAAAGAACACGGTCGCCGAGCTTGGGTTTGAATTTTTATCGATAAAATGCTCATAATTTCAGCACACCATTATCATGTAGAAAACTCCAGAGAAACTAAGGTCCGTATTCCAGAACGTTTCTCAATACTCGATCAATGCTTGAGACTAGATTTTGCCTTATAAAATCTACTCTCAAGTGTTTCTTGAGTGTTGATAAACGTTCTGGAATACGGACCTAAATATAGTATTGTTCTCAGTGTCCATATTATGATTGTGAATAGATTACTAGTAGAAATTTAGTTTTTTATATTTTTCTATTTAGGTAAGTAAGTTTAGAATATTTAAATTTGTACCATTAAACCTAGTAGAAGGTTTGTGTTAGCACTCACATTCGAAAAGACCGCACTTATTAACAAAATGATGTGATCTTGAAAATATTTTTCTTACAAATGCCTATATTACATGTGCCTATCTACTACTACTGAGAGGGCAGACAAGCATACCTGATCTAAAGTGGTTACCGCAATCTATAGACATTTGGACAGCAAAACCAGAAATGTTAAACTCGCGCTGCCGACCCTATCGCTGTTAAAACGATATCTTAGTATTACGATCATGAGTGATAAAACAACACTATCGAAAAAATAAAACCTAAACTATTGTAAATGGGATTGGGCGTCACATTTTTTTATATCGAAAGATCAACTTACGATATTCATATCACACAGTGACATCTATAACACGTAGGCACAGAGTAAGTTATAGTATTACATAACGTAAGAAAAAATAAGATCAAATCGCGTATAAATTTAAAAGAATTTACTTAAAGTGAATCGTAAGATGGCTTTAAAATGTATGAAGGTACGAGTATGTTAATTTGAGAGATGCTTTTTTTTATTACGCAATAGGCATAGTTACCTACATCGATATATTTATTTCAATGATTATATAACTGCTCATCACTGTTCCAGTCACCGTTTGATTTGCACATCCGAATCTTTCAAGTCATGCCGTGTGTTGGGTAGAACATTATGTTCTTATAATCTACATTTTGATTACATTATTATATACTGCGTCTGTCTATTTTCAACACGGCAATGGGCTCACCACCTATTACGTGGGACAGGAATCTACACGGTGAAAAGTGGGCATATAATATATCTCTGCCGCTGCTGCTGGGGATAAGGCGTGATGGATGGATTTAATATTATGTTTCTGGTTGATAAATCATGAAATTATTGCATTGCAAAGTAATAAAAAGATTACTTAATTAGAAAAGTGATTTACCTAGACATGACGACCGATACGACCGAAAGAAACAATAAAATTAGACGACAGCGCAGGATACTTAGTACTACGAGTATTTATTCTGTGGCAGGAGTAGGAAATTATAAGCGAAATTTCAGAATCGTTGTAAACGATAAGTTGTGGTCTCTATTTATCCCGATGGAAAGAGGTATGATTATATGTATGTACAAATAGAATTTCTCAGTAACCAGAAAGCAAGCATAACCATGGGCGAAACGGAATGTACATTCTACTTCGTGTAACGGTGATGCCATTACGACCCCGGGTGTAAAGTATAGAGGTGCGTTAACCAGGACAGGCGCAACGGTATGCCGACAGTCGACAACTGTGCTGACGTCTTCAGAGTTTTTGCCGATAAGCCAGGGAGTTTCTATTAAAATACCTAATTTTTTACATTATACGCGCAACATAAATTCATTCCAAGCTTGCTTAAAGCATTTGAACTAGGAGCCAAATCTGCTATTTTAATCGTGTCAAATTCGTCGCTTAACAGAAAGCTACCGGTACAATTTTGTCAGTTTTTAAGCTATTGCATAGTTTTTATCGCGGGCTTTGAGTGGGCTTTAATCAAGAAATTCCGTAAGGAAAAAAACCTAACACGAAGGTCGAGACGAGGTCACACGAAGTTCACCGAGCACGGCCGAGCGTTGGCTTAACGTGTATGTACATTTATGTTATATGGTACGATTGTACGAAGCTCGCACGGATCGAGACGTGATGATAGTGAGTGTGAGTGTGAGGGTGAGGGTGACTGTGAGAGTGAGGGTGGGGTGAGGGTGAGAGTGAGGGGTGAGGGTAAGGGTGAGGGTGTTATTTTGTTTTTGTTATTTTTTGTTTTTTTAGTGTAAGTTGAATTAATATCAAAGAAAAACAAAGGTATGCTATGCAATAGCTTTACCGCGGCAGTCTCCGAGTGCCACACGACGTTTTTTGTAGTCCACTATTACAATCGTACTCCAATATACATTTATTTGTCGGCTGATGGAATTCTACTAACACTTACCGCGCCAGTGGCCGCTTTTCAGTTGCATTTTTGATAGTCTACTAACATATTAACAGCTAAAAACTGCGATTCTGGTTCTATTCTACGGCTTGTGAATAGTAGACTCGGCACCCAGGACTCTTAAATTTTGCTAAATAAAGATGCAGTAGTTTTTATACTTTATGTGTAGATGTGACCAAAGGTGTCCATCCTTTTTGACTCCCAACGCAAAAATGTGGTGTTATAACAGTGACCAGTCTGTGTGTATTTCTGTCTGTGGTACTTTAACTTTCAATCGTATAAACCGAAGGGTGTTAAAAATAACAATACGCATTAAGTATTATTGACTACGTAACCAAACATGGCGCATGATCCGACTCGCACAACGCCTGTTTTAGATAATTAATCAACAATATGTCGTTGTTCACTGTGTAAATTACCGTAATCACACCAGCTTTGATAAAATAAGATGACCGCGCTATATAATTGCGGTATTTGGCTTTGAAATGATCTTTCAACAAAACCATATCACTACATATTATAAAACAAAGTCGTTTTTCGCTGTCTGTCCCTATGTATGCTTAGATCTTTAAAACTACGCAACAAATTTCGATGCAGTTTCTTTAAATAGATACAGTGATTCTTATAGAAGGTTTTTATGTATATTTTGTTAAGTTTTTGTATACACTAACTTAATTATAACGGTATATGTTTGCAGTGTCGGAAAAAATGAGCCGCCTGGGAGCTTTTAATGAAAACGCTGCCTTAAACCCTTTGAGATATAACAAAATAATGTACAGTGGAATTGTGTTTTTAGTGTACAACAAAGTCCGCGACGGTATATGTCTATCTCTTAAGGATACCGTACTATATCCATTTCAATATTTTAAAAAAACAGCAGTAATAAAGCGGTAATTTAAAGGCTATTTACACAAATACATTATTAATCCTTATCATTTTTAATATGTTAGTTGGTTTCTGCATTTTATGAAGATTATTTTGTCCCTTTATACACTGAAAATTAAATGAATATCTTAGGCGATATGGCAATAACAAAAATAATGCGCAAAGAAATTAATTTCGTAAAACAAAAATCGACCGGAACGTGCGGGCGCGGGCGTAATACTTGAGAGCGGAGAAGTAATGTAGAAAAAGTTCTTCATACATTTCGTGAAATTAATAAACGACGGATTAAATGGGTGCCACGGGGTTCAAAGTATATCACGGGCGAAGCCGGGCGGGTCAGCTAGTTAAAGATAACTTAAGTAATGTCTAGGTAAATCAAACGGCTCAGTCTGTCCATCCGTCAGTATATATTAGTCTATTTCTTAGAAACCATAAGAGATAGTGAAGAAACGCTTTGCGGCAATTGAATCAGGACACCACGAATATGCGATTTAGAAGTTTCTACCGCCTCCGGTTTTGACACTGATTACAGTTTACAATGCGTCTGGTTCCTTTGCTATGATGAAAATTTTTGGACATCCCCTTTTTTATTTAAGATTCCTATAGTTAGAGCCAATACAAATACGATAGTAAAACATCTGAGTGGCAAATATGCATTAAGAAAATTTTTTTTTAGAAAATCGACTTTATTTTTCGTATAAATATCTTATAAAATTCATGTGGGACATCCGAAAATTGGGCTCAAAAAAAAAACTGTTTGTTAGTTGTTTTGTTTTTGAAATCAGATTATATTATAATGAACATGTATTTATGTAAATCGGATAACCTGTCTAGTGCAGCGCAAATTGAATCCACCTACTACGGTAACTTAGCACGGGAATAGTGATGGGGCAACAACTCACTTTTCAAATTGTATTCGAATGTACAGCCATTCGTATGACTGACGATTACAGCAGGTAGTATTGGAACTTCGAAAGTTCATCATTGTCAAATCGGTTAGTATAAACATATTACATAATAGATGTAATGGTTGTAAGACGCAATTATCAAATTAATTTGTGTATTATTTAATAAACGAAACACAATTGAGTACAAATTGTTCTTTGGTAAAATTAGTCTATTTTTTTTATACCACTGAGGTGGCAGACAACCCTACGACTCACCTGATGGGAAGTGGTCACCGTAGCCTTTGGACGTTTGCAACACCAGAGGTGCAGCACTTGCGCTGACGACCCTTTATAAACCTTCTAAGACTCCTTTTGAAGAACCCCATACTGACGACGTTCGGGAAAACCCAGTCTAATTAACTAGCTGACTCCCACGGCTTCGCCCGTGACATAGGTACTTCATCTCCCGTGGAATAACATCCCGTCGTTTATAAATTTGTACATTAACATATGAAAAAATGCCCGATTTATCGACATTTATGATTACTGCTCCGCTTTCCAGGGTGGTAGCGTGATGATATATAGCCTATAGCCTTCCTCGATAAGTGGGCTATCCACCACAAACATAATTTTTCAATTCGTAACTGAAGATTAATTAATAAGATCAAGTTCCTGAGATTATAGCGCGTTCAACCAACCAAACAAATATACAACAAACTATTTAGCTTATATTAGTATAGATTCATGGATTACAAAAGAAAAGACTCAATTTTTCTTGCCTAGTTCTTTCCTCATCTATTATAAGAATTGTATGTTATTTGTGGCACTAGAAAAAAACAATATGACGAGTAGGTATATGTATTACCTCGAGACTCACTTGATAATTTATACTAGTATTTCAGTTCAAAGTAAATAAAAAATTGTGATATTATAAACACTTTTTCTTAAGTAACTGTTGTTGAAACGTCAAAAAAAGGCTTAAAAATTATTAAGATGCTGGTTTAAGTTTTTATTATTTCCTACAATATGAGCATCAAATGAAAACTTGCTGCTTGATTTTTTCAGGCATTTAAAGAACCTTGTTTTTGAAAGAAGAATTTTAAGTAATGATTTATTTCGAATAGAAAATAGGCAAAGTGGGCGGTTTTTAGAAATGCCTATACAGTATCTAAACCTCCTCCAACCATTATTTTAACGCGTACATAAACCTTTCGTTCCGATTTATATATTATCTGCCTCGTGCATCCACCAACCAGTTAATAAAGACCCCAGTAAATCCACTACCTCCAGTTAAATACACCAGTTTAACTCAATCTGCGGAGGGTGGGAAGGCTCTAGTGATATTGGCAGCCCAGTTAAAACAATGAGTTTAAGGTTGATTGCACCTGAGTATGAATAGGGTTTGCAATGTCGCTACATCGCGATTTAGTTCTTCCGGTTGTTGTATCATGCGGCTTCGATCACATAAGAAATAGTTTAATGGCCTTTATTGAGAATCGAGAAAGAGAATATCGCGATCACTGCTAATATAAGGAAGGAAACTTAGATTTTCTCGATTTTACGAGTAGATACTTAGTATAAATCGCTTCCGATAGGAATCGATCATTGTAACGTGGTGAAATTGTAGTGCTTTCTAAGATCATTATTCAAAAATGCCTACTTCGTGTTTACATAAATAAGTACATGGTGAATTTTTAAAACAGGTGGTAAGGTAGGTAATTACCTAACCGTCATAGTAACGTGTAAATTCATAATTGTTTAAGGTTTTTTGAACTACATTTACCACATTCTGGAAAGGTTACCGTTGGCAAAAAGTGCTACAACAACAAAAAAAGATGTTTCTATCATTCGTTTCCTTTTTACGTCAATTTAAGATACAGTGCTAAAAATACAGAAATGGCCATAACCTCTCCTATACATATTGAATGAAAACACCATAATTCAAGGAGGTCAAAAGGAATGTTAGTCGGCATAAAAGTGAAACCATGTGTTACACTATCTGGTCTATCTATATAGCCTCGAATAGATAAGTAACAGAAATTCCGTTTCGCCGCACATAATTAGAAGGATACCTACCATGGCAACTTACCCTGCCCACTGACTCAGCAGAGTTTGCGCAGTAAACTTCTCCATGGCAAAATAGTTACTGTTATCAAAACTACTGTTTTTGACATTTATTTATTTAAAATATACGAGTATAACATTTTTTTCTTCACAAGCTTTACTAATAGTAGCAGAAAGATTTCGGATCTTTATTCTTCTAAATATTGCAGAGGAATGAGACCGCGACATTGCATAACATAAATGTTATTTAGCTCTTGTTTGTATTTGAAATAAACTTCCGAGGCATCCTAATTAACAGTGAATCTCGTAATTTCACTCTTATGTATAATATATCACAATATTCTCGAAAGTCGGTTCTAACCTACTGCGTTAATTTTATATTGATTTTAAGTCAAGGAATCTCTTGGCATATGATACACTAGAAGACCCCCACAGCTTCGCCCGTGGAATATTTCGACCTCCCGTAGCACCTATTTAATAATAATAATAATAAATAGATTTGCTTTTTGATTTATCCACTTTCTGATACCAACAAAAAATGTATCAGTAAGTTATTAAAAAGCTCACATCCGCAGGGGTAGCTTGTGGCGAGCTGAATGTGCGTGGCTACACATCGGTCCCGATTCCTTAGAGTTTTGTTGCCCTTCTGCACCGGTTAGGATTTAATGGCCTAACGGGAGAGCAGTAAGAGTGCTACTCCCGGGAGCGCAGCAAATCTCAACTCTGGCTTGCCTTAATTGGCCAGAGCTCCGCCAGAGGCCAGAGGTCAGAGGGAGGGAGCCAGAGCTATATGCTCGGGGGTGGAAGTGTCATTTTCAAGGGCATAACTACGGGGAAGCCCGCTCCGGGCCTGTCCCGCGAAGGTGAACCGGCGCCGCACCGCTCGACACCCCAAGCCGCTTACACCGGTGTTGCCCTCTGTCGCCTTACAGGCTTATCATGCCTATGGCGATTGTATAGGGGCCCGTCTAGTGAGTTGGCGAGTCACCGTCTGCCAGTAGTTTAATAATAATATATTAAAATGGCAGACGCCGTTTTCATCAATAGCTTAATTCATCCGATCCATTTAACCCCCAACCCAATAGCCCATTTCATAGTTAGCACATTTTACAATAGTTTAGCTCCCATTGGAGGTGATCCATTACCGTTCTTCTACATAAGGCGGGCGTGGACTATCTGCAGTGGGGGTCCCATTCCCTATTAGATTAAAATTCTCAAAGGGCCTCTGCGTGTTGGACCTATGTCCCCATGTAAGCCTATCAAAAGTCCGGGCATCTTCATGAGAAAAAAAAACGAAGATAACGTGTAAAGAAGAGACATAATAATAATACAAATCTTTAATTCAGATATCAATCCATATTACAAATTAAATTAATTCACAATTACATAATTATTACCCATATCCATACATACAAAATAATACCCATACAAAATAATACCCATACATAACACAACCAAGCCATTTAAATATTATTAATTTAACACATAATTGAGAAATATTCATTGATTATACTACAATGATAATAATTCAGTGATGCCAGTATTTATAAATTTTATAAAAAAAATTACTAAGGATAAAAATAATGAGAAAAAAATTATTCAAGATTATAATAATAATAAAACATGTCAGTATAATAATAAATATTTGTCATCAGTGCCTCACTAAGTTTAAGCTTACATTTTATACTATTATTTTTAGTTAAACGTTTATAAATATCAGACGTGACCAACCTCTCTGATAAACTTCTAATTATTTTATTATTACATGTGCCAACTCTAGATATAAACCCAACGATACGCTTTCTTTGTATGGCATCAAAGGAGATGATTCGCGACTCAAAAAAAGCGCTGCAATAACGCGAAAGACCAATTAGTCGCCTAAAGATGTTATTACAAGCGACTCTAACACCATCATGAGCTTTATGTGTGTAGATCGACCAGAGCTGACACGTATAAAACGACTGACCAAAAGCACGAAATAAAGTATGTTTTACCTCCACTGAGGACTTGGAAAATTTTCTAATTATCATATTTCCAATGACGTATAATAAGGCCATAAGGCTCGTCGCTGGCGTTCCATATCAGCGTCATCTTTCAGGTTTTGAGTCACTATGTGACCAAGGTACTTGAAACGGTCTACAACTTTCAGCGGTTGTCCATAAAGGTATACACTGGGAATATTTTGTGGAGTCTTTCCGGACCCAAATATCACCATTTCTGTTTTCTTTACATTGTTAATTAGGTTATGTTCGTTTGCATATTTTTCACAAATAGATATCAACTATCTCATACCTTTAATTGAGGGGCTGAGCAACACCATATCATCAGCATAGCTTTATTTATTAAGCCCCTCGTATTTAAGCCCGTCGCTTATAAATTCTACAATGATTTGTCTACATTTATGACTACTGCTCTGCTTCCCAGTGTAGTAGCGCAATGATATATAGCCTATAGCCTTCCTCGATAAATAGGCTATCTAACATAAAAATATTTTTTCAAATTCGACCAGTAGTTCTTGAGATTAGCGCGTTCAACCAAACAAACAAACAAACGAACTCTTCAGCTTTATAATATTAGTATAGATTACATTATGATATTATGGTGAAGTGATTGAGGACAAGCCTATCTGGTAATAACTATCTTGAAGCGAATTTACACCTAATATCTAATACACTTACCTAAAAAATTGATATAAAGCCTATTTGGTTATAACTATTTTAAAGCTTAAATGGAATTTACACATAAAATCTAAAACACTTACTAAAAAAATCGACTGCGCGACCACCTATATAAATAAGGTCACAGACCTTTGTGAAGTCCAGCATTGGTGCCTTTGACTGATGTAGTTGATCAACATTGATGAACATCTTAAATGAAAAGAAAACTGCCTACCAGGAGCCTCATAGACGAAGTTACACAAATAGAAACGACTTTTGAACTTATTTCATTGTATTTTTTTTACATATTTACATACATATCCATCACGCCTTATCCATCACGCCTTATCCTCGAAGGGGTGGCAGAGGCATATTATATGCCCACTTTTCACCGTGTAGATTCCTGTCCCACGTTATAGGTGGTGAGCCCATGGCCGTGTTGAAAATGGACAGACGCAGGTTGCGGCTACCTGCTGTTGAAATTTTTCAAGCCGCCCATAAGGCCTTCAACCAGGCTTAACGACTGCCATTTTACTGGCAACCGGGACCAACGGCTTAACGTGCCTTCCGAAGCACGGAAACGCTCGGAAATGTAAATGCCACAAAGTGGTCACCCATCCGAGGACCAGCCATAGTCAAAGTTGCGTAACTCAGTGATCGTTTACAGAACACTGAGACCGCGGGGCCACGAGCGCTTCAAGGGTCTGCGACCTTGACCTTGCGACGCAATTAATTTGCTTATATATTTGAATAGGCTGACTTAAGACTAAGTCAGCATATTCAGATATACTTCAACTCTTTACACCGAATATTTACGTCAACCCATTGCTTCCCAACTATGTTAAAGAAGAGCAAACAAATAAAATAACAATTTTGCATTCATATAATGTTCTATAATATTATATTCTACTTGATGGTCGCCGTTACCACCGATCATTAAAACTTAACGGCATTACAAGTATTTGAAGCTAATTATGATATGTGTAAAACTGTTACATCACTTAAGATCTTAGATTAAGGACCATTTAGCAACAAACTTCCGGGATACCTGTACTATTAAATATTCTGTATACAGAAAAAATACCAAGTACATACATTTATAATTTACTTTTTTTATTGTGGTGTGTTGACCTGTATGTGTGTACGGAGATAAACCTCGTCTTCCGCCAAGCTAGGCTAACGGACCGTAGCACCACCCTATATTGACATTTGCGAAGAAATAAATATACCTACTTGTTTAACTTAGGACTGGATTCTAATATAAGTAAACTAAGTACATTATTAAAGGTAAAGTTTTATGTTCTATCTGTTATATGTGTATATGTTTATAAACTGTACGTTAAACTAGTATCTCAAAGACAGGAGAATTCATTTCAGTCAACAAAGAAAATTCTTTTTTAGTTTAGGGACATCGACTCTACTGTGAAGTTCTGCCCTGTCTTATATTTAAGGTGATATGTAAAATCCTCCATGGTATGATCATGAGAAACGGGCGTCATACCTATCGTACTACACACTAGTGTGGAAAAATGCTGTGACCAAAAATCTGAATGTCATTTAAGTAAGACTACTAAGAGATGGAAATGATGATATCGAACAGGCTAATATTACATGGCACTTCCTTATAACAGTCAGGAACGGGGAGCCGGGAAACAGATATTTGAGAAGTCCCATCCCCTTGTATAAAATGCATGATGATGTTTACGACTACCTACTTAGTATTCAGTTAAACAAAAACAAGAGCCTTATAAATTGTTTATGGTTCAGCAGACAGCGACCGAGATATTGCAAATAGAATTGTAGATGGCGGTTCATTGAGCTATGGTAGGAAGTGGTTACTGTTATGTACCACGAGGGTCCAGTCTCGATTACGCAACCAGTTCTGTCTTCAAAGGAACTAATTTTTCAAAGGAAATAATTCAAGTAAGTAAGCATCTTGGTTGCGTATAAAAATATGTGTGCTCGTAAATGGTTAGTGTTAGTTAGTCATTCGTAGTTTTCTTTACTGTATGTGTCGGTATATTTTAAGTAATTAGTCTGACTCTAGTTTTGAGGGAACGCACCAGCCTGCAACTATTTTATGTTTGGCATATTTGTAAATAACTGATGGGAGGCTGCAGCAGCACTACGTCCATTTACCAGCAACAGCTTTCAGTGTTGGTGAGTCTGCTTTGAGCCCCGGTGAGGTTTGAGGTAAAAATACACTTTTATTTATTTCAAGAAAAAGAGAAAATTTAACCAAAAATTATCGTTGTAGAGAAAATTTTGAGTTATCAACACTCAGAGAGAATTTTCCTACGAGTATAAAACTATTAAGCAAGTAATACCTTGCTAAATAGTTAATTTTAAGGTCAACGATAAATACCCTATCATGTTTGATTCGCTTGATAGTGTCGAAATTTACGTTTTTGGCATTATAAACATTTTTCAACTTTAACATAATATATATAATATATTATGTTAAAGTAGAGACTGTAAACCTGAATATATATATATATTGTCACGCCTTTATCCCCGAAGGGCAGAGGCATATTATACGCTCACATTTCCCCGTATTCATTTTGCCTGAATATAAATGGGCTTAACTTTAAGTTAATTTTAATATATAATATCACCATAAATTAATACATTGTTGATAATTTAATTATTTGTTTGCATATTAGGATCTATATTGATTTAGTAATTGTTTGGTAGGTAATAGTGTAAATTTTTTACTAAGTATTTGTGTTAAATGGTTTTATTAGGTTTTTAAATAATAAATATTATGTGCGTTCTACACTATAGTATTTGGATTAGTCTTGTAAGAATGGTGTTGAATTGAAATGAAATAAATAAATAATTTTGATACCTCCAAGCGTTCTCGGGATAATGGGTCTTGACAAATAGACGGACGGACGGATGGCTGAATATAGCTATGCAGATGATAGTAGGGGTGACACTTATTACACGGGTCGCTCCAACATCCCCCGGTCTGCAGTGGAAGAAAGTCGTGAACAAGTTGTGTCTGAAATCTAGGCTACTCTTGTAAGAGTGTCCGATTGGGGTAGGCAAAATCTTGTCCAATTTAACCCTACCAAGACTCAAAAAGGCCCACTTACTGTAGCGCCGCAATTCCAGGGCACACGTCTCTCCATCTCTACTAGTATTTGGGATCCTTGGTGTTGAGATTTCTAGTTACTTTTTACTATTTTTCTCCTACTTTACTGCGGAGCAAACACTGCTTCTCTAAAAGTCTCAAGTGCGGCCACACATGGAGTACTGCTGTCACCTTTGGGCTGGTGCACCTGAATACCAGCTTCGATCTTTTGACTCGGTAGAAGGGCGTGCTATGAGAATTGTCAACGATCCTCTACTAGCAGGCGGTGTTGGGCTGATTCGTGATAGGAGAGACTTCGCCGCCTTATGTGTGTTATACAGCCTGTACAACGTTCTGTGCTCTGAGGAATTGTTTGACATGATGCCCACGGCTATCTTCTATCATCGCACCGTTCGCCATAGACAGGGTTCACCCTCACATTTTGCGTCCGGAGCGCTCACATACGGTTAAATCCTATATCCAGCTTTATTTCGCGTACGCTAAGGCCTGGGTTTTCCCGAACGTCTACAGTATGGGGTTCATCAAAAAGGGGTCTTAGAAGGCTTTTAAAGGGTCGGCAGCGCTAGTGCTGCACCTCTGGTGTTGCAAACGTCCATAGGCTACAATGACCACTTACGTTAGTCTGCCACAATGGTGGACTAAAAAAAAAAGTAATCCTGTAAGGGTTCGGATTTATACCTTTGAAAATTGCAAAATCGGACTTACAGTTCCGGATTGAGTATTTTTATGTCTTCGTCGTGATCGTGAGCTTAATGGTCCTAAATGGTTCATTATTCTCGATTTAATTCCGCGTGTTTACAGTAACTTACTGTGGAATATAACGGTGCAGTGTTTTCCTAACTGTAACGGAGCTGCCAAGGGGCTTCGTGGCTTGTTTTAGATAAACATAATGCTTGTAAACCAGAGCTTGTTAGTTTGTTACACAAGCTCGCAAACATGTTTGGGCATTCCCGTCTTATATTCGCATATGTTGAGATTATATAGTGCCTTGGTGGGCTAGTAATAGATGATACTTGCCAACGCATAGATTACAATGCATTTATGTCAGAAGTTTTCTTTGTAGCGTAATTCTTGTTGCCTTTGCTGGTTGAATATAAAGACTTTAATGTTGAGTCTGATTTTAAGAAGACGTAGATTTGAAGGTGTTACAAATTTTATTCACCACACTGCCGATGACGAGCCGATAAACTCTTATCTGAAATTGACAAAATTTTATTCTTATTTTTTGACCAATATGCACAATATATATATAATATCAAATTTTTACATTTTTGTACATTAACCTAATTGAATCCATTCACAGATATTACGTGACATATTTAGTGACAAACATTCAAACTACAGTCTTTACAAACTTTTATAATAATCACATTTAATAATTTTAGTATTTTAAGTACATATATGTATACTATACCTACCGGGTACCAAGGCAAAATGACGCCATGTAATACCTACCTATTATGTCGGAAACTTAAAGTTAAGATGGTATTACAATTTCTATGTTCAGTGACTGTGTTAAATGATATGTTCTCCAAACAACCAACTCGTTATTATTGTTGGTTTTGCTATCTCTAAATGGGACTGTCTGCTAAATGGATATACTTTTTGAATCTGTATGAGAACAATGAACTCTGTGCGGATTTGTTGTCCCTACCAATATAACACTACTTTTTATGTTTACTATTATTGTGTACAGTAAACAAGGAACCCGTAAAGATTCACTATGTCAATCCGCCCTCCGGCCGTCTTCCCGTATCAGTGTGTCAAAGTGATATTTAAAATGTTTTAGTCTAAAGTGAGAATGTAATTTTTTTTCTCATCAACCATATGGTGTGTATTTTTTCTCACTGCCAACAGTGTCGAAAGTAAAAAGCTAGTCATAACTAATTGAAAAATAAATAAATATTGCGAGACTTGTTTTTTACACACCGCCGTCTAGCCCAAAGTAAGCTAATTTAAGCTTGTGTTAGGGGATCTAGATAACGTTTTTTTTTTAGATGATATTTTTAAATATATACATATTATACATAGGAAACACCCATAGTCCGAAACAAACTGTTCTAACAGTCAAGAAGTGCAGACCCCAGGCATAAAATGTAGATATGGTTGACAAACAATTGTTTTTATTTTTGCTGTATTTATGGAAATCCTGTGATAATATAAAAGTTTTGTAGTGAAATTCTGATGATCCGGCCAGGAGCAGAGATTTTTTTCATCTATCAGGACATAAAACCTTGCTTTACAAAAGTCAACACCAACTTTTTTTAGAGCCCATTGTCCGCTTTATTAGGCTCCTGGGTAGCTCAGGTTTAATCCTATTTTTAGTTGTGTTGAAAGCAACTGTCGTCTTATCTTGGCATTTTTAATTTATGATATTACTCTACCCAACCGTCTTACCGGCCACCATCCCTCAATGAGCATATGCGTCAAAGCTTCGTATGTAAATTATTAGACTTCTAGACTGGTAGACTTTTGCTAGAAGTCTTCTGATTCCTTCGCTACGATATTGAAGGACGCGTTACTTGTATTGCAAGTGAAGATGGTCTTGGTAAGCTTCCTATATAGAACGCGACTTACTCACTCTCTCTCTTACTCCTTCTAAAGTTTATTGTCCAATTTTTTTTTGATACGTGGAATGCATTTTCGCGTCGTCATTCCTACTGCAGGGGCAGCAGGAACGGTGTGTGGGACTCCAGGCTCTTGGGGGCCATCTTACGCACTAAGTCCCGCGGTGTTCCGCTTTCTTCCCAACCGGGTCGCGTGATTGGCCTGAGCGGCGACTCACGGCGACCCGGCTAAGAGAATGCTCTTCTCGGGGGGATACCTGTGCTGCCCCCCACTACTCCTGGAGGTAAATAGCCTGTGCCCGCTTCGAGTCGTCCTCGACGTCCCTCTGAGAACAGAGGGGGTGGAGAGCGATCAATCGGGCACTAGAACGCACCCAAGAACACGAGGGGTGCCCGCCGCCAGAAGGCCATTTTGAGCGGGGTCACTCGACCTTCCGTCCACGGCCGTAAACAAGTCGGGCGCGCTGGAGCTCCGCCCGGCGTAGCCCCCGAGATTATCAGCTGGACGGGAGCGTGAGCCCCGCTCGCTCCCGCATCCGCAGCTCCTCTCATTTTGCCACCATCACCTCGCTGGCGAAGAAGGCAACGGCAGTCCAACACTATCGGCTGCAAGCCATGACTCGCACCATGGCCGGCAGCGACAGATCCAGCCCCACGCTGCCTGTGAGGGCATTGCGGGGCTTGTCCCAAGCCGTAGGTACACACGGCGAGCGTATGCTCAGCCGTGTCTACGAATACGACGTTTACCGCGCTGTCGTTTGTGCAGAAAAAATAGCGTGTGAAAAGAAAACGTTTGAGCACGTTTTTTTATGCGAACAATTAAATTTTTTTCAATGCGGGCAATGCGAACTTTAGAGAAACCTAGAAGTTGAATGATGGCTACCTGGTATCTCGCGCTAAATCTAATATTTATATATTACTAGGTGACCACCCCGGCTTCGCCCGTGACATACTTCGAACGCCTCCTCCCGTCGCACCTATTTAATCCCGTCACTTATAAATTCTACAATAATGATAATCCAACAGAAAAATAATTTTCCAAATCCAACCAGTAGTTCCTGAGATTAGCGCGTTCAACCAAACAAATAAACTCTTCAGTTTTATAATATTAATTTAGATTTAGTTGTTTATTTCGAACTGCCAACCCTATCTATTGTATACCAGCTGCTTTGAATCTTTGAATGAGCACGTATTCTTAGAGATAAGCAAAATTTATTGTTAGTTGCAAATCCCGCGGCGAATTATAATAAAGCCTGTGGAGTCAAATACATTTTTAATAATGGCATATAAAAAAATCCAATGACCTGCTTGTGAGATATTAAAATTCGTTAAAATGAACGTGTTTGTGTTTATAACGGTTAATGTATTACCGTTATAAATATCAAAGAATATAATGTTAGAAGTTCGCGAATCTTTTGTAAATAAGTTTGTATATCATTATTGTTCTTGTACTTATTTTTGTTTTGACTCATTAAAATAAGTCATAGCCTCTAGTTATAACCTCGGTGCGATGTTACCATCTGGCCCAACCGAGGTACCAACCCAATAGAGCCAACACAAAACATCTACCAACCCGACTGACTAGAGTGTTACAGATTATCACCCGTGTGTACATGTGGACCTCTCCACATCATTTTGGTGGTGTCCTTTACGTCTCAATAGTGTACTGACTGGACTGAGATGAACTGATTTCATTGACTAGTTATCAAAGATGGAAAGGCAAAAAAAAATGACAGACTAATCCTTCAAATGATTTTTCAAGGATTGTAAAAGTAGGGAAACACGTGTTATTATAAAAAGTTCCATGTTTCTATGGTACAGCAGACGTACAGTAGTTGTAATGGGTAGTTATTACAATGGTCGGTAGCGTGCCAATTTTTGCGGATATAATCTCCCTTACGAACTCGTCTGTCAATCAATCAATGAAATCAGTTAACGACTGAACGTGTCGCTCTCAATGTTCGTCATTACACACAGCACACTCCCCTGTTGGGAAACAAGTCAATAGAGAATACTGTTTTGGATCGTATAAGAATGCGCCTGTTAATTTGAAACTGCAAAATATTTCAACCCAACACTGCCCTTCACCTTTCACTAATAATTGTATTGAAATAAAATGTGTATTAAGTGCAGTAACGTATTTCCATTGGCCTTTAATAGGGCACTTTATTGATATTATCGAAAACCTACCGACCGTTGCTGATACAAGGTAGTATGAGAAATAACAATATTAAAATTATATATCGTTCTTAAAAAAGAAAACTACTTATTGTCGTGTATCAGTAGTAAAGTCGTAGTGACTTTACTGCTTATACACCACTGTAGTGTCAGTATCTTGCAAATGTAGATCAACAGTTTGTATTGGATCTCTATAGCTTGGTCTATCTTAAGGGGAGGTCTTCTGATGCAACCACAAATAACACTCATAACTCAGATGATAATCATTTTCAGACGGGTTTTGATTCTTGGTGTAAATTATATTATTGCTCCGCTTTCAAATTGCAAGACATTTCCGACATGCGTTATTTATGTTTAAAATAGCTCATAAATATTCATAAATTCGTACGAATTACGTTCTTTTTTTATTTTTTTACAAAAATAAGATAGTGCGAATGTTGTGGTGTTCTTTGTAGGAAGCCTCAGACATTTGGAAGAGAAAATCCAATAAAACCTCAGCACAATTACTATCAGGAGACAAACTATAAATATTGTAGAGTTCATTCACAGAGCAACGAATTATGCCCAACTAGAGACGAAAGCTATAATAATACAGCATGCCAAGCTTACGTCTGACTGAAGTGTAGGCGAAAATCGCATACGCAGCCTTTCATTTGCCTCTCATTCATCTGTAATAATTAGTGTAACCGTATGAGTAGACGGTGCCGACTCTTGACACGCACACACGTTTGTATGAAATACTAGGTGACCCCTACGGCCCTCGGCTTCGCCCGTGCTATACTTCCAGTTCCTGTCGCACCTATTTTATCCCATCACTTATAAATTCTACAATAATGTTTAAAACTTTGTCGACCTTAATACCTTACTGCTCCGCTCTTCAGGGTAATAGCGTGATGACATATAGCCTATAGCCTTCTTTGATAAATGGACTATTCAACACATAAGGGATTTTTCATATCCGGTGAGTAGTTCCTGAGATTAGATTATTAAACAAACAAACTCTTCAGCTTTATATATTAGTATATACATATTAGCAAGGCATCTCTAGTACAACGCGAGTGACATTGATCTATGCTCTGTTGGTTCATTGCACCTAAACAATTCGGTGTAGGTATCAGACAACCATCAAGTTTTATGGTTCTTTCACCCCAAAAAATAAAAACCTCGTGTCAATGACAGAAAAAAATACATCTCTTTCCCATTGGGATAGAGTGAATGAATTAATTCTATCCTTTAACTAATAAATCTTAATAATAGTATAAACGTGAAAGTTTGTATGGATGTTTGTTACTCTTTCACGTAAAAACTACTGAATGGATTTAAATGAAACTTTACAATAATATATCTTATACATAAGAATAACACATAGGCTACATTTTATCCCGGGAACAAGTTCCTGTGGGAAACAGGAACCGGTAAACTTCTCTACGCGGGTAAAGCCGCGGGCGTCAACTAGTAAATAACAAATATTAGGGGAAACTTTTCACACCGCGCCCCAATCTAAGCATTAAACTTGAGCTATGGGAGCTAGACAACTGATAAACTTATATATTTCTAATTACATACATACTATAGGTACATGGGAAACACCAAACTCTGAAACACTATAGGTACATGGGAAACACCCAAACTCTGAAACAACCATTTGTGAATCATACAAATATTTATTTCGATCCGGCAATTCAAGCGTGGCAATCGCATACACTATCATTTACGCCACCAAAGTAGTCTGGTAGTATTGTCAATAGAACAACATCAAAAGTTAACTCGAGTGCATAACAATAAAGGAATATATCTATGGGGTACATAAACAAGAATTTTGTTTATTCCATCCATCAATCGTGAGTTCCCTTTATCTCGCTATCCTTTCAATAAAACAACAACAAAAATAAAAACATAAGATGGGCACGATAATGGAGTGGGAAGTTAATACCTCCTAGAGGTCGATGAGTAACGGAACGCTCGAGCACTCGACCTAGTATAGGGCTGCTTGCTAGTTACATCATGTTACATCTCTACATTCTCTACTCATACATAACTTGTTCGACACACGTCAATATACGGTATGACTTCTTCAGTGTTGCTACTTCTGAAATGGTTATTTACCCATTTTTTTTTTAAAGTTGCAACTACCATAATTTATCGAACTACTATTTAGGATAATCTAAGAGTCTCTGGTCATACTCTTAAATGACGATTAAATATGGTAAAGAATTTCAATTTGGTTCGATACGGTTCGGGTAGTTCAGTGGCTATAACATTGCCCTGGTTAGGCAAAGGTCACGGGTTTAATCCCCGTCTCGTCATATCTCGTCATAAAAAAATATAATCTAAGAGTCTTGGTCTTGGCCCAATCTCCGGGGTCCAAGTGACTTTATCTGCTAACGGTGCACCTGCTGACTAACGGACGCAGGTTATGGAGTTCAGAGGTCAGACGGCAGTCACTCTCAATAATACCGAATATAATATAACTACGCATGAATGAAATAAAACTTTATAATGGAAATGTAATTTAACTTTTATTTACCACTAGCTAATAAAAGTTTACTCCAGGCTCCAAATCCAGGTAGTCTTTTGGAAGCAACTGGGGAAACACTTAAGATGTAGAAGAAGAAATCAGTGTTTTCTTTTCTCATTCTGTCAGCAATACGAAGTAATGAATTAACGTTATTTTTAATGAAAGATATTTGTAAGTTTGGCAAGTTACATACTCTACTTATTAGAAACAATCTTATTCACGTTTGTGGTATATTTGATTAACATATTTTACGTCTATGTAATAACCAAATAATACACCGCCGGAAAGCATTAAGATTACCAAAATATCTATATGTATGATGAAATGACATTTCACTTATCTCCCACAAATCTTGGAAAATTTCAAACGTGTAATATGACGGCCAATACAGTGTTTGATGTCAGTAGCAAATGTAGCAATACCGGTAAATGTCGAGTAATGTCGGGAACTGCCGCGTCACTGGCGGCGGTCACGGCCAAGTAACGGAATGGTGCCCTAGTTAAGGGTCTAAGCACACTTCACAGCTTTGCTAAACAAGTTTTATTTATGACTTTTGTAGACATCTTATTTACACTTATAACTGTATCTTTACGTATATTACAATGGTAAAGAGTTCAGTTTGTTTGGTTGGTTGAATGCGATAATATCAGAAACTATTCAACAAGGATCAATTTCAGGATAGGTATCTAACGCAAAATGAAATATTCTTTTTACGGCTACGGTTCATCTAGCTACTACATAAGGAAGCGGAGCAGTAATTACAGATTCAGATGGCCTTTCATACATTATTGCAAAACTAATAAATTAGAAGCAAATGAGTTACAGGTTTAAATTGAGTCACGGACGAAGTCGTGGGGCACAGCTAGTACGTTGTACGTCTGATCAATGTGATCCAAAGTAATAGATCTGAACTTATGTGGATATACATACCTAATGTTTGAAATATGGTAGTGGTCTATTTCACTCATACCTACACAACGTTTAGGCCTTTTATCTATCATCAGGTAATAGATGAATAGATAGACCTCCTACCCATGTTCGTGATTTACTCAAAAGCTGCTTAACATATTTGTATGGGGTTCCAATCGTCGTAGATTATAAGACAGAGCTCTAGAAATAACCTAGTAAGTAATAACATTTATTAAATTCGTTTCTTTTTCAGGTAAGTGGCCACAGCGTGCAGCGCCGCAGCTTTCTGTTATCCAGTCCTGACCAGTTTGGTTCTGTGTATTGATACAAAGTCTAGGTTTGTATACCTTGTAGACATACAGAATAAAACCATCACCCACATTCTTCTCAATGGAAGCAAATGGAAGTATGTTCGGGTCATTGGCATTAAATTCGGGTCGTTCTCAAGGGAAATTAGGCCGTTAGTAATCCTTTATTTATAGGGTAACAACTAAAAAAAAAAGTCAACTAAGGTACTATAAGCTTGTACTATGTAAATTTAAGTATTAATAATTTAGGGTGTGAGGCCCCAAGATCTCGAAGGCCCTATGACCTCGACTGCTAGAGGTGCACCTGCCGACTTACGGCAGAAAAACAGACAGAAACGAAGCAGGCGCCATTATGGGGTTGTGAGTTGTAAGCTCTTACAGCAGTCTCTCCCAACAATACCGAAAATCAAAAGTCAAACGATAACTGATCTCAGCAGTCAAATAAAAGCAGATCCCAGACTCCAGATAGGGTTTGGAAGCATCTTGGAATATGCTCAGATAAAGAACAAAAAATGTAATGAAATAACAAAAGAGGTAGAAATTTTCATTCCAACCGGGCAGGACATTATAAATATATCTAATCAAACTTCCTACCTTCCCGACTTTCACCAAAGTCAAGGTTCTTTAGGTCAGAGGTGCAGGCTGTGCACGCGGCACCCATATCAATCGATACCTTAATGTTATCCTATTATGAACCTTATGTTCCATGAATAAAAAGTGTGATTAATATGCGTGATAGGAATGGCAGATATACCGCACTGATACGTGATAAGAATGGTGCTGAGTTGATGTAAGTTAGCGGGACGGGGCCGTTTTAATAATACATCAATCACGGGTCACGTGCTTAGAAATGTAAATTAATTTAATTAACAAATAGCCGTGCACCGCGTTATCACCAGCGGTATTGCATTTGAAATCCTCGATAGAAATTTCGAATTCCTTGTTCCCTTAAGAGCGCGAATAGAGAATGAATTACGCCTAACGGAACAGGAGGTCGCCCATTTAGTCTAAGGACAACTCCATTTTGAATTTCGCGGCGACCTTAGACGCAATAACTTAACCTCTGGGGGCCGAGTTTACTATTGACAAGCCGTAGAATAGAACCAGAATCGCTGTTTTTAGCTGTCAAAATGTTAGTAGACTATCAAAAATGCAACTGACTAGCGGCCACAGGCGCGGTACGTGTTAGTAGAACTCATCGGCCGACCGATAGAATCTATTGGAGTACGATTGAATTTGTAGACCACGAAAAACATTTAAAATTATACCAGTGTCTTTCCTTTCTATTGAGCGGCGATTACGTTTTTTTCTGAAGCTATTGAAATAGTAGACCCCCTGGCCTATCCTGTGGCTTATCTATTACAGTGACACGGAACACCGTGGTTGTTTAGTAGGTATGTTGTTTTCTCTCCAGGGTTGAAAGTCCCGCACGAAGCCGCCTTGAATGCATTCCACGCAATTCAATTCAATGCATTTAAAAAATTCAAATTTACCGTTGACGTCACAAACTGGTGTAAACTTATGAGGAATTCAAACTTATAAAAAAAGTAGATGACCCCTACAGCTTCGCCCGTGTAATATTTCGACCTCCAGTCGCACATATTTAATCCCGTCGCTAATAAATTTTACAATGATGCATAAAAATATGTCCGATTTGTGGACATTTATGACTACTGCTCTGCTCCCCAGTGTAGTAGCGTAATGATATATAGCCTATAGCCTTCCTCGATAAATGGGCTTTCAAATACAAAAATATTTTTTCAAATCCGACCAACCGTTCCTGAGATTAGCGCGTTCCACCAAACAAACAAACAAACTCTTCAGCTTTATAAAATTAGTATACAGATTATCCATAAACCATCACGGAAGAAATTATCAACGATTCTAGATAAATACTGCAACAAATTACGGTGGGTGGTTAACGTTAGGTCTTTACGTACTTTCGTACTCTTAAATTTATTCTGTGGTTAGGTGATCCAAGCGTAGATTAGATAGACATCTGGTTTATACAATATCAAGGATATTAACTAAGCAGGAAAGATCCCTTCGGTAACCTCAGAATAACTTTAATGACAACGCAATCTTTTGCCTAAATGATTTATTGTGGGTGACAATTTTCCGACTCCGGCGGGCATCACATCACAAGCTGAGGTTAGATAACCGTCGGAGAGGTTCGAGAGTGAAAGCGTTCGTTCTGGCAAATTCACACATGTGCTTTTAGAATCTTTCTGTCTCACTCGACGACGGCAGACGGTTACTGATTACATCAATTGTAGCAGTTTTATTTGCACACGAGTTAACGTGAGGTCGAACGCGATGAAGTCTCATGCGAATGCTCATACAACGCAGGTGTTATCAGGGAAATTTGTAGAGAGGCAGGATTTCAAATAAATATTGTGGATTATTTTTTTACACAGTGTCATCTAATCCAATTTAAGCTACTATTAGCTTGTGCTGTAGACTCTGGTTTCGGATAGGCTGGATAAATAATTAACGTACTTATTACAAAATCTTTCGGCGAATCTGTCTGTTCGCAATAAACTAAAAATCTAGTGTGGCACTAGTTTTTTAGTTTATCGATATCTCGAGGAAGGTTTTACTATTTACTTGCTACGTTTTTGTGTACCTACTGATTAATACTTTAAATCAGTTTATGCTCCCGCGGCTTTACCCGTGACATACTTTGAACCCCGTCGCAGCCATTTACTTCCGCCGCTTATAAATTCTACAATAATGTATAAAAAATTACCAGGATTTGTCGACATTTATGATTACTTCTCCTCTCTCCAGGGTAGTAGTGTGATGATATATAGCCTAAGCCTTCCTTGATAAATGATCGAGCTATCCAACTCAAAAAGATTTTTTTCATATCCAGTAGTTCCTGAGATTAGCGAGTAACCAAACAAACAAACAAACACTTCAGTTTTATGTAAATAGCACATAAATAAAACGTAATACCATTAAAAGTAAAATGAAAGCTCCCACTAAGTAATTCACTTCCGATGTTTTTATAATACGCAATTTTGCAATTTGCATCAAAATAGTCTCCACTTTTACACACGTAGCCAATCTGGTTTTTTGGATGGTGAAAATCGTACCGAAAAGTATTGAACATTCAATTACAGCCTATATTGGCCATTTGTTACTTTCGTTCGTTCAACGTTGATGTATTTATTTACTGTGCTGCGCATTGTCACATCCGTAAATGGCGTGTAAGATTGTAAGATTGACAGACAAAACACAATACAAAATACAATAGTCAAAACTATGCTAAAAAACTTGTGATATGGTATCTAGATCAACTTATAAACATACCTATATATTTATAAATTAATATTTGCATTTATATTTATATGAAACACCCTAAACCCCAACCCCGAAACAAATATTTGTGGATCAAAAATATTTGTTGTGTCAAGTTCAAATTATATTGACTTTACATAGGCCTCTCCCAATTACATTCAGGGTGATTGACATTGCTGTAAATGCCGACCCGACAATTTTGTATTTCGTATGAGTTTTCATTCTCCTCACCATGACCTCATTCGTTAATCAGCCGGTGCACCACTAGCAGGCTAGTTCGGGCTCCTAAGATCTCGGTAAGACATAATCACTCCCTTTAGATGTACCTATGTATGTTTTTAAACAAGAATACGCACGGTGAAAAGTGGGCCTCTACCACTACTTCGAGGATAAGGGATATTTGATAAATAAATAAATAATAATATGTTCTTATAATTATTTATTTAATCAATACTGCTTCGCTACCGCCATGCTCATCACTTTTATTTGCAAAAGTATAATGATGTGTGAGTCCGATATTATTACGGCAATTAAAGAGCAGAGGCATCTACAAAAAAAAAGTAATGAGAATTATAATGATAGGCTCGTGAATGTTTTTTTGCGATTATATAAGTAACTAAATGGCCCCCACAGCTTCGCCCCTGGAATATTTCGACCTCCCGTCGCACCTATTTAATCCCGTCGTCTCGCTCGCTTATAAATTCTACATCGATGCATAAAAATTTGCCCGATTTGTCGACATTTATGACTACTGCTCTGCTCCCCAGTGTAGTAGCGTAATGATCTATACATAAGCCTATAGCCTTCCTCAATAAATGGGCTATCTAACGTAAAAATATTTTTTCAAATCCGACCAGTAGTTCCTGAGATTAGCGCGTTCAATCAAACAAACAGACAAACTGTTCAGCTTTGTAATATTAGTATAGATTTGAATAATTTGTTTTTCTTTTATAGTGATGTTACGTCTTATGGAATTCAATTCGTGATTTTGGTAAAAACATATATTATTCTGTAGGCATATGTACATCAAAAGTAATGAACGTAGGTATTAAAGTAATGCCTGTATGGTTACGGGATAAAGTACTAATGTCACGAGTCACGACCTCAATTCATCCCGTGGGTGTAGTGAAACACGTCTATGGGAATAAGTACCCATTGTGTTGAGAAGGAAAACTCTAAATAAATTTGTATGCTTAAAAATCTGGCTAGCTGGTAGACCTGGTAAGTATACACTAGGCGTCCCAAAACGAACTCTTTAAAACTTTGTAAGATTACCCATTATAGGAAAAATAATAGAAGAATCTTATAAATACGATTACATTAATTCCGTTTCATAGATCTTATGTATAAATTCGTATTAATGCCCTTTCTAATGCTACCAGAGCGTTCGGGGTGGAGACTTCCTACTGTTAATACCACAGTATAAAGAGGGAAAACCTACGATCTTTCGGCTATAATCTTCAAGCTGTGCTTATACTATACAAGACACATAATTCAAATCAGAAAAGTTACATAATTAGAAATGACTTTTCTGTTTCATGTAGGTATTTCTTAGCATGTTGTCTTAGGTCCGTATTCCAGAACGTTTCAAAATACTCGATCGACCATTGAGACTAGATTTTGCCTTTATAAAATCTACTCTCAAGTGTTTCTTGAGTATTGATAAACGTTCTGGAATACGGAACTAAATCATTTTATACTTGTTTTCGGTATTGAGTTTTGATGCCAAGTAACCTCACAGAGTTTGAGGAATTAATTTTGGAACGCGATAAATTGGATTGATTAATCTTTGGGAGAGGCATATGATCAGCTATTCGCAGTCTTGTACGCTTTGTGTTGTTGACACGAGTCTCGCTTCTTATGCACCTATTTGACAATGCAACAAAGAAATAATAAGCGTTATTGCATTTATGACTAAAAATGAAAATAAAACCTTTAAATCCGGTCTCGTGTTTCTCTCACTTCCTACGTACGAATATGTTGATTGATTTATTTGATTTAATATTTTTTGGCAAAAAAACTTACAGTTGTGAACTGAATATCGTTAAGAATTGTGGTTTAATCTTATTTAGATTACTACTTATTTTGTATATCTTTATGGGACTTTAAAATATCGTTAAATCTATTGATTAGTCATAGAGCAGTAGAAAGAGAAGGAGATTTTATAATTATAATGCACTATACTGCTTAAGAATATGTATCGCTACATAATAATAGTCGTCCTGTTAAAAAAGTCTGTTCTGTACTGCCGACATCATAATGCCTAATAAGGGGTTAACAAATAACTATCAGATCTTGTAGCACAGGCATTACCAGCATACAGCCTTTGTTCACGTTCCGTTCATCCGCATTCCCAACAGGCGCAGTTTACATGGTATCGTTATGTGTAACGGAACAGGTCGGTAACTGTAAGACCGTTCCAATGGGGGTCTTTGCGTGCCAGTTCCTATGGTAATAGATTTACTGTAACGTTTTTACTATATAACCGTCTGCAAATAAAATGGTTCTGTATTTGGCCCCTAGGTATGTTTGTGATTTTATCAAAAACATAACCTGAGCAGCGGTAGTGTTCTGTAATCTCGACGCTGATGGGATTTCAGTGAGCTGTCAAATTCTCATAAAAAATTTGACATTTCACAACAAATCCAATTTCCTAATATTTTAATTTTATTCCTCGATGCGGACATTTTTATAACGCCTTAAAAATACTGCTATTATGTAGATGAAGCTATGTAGATACCCATGTTATTGTTTGTTTAGTAGCCAGGCAGTATACAAAATTAATAAAAATGAAACGGCAGGTTTTATTCTCAATTTAATTTTCAACTGTCATCTTCATACGTTAGTAAAACATTATCTAGGACTGAGCTTACGAGTATTTTAATTGTACCTTGTCCAACTTAAGCACCAGATCACAAAAATTAAATTCTTTGACCAACGATGCAGTTACAATAATAATGTTTTTTGCACTCTGTACAAAACATAAGCACCATCATTTCTAATATGTTCACCATATTATGACCCTAGGTTGTTGTATTTAGCTTAGCCTTTAAAATACTACATTGATATTATATATGTCGCAAAAAAATAAAAGATTGTCTTTTGTTTACAAGTATGAGGATGTTCTAAAATAGAATTGGCAAATCAGCCATTACTGTGGTGTATAATATAGATATATACTTTGTAAATATGTACATGTACTCTAAGCCACATAGGAACATAATATCTCACTTTATAGCTACAGCCCGGGTAAATACAATGTGATTGGATATCAGAGGCTCTATTCAAATCTGACAAAAAGTTGTGGAAATCCTCATGGATGCTATGCCGGACTCTTACCGACTAAAACCACACGTATCCCTTTCATATGTCTATAGCCGGGAGTCCCGGGTGTGCCCTCGGAAGGATAGCCCCAGGGCTCCCGACAGACTTTATCCGCTGCCGCGGCCTCGTTCAGGGGGGGGGGGGGGTTATGTTATATGACTTGAACATTATTACGTCTTTACACATTTCAAGTAACTTGCCTATCGGGCATAGTCAACAAGGATGACAGGTTCTGTCGGATATTTTTAACTTACACAAACATGTACCTACTGCCCAGCCCCCTGGGCCAATTTATTCAGTTAGTAATTAAAACAATTCCTTCAACATTAGAAACCTATGTTATCAAAAAGTAATGTAGGCTAACATCATGGCCTGGGGACGGAGGGTGGGCTGCTCGTCGTCGTTGTCTTTACAGAAGCAGGCCCTAGACGGTGGCGTGACAACTACGCGTACGATTTTTACCCTCTCAAGGAAGTAGGACAGTACCCGAATCTTCCCCAAAGAAGCGGGATTACACTCTGACCCCCAAAGAAGGGATACTACCCTGGAGAGCGGAGCTGTAATCATAAATGTCAACAAACTGGGCAAATTTTAACTATAAACGATGGGATTAAGTGGGTGCGACGGGCTTAAAAGTATGTCACGGGCAAAGCCGCAAGTGTCAGCTAGTTAAATTATGTAGGTATAGAAATTAAAGAGGTTCTATTGACGTTTAGTATTTGTGTAAATAGTTGAGTTTATAATTGACGTGTTTCATAAAAACGGTATTTGCACAAATTTATAGGATACGGGTTAACTACTGTTATAAACATAACTTATAACGTTAAATATTGTAAAACAGGTTGTGTTTTGTGTTTGATGACACAGCGGTCGCACCTAAATCGTTATTCACTTCATTAATTAAAAGCTCAAACGCGTGTGTGACATTAATGAAGAAAAAATGTTTCGATTTATAGATAACAAATATCTCATCTCTAATTATGTTTTTTTTTGGTATAAACTCTACTGTGAATTGTGACGTTGTAATAATTTACGTTACAACGTTAATGATCGCAATCGTCTGCCTCGGTGGCGCAGTGGTAGTGTATGCGACTGTCGCGACTGAGGTCCAGAGTTCGATTCCCGCACTATTTAGCTTCGATCACTTCGATTCGCACTGTTAGCTTCCTCAAAGGAGACTGTCCAGTAGCCGCGAGCTCGGCCCTTTATATACGCCTAATAATGTTCCGGAATATTCTGGAGAATTCCTTCCGTACCTATACTCGGTTACATTCTCTAGAATGTTCCACAAGATACTAGTTACTCCTTCGGTATGTGCCGGAAAGTTCTCGAACAATTGCTGTCCCTTCTGGTGCTATCTCTATCACATAGTTCTAGAATGTTCTGAGTGTAGCTCTCTCTTTCTAATACTGCTATCCTAGTCACAACTTTTTAAAATTTCGCCATATACTGAAGTGGGCTTCAAAGGCCCATAAGGGGTCCTGAAATGCCTGAAAAAGGGTTTTCAGGTTATGATGGCATGTGATAGGGTGTGGCCTGAAACGAACTGAAAACCACGGCAACTGGGGTGAAATTCGGATAATTTGGTATGTGATAGAGCCTCCTCGGAAACGGCCCGAAACCGCTTTTCAGCCTGCTGAAAACGTTCCCAAGGCCTAGAAAATGACGTTTAAAGTTGTTCACTAGTCCGCCGGCGTAACACTACCCCCTCCTAAGACATGGTCGTCCCGAGCATCGTTGTCTCCATGATATCTGGAAAGTCGGTCAACGTGAACTATCTTGCAGGGACTACGAGGACCCCGCTGTGTTCGAGACGTGACGTCATTGATTCTAGTAACCACTATACGGTCCTTCCCAGTTAAGGGATAGCTTTGGGGACTTTCCTTTCCGCCGCATAGGATTATGTAACCACACCAATGAGCCTTCATCAAACCCAACTTGGTTTGATCTCCGATCATATCGAGTTTTCATCCTTTCACTAGCTTAAAGCCCGTGTTAACGAACGAGTCGGTGAACATCGTCGATCCGATCCCGTAGCTCGCTCGCATACTCAGTGATGGATCTAGGTGAATCTGGAGGAGGCCCAGTTAGAAGATCTGCAGGTAGACGAAGTTCTCTCCCAAAATTGATGTATGGGTAACAGCTGTGCTTTCATGAGTTGCGGACCTATACAACATCAAAAAGAGCGGAATCCCAATCCTTCTGGTCCCAATCTTTCTGGTTACGCTCGACAACTTTTGTCAAGTGTCTTTCCAGTGTCTGGTTGAATCTTTCGACTATTCCATCCGATTGTGGGTGATATGCCTTAGTTCTCGTTTTATGCAAATCCATTATCCGACAAGTTTCTTGAAAGACCATAGACTCAAAGTTCCTGCCCTGGTCGCTATGAATTTCAAGTGGCACTCCAAACCGACAGAATACCGCATTTACAATTTTTCCGCTATGGTGGTCGCTTCCTGGTTGGGAATAGCAAATACCTCCGGCCATTTGGTGAAGTAATCCATCACCACCAAAATGTACTTATTCCCGGAGTCTGATGTTGGAAACGGGCCCGTAACTTCCAAAGCAATTATTTCCCAAGGTACTCCAACGTTGTACAACTTCAGTGCTTCTCTGCTGCGGGTATTTGGACCCTTGACTGATGAACAGCTAGTACATTTTTTACACCAGTCTTCGACGTCTTCACGGCAGTAAATCCAGTAAAACCGTTGGCGAATTTTCATTAGCGTCCTTTTCATTCCAAGATGTCCGCCGGAAGTTCCGTCATGAAAACTCTTCAAAACATCTCTCACTCTTATCTTTGGAACAACTACCTGCAGGTGAGCATCTTTCCCATTCACAGACTCCCATTTACTGCACAGTACGCTTTATCCATGACCAAGCTATCCCATTGGGCCCAATATAGCTCTTTGTTACTGTGCTCATCGGGGCTACTTCACACCATCTCGGTTTGGGTAATCCTGCGTTAATTCAATTGAAAATGGGTTGGATATCTAGGTCCTCTTGCTGCGCTTGTTTCATGACTTCATCGCTCCACTCTTCGCTCACGGTGTCGTTCCTTAAGAGAGAGCGTCTGCATTTCCATGTAACTTCCCGCTAAGGTGTTCGATGACAAAGTCATACTCCTGCAGCTGTTCTATCCACCGTGCCACCTGTCCTTCGGAGTTCTTAAACTCCAACAACCACTTCAAGGCAGCATGGTCCGTTCTGATACGGAATTTTCGCCCGAGCAGATATTTACTGAAGTGCTGCAACGTCTTGACGACTGCCAGTAATTCTCTTCGAGTGACGCAATAATTTTTTTCTGGTTTAAATAGCGACTTACTAAAGTATGCGATCACGACTTCCTGATCTCCCCTCTTTTGTGACAAGACTCCACCTATACCAGTATTGCTGGCATCCGTGTCCACATCAAAATCAAGTTCCGGGTCTGGATAACCCAAAATGGGTGTTTCACAAAGCCTTCTTTTAAGATCTTCGAACACTGCAGCACACTGTTCGGTCCAATCGAATTTTCTTTTTTCTTCCATTAGCTGATGCAAGGGCTTTGCTATATCAGAGAAATTCTTCACAAACCGTCTGTAGTATGAGCAAAGTCCTAAAAAGGCGCGTACTGCAGTCTTGTCCCTCTGTATTGGCCAGTCCGTAACGGCACTTATTTTTTCAGGGTCTGTCTGTATACCGTTCTCCGATATCACGTGACCTAGATAATTCACTTTGCGTTTGAATAGCGAGTATTTTTTTGGACTCAATTTAAGATTTGCATCTCGTAACTTAGATAACACCTGCTCCAATTTTCTGAGGTGGTCGTCAAAGTCTCTTCCAACGATAATGATGTCATCCAAATAGACCAAGCAAGTGTCGCCAAGTAGACCAGCAAGTATTTGTTCCATTAGTCTCTCGAATGTGGCGGTGCATTACATATGCCAAACGGCATCACATTAAACTGCCAGAATCCCTTTCCAGTCGAAAAGGCCGTTTTCTCCTTATCTTTATCCTTGATTTCCAGTTGCCAATACCCACTTTTTAAATCCAAAACAGAAAACTACTTTATTTCATTTAAAGTGTCCAAAGTATCGTCAATTCGTGGCAAAGGATAATTGTCCTTCTTAGTCACATCATTAAGTCGACGATAATCAACGCAGAATCTCATGTTTCCATCCTTCTTCTTAACTAATACTACGGGAGAACACCATGGGCTAGTTGATGGCTCAATAACGCCACTGCTTCTCATCTCTTCGACCATATCTTCTACATCTTTCTCTCGAGCTATTGGAACTCGCCGGAGTCGCTGTCGGATGGGCATTATTTCAACAGTATTGATTTCATGTTGTACTTTTTCTGCCAATATCACTGTCATGTGTCGAGAAGACATCTTTGTATCGCAGTAGTAACTTGTGTGCCTTAGAAAGTTCTTCCAGGGTGAGATCGTTCTTGGCATCGTCCAATAGTCTCTCGATTTCGTCCGCTCCTTGACAGCTCCGTATCCAAGAGATCTCCTCACACGACGCAATAAGAGTCCCTTTTCCCAGGACATATTTAGTACTGCTTGGATTAAGAACCCTTACGAATGCGGTAGATGATGTCGTTACCATCGTACGAGCGACGATCCAGGGTCTTTCGTCGTCTATGTTCTCCACCAACACACAACGGTGGGCCCCGCGCTCTGCATGATAGGGCAAACTTATCGGAACCAGCCCTTGAGACCTCAGATGGAGAATGGTCCTTCGTGCACAGAGGCACCTCGTCGGATTCGAATTTCAGAACTCCAACTTTTAAGTCGATCTTGCAGCCGTATCCTCTCATGAAATCTAGGCCAAAGATGCAGTCGTCCACGATGTCAGCTACGATGACTTTATGGCGGTAGTTCTTTTCACCAATTCCGAACACTACCTCCCGCTCACCTTGAATGGGAATATGCTGGCCGGTAGCTGTTAGCAGCTCGTGTTGCTTAGGTCGGACTAGATGATCTCTGGGCAGGTACTTCAGTAGCCGAGAACTGTCCGAGAAGCTCCGGTGTCGATGGTAAGGTGACATGGTATTTCACCAATGTCTCCTGTAACAACCAGACTATTCCCGTCGTTCGCCTGTGAGATCAAAACTGGGACATTTCGACCACCAGCCAGCACTCGTCCCGTAGTCCTGGCTTTAATTCGTTTCCCTGGGCTGAGACTGACGTCCTCGTCATGGGGGCTGGGTCGCGAACTTGTCTCTTCTTCTTGGGGCAACCGGACTGTATGTGCCCTCGTTCGCCACAACTGTAGCATCGTGGTCCAAACTCACGGCGAGGTGCAATTGACTCCTTAGCAGATACTTCCCGCACCCTGTAAGGCCTCGACGAATCCTGCCGTACAGCCTCTACTTCCAGTGCGCGGGCAACTGCGTCCTCAACACTCCCGTGGTGCCCCAATCGCACTGCGGCTCTTACCTCAAGGTCCCGTATCTCGTCAATAAAGGCCTGCACCAGCATACTGTCCACCAGAGAGGCTGGTAAGCCTTCCTGACCAATTTCTCTATTTATAAGGCCCACTGTTGTAAGGACTCATTACGCTCCTGGCTTCGGTCTTTCAATTGTGCTCGATACACATGCTCCAGGTGACTATCGCCGTAACGTGCTTCCAAAGCTTCAAGAAGACGGTAGTACGTCCGATCGTCTCCCAGGGCCTTCAAGATGGTGAGGGCTTCATCACGTAGGGCTAACTTTAACGCCGTCTTAGCTTGCTCCTTACTCCAGCTGTTAGCCTGGGAAACGGACTCGAACTGCAGCTTATATGCAGTCCATGACGACAAACCATCAAAGGGAGATGCTTTGCACTGTTCGCTTCCTCAAAGGAGACTGTCCTGTAGCCGCGAGCTCGGCCATTTATATACGCCTAATAATGTTCCGGAATATTCTGGAGAATTCCTTCCGTACCTATATATTCCTACTCGGGTAAATTCTCTAGAATGTTCCACAAGATACTAGTTACTCCTTCGGTATGTGCCGGAAAGTTCTCGAACTATTGCTGTCCCTTCTGGTGCTATCTCTATCACATAGTTCTAGAATGTTCTGAGTTTAGCTCTCTCTTTCTAATGCTGCTATCCTTATCACTGCTTTTTAAAATTTCGCCATATACTGAAGTGGGCTTCAAAGGCCCATAAGGGGTCCTAAAAACGCCTCAAAAAGGCTTTTTAGGTTATGATAACATGTGATAGGGGGTGGCCTGAAACGAACTGAAAACAACGGCAACTGGGGTGAAATTCGGATAATTTGGTATGTGATAGAGCCTCCTCGGAAACGGCCTGAAACCGCTTCAGCCTGCTGAAAACGTTCCCAAGGCCCAGAAAATGACGTTGACTAAGTTGTTCACTAACACTAAGTTGTAATACTTATAATAGCTTACTATGGGCTAAACGACGCTGTGTAAAAAAAATGTCCCACAATATTTATTTATTAATAATTAGATTCACAGATTAAAAAAGAAAAATGTGGCCTATATACTGAACTTTTACTCTAACTTGGTCTATAATATTAAAATTGTACGTTAACTGTAACGGTTTCGCCTTACGGCATTTTCAAAGGTTAGCACATATTGTATGTATTTCGGATGTCATTGAATACAATATGATATATTGTACTTAATGAATTTCCGACTGATCATATTGTACAAGTGTTTTAGTTCAAGATGTGTAGCAAGTTCCACCAAGTGCCATCAATCTACAGTGTAAACACTCCTACTGATCCTTATAACATTAAAACTGTCAACTTGTTTGGCGTTAGCAGACACAGATACCATGCAGTGAAGTACAAATTACATTTGCATTTGCATTACATTTGCAAATCAGATAACTAATGAACTGTAAACCGAACTTCAAGTGTATCCACGTGAACCTCAACACAATAAAGAGAAACTCATCGATTAGTTTCTTTGTGTGATATAAAACAGCCACAACGACTGTGGGAACCTTGCGCTTGAAATGTAGCATTACGATTGAAATACTCGAGTTAATGGATAGTGATAGAAAATCTGATACAGTTCATCAAAACAAAGAATGAGGTGATTATAAATTATTTTCGGTTTCAATACATTACAGGCACAATGCAAAAAAATCTACATCCTAACATGAATTATCAACGATAAGCAAGCAATCTAAATACTATGGAGATGTTTAGACGAGAGAACTGAGGGGGTTTTTTCTGAATTCCTGCCACGGTTTTCCTAAAGATTTGTCGTAGCTGGGTCTTTAAAAGGGCCTTAGGCCGCAAACATTTGTGTAAGAGCAACACGAGTGTAACACCCATCGTGTACTTTGAGCATTTTAAATCCAATTTTCAGGAGAAAAATGGTTTTAGGGATTAAACATAGAATGATTGTATATATTTTTTTTTTCGTTTTCAATACATTACTTTTGTTTAGACACAATTCAAAAACACCTACGTAATTTTTTTTATATCAACGATAAGTAAGTAATCTAAATAAGTACGATGGAGATGTTTAGACGAAGTGAGAGGGACATTTTTCTAATTTCCTGCCATGTTTTTCCTAAACATTTGTTGTAGGGAGGGGCTTAAAATAAGGCCTTAGGCCACAAACCTTTTGTGTAAAAGCAACGCGAGTGTAACACCTATCGTGTTGCTAAATGTTTAGCTACAGTGAGCGTTTATATCTAATTTTCAGGAGAAGATTGATTTTAAGAAATAAAGCATGTTTCAGTCATTCGGTAAAAAAAAAAACTAATTCAAATTTAAGTAAATGCAGGACATAGATCAATACTTATCTTCTTCACTTCTCGTAGGACATAGACAATAGTCATCGTTAAAACTTATGCGCAGGTACCTCACCATCTCCATAGACAGTTCTAGATGAACAAGCAAGAATCATGAAATTTTCCTTACCTTCATTGTGTGCTCTCGTTTTTACTTTCACCTGGTGAGCTCAACAATGATTTATCAAAAAACCTATACCCAACGAAAAGACAGCAACATTTTGTGTAACGGCATATCAAATTATGAGCATTTCGGCTAATGACAAATTCTGTTCTGGGAACATTTATCTCGTTTTGTGTCACTATTCGTTATTTTTTCACGTCGCTTGCGTGTTGTTGCGTTCTATTTTTGAATGATTCATGATTTTAAATTAGATTGGTTACAATACGAAAGTGTCTTCAAGATGAACAAAAGTTTCTTATTTTAGTTTTACACCAGTGAGATTATAGTTTATGATTTTTTTAACGTCTGCCCCCCGTGGGTGTTATGACTTAAACCAACTAAACAAGAAATACGTGGTACTAGTTTTACCTTTAGTATTACCGATTTCAAATTCGGTTTATTTTATGTATTGCTTGAAGAAGAAACATATATAGCTTGTTTTTTTTTATACAACGTCCTGTGAAGAGTCGAGCTAAAAATAACCCTGCCTCCTCCGCTAGATGCCTGCATGAAGAGCAGACTCAAAAGTGATGAGTTAACATCATGGAAGTACTATTGATGGACAATTGTCAAATTCTAAGGATACCACCGTAAGCAGTGGAGTAAAAAGTTCAGATTTTAGGTACAACCGGTAACCGGTGCTACTAGTGACCAGTCTAACATATATCAAACGGTAGATACCAATGAAAGGGTGATAAATTGTTTATGATATAGGGGACATGTCTAAAGATACTGGCGTAAATGTTAAGATAAGGAAAATATATTGCCGGATGCGATTTAGATCAAGTATACTAAAAAGCTTGCTCATTTTTTACGCGAATGTAAATTCTTACAATTATAAGCGTGATATCGTGACTGATGACCCACATGATAAAATTTATTTTATAGCGGGATCAAACAGTATCAGCAATAATGCCGGTTCCCTTAAGTAATGTAATCATTATTGTCTTTGAACTGGTTGTAATGACGTCATTACCAAAGAAAAAGGAAAAATGACAAATGTCACATGGTCTAATCAGCTAATACCTAATGGTATCTACATACGCTAAGAAAAATCATTACTATTTTACTGTACAATTACTTAAATCATACTTTACGATTTCTCGGAATGTGTGTAGCAACCCATAAGTTAAATCTAGTATTTTTTTATATTACGTATCTCGAAAATGGTATCATACGAAGTTTGGCATCTAGATCATGTTCATGTAAAAATATTATGTTTATATGAAGATCTAGACCTAGATATTTATTTATCTAAGATGGCAGTAAAGCATGCTCCTGACCCACATAAGCCCATGTACGCTTGCGAGTTGCAAACACCGGAGGTGGTAAATTCGCGCTGCTGATCCTAATTTCATCGTGAAATGTAATTTACTATTACAGCAATATCTACCTACTGAAATTGCCATACTATTACGCTCGAAAGAATCATATTTGATATGATATTAAAATAATCGATTTGTAATACCGCGAGCCTGCGGACATGCTGAGAGACTTGCCTGACAAAATCGATCATAACCGATGTATAAAAAGTTAGAAGTCGATGAACTTGGAAATGATGAGAAATTGAATTACAACACTAACAACTGTCTTCAGTAGGTATTCCAAAATATCACGTCTTTGTCGATAAATAAAACTCCATCCAAATCGGTTCGAAAATAAGTACAATTACATTCATACGGGATTAATATAAATTGAACTTCAAATAAGTTAGCCAGTTCAGCTTCAGTTAAACAATGAAACAAAATAATATGTTTTTATAATTAATAAATAGAGAAAAGTTACAATTCATGCGGGACCTAAACCCATGGTCTTTGCACAACAAGGGTTTGCTCAGGTTCAAGTCCCGTCGGAACATATATGTCCAGTTTCACTATAAATAAAACTGTATCTAAAATAAAAAAGGTCTAAAAACGTATTCATTCATAAATACATACTAATACCACAGCCGAAAGACATAGGTTAGGTTTACTCTTTATACTGTGCTAATACACTGTCAAAAGTAAAGAAGCGCTTCTAGTCTCACACTAGCATGTTCTGTGAACGCTCGTATGTTTATCACCACCTATAACTTGGAACAAAATATATTGGTGAAATGAAACGTTTAATATGCCATCTTTTCCGTTCGTTCTACATATTTGACCTCACGGTGACATTACCTCGTCATGTGTCTTCGAATCGAAGTCTTGTAATTCAAATTCAGTATGAGAGTGACATCTTTACTCCGGACGTGTTGTTTGAGATCGAAATCTAGAGGGGATCAAACAACAGCTCTTCATCCTAACCTCTAGAATTCCGGACAACAGTGCGGAAAAATAAAACAGTTGTCCGGGCTGCTACTGTACTGCTAACCACTTTATTTACAACAAGCTTCCCTGTGACCTAAGAAATTTACCATTAAATAAATTTAAAAAGTTAATTAAATACAAGCTTTGTGAAAAAGGTTATTACTCCGTTAAAGACTATTTGCAGGACAGGGACGCCTGGAAATGATCTGCCAGCAAAGTGAAATAATATAAAATGGCTTTTTTTTGATGGCCTATTTACAGGCCATCAAAAAAAAGCCTTCCTAAGTTTCTTGCCGGTTCTTCTCAGGTAGGCCGCGTTCCGAACCGGTGGTCGCTTTAAATATTTTAAATAGTGTAATGACATTTTGTAAGCGCCGCACCGTTAAAATGGTCTATGCAAAATAAGGATTTTTTTTTTAAGCAAACAGGCGTCCATGCACATGAGCCTACAACTTAAATATTAAATAGGCTGATGATCTGGACACCTCTATGCAGCTCCTGTGGGCCTGTCCGCATAGACCTTCAAAAAGTTTACCAACTGTATCTGATCCACGACTAATTCAATACTTGAAATCGTGTGACAAAACAAAAATATGGGACGGGACACATTTCCCACAAAATAAACATGATAACCTTCTCGAGGTCAAGTTTTTTAACGGACTGAGACACTTTTATAATTGACAAATACCTTCGAATGACAAATATTATGAGAAGATAATTCGAATACCAATAATCGTAACGGTATTGAACATCAATATTTATAGTAAAACGGTTCTAGGGACTTTGTCTGACCTGTTGTTATAGTGGTTATAACAGTGACCCTGATTGATAAGTCTTTTGTGTCAGTGTCATTTATTTGTTATTGCGATTTTTTGGCAAATTTGCTTTATATTTTGCCTTTTGTAGAATCTAATTATATAATTTATCACAGCAAGGAGTGTTGTTCGCTGCCTTGCTTGAGAGTTATTTTGATTTCTTGCTATGTAATCTGTATACAAAAATATAATAAGTTTTAAATATGTTTTTTTTTATTCTAACTCTGGGAAGGCCTATGCTCAGCATTAGGCGTCACTTGGTCATTTGTCTGAGATGGTGTTATCATTGTCAAACTTTATTCTTTTCTGTCCATTCTGTCCATTTCCAGAAAGAAATCACTTTTTAGCGATAAAACCGTCCTTTGTACAATATCTGACTAAAGTATCTATTTGTAAACTAGCTTCAACTTGATGTACAAATAAAGTTTTATTCTGTTCAATTCTTTAATTAAATAATATTATTTTTTTATATTCGGGTTTTTCCCCTTTCTCTGTAACAACTCTCATTCTTCAAAGAATATTCTTCAGTTTTAGCATGCATGTATTCTTGATATGTTTTAAAGACTTTGTTTGACTGACCTGTGTGGAGTATCGTGGTTTGCGACCCTGACAGTTAAAACGTTTGTGTCACCGTCTTTTATAAATTAGTCACTTTTGTTTTATAGATAAAACGATTCCACATTCTCAACAATTAATTGGTATTCGCAAGTGGGATTTAGGACGATGTTAATTTAGTAATCAATTAATTCTAACCTCAATGCGATGATGTTGTCATGCACTGTATTGCAGAACTGTTTTAATGTTGACCATTTCATACTTTTACCTTTACAGCTTAATTCCTAAACAGAATTAAATTAAATAGTTTCAATGTAAGTCGAGAAGATCAATAAATCATTATCATTTATTTTAGTGAAAGAAAATTAATTATAATTTTTTTAATCATAATATAATAATTAGATTTGGATACATACATAAATCTGATAATTATTTACCGAAAAACACTGAGTAGAGTAGATATTGTGTTATCTTAAAAGCCCAAGGCTTTAAAGGTGGCCTGTAAGAAATTGCACTTAGCGATAAGGCCGCCCATTGTACATTTCAAAACCTGTATTCCATATACTTGTAAATATTAATAACAAGATGACCCCCCAGCTTCGCCCGTGGAATATTTCGACCTACGATGGGTCGTACCTATTTAATCCCGTCGCTTATAAATTCTACAATGATGCATAAAATTTGCCCGATTTGTCGACATTTATGACTACTGCTCTGCTCCCCAGTGTAGTAGCGTAATTATATATAGCCTATAGCCTTCCTCGATAAATGGGCTATCTAACATAATAATATTTTTTCAAATCCGACCAGTAGTTCCTGAGATTAGCGCGTTCAACCGAACAAACAAACAAACTCTTCAGCTTTATAATATTAGTATAGATTTGTGTCCAATAGTGTATATTCCTATTGTATTCTTTTATTATAATTGTTTTACACCTGCGCATAAGCATTTCAATGTAATGTGTCCAACTGTCGGTCAATGGCGACTGCGATCATTGCCGGCAGATGGGAATGTAATAGCCGTAGCGAGTAAGAAATAGATTATATGATTTGCGAGTCCCGTTATATCGCGGTTCTCATGATATAAGGAATGGTAATGCGTGTCTGTTCTTGTTACTGTCTAATGTGAGCTGATGTTTGCGATTTGTTGAGTATTTTTGTACTACTGAGGTAGCAAATAAATATCGAAAGTGGTTACAGTAGCATTTGGATGTTTGCAACACCAGAGGTCTAACGTAAAACCTCTGGTGTATGACATATTGGTGGTATATAACATATGGCGTATAGGCAAGGAGAGGAACAGGCTGTGGTTTAAGGCCGCCATTAGGACTTCAATTTGATTTAACGATTATCATGTTACTGGCAACCGTAAAAAATCAGCTTAACGTGCTTTAAGAAGTACAGAAACTCTGGCAAATGGTTACCCATCTCAGAACCGACGGTAGGGTGAAACACAACTGTACATAACACAAAGGCTATGGGCGCTTCAGTTTTTTAAAATTAAAAACAAGTGCACGAAAGTAAATAATGGATGAGATATTGTAAATAAATGACATGTGTTTGTATTGGTATCTGGGTGCCTATACCTACTTACGGTAAAACAGTTGTATAACAAATGATCAAACATTTTGGCTTTAGTTCACGTGTAATGCTTCGACTTCAAAAGAAAAACTTGTCAAGTACACCAGCAGAATCTACGGATCACCGCAGGGCGAAATAAGCTTGATTCTTTTTGGATTACCGCGGCGTAATAAAACTGACAAAAACATCTCAATAGGTACTAAATTGCAATATAAATAACTTTCACTTCAATTACTATTCATCTACGTGTATTGCGTTTATTTTCACTCTGTTAATCTATGGCATCTGTCGAATGATCGACTGATAAAGATACTTACCTACCTATTCTTGTTACTTTAAATAGAAATAATTGTCTCACAGAAGCATCCTACACATTTAATACAAAAACAAAACAAACTACAAAATTACTTGTTCAAATTTCTATTACATTACGCCATCTCAGAATTACGTCTACGCTTCATTTTCACACGTTTCTGTACCACAGAGAGGTGAAGAAGAGTCTTTATAAGCTTTGGTTTTAAATATTTGGTCGCACAATCCCACATTGCGACCGGTCGCATTCGTATACAGTTGTAATTGCCAACTAATTGTAAATTACGCAAGACCACATAGCTGTTTATGTAATTGTTTATGTTTGTTCTTCTGTGGTAATGTTTTGAGCTGGATGTTGTAACTGTAAACAGAAGCGGGAACTTAATAGCACAATAAAAGCGTCAAAAAAACAATTAGCTATTAGTATGTAGTACATAAACAATAAGGTCACGAAAACTGAAAATAAAAAAGAAGCCATTTTTTTTATAGGGTGTAATTAGGGCAAGAGAAATAGCAGGTAAATTTGAAATAAGTTAATTTTTTTTTATTTTCGTCCGATGAAATACAATGTAGCTATTTTGTTTATTTGAATGTGATTGAAGCATGATCACTCTGTTAAGCATCTAATAATTGTAATTTTTGGAAAGAAGCTTCAATTTCATTTTTCCTTGCCTGTTCATTGCCGTTTAGAGTGACAGGTTTTTCCATCTATCTATCTTCACACTGTATCCTTGACAGGATAGTCAGCGAGGACAGATCATCAGGCATCTCATTCTTTCGCTTACTCCAGATCAATAATTTCATACATGCTCGTCTGGGTATCCGAGTATTTTTCACCATTACCATTTTTTAGCGATCTGCTCCTGTGTTCGTCGAATACGATTTAATTAATGCAAACGCACATTCATTATCATAATATCGCAGACGCTAAATTTGTTACAAAGCTATATATTTCTATATATAGCTTTGTAACAATTTTTTTAGCAGTTTAAACGCAGTCATGATTTAGGCAAAGGACTAACGTTCTTCATAAAATATCCAACACATTAACATTATTAAAATCAAACAGTAAAACTCCCCTTTATCTTCAGTTTTAGCGACATCCAAAGCCTCCTGGTAGAGAGCTGGAGCAAGGTCCTGTCGAATGATTTTCTGCCTCCTCTCCTACCGATCCTTTAAGAGCCTCGCTTGTTAAAATTTATTATGTTTATAACATGGCTATTTCGGCCTTTGTGCCAAATTTTATTACCTAATATCGTCATCTTCTTCGTCTTAGTGAGTATTGCCCCAGTAACGTGAAAGCGTTACCATAGCTTTTAGTGAAGTTTGCGCGATTAACATTAAAAATCTCATTTCACTGCGATATATCACTGTCTTTCACTACAGCACTTTAATACAACTTGTGAGATGTATGTCTGAGATTCCACCGTTTCCACATTACAAAATAATTTACCTATAACAGGCGTCTGCCATTCTCCACATTTCCCGCTGGTTAACCGGAGTCATATCAAAGTGTGACCAGACTCCCTCTTTTCAACTACAACTTCCCCGTTATGTAAACCTATTTTGAAAGAAAAATGTTCTAAACGAAGTCCTGACACTTACGAAAAACATAACGAGAATGCCTTTGCTGATTTACTCTCATTTTTTGCAGTTGCCATTCATTTTATTACTCATCGTAAGAAAAGAACATTTTTCTAATAAATTTTACGCAATTTTTATAAATTGGTTTCTGTCGTGATGCACAGATTAAAAATCGCTGCCGATGATCAGTCTATGGCACTCAAATAACATGCAAAAAGAGAAAGATTCACTTTGCCGCTTAATTTAAGCTGGCATGCGTGACACTTGAAAGTGAAGGTATCATCTGTCATCATACTAACGCCAATCCCGGTTGCTTAAAATATATTCGAAATTATACTGTCCCTTTAGCACAAAGTAGTCTTCTGTATCATAAATATTGCAGGACATTTTTATACAGCGCAATTAAGTTTTGTGTTAGACAGCCTATTTATCGAGGAAGGCGCTCGGGCTATACTACTTTGAAGATCGGAGTAGTACCATAAATGTTGAGAAATCGAGCAAATGTTGATACATTATTGTGAATTTTATCTTTAGCTGACCCCCACGACTTCGCCCGAGACATAATTCAAACTCAGGTCGCACCTATTTAATCCGTATTAAATAGGTGCGACCTGAGTTTGAATTATGTCTCGGGCGAAGTCGTGGGGGTCAGCTGATATTAGCACTCAAACTCTTAGGGCCGTATTCCAGAAATACGGATATCCGGAATACCGACCTTAAATACAAAGAAGCGCTCGTGGCCCCGCGGTCTCAGTGTTCGGTAAACGTTCACTGAGGTACGCAACTTTCACTATGGCTGGTCGTCGGATGGGTGACCACTTTGTGGCATTTACATTTACGAGCGTTTCCGTGCTTCGGAAGGCACGTTAAGCCTTTGGTCCCGGTTGCCAGTAAAATGGCAGTCGTTAAGCCTGGCCGAAGGCCTTATAGGCGGCTTAAAAAAAAATTTCAACAGCAGGTAGCCACAACCTACGTCTGTCTATTTCAACACGGCAATGGGCTCACCACCTATTACGTGGGACAGTAATCCACACGGTGAAAAGTGGGCATATAATATGCCTCTGCCACCCCTTCGGGGATAAGGCGTGATGGATATTTATTTTTATATTTAAATACAAATAAACATCTCTATCTCTCTCATCTTAAACACGGATTACACAAATATTTGTTCCGATTCAGAATTCAAGAACCCGACCACCGACGCAGTCAATCTATCCATGTGGTAAGTATTGTAGATCTTACAACCATGGGCGTACCTAAGGGGGGGGGGGGCAGAGGGGGCAGCTGCCCCCCACCCTGGATTTGGTTCATGTCTTCTACTTTTGTCGATAAAAGAAAAAAAAATCTTCTAAATGTTCTTCAAAAGATAGATTATGGTCGTATAAAATACATGCGATAGGAGCGTGTGTTGTGGCGTGAATAGGGAGAGGCCTACGTTCAGCAGTGGACTGCCAAAGGCTGATTTGATTAATTCATGATCGCCTACATTGAAAATTGTTAACACTGTATGTTATTCTGCCACGAACACGACATAAACCTTTCTGCCGCAGGCCTTCTCAGAAATCACTTTTAACATTTTTTACGAGTGGAAATCCCATATAATATTAAGATATCTTTCAGTTATGATATAATCCCTTGGGATGTTTTGTGCAATGTGTGTACAAACAGACACTTTATTTTTTATTTATTTTATCTTTATTATATTTTCAATTTTATTATACTTAGTAGATTTGAACCTAACTGTTTAAATTAAAACAAGTAGTTTTATGGTCATCAGTCACGCCTTCATCCCCAATGCGGTGACGGAGGCATATTATATGCCCACATTTCACAGTAAGCATTTTTCTCCCATGTCGTGGGTGAGCCCATTGACGTGTTGAAATAGACAGACGTCGGTTGTGACTACCCGCTGTTGATTTTTTTAATAATACCTTCAATTTGGCTAAAGACTGCCATGTTACTGGCAACCGGGACCAACGGCTTAACGTGCCTTCAGAAGCACGGAAACGTTAGTAAATGGCAATACCACAAAGCGGTTACCCATCCGTATCCAGCCATAGCGACGGTTGCTTAACGCAGTGATCGTTTACAGAACACTGAGTTAGCGGGACTATGAGCGCTTTATGCTCTTAGGAAAATCAGAATTGCCCCAATGGCCCAGAACCTGGGTACTCCCATGCTTACAACATCGGTTCGTCTTTGAAAACCGACTTGTATTTTTAAGTTTTTTAATTATTGAATCTATTGTATTTCATCACCGAAGCGTTTTAAGATCTATAGTTTTATTATTCCATTATCTAGAATATATTTTGTTACAATTGAACAGTTAATTTCGCTGTTTCCGTTCTATGCCGCGATCCCGATGGTACAAATAGATAGCCAATTGGATTGTTTAGAATGAATTGGGTTTTAGGATCTCTGCCGCGAGAATCGAGATTACAAAAATAAGATGCCTTTACTTTCAAAAGGCTGAATGAGATATCCGGTGTCGATATAAAAGTGCTTTCTTGATGCTGATGACGCCTTGACGCTGGTAATGCCAACGCTTGTATAATTCAAGTTAATATGTCTGAATGTTCAGACGAACGTTGCTACCAAAATAGTCGAAAACGAGGATCAGGGAGCCGAGTCTGCTCTTTCAATCGTGTCGAAATAGAAACGAAATCGTCGCTCATTAGAATGCCACCGGTACAATTTTGACAGTTTTTCGTAGCCTACTATTACAATTGTACTCTAATAGACTTCTATCGGTCGGCCAATAGAATTCTACTAACACGTACCGCACCAGTGGTCGCTAGTCAGTGACATATTTGATAGTCTACTTACATTTGGACAGCTAAAAACAGTGATTATGGTTCTATTCTACAGCTTGTCAATAGTAGACTCGGCACCCTGGGATTGACGCCAGCAGAACAATCCAGATGTAGGATAACACCCTAAAGTTACTCATACATTTTTAATAAAGTGGAAAAAGACAATTCGATTCGAGACAGGGAATTCGAATTGTCGTTTTCCACTTTATTAAAAATTTATGAGAAATTTAGCAAAATAATTGCTTTAAAAATTTACCCTAAAGTTACTTTCTATATTTATAATTCTATTCCCTCAACGCCTAAGCAGGTTTAGAATATTTCATGAGCATGCCGTGTAATTTATTAGAGTCAAGGGTTACAGGAAATATGTCTGGACTTTGGCGTGGGACGTTTTACAATTACATGCGTGGTTATAAATTATATCCTATTATCTTAGATCGAAGTTGCTTTTGATTCAAAGGAGGAAACGCGATTGTGAGATCTTTGTAATTGCAAAAGAGGCTTCGTTAACCAAATTCCAGTAGGTGGGCGGACGGTAAGCTTCAAACTATAATGGTACCTATAAACCGTTACTTTATCACGAATGAGTCAAATTGTCAACACTGACACTATTATCAGATTTATAATGAGAATTTAGGCCACTTTCAGCACACTATAGGCGTTATAACGGAGTTGGAGGCTTGCGTCTAGAGATATTGAGGCTCAGTGGTCCCAGGTCCGTTAGGAAATCATGGAAGGGGCGACTTAAGTAACCAAGGTGGAAAAATATCATAATTGAGCGGGTGAGGCCGGTCATAAATGAATAGTTTGAAATGAGCCACGGCAATAAGCTCTCCTACCGGATGTCACAAATGATTACCGGGCACGGGTGCTTCGGTAAGTATCTGTGGTATACCGGGAGACCACAACCGAGTACCGGCATTGCGCAGAACGCAACGAGTACTCAGCGCTCCACACATTGGTGGAGTGCCCAACGTGTGTGCAACAGCGCAACAACAGTCCTTGTGACGAGACTGAATGTGGAAATTCTTTCCGTGGGGATTATGAGGATCCAGTGAGAGCAAGTGGGAAGCCGTCTTGTCTTTTTGTAGGCAGGTCATGCTCGCGTAAGACACGGTGGAAAGGGAGTAGGAGGGGACTCTCCCACCCAAGCTCCGCGTTGACGGTGCTCTCGCAAAGATTTGTCTTCACCCAAGACTATCGGCCTCCATGACCGTGGGCCTGAGAACGGCGGGTGGGCTGCCCGCCATTCAAACAAAGATTTTTAGAGCATATAACATCACTACTTTTTTCAGCGTGATCAATAATATATCTATGTCTATTTAAATCTTCTTCTAGTACTGGGTTTCTGACTACACTGAAAAAAAATCAGACAGACACGCGAACATTACGACTATAAAACTACGAAACCCTTTAAACGTTTGAATGAACATAAGGTAGCAGAAATAGAAATAGCTACGTATGTAATAATCATAGAAGAGGGTAACAAACCAGTAGAGCTTGTTTGTAGGTACTTGAAATTACTAACATACCTATTAAATATAGGTAATAGAACGCGGCGGCTTCCCACTTGCTCCCACTGGAGCACCATAATCCCCAACAAGATGTAGGTGGGTGCTTAGTATCACATCTTCTAAAGATTTATAACGTAGAGATATATTAGATACGAGTCTATCTGCTTTTATCTTGTTTCATTTCATAGTGTGCCTACGTTATCCAGTATCCACTGTACCCAGTACCACATCGGTACACATTCCAGCACCTTAAAACGAAGTACTACTTCTTCACTTGTTCCATTTGCTGCTAAACCCTTTCTAAATTTGGAGCCTGGGGTCACTTTTATTTGGTTGCTAGGACTAGTTATAGTTTTATCTTTGTTTTTCGGCATTGGCAGGAGCTACTACCGTCTGGCCTGAAGCTGGATACGATTTGAAAGAGCATTGTAGTATTTCGAGCTGGTCCCATTGTAGTTGATATTCTGATAAAGATCTTCGGAGCTTTTCAAATAGCAAGACTGGTTTTTATCGTGAAGTTAATGTTCTGTGTATGTCTGTGCTCGCATAAGTAATTTTAAGAGTGTTACCACAAAAATCTGCATCTGCTGGCTAAAGATCTTAGCAACATGCGATGGAGACCTAACGGGATTGGGAGGTCAGAAGGCAGTGGCTGTCAAGCGCCTAGCAGCCAAATAAAAGTGAACTCTCGGGCTCCAAGTCCAGGTTTAGTTTGGAAGCAGCTGGGAGTATACTCGTACTTCAAGAAAAGCACGTAAATATAAAAAATATTCAACAAAATCGGGTTACTCAGAAAAATAATAAAAATTTAAAAAATATGTAAGTACTGTGAAATTGAGTACCTCCTCCCTGTTTCGAAGTCGGTTTAAAATGCGAACTGATGAATGAACGATCTGTCTCAGGTTGCTTTTCTAGCCGCGCCGCCGTATTAACCGCGTTACTGACCGCAAATTGATATCGATGTTCAATACAGCGTATAGACGAAGCCGGTCAGCCCCCAACACACCTTTGCATTTTATTATTAGATCACAGATTGTAGCTCTCATCTTCGTTCTATGAACCTCAGTTTATTATGCAATGTAAATGCCTGTACCAGTATAGTATAAGACTAATATGGACATGTTAAATTGTTTCGCATGCTCGTCAAACAATTATTCAACGCAAAATGTAAAAAACAAACAGTATTTTAAGAAACTTTCTAAAATACGTTCAAAACCTTGCTAACTCAGTGTTCTGAAACAAACGATCATTACGTCTTTCACTATGGCTGGTCCTCAGATGGGTGATGGCTTTGTGACATTGCCATTTATTCACGATCGTTAACGTTTTTAGGAAGGCACGTTGCCGGTTGCCAGTAACATGGCAATCATTAGGCCAAGTTGAAGATCTTATGGACAACTTGAAAAACTTAAACAATAAGTTGCCACTACCGGAGTCAGTCCATTTCAACACGGCAACGGGCTCACCACCTGTTACATCTGTTGCATACGTGCTCAGGGACATATCTGTTACATACCAAAGAGGTTGCTCCTCACAAACTGAATAAATAGTTACAAGATAAAGAGAAAATGATACATAATATTCTTGCCCCCCAAAATAACTAATGCCATTTTATGTTTTCAGGGCGCGCCAACATGTGGCGTGTGATACTACTGCTTGGGGTGGCAACTCTGAGTCAGTGTCAGACGAAACCAAACCATGTGACGAGCGTCTCGACGGTCTGCGACAAGGATTCCATGACAGTACACTTAGACATGGCACAACCGTTTAAAGGGCTCGTGTTTAGCAAAGATTTCTCGAGGGAATGCCGAGTTCAAGGTATGTTTATACAGCTCTAATAGTTATGAACACGACATTCTCACTCTGGGACCACCAGCCTTCATAAGCTTATTGCATTTCACCAATACGAGTGTTACACGCTAGTACTATTAATTATTCTGAGGGTATAGCACGATCAAGGGAAATATGGATTTATTTTACAGAGTTACAGTTTGCTTTCGGGAATTTTTTGAGGTTGAGGATTGAGCAGACATACGGCCTTTAATTTTTTCATGTAATTAACCTACACAAACCAAGCCAACGTTAGCTGAAAGCTAAATGACATGTTCACAAATGGACGAAACCCTGACGCAGGCGCGTATAAAAGTTGCTTGCAGCATGCAACAACCACCTCAAACAGATAATCAAATCGGACCTTGTACTCCAAAATTGAGGTTTTGTATGTGAACGACACATTCAGAATAGAAGATAGATACCACGCTCTCAGTAAATAAGATATTTTCGGAACCATAGCTTAACAAAAACAGGTTCATATACTTCACAGTTTGAAGTATATGGGCGAATATTTCATTTCGAGCAGTTTTGGAGAATAAAAAAATAAATGCACATATTCATATATTTTATGAATTTTTCGAAAAAAATTTAATGATAGAAACTGAATTTTATGAAAGGCCCAGCAATTACTCTTTTCTGCTGAGAGATATGGACGTTTCTTTTTTTAAATAAACGGTAATGAGATTTCCCAATTTCCCAGATACGGTAATTACATCTTGAGATATGGTAATGAAATAAATTGAAATGGTAATGAGAAATAAAATCAAAGGTTAGAAAAATAACCTTGACACAGGACTGGAGCAACACCTGACGTGGTCCTTAGGATTGTAACTTGATGCATTCCTCCTCGCGCCATCACGAGAGTGACCTCTCAGCAACGGACCGCGCAGCATCCAATCGTAGCCGATGTTCTACAGAAGTGGTCCTAGGACCGATCCCTGGGAAACACAACACTTCTCGCCATGCCAGCCCTAGCTTTGGTAAGCTATGGCTTTCTCGGGAAGATAAGCCCCGACAATGCACTAGAGGCAGGGAGGCACTATATGAAAATGAGCGTCTTCTTAAAGCATTTCCAGGGCAAGGCGTTGCCTATGTCATGAGACACCGACATGACTACCTCACCTGTGATGACGCTCCTTCCGAGAGGACTGCGACACGCATGATCGCGTCATCAGAAGAGCACTGAAACTGTGACATATGCGAAACTGGGACATATGCGACAAAGTGCTCTTCAATGATACGCTCAAAGAGCTTGCATACCTCGTCGAGCAATACGAGCGACCAATAGCCGGAAGGCGAGGCTAAGATATTTGGATAAGGACCAATGTCCCCGTATACGACACCTTGGGAAACCAGTCTTTATTGAAGGATGAGTCAAAACCTTAATAGTTGTTCTCTTGCTGGGCTTAGCCGCAGCACCTTTAGCTTACTTTTGGAGACTGCGGGCACGTCGTTCTCGACGTAATCCCTAACATTGGTTGGGGTTTGGACTAGCGGATAGCCTTACCATTCCAGATTCTCCAGGAGCTATTTTCGGGCCAATTTCTTGGCCAGCTTAATGGTCTCTTAGAGGGACCTTTCTGCACACTTGTAACACTCGTGTGCTCCGTCCCTCGGGCCTCAGTGCCTCGTGTACCGATAGCGGAGATGCACACTGCGTGCACAATACGATCTCCACCGGGAATCAGGCCTGCACGACAGCTGCATCCCGGAGAGCCCTTGTTTCAATCGTTTGACAGCCCAACGTATGCCGAAGTATTTAGGATAGCTAGTGGGTGGCTAGTTGGAGGAGAAACGTCAAACTAAATATAACTATGGACGAATAACGACCCCTCCTTCCACCACATGCCAGCCCTGAATGCGGCGTGTGCGATCAGGGGTCACACACGCCACACACAGGTGGTTACATTTTTCCGGTCATGGATTGGCCACCCAGACCGCCGAAGTTCTACCCCTACCAGTAGTTTTTCGGGAGCCTCAAGTGTCAACCCCTGGGGGTTGAAATTTTCCAGGACTGGGACAAAATGCGGTAAGAATGATGTCTTACTTAGCTAGCCATAGTTCGAATTGATATTGCTCACAGGTTGGCGAGAAAAAAGGGGCCACGATAACCACTCCGCTGCAATCAGCTGCAACACAGCATCGGCTCCTAACCATAATTGCAAGGCGCGAGGTGTCCGCTTCAACACCCAAAGCTAAAAAAAGCTAAGCTGTCTATCGTGACTGGGCTCCCGTAGTAGACCCGGCAACGATGACCACGTTATAGAACCTAATAGACCTCTCGTCATCGCGATCATGTTTAAAACTGCAAACAGTTATAAAAGAAGAGTTTTCCTTCTTCCTTGATAACTACTTGCGGTAGGCGAATGTCCACTGCCCAATGCTCTGGCACAGGAGATCCTGATCAGCAGAGCAGTGGTTTAGATTCACCTGCAGGATGCGGATAAGTTTGTCCATTAATGAACCTCCATTCTCCAATCATGTCGTGAACGTGGCCGCTCTTGACCGGTAACAACCACTCCCATACCTGACAGGCCTAACTGCAGCTGGAGCAATGGTTCCTCACGGTAACTTTCACTGAGCACTGTACCCACCCCCACCCCCCCATAGGAGATACACTTTGGTCTTTCGGAAGTCCCAATGAGGAAGTTCTGTTTGTCCGCTGTTTTTATATGCTGGGCAGCTGAAGAACGTGACCGGTGAGGCCGAAACGTCTAGCTTTGGCTCTCGTCTGGTCACTGGGACAGCCGCTGGCCTCCACGATGGGGGAGATTACCACCTCTGTCATTACTACGTCATCCAGACTCAATAAAAAATCATTACCGTTTGTTTCTTCTAATAACCATTCCATTTAAAAAAGAATGGGAATTAATGGTAATTATATTAATGGCAATGAGATTTTCAATAATTTAGAAATAAAATGATATTTTAAATAGGTAACGATTTTGTTTAGTTTAACACTGAATAGAGGGCTACATATTGGATATATCTAGCAAATAATTATGTAAAAAACATAAAATAATACCTTCTTGAAAGGCAAATGGTATGTAGAAATATTTTGAACCAAACCAGTTTTCGACCAGGAGAACTCTAAATTACATAGTAAAAAAATGTACTTTCAGGGGTGTGTTGTTCACGACAGTAATGCGGTGATGGTCAGCGAATCTTTTATATTTAATCTAGTCCATAACCGTGCGTAAATGCGAAAATATTAGGTCGTGAATGTCTTAGAATGGTAATTATGTGTGAGTGTAACATGGGACATTTTTCTAAGTGGCATGATACCACTTAAATTTGTTTTTTGGTAAACGTTACTAAAATGTAATATAGATTAATTAATCTATTAACCGAAAACGTTTTAAAAACATTTGTTCTCCCAATACACTTTTTAGAAAGACTCATATATTTATTAAAATCTGGGAAAAGGGACACGGATGGTCATTAGATTTTGGCTTTAAATTTTATGCATTTCTAACAAAAATCAAGATGTTTTAAGGATTGCGCCTAACGCAGGCCTACGTTAATTTAACGAAAACAATGTAACATTAAAAAGAAATGATTGTTTAATGTGTTATTTATCGTCCGCCATGCAATATGCACGAAATGAAATATTCACCCATATATACTTCGAACCTAGGGCCAAGTTAAGTTCCCAAATAAGGTTACATTAGGGGGTTTCTCTAAACGAACTAAACATTTTTTGCTATGTGTACGTTACACCTGGCGTTGCAAACGTCCACAACCTACGGTACCCATTAAGCCAAAAAAATTTTTTTTTCGTTTCTAACCACATTCCATCCGTTGAACCGTGCTTGTTTGTCACAACAGTCGTATAGAAAACACCTTACCCAATCTGTGTTCACAGGTAATCGCAAAAACAAAATAACACTACATTTGCCGACGAACGCTTGCGGGGTGAGGACATCAACTATCAATGGAACAATAAACGAACTGGCTGAGGATGAGCAGCTATACTACAGCGTGGAGTTGGTCATACAGATGGATAAGCAGCTGCAGCAGTCATCGGACCAAGAGCTGTTCATCAGGTGATCACCATTTAAGTGTTACAGGGGTTGATTCTTGATCATACGACTTGAAAGCGTAGACGAAAATTCGCTACTGAAATGTCATTCGTTTCATATTTAGATACGGCGAAAAACAAGACAAAAGACATTTCACATGTTAATTTACGTCTACGCTTTCAAGTCGTGTGATCGAGTATTGGGACCCAGATTCCTCTATGAAGTTTAAAGTTTATAGCGCCATTTTTAATATAAATTCAATAATTTAATATTTTTCTTTTCCTTTTACCCCGTTCACTAATCAATCAAATCAGCCTATCACAGTGTACTGTGACGTGTGTGCTGGACGTAGGCCTCTCCCAATTTGCGAGAATCGTTTAGCTTCCTGTACCATGTTCGGTCAAAGAGGTTGTTCCAAAATTTTGTTTCTATTTTTACTTCTCCTCGTCATGACCACGTTCGTAAGTCAGCATAGGCACAAAAAAGTCAGGTGAGGCTGATTTGGGCCCTGAGATCTAGGTCAAGTCTAGTCGGGCCCCATTGTTCCTATTTAGTTCCTTTGTAGGTACATAAATCCATATTTAGATAATTACATTGAGTTAACTTTTTCATGACATAACCGCTGAATTCTGTGGCGTCCGAGGAAAAATAAAATGGTTATTTGTGGTAGTCTAACCGACATTCACATGGGTAAAACCTCGAGAGTAAACAGGTGTGAAAGAAAACATTGAACTCAAGCGATAGAAAATAAACGTTTTGACATTCCTCATGCAATGAACTAAGGAACTTGATCCGTGGGTTGTCATAGAGGCTACACAAGGACATAATAAAATCTTGTTCCTAGAAAATACCGGCTGCGTCTAGGAATAGACATCGATGTGGTAATTTCATTTTCAATGCGACACTCGTTTATTGAATAGATATGGTATTTTATAAAGAAGTGTCATTCATAACGGTAGTAAGTATAATCGTATAAACAAGAATTCTTTGTTTGTTTATACGTAACTAGATGACCCCCACAGCTTCGCCCGTGGAATATTTCGACCTCCCGTCGGTTCGCTTCTTCTTTTCCGATTTGTTGACATTTATGACTACTGCTCTGCTCCCCTGTGTAGTAGCGTAATGATATATAGCCTATAGCCTTCCTCGATAAATGGGCTATCTAACACAAAATGATTTTTTTAAATCCGACCAGTATTTTCCAAGATTAGCGCGTTCAACCAAACAAACTCTTCAGCTTTATAATGTTAAGTATAGATAAGTACATACGAAAGAAGGAGATTATTTATTTATTAACCCGTAGAAAACACGGTCACTTTTGAGGGTCCTGAATACTACTAATACCTTTTAAATAGTCGAATAGGCTTTGTTGATCCCCACTTGATCCCTTATTATGATCGAATGGCACACAATATTTTAATTTGGTGGATGGTATCCTTTTTTTCAAAATCAGTGTATGTACGAGGAACGTTTTCCTGTAACTACAACGGTTAAGTTATCAGCTCAATCTCAAAAATCCACCCTGAATAATACCCATTATGTACCTAATGGATATCTTTAAATAGTAGACCAATTTTGTCAAAAGTTTAGTAGGTAGCTAAGTATTGAAGGTGGATTTCAGATTGTTATGAAATTTGAAACTAAGTAACACCGAGTATATTTAATACAAACAATCTCATTCGTTTTGTATAAGTATAAAACCCTCATCCAATACCAAGAGGCTTAAATTCAGTGGATTGCGACGACTCTAAACACTGAGGACGACCCGCTCATTAAACATAGTTCATGCTGTGATTAAGTGTTTACGACTTAAGAGGTTACATGCCAATTCGAGTCAGCATTACTGTGTTTTAAATTTCAGATGCAAATTACAACCTCGTGCGGTACGCATCAACAGTTCGGCGTTAGAGACTGTAATCAACAACAAATTGCGCGAAATGGCCGGCAGGCAGGCGAAGAAATCAAGGTACGGTTATTTTATATATTCACATGTATGTTTGTGATTGGATGGGACTTTGGGCCTTTTTTTTAATTTTAGTAATCCCCAATGATTTCCAAACCTGGATTTGGAGTCTGAGAGTGTTATTTGAGTATTGGATTTCCATTTTTGGCATTGTCAGCCTTTCCAACCATAGATAGTTGCTTACGTTCGTTAGCACTCTAGGGTCAGAATAGTCAGAGAGGACAGTTTGCCACGTCGAGATTCATGCATACCACTTCCTGACAATTCATGAATCGTTTCATACATGCACGTCGGACGTGTCTAAATCAACGGCAAATGACCTTTTACTCTTAAAAGCTTTTAGCTTAAAAGCCATTAGGTACATAACGTGCTCCGTTGGTTTGGACACGTCCAACGAATGAGTGGGGAACGATTGACGAAGAATATATTTTGTTCAAAAGTAGAGGGTAGAAGGCGTCAGGGTAGGCCGAGACTTACATATGAAGACCACGTGAGCAGATTGCTCAAAAACGGAAAGGTCAAAAGTACTCCGATACCCAGACGTGCGTGTATGAAGCGATTGATGAATCTCGAAGAAGCGAAAGAAGTATGCATGGATCGCGAAGCCTGGCGATCTGTCCTCTCTGACTACCCCGTCAGGGATATAGCGTGAAGATAGTTGGTTAGCTTAATGCTAACACTTTCATTCAGGATGTTACCAGTGTTACCACCACCATCTCATCTATCATTTTCACTTTCAAAGTGTGAATCGAACAGTCTGCGTACGTCACGATACCTAGTCAGGTCATAAGTATTGTCACACAGTAAAAACTTTTCTTTTAGAATGCTGGCCAAAAAAAAGTTTATTGAATTCGAATTTCGAATTGTTCATGAAAATAAAAATAATACTCTTTAGAATTTGCTCATTTTTAAAAATGGAGTGGACGCTTAAAGAAGACCGTGTTGCAGTTATTGCGTTGCATCGTTGCGGTTACGCGCCAATTCAAATTTTTGACATACTGAAAAATTTGAATATAACCAAAAGATTCGTTTATCGTACCATCAAACGATACAATGAAGACTCTAGTGTAGATGACAGGTCAAGAAGTGGTCGCCCTCGGTCTGTTAGGACTCCAGCAGTGATAAAAGCTGTGAAGTCGCGAATTCAAAGAAATCCCAAACGTAAGCAGAAACTGTTGGCCCTTCAGATGGGGTTAAGCAGAACCACGGTGAAAAGGGTGTTAAATGAAGACTTAGGGCTTCGGTCATATCGACGAAAAACAGGACATCGTTTAAATACTCGGCTAATGGACCTGAGACTGAAGAGATGCCGCGCTGTGTTGAAGCGGTACGCGGAAAAAAAATATCGGGAAATTCTTTTTTCGGATGAAGAAATTTTTACCGTAGAAGAGAGCTACAACAAACAAAATGATAAGGTGTACGCACACATTAGTGAAGAAGCGAGCAACCGTATTCCGCGTGTCCAACGAGGTCATTTTCCACCCTCGTTCATGGTATGGTTGGGAGTTTCTTATTGGGGCTTAACAGAGGTACATTTTTGTGAGAAAGGTGTAAAAACGAATGCAGTTCAAGAGTATCAAAATACAGTCCTGACGAACCTTGTGGAACCTGTTTCTCATACCATGTTCAATATCAGGCACTGGGTATTCCAACAAGATTCGGCGCGAACATAGAGCGAAGAGCACACAAGACTGGCTGGCGGCGCGTGAAATCGACTTCATCCGGCACGAAGACTGGCCCTCCTCCAGTCCAGATTTGAGTCCGTTAGATTACAAGATATGGCAACACTTGGAGGAAAAGGCGTGCTCAAAGCCTCATCCCAATTTGGAGTCACTCAAGACATCCTTGATTAAGGCAGCCGCCGATATTGACATGGACCTCGTTCGTGCTGCGATAGACCACTGGCCGCGCAGATTGAAGGCCTGTATTCAAAATCACGGAGGTCATTTTGAATAAACTTTATTGTCATAAGAATCTATGTTTTGTTAAGTTCATTTTCGTATATAAATGGTTACATAATGAATAAACTTGTTTCAATTCTTTTATATTAAACATGTGACAGAATTTATGACCTGACTAGGTATTAGTTGTATGTATTCAGAATATCCTAACATACGACCCGATTCACACTGTGAAAGTTAAAGTAAAATTGAAATGGTGGTAGACCAGGTAGTGGCCATGCCCGTCCTATAGCTGTGGATTTAGCTGGTAATGGTATTTTCGAAGTAATACTATGGAAAACGAAACATTTGCAGAACAGGCCGCCAACGTCAAGAGTTCGCGAACACGGCAGAACTAGCGCAGCGGGAATGGCTGCTGCAAGCAGCACGCGCTTGGATGGAGTTGGCGCCGGTCGCACGAGCGCGAGCCACCGAACCAGCTACCGTGGAAGTGGGGCAGCCGACCAAGTTGCTCATACAGTGCACTCTGCCCGGTAATTCTTCCTCTTTTACACCTAAGCGTTTTATTATTATGTCTCTAATTTTTGTTTTGTTACGAAGATACTCGGTGTTTTGGTAGGCTAACATGTGGACATATTGGTCCAACACCTTTTGATAATTTTAATCTAAGAGGACATTGTTACATTTACATTGACTGCCTCTGTGGCGCGATAGGAGTGTATCCGACTGCTACGCGAGAGGTCGTAGGTTCGATTCCCACCCAGGACAAAACTTTGTGTGATGAGCACGATGGTTTTTTATAGTACAAGCTCTGCTTAGTTTGGAATCAGATGGCGTTGTGTGAGTTGTCCCAACGATATTTATATTTATATATTTATTGTATTCCCAATTGCTTCCAAGCCCTACCTGGATTTTAAACTTGGGGTTAACGTTTATTTTAAAGGAGCTATTTTTTATTTTTAACATTGTTGAAAGCGACTGCCGTTTGATGTTCTAACCCTGTAAAGCGACGGCGTCATTCATCATCTTCGTCCATTAATCAGCAGGTACAGAGCTAGCAAGTGAATTCGCAGTACCTTATACGAACTCCTACCCATAGAATACTTCAGGGCACTATCTACTTTTTTAGTGCCAATGATCCAAAATCAATCCAGCCCAAGAAAACTATTTAAAAATATTTAGAAAATAAACAGCTAAATCAGAAAAACTGCTGCTAACATGACTGTATTACTTGCCTTAAATATATATTTAAAAAAAACAAGCTACTTAAGAATAATCTCTGCAGTGACAGGATTAATTATCCGTGCCATAATCCTAAACCTGTAAACTGATTTTCGGGATATGAGGGAACATCACACTATCATAAAAAAAATCATATTCTATTAGTCTCTACAAACAATACAATAAATAAGATAAATAAATATTGTGGGACTTAAAATAAGTGTAAAATACAGGTACTAACGCGATCATGCTTATTTACCTTGAATAGCTTGACGTTTCGACTGGGTTGCACCAGCCGTGGTCAAAAGCAGACTGAAGAGGCGGTGTCACTCCGATTGTGAGGTAGAATCGTCTGAATCTACCCTCATATTGTCTATCCACGCACCAGTACACACAACATTGACAATGTCCCTATTCTGTAGGCCGTCCGTATTCCGAGCGTTACCCGACTGTGCAAAACAACGAGGTAGTGTGATATCAATGGCTGGATTCCACGTCGTAGATAATTTGAAGCCCTCCTCTCTATTGAAATTAGTGTGTTTTTTTATTTCAATTGCTTCACGCACCATTCTCGAATAATAGTGGCGGTCAGTGGCGAGGACTTGGGGACGGTGAAACTCAATCCAGTGATTAGTGCCTGATTGTAATATATGTTTTGCAATCGCTGATTTGTTGGTCTGTCGGTTCTTTACAGCGGCGATATGTTCCTTTATCCTTTCAGCTATGGTCCGCTTTGTTTGGCCTATGTAGGAACTACCGCAGCTGCAATTTATTTTATAAACGCCCGGCGTTTGGAAAGGCAGTACATCCTTCGGTGTGCCCACCATTTTGTTTACTTTAGCCCCCGGCGTGTACACAGTTTGAATTGAATACTTTCGTAACACCGTTCCGATCTTATCTGTTACTCCTTTCACATAGGGCAAGTAGGCAGGTTGTCTTTTAACCTCTGGATGCCTAACACGCCTTGCCTGCCCCTGTCGTAATCGCTTCACTTTATATCCGTTTCGACTAAGTACCTCCTGAACATGGTTAAGTTCACCCTCTAAATGTTCAGGGTCACAAAGATCATGAGCTCGGTTCTTTAAAGAAGTCATAACGGATTGTAAGTGACGAGGATGGTGATGCGACGTAGCGTGTAGGTATCTGTCTGTATGTGTAGGCTTCTGGTAAATACAGTGTGTTAAAGACCCGTCAGTTCTCACGGCCAATCTAACATCCAAGAATGACAACGAACGATCCTTTTCCATCTCATAAGTGAACTTCATCTTTGGGTGTATGGAGTTAAGATGTTTTAAGTGCTGTTGCTTATTTCCAGTTGTAGGACTTTTTTATTTATATGAAACCATGATTCAAGTAAAACTTTTTTCGTTACGTAATAACTGGTGGACATGCGATAGTGGTGGTGGACGAATGAATTGTAGGCAATCTTAAAAAGTTTCACTTTAGTTTCACAAAACAATACAGACAAACGTAATACAATTTTCCAGAGGGAGTCGGACTTCGTGTAACCAACTGTGTCGCTCACGATGGCCTTGGAGAAGCGTCCCAGAAACTTTTAGACGAAGCTGGTTGTCCTATCGATGAAACGATATTCAACAAACCCTCCATACACCACCACAAACACCGAAGCACAGAAATCGACGTTTCTGATTTAGAACCAATCGACCCTCAAAAGAACATTGACGAAAGCATCACAATAAAGATGGCTAAGACTGACCCAGAAAATATGTTTAAAAACATAATGACTTATCAACATGCGATCACTACATTTGCAGCTTTTAAATTCCCGGATAGAGCAAAGTTACATCTAAGTTGTGGTATCGAGTTGTGTAAAGGACGATGCCCGCCGGTAGACTGTAAAGCCTTGCAGAAACCACAGCAAACTAGAGATGGATTGCTCAGAAAAGCGAGGCTGGATAAAGATGCTAAAGGGATTGTGATTGATAGGCTAGAGGTGTACAACAGTATTGAGGTGCATGCGCCTAATATTGAGTTGGAAGATGAGGCTTCGATTCGAGGTAAGCTTTCGATAGTCTAATGCAACTTTAATATGTAGTGGAATGTTTTTGTAATGAAGCGCTTGTGGCCCCGCTGACTCAGTATTCTGTAAACAATCACTGCGTTAAGCAACATTCGCTATAGGTGGTCCTTGGAATCTACATTTGCGAGCGTTTCCGTGCTTCGGAAGGCACGTTAAGCCGTTGGTCCCGGTTGCCAGTAACATGGCAGTCGTTAAGCCTGGCTGAAGGCCTTATGGGCAGCTTAAAAACTTACAACAGCAGGTCGCCACAGCCTGCGCCTGTCCATTTCAACACGGCAATGGGCTCACCACCTATTACGTGGGACAGAATGCATACGTTGAAATGTGGGCGTATAGTATGCCTCTGCCTACCCCTTCGGGGATAAAGGCGTGACAGTATGTATATATGGAATGTTTTTACACGCTTCGCCGTTTGGTTAGGGCAGCTTTGTGTAGGAGTCCAAGACCCCGATTTTCGATCACACGGATTAAAAGCGTAGACGTAAATTTACTAGTAAAATATCTTATGTGTCGTGTTTGCCGTGTCTAAATATAAAACAAATTACTTTTCGCTAATTTCCATCTAGACCACCACGGCTCTACCAAGTTGCAGCATTAAGTTACTACGGCTCAACAGAGGGACGCTCTGAAATGGGGATCTGCTATTTAGATGGGGCAAACTCTCAAAAATTTTTTTTCTTCATAAGATTTACAGTTGCTTCCAAACCCTACTTAGATATTGAGGAGCTATGATTTGGTTTTTTATTGGACTTCGTGCCATATGACCTATCAACTCGTGTCAGGCGCATGTTCCAAGGTCTCATGCGTTAGTCAAACGCAATTTGGGCCCTAAGAGTCTCCATTGAGTTATAGTAATTTAATAAAATATTTTAACATATTCATGATATTTCGGGTCTTATTCGCGACGTAAGTCCAGTCCAACAAAGTCTTCCACCCGTGACCACGGCTGGTATAATCCGGTCGAAACGTCAGAAAGTATAAGGTAGGCTTTGTGCCTAATAATATACGTCGCGAATATGACCCGAAATATCGTTAATATGCGTGAAAATCGCGAAGTTTAAAAACATTAATCATCACATATGTTATAATTCTGTTACAGGTTCAAGAAGAATAGAATCGGAAGAAGACGAATTTGTCCGAGGATTCTCACCAGGAGACAAGACCATCTGTTTATCTCCAGGCAAAATGGCTCTTGCGTTCTGTGTCCTAGGGATTATTTTCCTTTGCGCAATCGCCGTAGCGTTCATCTCATTGATACGAGCTAGACGTCGTCTGGGAAGAGAACCATTGCATACGTCTCTTTCTTTCTACACGGGGAGTAAGAGTATGTTCTCTTCAAGCGAGAGTTCTAGTTCTGGTCTCAGTGGTAGCAAACTTCTTCTCACCGATAGCCCTTACCTAGATCATCATTCCTCGTCAAGTAATAACTGGCCTTATTCCAGGGCCTTTTGAACCGATCTCTTATAATTAAACTGTGTTTACGTTATGGTGTGTGACGAATCCTCATGTAGTTTCAAAACTTGCGGATATCTGAATTTGTATTCTTCCCCAGAAGAGAAATGGAAGGTCTTCATATTGTTTTTACTTAGATTAATTTCAGTTTTAACTCAACTCAGATCCACCGTAAACTAGTGTTTGATAGTCTTTCACCAATGAATGTAGTAATTTTCGGCATATTTTTCTGCAATTTCGTTTGTGTATAAGAGTTTCAAATTTATAGGTTAGTCCTGTTCGGAGTCATTCAAAATGAGTACAGCTTATGATGAAATTATTTATCATCAATTATTTTAAGCAGTACCTATATTTTAAAACGCTTGTAATAAAGATACTGCTTACTACAACTAAGCAATACCTATATTTGAAAGCGTTTGTTGTCTAGGTATTAAAAGTCTACATGAGTGACATGGCAGGTCAAAAATGATTAGTGTTTCACAAACCATGTAGGTACTCGTACATATTATTTTGTGGGAAAAACGCTGCATATTCTGATGCATTTTACAAAAGATCAGGAATACATTTGTAAAAGTATGTTTATTTAGTGATTCTTTCTATTAAAGACTGTCTTTGATATTTTCTGTAGTACAACACGAACCTTCAAAAATTACTTGACTATACTGGGTGTCCCAGAAATCCTTTAATAATTGGTACGGCAAATAGAGTTGCATCTAGACAATATATATATTCAGACAGAAAAATAATCGGTCTTACCATTTAAGAGTTATTAGGCGTTAAACATCAACATTAAAAAGCCATCAATGAGATTTTAGGTACTAACTAACTATGTTCACGCTGTATCCCTGACGGCGTAGTCAGAGAGGACAGATCGCCAGGCTTCACGATCCATGCATACTTCTTTCGCTTCTTGCAGATTCATCATACGCTTCATACACGCACGTCTGGGTATCCGAGTACTTTTGACTTTTCTGTTTTAGAGCAATCTCATCAGCTCACGTGGTCTTCATATGTTAGTCTCGGTCTACCCTGACTTTTTCTACCCTCTACTTTCGCACATATATTATTTTAGTTACTGATAGGTCATCCTTTAACCTGTGGATGTCATGTCGGACCGACTACTGTACTCAAACCGACTAATACCGCACGGTACCCATGTATCCGTCTAGCTTCAAACCCCCAAGGTAACTCCTCGGAAGGCTGTTCCCAAGTTCCTGGCTTACTTTGGCTACCACCATGGTCTCACCTAAGAGTTCGGGTGTTATCCCGTTTCTTTGGGTTCTTTTTACGTATGGAAATCCTCGTGGACACTATACCGGATTCTTACCGACTAAAACCTCATGATATCCTTTCATATGCCCATGGCAGGAGGTCTCGGGCTTTGCCTCGGAAGATTAATCTCGACACTGATTTTGTCTGTCACCGCTGCCTCGCTTCTGGTGTGTTATCTACCGCTTCCTGAGGTGTGAAGCGTGCCCGATTCTCTCACGTCACGCTGCCGTTATACTGGATGACGTGATGTGTAAGGACAACAAATAGCCTACTCGCCGTCCTCAAACCCCCGGTCAAATAACGTCTGTGTCTTACAGTGTATTTCCAGTTACCAAACGTAGAGGGTTGTGATGCGAAAATTTTTGAAGACCTTTATAAATTTCATAAAAAAAATAATATCTTATTTATTATTGATTTATTTATTGAATACTTTATTGTACACTAAGAAAAAATACAAAATAACATAGTGAAAATATTGTTACAATCAAAGCAGTACAATTGGTGGCCTTATCGCATAAAGCAATTTCTGCCAGGCAACTTTTAACCTTATAAAATAACAAAAGAAAAATCTTTACCTTTTCTGTATTTTTTTTATTAAGGCCATACTTTAATAATATTATTTGCAAATGGGACACCTCGTACAGGTAAAGTTTCTTCGTAAACATAGTAAATAATAGTAAATTGTGCTATTTAATTTTAATTTTAGGTACTATCGACGTTTTCGTCGTTTGAGGTGGTGCTTTTGAAATTATTGGGTGGAAATGCAATGGTATTTATTTTATTTTTAAATTATATAAACTATAGGAATTACCTGGTAGTTCGTAGGAATAAGTGCTTAGTCGAAGTATTATCTATATTAGATTGTTTAAGATGCTTAGAGGTTAAGGTTGAAATCAAGGCTTCTTCAAATTAAAAGAAGGTCAATAAGTGATCAAGGAGAGGAGTAAAATTAAAAGAACTTTGTGTGAATAGCACGATGTTTTATTATGTGTCTGGGTGTTATTTAACTATAATATGTATGTATTTAGAAATATATAAGTATGTTTATCAGTTATCTGGTTACCATAGTACAAGCTCTGCTTAGTTTGGATCAGATGGCGTTGTGTGAGTTGTCTCAATGATAAAAAAAATGTATTGAAAATAGAATGACCAGCTAACTCAGTGTTCTGTAAACAATCGCTGCGTTAAACATTTTACTATAAGACTGGTCCTGATGTTTTGAGCATTTACCAGCGTTTCCGTGATTCAGAATGCACGTTAAGCCGTTTTTCCCAATTGCCAGTAATATGGCAGGCTTTATGCCAAGTTGAATCTGGGCAATTTAAAAAAAAAACGATTCTGCGCCTGTCCATTTCAACATGGCAATGGAAATAGTCAAAACATAAATTGTGAACTTTTCGTAAAGTATACGCTATATACTTTTCGTAAAGTATACGTATAGCCTACCTTCAGCAGGTATTATAAAGACGTGACTATTATCAATACCTATGTAAGGATCCGACATGAAATTTGACCTGATTTTGATTTGACAAAGCCTTAGAACTTAGCAAATATAAAATGAGTCACGTAATACCTTAAAAGCCTATTTGGGGTGTATACGTTAAATTCATTAGCACTTCCTCGAAAAATAAATATAACTATATTTAAGATTTTCTTCCCTACAAAACATTCGAATTGTAATTTGTGATGTAATGATAAAATTATATTTATCGTGATCAAATGAATATTTTATACGTTTATACATTTTTAATAAATGATATAAGTATAATACATTATCTTTGTTTAATTTTTACAAAATGTTTATTTACTTACAATGTTTTTAGTACAATTAATTAATTAAAAGTAAGTACACATATGTAATTGCCTGTTCATCAAGTTTCCTAAAACGCAAGATTCCATTGAAGGCGTCGTTATACCAAAAAGCTCTTACCTTGAAATGAGAGACGCCGCTGAAACAGTACGTATGCCTGAATATGAAATTAAATAATAAGTTGATTGCCCAATTGCCCACTTCCCGGCGTTCAATTGAATTGAAACTAAGTACACCTATATAACTTGGATGAAAATGTATTGATTTGATTTTCTCATCCGAGACCCGGAGTTGGGCCAATATTCATGACATTTTTGCAAATATTTTTTATTTCATTGGTACGATTTGGTTTTTTGTTGATTTATTGTTTTTTTTTATATTATACTGCTGTGACATCGACATTTTATCTTTATATAATTTACCTAATATAATACACAATGTAAATTGATTATTAAATTCTTACACCATAAACTTACAATAGGAATTTACAATATTTTTCTATATTAGATTAAAAATTTCGTGAGCGATGTTCATTATTACAGAATACACGGATTTACTCACGTGTATATTTCGGGATAGCCCGTCTAGTGTCAAGTTACGTCGGAAACTGTTATTGAGTTCAGTGACAAAGTGAGGAACTTAGGGGTTTACTTCGATAAAACGATGTCTTGGAATCCGCAGTTTCGGGAGGTAAGTCGTAAGATTATCGCCTCTGACAGTGCCTTTAGGAGATTGTGTAACTTTTTGCCCATCGCCACTAAAACTGCGCTGGCTCCAGAGGCGGCTTTACCTATAGTGCAGGGTGTGCGGTGCACACGGGCGCCGGGTCTAAGGGTGCGCCGGCGCCCTCTACTCTAATACGACACCTAGATGATACGACACGTCGTCGCTCGCGGTACCGACACATAGTCATATAATAAAAAATTGTTCAAGTTGCAACTATTTCTCTTGGCGTATATTAATTTACATCGATAGTGCTTTTAAGTGCCCATACTTATTTTATTATTAAATTTAGATGTCTGATGGCGATTTTTTATATACTACTTAGGTGGCAGACAAGCATACGGCCCACCTGATGGAAAGTGGTCACCGTAGACTATGGACGTTTGCAACACCAGAGGAGCAGCACTCGCGCTGCCGACCCTAAAAACCTTCTAAGACCCCTTTTGAAGAACCCCATACTGTAGACGTTCGGAAAAACCCAGGCAGGGAGCTTATTCCACAACCTAAGCGTACGCGAAATAAAGCCTCTATCGGATCTAACCGTATGTGAGCGCACCGGACGCAAAGTGTAAGGGTGAATACCCTGTCTATGGCGAGCGGTGCGATGATAGATGATCATGTCAAACAATTCCTCAGAGCACAGACCGTTGTACATGCGACAGAACATGCATAAGGAGGCAAAGTCTCTCCTGTCGCGAAGGGGTTCGACAACGCCTGCTAGTAGAGGATCGTTGACAATCCTCTAGCACGCCGTTTTACCGAGTCGAAAGGTCGAAGCTAGTTTTCAGGTTCACCAGCCCAAAGGTGACAGCAGTACTCCATGTGCGGCCGCACTTGCGACTTATAAGTAGAGGAGCAGTATTTGCTCTGCAGTAAAGTACTGCCGGGCCTTATTGAGCACTCCGGCACTACGGCGATGGAAAAAAGAAACTTTCTGGAGCACAGAGCCGAAAAAGAAAGCTGGAGAAGAAAGAATCTCTGAAAAAGAATACAAGTTCTATTGAAAGGTTTATTGTTCGACCCGATCCATCTTCGGACAAACACCTGGAGACAGAGACATATGAGAACCAAGATAATTCTAAAGCAGAACTTGTTCCTTCAACGCCACTGCCACTGCTGTCTGTCATCGGTAGTCAAAGAAGACGCAGAACCTCATTGTGCCGAAGCGTCTCCATAGAATATACTTCGAGAAGATGTAATGAATAATCTCGCGATGTGGCCAGGTGTTATTCGATAAACAGAGGGTATTTTTGATAGAGCGTCAGCCAGTACAAATAAAATTGGGTTCATACCCTATGAATATATCTAAAAGATCTTTTTCAAATGCTTATTATACTAAAAAGATGTTAAATAATGAAACCGTTTTAAGAAATTGGCTGGTTTACTTTAAATCAACTGATTCTGTTTATTGTTTTTATATTGTAAACTTTTTGGTGCTGATGTCACTCCTGTCAATGCTGCAATAGGTTTTTTTTTTTTTTTTTTGTTCTTGTGGCGAAATAGGTTACAAAGTTTGGCAGCATTTGTTTTTTGCTGTAGAGCGTCATGAGAGAGCTTAGGGCACCTATCATGTCTTAAGAATTAAATTACATTGAAAACTGTTATTTTAAAAGAAAAGTCGGTAGATTTCTTGAACCATAAAATTGAACGGAAAAAAAACATTGGGTTGCAGTACTTGAACGAATAATTAACATAATTCATTTTTTAGCTAGGCAATGTCTTGCTTATCGGGGAAGATCTGAAAAAAAATTCGACTCTGATAATGGTAACTTTTTAAAGCTGGTTGAATATAACTCTAATTTTGATAATGTGCTTGCGGAACACATTGCCCTTATTCAAAAATCTAAGTCCCGCCTATCTCATTATCTTGGCCATAATATTCAGAATGAACTTATACAATTATTAGGAGAAAGAATAAAAAAAAACTATTGTTTTAGAATTGAAACAATCCAAATTTAGATTTATTTGTAAATTTCTTTTCATTTGTGCAAGAAATTTACTTATGTTGTTTTTTCTGCGTCAACAGCACGGTGGCAAATACTTGCTTAAGAAGTGCCAAAGCCAACTTTAAGTTTAAAACCACTCTCAAATACTCGATGGGAGAGCAGGGTTGAAGCAGTAAAAGCTCTACGTTTTGAACTGGGAAAATTGTATGATGCCTTTTTTACCATATATTCCGATAGGAGTAAAAATGCGGAGTCAAAAAATATGGCAAATTATTACTGGGAAAAATTAAGTCGTTTAAATTCATCTGCTCTCTGCTCATTTGGTTTGAAATTTTAATCAAGATAAATATAGTTAGGCACTTCATAAGTCAGACGTTGTATTATCAGAAGTGGTGAAAATGATTAATAATGCAATAATAAGTTTGTCTGCATTCCGTAATGACTCCGCTTTTGAAAAGCTCTTTAATAGCGCGAAAACTGTCGAGGCAATAGCAGAATTTCCCACATCTGCACGCTGTCGCGCTCGTAAAAGGGATTTTAATTATGAGGCGGAGGATGAACCGATCGCAGACGCGAAAACGCATTTTAAAGTCAATTTTTATTACTATTTATTAGACACCGCAATTACTAATATGACGAACGGTTCGAACTTCTCAATCAAAATAATGTAGTTTTTAATTTCTTCAAATATTTACACACTGGAAGGATTTGAACTCGGATACAAAAAAAGCACATTGTTCTAATTTAGAAAATAAACTTTGCCAAGCTGACTCCTCAGATGTAGAAAAGTTCGAGCTCTTTAATAAAATTGAATTATTACCGATGTTTATTGATGATTCCACTACGCCGTTGGATATTTTAAAAACTTGTTTACGGTTAAACTGATTTCAGTATTCCCAAATCTGTCCACAGCACTGAGGATTTACCTCACACTTCAAGTCACGGTAGCACACAGCGAAAGATCATTTTCTAAACTGAAAATAACAAAAAACTATCTAAGATCAACATTGTCGCAAAGTAGATTGCAAAGAGTATAATAAGTTATTGGTAGATTGACAAATTTATCGTTAATAGGTATTGAACATGAAATCAAAATTGAAGTCAGTGACATTGTTAAAGATTTCGCAAATGCAAAAGCACGTATTTTTTTTGTTAAAACCTTTTTTTGTGTGTATATTTCTGTGTACGATCGTCCTGTAAGATATTATAGTTTTAAATTAAAAGAACTACAAAGTTGTTATTTTTTATTAGTGTAATTTGCACCCGAATTTTTTTATGAAAATATAACTGTACCTAAGTATTCCATTTTGACCCCGCTCCTACTAGGGGGCGCCAGGGTACTGGTGGCACACTGGCGCCACAAGGGCTAGAACCGCCTAAATATGGCTGGCTCAATCTCTTCTTCTGCCAATCCTCGACTATGCTGATGCCAGTTATCTAGATCTCACCGAGGAACAACTCAATAAACTTGAGCGTCTTCAGAATTTTTGCATTAGATTCATATTTTGTTTGCGTAAATATGATCACGTTTCTGAATTTCGCACGAAACTCAAGTGGCTTCCCATTAGACTTCGCCGGAATGCTCATATCCTATTTCTTTTAAACAATATCTTGTACTCCCACTAATCTTAAAGAACGCTTTGAGTTCTGGGGTGATGCGCATTCGAGATTCCTGAGGTCATCGGAAAATTTGCGCCTTAAAATGCCAATCCTAGTATTTTTAAAGTATTTGTAAATTAAATATTTTTAGTTCTTAAATCAAAACCAGTGTAGATATAGTAGCAGTAGGGGCCCCATTTTTTTATTTGCCCCAGGGCCCTTGGTTACCTAGCTACGCCACTGCTTAGACCATCTAACTAAATTGGTGTCTTAGACCATTAGTGTACGTACCTACCAAGTACTAACATGATTTTTGTTTCTATGTTATTTTTGTTAATCGCCATTCATTTTTTTCGATCGAATTTGGTATCGAACCAAGAACCGATCGTAGACAGATAACGGAACTAGACGTGTGTCTTTCAAAGTCATCAAAGTAATACACTGATTCGAATCTTTTACACCGCTTAAAATGAATCACTCAAGTGCCTCTCGGTTTCAACTGGTTTAATCGTCACGCGGCGCTCGCTGACACGATTGAGTGAGATAGACTGTTCGGATTCGGAGCGCTTTGAGTCACGGTCGCGTCGCGTCGGAGAGCGCAGTGACTCAATTGTATCTCGGTTTCAATTGGTTCAATCGGCACGCGGCGCTCGCTGACACGATTGGGTGAGATAGACTTAGACTGTTCGGTTTCGAGTCGTGGTCGCGTCGGAGAGCGTCGCGTCGATACGGTTGTAAATAATGAATGAAATCACTGTTCATAAATTCAATTTATAAATACGCCAGTTAGAACTAAAAATCTATCAGTCCTAAGCCTGAAGAAAGTATGAAGGAAAATCTTTTATGGTACATATTAGGCAACTGAAATTAAATTAAACAAAATACTAAGCGAAGCGAGCCGACGAATGTCTCCGTTTTAACTTTACTGGTACGGGAAAAATGCTGGTGATGTCCGACCGTCCGTCCGTCCGTCCATTCAGTCTACGTCGCAGTTTTTTTTGGATTTGCATGCAACTTGTGTCGTCAACAACTTTTAGCGAGGGGCTTTTCGATCGGGGGGGAAATGGAGGCAGGGGAGGGGAAATGGTCCCGTAGTGGTTGGTAAGAGCGCTCAAAACAAAAAAAATAAATGTTTTAAATATTTAAATTAATTGGTAAAAAAAAAGCTCCGTAGTCTGCGGTGCACAGAACCACTAGTATAATATACTTTACATAACTATTAAAACAAAGGCAAAAAACGTTTCATTTTAATTTATTTGCGCAAAAAAATCGAGCTTAAATACAAGTTGAGTCACTGATGCACTGAAGCACTTTACTGATTCGAATCTTAGAACTGATCCAGATACAAATGATCCATTCTCAACAAAGATACGTTTTTGCCACCGCTAAACGGAACCGATCAAGCAGTTTTATTTTATGGCCTGGTTGCAAAGGCCTTTTAGCCAAATCTTATTTATCTCATATTTCTGTATAATTTAGTCCTGTCTAGTCCCTTGTCGATGTCAAGTCCAGTCCCAGGTCCTGTGTCCTTGCCCCATTAACGTGCTAGAGCGTTATTATGTGATATAAAATAGCATTTCACTGGATATATAATATTCTCTGTATGCATATATAATAGTCTTTCACTATAGCACGTTAACACAACTTTTATGTCCAAGAAACCACCACTCCCGCACATAAAACAAGATGAATGCACTAGTTTTAGAAAATAATATACAGCAAGCGTCGGAACTTATGGACTTTCCCGCGTAGAATCGAATAAAGTAATCTGACAAAAAACCATAGTCAATAAATAATAGAGATCAATTTACTCATTGCTGACCTCTGCAAGGAGGTCAGTGAATAATTCGAAATCAGCCATAGACAAGGTGTGATCATGGACGTCACTCGATCGACTGGTAGATGATGTCATATAATGGCAGAGATGAAGAAATACCTGCAGACTATAAATAATATTGAATTTCACAAAATGCCTTATTCTGACAATGATATATCTGTAAGATTGACTTTGTAATGACAGATGCAGATGGCAGAGCTTACAAATGAGGGTCTAATTTTTTACTGCATAGTAATAAAATGAAGTAGGTAACCTTTTAACCGTTGTTACATTATCACTTTTATTTTTCAAAGACCATTTGTCACAAGTATTTGGGGTCGAAAGTTGTGAGTTGTGTCTTAGTCTAAACTCCAGGATCTAAAGAAATGGGTGAGTCCAGGAAATTGGTAGGAACGGGCTTAAACCCTGAGATTCAGACTCCAGAGACCTTGTCTTTGAAATTCTATATGGCTCCCTGATTTAGTGACACTGACACAATTATTTTATATGAAATAAAACCGGTCAAGCGCGAGTCGAACTCTTGCGCCGAGTACCTACCTACTCATTATACCGCCATATAGGTTCCAATTAACCGAGAAGTGAAATGTGTTAATTGGTTTCTACTATGTATGTATGGGGCCACCTCTTAGTTTTCAACGTATTATATTATTTGGATTTTTTCATTTATTTGTAAAAATACATTACTTTTTGCCAAATTACGTGATTCCAGGTCAACTGGAATTACTATTTAAGTTTTCGACTCAAAACCTATAGCGTAGGTACTTAAATTTAAACTAGAATTTTCAAATTTAGTTAGTAGCAAAGTTTATAGCACAAATTAAGTCAAAAATGCGAAAAAAAATGTGTGTGTACCAGAGTATACAGGTAAGAAGTGAAACACAGCACAATAAAGTATAGTATAGTACGATACAGTACAGTACAGAAAAATGTGTGTGTACCAGAGTACACAGGTAAGAAGTGAAACTTCTATACGGCATTTTTATTACAGCTCTAAACATTTCTCTTATACGTTATAAAGAAGTTTCACTCATGATAAACAAGTTTCACTTCAAAACAACATGGCGTAACTGAAAAAGTGATGATTGATTGATGATGAAGTGATTGATGAAGAAAAGGTAAATTTTTGTACTTACAAGTTTTCGCGAAAACATAAATTTGCCTATATCTTTTTATCGTGTTGACTCAGAACCTTGATTTATACACACCTAATAGGGACCATAGACCTCAGCATTTGGTTTATATTTCAACTTGCTAGGTCCACCAGTTCCTGAGAAAATCGATGGTGAAATAGGGACAGATGGACAAAATCCATTGTAGTAACCTGACTGGAAAACCCTGAAACAAAAATCAATGCTCGATTGACGGAACTGAGTTACGCTTACGGCGGCAAAAGCTGGGATAGTGATGATTCTATTTCGACTTTACATTCTTTATTAAAAGATTGTCATATAAGAAAGTTAGACTACAATAGATGGTCACATATTCTCTACTGTGCCGTGGCCGTGTCGAGAGTCATGTCTGTGAGATGACAAATCTATGAACTAAGTTGCGCGAAGGTAGATGCTTTCGCGGTCTGTCTTTCGCTTTTGCCTTCGATGCCGTGTTCGTATTCGTACTCGCAGTCACGGACGGATGATATTACATCCATTTCTCCATGAATAGCGACTATTTATAAAATTATTTAAAAGTGTTATGTTATTAATTCTCAAAACCGGTATAAAAACTGTTTTACTAGTGTTTGTGTCGTGAAAATAATTTTGGTACAATTGGCTACGGTTCCCACCTCCGAAGTGTATTATTGTGTGTACTACAAAATTTATGTGTTTAACTGTGCTTAATAGGCATTAGTGGATCATTAAAATAAGGTATGTAGTATAGTTATTTCAAAAAACCTATTAGAATCGCCTTTAAAATCTGATCGGCTGATTGTGCAAGCCATCGAATTAGATTGGTATCAGGCGGCGCCCTTTGCTCTTACATTTTGTAGATTGAGACGAAAGAGTCTTTCCGACTACCTGCTTCATTCGTTATTAGGTCGTTGGGCTTGGTTTTCTTTAATTACTACCAATTGGCTTTAAGTAGTGACGAACTGCTTCCCTGTTATTCCTATCTTATTACTTATGGAAACGCCTTCAATGAGCGCGAGGTGCAGGGGTACTCAAATGTTCAAATACAGTACTCGTGTGTTACGCCGATGCTAAGAGATTTCCTATCTTAAATTTACTTACAATTTTGGTCACATTACGGACTTAGGATTTATTTTATTAGTCATGTTACTGACCATGAAGTAGGTCAAGTTATCAGGTTATTTATGATGTGAAATCAGTCTAGGTTCTCAAAAAAAGATGGACCAATTTTAATTATCTTTAATTTGTTAGATTTCTCTCTGGCCTGAATAAACAATTAATCTTTAATCATTTATGTCACATAATAACACTTATGAATGTCATTAAGAATAATTAATAATAATATCATTGGTACAACTCACACAACGCCATCTGATTTCAAACTAAGCAGAGCTTGTATTATAGTAACCAGATAACTGATAAACATACTTAAATATTTCTAAATACATACATATTATACCTAGATCAATAACACCCAGAGATTCTACATTTACTGCTGATTCGCATAGCGATAGGTAAAGCTTGTGAGTAAGAATCTGGCAAAAATCACACAATCATTTTTATTTATTATGTTATGATGTTGCTCTGTAGTTTAGTAATTACTCAGCAATTTCATTTACTAATTCCATACCTAATGTTAAATTCACAATGTCACAAGTATTGAAACATTCTAACTTTCTGCAGGATAAAAGATAGAATTTTAAAATAAGTATTTATATCCTGAATAATAAAGTGCCTAAAGTTAAAAGTTAATGCCATTAACCAATCAAAACATCCTCCGGCGGAAATTCAGTAGTATGTGTATCATCTTTAGTAAAGATCGGTGATTTCAGGACATGATAAAAGGTTTAATCAAATTCGCACTTTAACATATTCCATCAGATGCTTGGAGTTAGGCAAATATATTTCATTTCTTACTAAGTTATACAATGATATTCATTATGGAGCACTTAAACTTTTCAGTCATACAAATATTTTATACATAAGTAAATTATTTATCTTTGCAAAGATATGCTATCAGTGTAGTACGTAAGGAGTTATGTTTTGTTACTATGTAGGTACATAATATGTATTCAGCACTTATAAGTACACAAGGATTCTTAAAGCCTGACCAATGGATTTATTTTTGATGTATTTATTTTTAATATAATGCCTCTGCTACTCCTTCAGGGATAAGGTGTGATAGATAAATAAATATAATAATAATTTATTTTAAGGACTATCCTGTATCCCCATAGGATGAGACATGCATCCTCAGTCTACATTGTTTATGAACACTATCTGATATTTCATTTGGACTCTTGGCAAACAGGTTCAAGTACAAGATATGGGTGTGTGGAATGATTACACTGTTGTGTGTGACATTTATAAATTCTGAAGGCTGCGCCGCCTGCATCCTTGTAGCCACCATCTTATCATTTTGGCACCATACATGTGGCCCCTGGCTGGTGCTAATCCGGCTGAAATCGCGACCAGCGCCAAGATTTGGGCATTCCCGTTGTCTCTGGACTGGCCCTGTTTCATTGGAGGGTTTTAACCTGGAGAAGCACTTACATGCATGATATTACTTAGATGATAGTAAACACTTTACATATTCATATGTGAGGTGTTTAATATCATCTGATAAATTCATATATCATATTGATTTTTTTAAATGTCTTTTAGTGAACTGTTGCTCATACATTTATAATGTTCATAACAAAAATTATTGATTTTTCTTTTGATTCCTGAGCTTGTTTACAAACTGTTCTAATCAATATAACCTTCATATACTAATCATTTGAACATTAAGATTTTCAGAAAAACTTCTGTATGTGTTCTATAAATATCCAAGGTTACTTAGCAATTAGACTTGTTTGTTGAAAGTAAAACAGTTTGCCATTACATGAAGCTTCAAACACCATTTCTGATTACTAGTCTGCCATGGTAAGTTGCATTGTTGTGTACTGCATTAGACATAATTCAATGAAAGGAAAAAATGGATTTAGCATATTTATCTAGTTGGGTATCTAGCTACTTGCGCTTAGGACCTTCTTAGGATATATTGTAGAGTATAGCGGGTAATAAAAGCAATGTGTGTTTAAAACATCACAGTAGTATAGCATTGCATGACGTAGTTTACACATCTCTACATCTGTTCCATGTGGGTATAAATTATAACAAACATTTCTCAACACATGTTGGTACCAAATTAAACACATTGTTTTGGAATGTTCCTTCTTTGTAGACATGATAAAACCAGCTTCATTATTAATGTCACTTAGTGGGCCCCCATTTTCCCTCAGTCAGAAGGTTTCATGACAGCCCTTCAGGGCATTATTGATGGAGCTGCTGCAACGTGCGGCAGTCGTTAAATTGCGAAGCCTTGTAGTTTTTATTACTACAACACTGTGCGTCTGCACTACCGGAATGTATAGGGATGAGGATTCGAAGGACCACCTGAGTCTATGACGATGCACTGTTTATTACTGCAACACTGGGCACTGCGCCACCGGAATGTATGAGATTCGAAGGATCAGAGACAGCAGATCGCCAGGCTTCTCGATCTATTCAACCTTCTTTCGCTTCATGCAGTTTCACTCATTTCAAACATGTACTTTTATTTTTTTCGTTTTTGACCAATCTTCTCACGTGGTCTTCGTGTGTAAGACTTTGTCTACCCTGACTCCTTCCTCCCTCTTCTTTCGTAACAATAGATTGTGCTCAAACCGACGTAGCACGCCCTTTTCTAGCTTAATGCTGACACTCTCATTCTACATGTATCACTTCATTACGTATTTGGTCTGCCAAATACACCGCACAATTAATATTTTCTGCAGGTCACAATTGCTTTTAGAGTCACTACCTGGAAAAGTGGCCTTAGGATAACTGCTGTAAGTACAGTGATAGAGACTATAGACTACTAGATACAGTGGCACAAGATGGAATGTTGGCAATCTTTGGGAGAGGCGCAATCGGCTGAGGTGATAATATTTATAATCTATAAAGGGCGTTAGTCAAGCATAGTATTTAGAGTTGAGTCTCCTAGCCGGTAACACCTTTAATTTATTTAGGAACTCAAGGAGGCACAGGAGTGAGACTACTAGTGGCTAGTGCCACGAGCGAGGAGTGGAATTTATAAAACTTCATAAAAAAATCTTTCAATCTTGAAAGAAACAGATAATTCTGTAAGATGGATTTGTTACAAAGTTACTTGGTTTAATATGCTCAAGTTATAAAAAGAACTGTTTTAAAATTATGTTGAGCTAAATGTGACTGTTTAGTTTTGGGAGTAAGGCACACGTCTCTTTAGTTATAAGCATCAACATTGTAAGAGTATTATGAGAAAACAAAATTGCAACTCTTTCAGATAGCAACATAAAAATGCACATGACTTAAGCAACAGAAACGGAGAATGTGTATGTGCACATACTCCTAGTTCCCATTCCTTTTGAACAAATTTTCTATTCTATCCTATATTAGAGGTATGTGGTTCATATAACTCCAACCAATTTCACAAATAATTTTCTTCTCTTTTCTATTCTTTATTCTGGTGACGTACACTAAAAGTTCTGGGCCCAACGCACATCTATCTAGGAAGAGATGCTATAGATGGCAATTGTTTGCAAATATCCATAATAACCAAAACAATTCAAAAAGTCATGGATATGCCTAATATGAAATTACTTTTTGAAGTGAAACTTCTTTATCGACGTTGATAGTTATTTTATAAATGAAAAAAAAAAAAAAGTCACGTTTTTCGGTTGCGCGCCATATTGTTTTGGAGTGAAACTTCTTTATCAAGGTATGAGAGAAATTTTATAGATGTAAAAAAAAGAAGACACAGGTAAGAAGTGAAACTTCTGTGTACTCTGGTACACACACTTTTTTTTATTGTGCATGTCCCACGTAAGGTGGTGAGCCCATTGCCGTGTTGAAATAGACAGACGCAGGTTGTGGCTGCCTACTGTTGAAAATTTACAAGCCGCCAACGCCTTCAACTTAGTTTAACGACTGCCATGTTACCTGGACCAACGGCATACCGTGCCTTCCGAAGCACGGAAATTACTGCTAAATTGAATACCGTAATCACGCGTCTAATATGCTCTTACCCAAAATAAACACTAATTACCTGAGCAATTTAAAAAATATTTATTTATTTCGTTATGGTATGCTTACACACGCCTTTACATGACGTTTTACGATTCAAAAGAAACTGAGATTTGGAAAGAAACTTTGAGACAGGTAGGTAAATGTTAGGTCGAAACAGACCATTGTATCACCAAATATAGCATATACATCATGGTCAGTTCATTTGCCACGCGTAAATAGTTGACAAGGCGCTAAGCTATTGCCATGATAACGAAAATGGGGTTAAGCTGTCTGGAAGAATATACAAATATATACAAATGTGAAGTATCAGCATTAGGGTTGACGTACATATATTGCGCATCAACATAATATCATAAGTGTGTATAATTTACATCCTTGTTTGTTGTTTACGCACCTTTTCACCCAATTCACCACTTGTAGTTTTTGATCATATCACTTTGAAGCAGATTTGTGTGGACCTTTGGAAATGATCGAAAATTGAGGATGGGACACCATCCGAGAGTTTACCTGCTTGCATTCGAAGCGCTAGGTCAGATTTCATGTCATTACTTTTTACTCCTGAGGTCTGCAGCATCGTCTAATATTGAGAGCGTTGATGTAACACGTAACTGGATGGATAACGCAAAAGTCACGTATCAGAGAAAGCAACTGTCATTTAAGTTTTCCGCAATGTTACGAATATGAAGATAGCCACTTTCCTAACCCGGTCCATGCGCATGACTCCGCATATCTACCGCAGTATCGTCACCTTTGTAGTCCTGATTGTATTGATGTCGATCAAGCAGCCAGTATTGAGAGCCAGATTTTATAAAGATGACCATTCAAGCTAACCGGCTTTACGTGTCTCTTGACTTCGCAATCGATGTTACTCAACGCGTGAAGAATAAATCCTTGGTATTAACGAAGGGTCATAACCTATCCCTATTGCCTAGCCTGCATAAGTATATTAGTGTTTATTTAAAGTGCACGATTCATTACTCAGTATTATCGTTGCGAATTTTCTTAGATAACTTAGGAAACAGTTACTGAGTTACGAAACCATGTATGTTTTATTTCTTCATTAGTTTCATTCAACTCTATTTGACTGCTCCGGTGGCACAGTGGCAGTGTATGAGACTGACTGAGGTCCCGTGTGGAAACAAATATTTGTGTGATCCAACAAATGATTGTTTCGAAGTTTTGGTGGTTTTCTACGAATAAGCTACAGAAATACAAATCTTACGCGCCCTAAGTGATGAAGGGAGAATATGATAAGCGGTCACCTCAAGGCAGTCTTGATGTCATATTTTACATAGGTACTTGTTTATAGTTCCAATTAGAATCCCTGAATCTGAAATTAGCAAATATTCTAAAAGGTACATATCCAGAACAAGAAATATTATCGATTCCGCCTTCTCACTCTTAATAAATATTATATACTGGCAAAAGTATCATACTTTAATTTCCTATGAGACGTTCCCTGTCTCGAGCGACGGTTACAGGGGGTAACTGGGTTTGCGTGGCGCGTTCCACAAGGTCGGTCTATACGAGAGAGAGGGGCTGAGGGAGGATTGTTCCAGTGTTCTCGACTTCTTGACACAGTTTTACCAACAAAGTTCTTTAAAAATACTGGACCGAGTAAAATAAACAACTTTTAAGTTGTAACGTTCGTGCAGACCATTTAGTAAATGCGTTAAAAGAATCGTGTTTCCCTGTGTAAAGGGTAAAAAAGATAATACACAGGGGTAGCAAACTATCGGGGAGGGGCATGCGTGTACTAGGGATATGCGGCTCGGTGGCGCCGGGAGTCCGATCGATATTTCGGCCGACTGCTCACTCTGTCGAGTTGCAGTCGCGAGGCGCTTGTGTGTCGTGTTGTTTTTCGGATTTTACCTAACTGTACCTGTGTTTTCGTGCCTTTAGTTTGTAATAGAACCTCAGTGTAGTGGATTTATGTGTTTGGATCCCAACACGGAAATGAGATAGTCTTCGTTGACCATCGGTATGTATTTTTAAAGTGTCATATACTGCTCGGCACGGTTTCGCGTTTAGGGTAACAGGTTTCCGGTGTTAAAATTCTGACAGTAAATTCAAGATCAATAGTTGGTTGTGCTCAATGATGTCATTCATTCACAACGATATTTATTCATCCTAATTTTTCCTAAGATTGTTGATATGTGTAGTTCTTTAACTTAGTGACAGCTCGAATTTCGTCTTACATCATTAAGGCTCTATCCAGAAACTTGCATAGCTTATACCTAATTCTAAAATTGAGAGGAATCTAACAAAATTGGTTATTTCCTATCACACTGATCCTTAGCACAGTTAAGTGTCATTGTATCTAACTAGAGAAAACGACTACACAAGTGTCATTACCACAATTTGCTCTCCCACAGTGTCTCAATTAGCTGTTGATCCCTCTGACCTGTTTTAGTGTCTTTGGTGCCTATAACTTTATCCGGACAAATACTCCGGACTGCAGAAAAAATCCAGAATGTATCGTTATTTGCAGAGCTGTTTGTCCCGCCCCCTGCCGTCATCGAGGTCATCCGCGCAGACGTACTTGATCAACTGTCCGATACTAGTTTTATGTTAGGTTTATATCGTATCATATCGCTATTTTATCTAATTCAACAGTTTTATCAATGCGGTACGTAGGTATTTGATTTGTATATTTTGGCAAGTATTCTTAGTTGAAATTGGTACCTACCTCGTGACACCATTTTTTTATGGTTTAGGCGTAAATTATGATCTACCTCACGAAAGCTTATAAAAAATCAAACACAAGCTTATAAATGACAGTCATGGTCTTTAAACTAATGGAATCTAAGGAGTCCTTTATAAAACAACTTACAAAAATACATTTGGCCATTCATATTCAAATTACCTATGTAGGTAATATAGGTGTATGATTTCATTGCGATTTCATACACGTTATGAAGACCTTTAAATAGTGTTTCAATTTATTTTTAAAACTCAGTAATCAACCGCCACGCCTTATTGTTATGAGGCTACTTATAGATTTCTAGTGGCCACAGTGACTCAGTGTCCGAGGCATGCATGCTATGATAATACAGCCATAGACTACGTCAGGTATTGACAAAAAAAATAGGTGAGATGAGGTCATTCTAGCTGTCATAATTTAGAAACTATTAGTGCCACCGCAGACTTCCTAAGCCTGCCCTGGGGCTATCCTCCCGAGGGCTTACCCGGGACTTCTGGCCATAGACAAATGGAAGGGCACCGTGTGGATTTAGTCTGTAAGAGACCGGCATAGCATCCATGAGGATTTCCAACTAAACCTGCGATTTTGGGACAATATCCGGTGAATTTAGCTAGTAAACTAAACTAAGACTAAGCACAGTCACACAAAAAAATATAAGGTCGTGAGGCTCCTGATTCTTGAAAAAACAATGCGTAGTTTATTGATGTTTAGAACAAGTCTGTGGGCGTGGGCCATCTAAATTTGCATGGTGACCGTTTACTTCGACGCAAAGTATACATAATATAAAGTATACAAAGTATATTATACCACTTCTTACTCGTTACAAAACCAGTCTTACATATTTTGCATAAAATTACATTATGTAAAATTATGTTATCACTAGATGTTGTCTCTTCTTATCCTACTAATATTATGCGAAAGTTAAGAATGTATGTTTGTAGGATTTTAGGGATGTATGTTTGTTACTCTTTCACGTAAAACTTCAGAATTTATTTTGATGATATATTACAGTAACATAGCTTACATCTTATACTGGAAACAAGTTCCTGTGGGAAACGGGAACGGGAAAACTTCATCACGCGGGCAGAACCACGTGCGAGTCGTTTTTGTTACACCATCTATGATCTCAAGAATGAATGGACCGATTTTTATTATACATACTTTATTTGTTGGATTTAAAAATAAAAAAGTACACAATCTTTATATTTTCTCAACTTTTTCTATGGAATCTGATTTGCTCTCAAATGCTCGCCGGCGCTGCGCCACTGTTGTTCTTATTTCATTTGTATATTGAGTAAGTCTGACAACGCGCTATCTCCCCCATTGGTCAAGCGACCTTTTAATTGACCCTTAAGGCATGTGACATAATAATTATGAACGAATTATTTAGAGCTGTTATAAATAGGTTTGGCAATTAAAGACCGACCATCGCCACTGGATAGTCAACAGTATAAGGTGACTTTTAAACATGGTTCTCTGTTCGACCTACGTAATGCGTTTTTTTTTCAAACACTGATAATTCTATTTGAGTGGGGTTTTCAGTTCTTTAACTACATTTCTGATAAAAACAAGAGCTTTAATAGACTATTGATTGATCTAGACAGGAGAAATCAGTCAGTAATTTTGCTTTAATAGTCAGTTCTGCTTTAAAATCATTTTTATGGGTTTACTATTAAACATCTGTCTGAAATCCTAAAGATATTTATAAAAAAATATACTAGCTGGAGCAGTTTAGGCGAGAGCCTTTCCCTTTGTAAATAGGTACTACAACTGCCATTCGTCAGTCATCTAGAACATTGGGGGCTAACTTCACATGCGTACGTACTTGATCATCTCAGCAGTAACTGTCTTTTCCCGCGGCCTTTCCACATTTCATACTTCTTATCGCTTGTTCAATCTCTTTCATGCTAATGACTTCAATGACATCGGGATCCGGAGCATCAAAGTGAACTCCACTTCCCGATGTGGCATCTCTGTCTTTTCTTCCATACATCTTTCCATAATATTCACTCCATCTCTGCAGGACGTCAGTTCGGTCTGTTAGGACGTCATTGTTAACACTAAGCAGTTTATTCAAACTGCAGATTGTCGAACAACTACGAGTCGTGCCTACCTCTTTCCAGTTATTTAAGTCTAATTAATAAATTTAACTTATAAAAGTTATTTTTGTTCCCAGGTGAGTATCGTCTACGTACATCGGATTATAAGTAATGTGAGTTATAAGTTATTGTGGTATAAAATGTATTTTAATAGATCACACTCAACATGACACAATCACGGAAATCAATTTATCACTCACTATTACAATATTTCCGAACACAAAGCTACTGTTTCTCAGGAATCAAGCAGTACTTTTTATAGAAATCTAAATATAGAAAGTTATGGCCAGTAGGCGTAGAATCACACTGACTAATGGGCAAAGGTATCCAACGCATTCCAACAAAATTTATCTAAAAAATAATGGTTATAGTTATTTCACCATGTAGTTAATCCTTATCATTTTTAATACGTTAGTTGGCTTGAGTATTTCTTAAAGATTATTTTGTCCTTTTACATCATCAAATTAAATGAATATCTTAGGAGATATAGCAGAATCAAAATAATGCGCAAAGAAATTAATTTCGTGTAACCATAATTCGACCGGGCCTATCTATATATATATCATAATCAACTATCTAATTTTGATGAATGGTCATATAATAATTTAATCCAAGAAGAAATTAAAAAACGACGGGATTAAATGGATGCCACAAGGTTCGAGTATGTCGCGGGCGAAGCCGGGCGGGTCAGCTAGTAATCTATAAGATAAAAAGAAAACAGTTAAAAATCGAAACGAAAAACTTAAAAATTTTCTGCCGTATTTTGTTTTTTGTTTTATTTTATTATTATTTATTAGAAATATTCCACGGGCGAACGGGGTCATCTAGTATATTATAGTTGTAGTCTTGAAATAGCGCGTAGAAATGGCGCGTATTTCACTACTACATGGTAAGGTAAGGTACCAGTTCAATTCCTTATATTATACACTAGATGACCTCCACAGCTTCGCCCGTGGAATATTTCGACCTCCCCTAAGAAGGGATTTTGCGAAATTCTACTCTTAAGGAAGTAAATAAGCGATGAGCAATTGTATGAAAATATGTCATTTTCAAAATTAAAAACTAGAATTTACGTACACCTGTTTCTGGTTACAAATGACAACAAATATTAAAAAATCTTCCTATTTCTAAAATCACTTACATATTAATGTAATTATTGTAGGTAAATTGAGAATTTCTGGAAAAATCCGTGATTTAAAAAGTCAGCTAGGTTTCTAAGATTTAGGCAATTTTACTGAAAGGAGACGGTTATTTTCCTCTCAGTTAAGATAGTACTGCTAATCGGATCAAGAGTTAACGAGAAAAATTGGTGCTAAATGGTGATAATACAACTTATCTCAATCCGTAAACCTACACAAAGGACAGGAAAGTGTGGTCTAGAACTCCCAAAAATATTGTCCATTGCCGCTCAATAAAAACCAAACATTTTCCTGTTTAGGTATATTCAATTTATATATTCAAAATTGAGGCCTCTTACTAGCTAAAGACCATACTCTATCTTATACGTCTGTTCGTGCCAACCTTTAATATGCCTCCTTAACAAAAGACTACCGACAATAATAATATTACGAAACTCAGATACATAATGTACTTGACACAGTAGGTACCACCGCTATTACCATAGATAAAAATCATTTAGTTCCACGCACTCTCATAAATTGTCGGCCATTTTCAAGTTAAAGCTACGTCCATATCTAATTATCTTCTATCTGTTTGTCATTTTTTAGATCCGCTGGCCTATTCATTTTCTTAAATAATAACATGTATTGTGCTACCGCAAATAGACTTCTGACAGCTGTGACCAATCACAAGCAGTAGAAATCTTAAACAGCCATTTGATAAACACTTCAAAAATATAAATATTGTAGGACATTTATACAGACGCGCCATCTGGTCCAAAGTAAGCTAATAGAAGCTTGTGGTATGAGACCTAGACTACTAATAAATATACTTACCTATTTCTAAAATATTATACATAGAAAACACCCAAACTCCGAAACAAACATTTGCAAATCATACAAATATTTGTTACGACCCCGAAATCGAATCCGAGACATCGGCAGTCGCATACACTATCACTTACGCCACCGAGGCAATCAAACTTTTTTGTTATTGACTCAGCCAAACTTCATTAACTTTGTTATTTTAGCATTTACAAAATGATGTTTACGCATAGCATAACCCTCTCGCAGTTCATAATTTTGGTTCCATCTCGATTCGTCGACGGAATGTATAACATCGCGCGGCCCTTTCACGGTTGAGTACCAAAAGCCGTTAATGATGCTAACAGAGAGGGTATGCGCGACCAGAAGCTTTCTACTCTTTTCAACAGGCCACCATTGTTACTCACGTCTTTGTTTATCATTTTATTCGACACGTTTTGAAGCAAGCTGATATAAAATTGCAATATAGCTTTTTTAAAACTACTACAAATTACTTTTTTAAGGTAGTTGTAGGTTCGATTGATATGACACACATAACTTTTCCTGGATAATGTCCAACTTTTCATTGGTGATTGAGGAAATGGTTTACCCAACTATTTAAGAAGTTTGTTTATAAGGTAGGGCTAGTAGCACAGTTAATTTTATAGAAAACATATAATGTAGTTTGGTCATAACACATATGTATATTCGTAATTTCAAAAAAACTTTAAATCAGATGGTTATTCTCAAAAAACATCGTGAAAAGTGAATTATATTAGACAAATTGATATCAAAATCCCTATCCAAATCGGAACAGAAGTTTACGAGAAAATCACTGACGTACATACGCATATACGGGACGAATGATAAAGCTCCTATTTAGCTGTCACTTAAAAATATAAACGAAAGCTTACTTTAAAACATTTTTATTTTTAAAATCCACATTAAAACATTACAAGCAAATTGAATATCGTGTTTAATATTCCGGTGGTCGAGTCCTGAGTCCCGCTCTACCGGGGTCGTCGACCTCAAATCCAGTCCATGTCTTGCACTCGCCGACTCACGTAACAACCGCTTTCTGTACTTACGCTACGTACACGTATGTTCAAAATAGAGCTTATGAAACAGAAATAAAGGGCATTCATTCTCTAAAAATTGTTCGTGTTCAATCGCTCGGTGTTTGTTTTAGATAGTTGATCCGAAAGATGATATTTTTATTTTATTATTTACAATTTGACTATAATTGCATTAGTGGGGTTGAAATGGGTCTAACTGACAAATTATGAAAATCATCCTCAACAAAGGTAATAAATGCCATGTCAACACTACCCACGGTTGCATCAAACTAGCTTCACCAGACTCATTCAACCGAAATGAAGCAATACACCTAAAAAACAGAAATAAAGCAGTCACTCCAAAAGTGAAGATACTGATGACGTGGTTTCCACTGGTAGTGGTATTTTAAAATTGATTTTGCGGTTGCGATGCCTGCCACATGACTGTATTGGTATTTTGTAAATCTGAATCTAAAATTATAATATCTCAGTGGCAGCTGGTATTCTGATGATAGAAAATCGTCTAATTCATTATCGTATTGTATAATGTTCTTGAAGGAAACCGGTTATATGTATGTGATTGACCTGACTCTAATCTGTTTGATAGATTTGTAATAAAAGTTTTATTTAGTCCTTCTTTTTTTTATTACTGGTGAATTTACTAAGGATTATTTTCTGACTATGCTTTTACGCGCCATCATTTCTGCTGTAGGCTGTGTATGGCTGTGTAGCAGGAATGATGGCGACAAATAGCAGCTACCGCATTTCAATGAGGATTTCTGAGTCACTAGCGATCTTTCTTAGCTTTGGTTGTGTTGTTAAGATCTATTTATCGATGACATGATCCACCTGTATGGCAGCCATTTTTACTTGATGATAACACATTTTTTTACATGATTATGTGCTTAGCTGTTTATGCTCACGCATTGTAGACAATCTAAATGTCATGAAAATTGAATAGAGGTCGACTCACCGGAACAATCTGCTGGTTGTTGAACATCAATTTGATGCAATCAAGCCAAATTGTTCGCTAAGCACTCTACTTCTACGAGTACATTACAAGTCATGAATGAAATGTGTGATGTAATGTTTTACAGTATTAAAATTAAGACTGCACCTGCAAAAATATACAACAGTTTGACCTATCATATTATACTATCATTATCAAATCGACTGACCGCCACATTTCCATATTCACATCATATCGATCCTCACTTACACCATCTTCGTCACATCCTGCAGTCTCTTGCGGGTCGAAGAATAATCATAGGCGCTGATGTCAATGCCTCTTCTACATTATGGTATGGCAAACTACGTGTATACGATAGGAACCGGCGCTGTGCCGTCGAAGAATTCATTGCAGAAATGAATTTATCTATACACAATTGTCCCAATGCATCACCTTCTTTTTGCGGCCCTATGGGTGAGTTCTATTGACGTGACGCTTTCACGCGGCGACGTCTCGATTTCCAAATGGCGTGTCCTCCCGGATGCGTCCTGTAGTAACCATCGTCTAATCGTTTACAAGCTCTTACCCGGTGATGCACGAGAGGCGCAAAGTACTACTTGTAATTTCAAATATAAAAGTAGGGGTGCAAACTAGGAGCTCTTTGGTTCTTTGTTTGCGGCTCACGCTAAAGATTTTGGTCGTGGTAACCTGTCTGTCGAAGAGAGTGCTTCGTTAATGTCAGAAATTTTTACCTAATGTGCCGACGTGGCCATTGGTCGTGGACCTATTAACAACACTCGGAGATGCGATTGGTGGAGTGATCGTTTAGCTGAGCTTCTAAGGCGTTTCCGGAAAGCGCGTAGAAAATTAAATTATTTTAAAAAGTTTAAAATTAGTGCCGGTGCAGAATACAATAGCGCTTTACTTGCTCTTAGAGTTGCCAGGTCCCATTACAGGGCAGCTGTTGAAAAATCAAAGGGTAATTTGCTACGTAAACTAGTGCATGGGCTGAGGGTCCGTGGTCGCCTATATACCATGAGTTTAGGGCTAACCGTTCTGTTGATTTTGCCTATGTACGAAATATCTAAATTAACAACGCGCATACTATAGGTCTGAAGGAAACCGCGGATTACCTCTTGGATTCTCTTATACCCGACGACTGCTCGGAGAACGATAGTGATTATCACCAACAGATAAGACAGTGGGCTCTTGAGCCACCATACTCACCCCAGTCAGACCTACCAACTTCTGATGAGTTCCTCGAAATTGTTAGGTCGTTGTCCATAGGTAAGGCGTCGGGTGACGATAAAGTATCTAACAAAATGATAAAGGAGGCTTGCAAGCTGTCGGGTAAAGTAATATTAAATGTTTTTTACCGATGTATTTACGAGGGAGTGTTCCCCCGTATTTGGCGATGTGGCTATATTCGGATTATTCCTAAAAAAGGCGACAAGCCGCCAGATGACCCTAAGTCGCTCTAAAAGCTTTCCCAAGGAGGGCAACAATGTGATCGACTTTGTTGCCCTCCTTGGGAAAGCTTCTAGAGCGTCTCATAGTACCCCGGCTCCTGCCGTGCGGTATTAAATTTCACGAAAATCAATTTGGATTTACAGTAGGAAAATCTACCATTGACGCAGCTATATCAGTGCGAAAGACTGTCACTTCATCGGTTTCTCAATATGTGCTGGCCATCTGTCTAGATATTTCCGGGGCTTTCGATAACGCTTGGTGGCCAATGCTATTAATGAAATTAAAGTCTCGCATAGAAATATTTACTCTCTTATTTATTCATATTTTTCAAGTGTACAACAACTTTAAAATTAGGTCATTATTCTGCTACCAAAACGTTAGCAATAGGCTGTCCTCAGGGGTCTGTGCTAGGCCCACACTTGTGGAACTTAGGGTTTGATGACTTTTTCAGTTTACCATTACCGGAGGGCTGTTTAATGACAGGATTCGCCGATGACGGTATGTTGCTCGTTCAGTCGAATACTCGTGCGGGACTCGAGAGCGTGGTCTACACGTGTTTGCGCGTCGTTACGGAGTGGGGCGTACGAAACAGGTTATTTTTTTGCACCCACCAAAATATTTCAGTTGCAATAACGTTTACATTAAAAATAAAACTTCTGTTTGCTATTTAGGATTGATTTTGGAGAGAAATTTTGCATTCGTTGAGCACATAAAAACTGTAGGTGAAAAGGCTAAAAATAACTTTTATGCGTTGTCGAGAATATCTACTGCTACATGGTGACTTTCGTTCAAAACACTGAAGGTCGTTTACGGGGCCACTTATCTAGGCTGTATGTGTTACGGGGCGCCGGTATGGGCAGATAAGGCTACTATTGGTGCTGCACGTTTTAAGTTACTGCAAAGTCAACGCCTTGCATTGGTATTTTTATGCAAGGTCTACAGGACGGTTAGCACGGAGGCTCTGCCGGTGATGGCAGGGGTCCTCCCGTTTGACCTCGAAATTCAGAGACGCGCGGCTTTATACTATTCGGCTAAGGATGGCATGGATAATAGGTTTTTTTAGAAAGAGATCGCCATAGAATTGCCAGACTGTATCGTGATAATGTACGTGAAGAACTTTTAGACGAATGGCAGCTGCGTTGGAACACTTCCATCAAAGGGCGCCACCCCTACCAGTTTTTCCCAGACGTTCGTGAACGCCTGGGAATGTCCTGGCTAGAGGTTGATCACTGTGTTGCTCAATTTCTTACGGGACATGGTAACTTTAGGAGCAAATTACATTCGTTTAAGCTGGTTGAGTCACCGTTCTGTCAGTGTTTAACTGCTGACGCCAAATATGATCAGACCGCCCGTCATATACTTTGGGAGTGTAGCATTTGGCAAAATGAGCGATATAATATGCTTAATTGTTTACAAGTAACGTCGGGATTAGTCCCAATTACCGCCATATTGAGTTAGACATTTGACGTCGCTCGTAGTCCTTTATATTACTAAACTAATGAACTGCTTGATATCTCTTTAAAGTACTCTGAAATTTCGAAGAGGTAGCCATATTGTGTTGGAGAAACTAATGCTAGAATTGGCAAAATAGTTTTATAAATGTAACTTTATACATAGCTCTACTGCACCTTTAGTAACTATTTGCATTTAAAATAATCTTTGTGCACTTACGGGTGTTCAATATATAATTTATTAAGTATTGTTTTAACGCAAATTGTTATCAAACATTACATCATACTCTTTAAATATATCTTCGAGGCCACTGGAGGGAGTACAGTTTACAGGCTAGTATTCAAGTTTTTAACAGAGTATTCATTAACCCCTTCTCAGAATTGCTAACGAGATTAACTCTTACAATCTTGACCTCCATTGTAGCAACGCTTTTTTTTTTTCAATTGTATACAAGTGTAAATATGTGCATGCTTATACATCAGAAAATAAATTCAAAGAAGTTTTTAATACTAAATGTATTAAAACAATTTCCTTATCATTGCAGTCTACTGCCAGTTACAGGTTTATGTGCCTAAGTTTAACATCCAGCCCCAATAACTATCCAATCTGGTTTTAAGATTAGGCTGTCATACGTTAAGCTAAAGCTATCATCTTTTTAATATAAGTAAATTGACAATTAAGACTTTAATGAGCACATAAGCAAGGGACATCAGGTGTTGACTATAAAATTTGGTTCTATTTCTAGGGATTTGCTTTTAAGGGGTATATTAAGTCCCTTGGCTAACACACACCGGTAAGCGAGCACCGTCTGATTTTAGACGGTTGAAGTTATGCAAATCTTACCGTTAGCTCCGGTGGCATGAAGTCCAAGGACGTCCAAGTGATGTACAACAATAAAAAAACAGAAAAGTTACATCAAAATTGAACTCGGTAAAGTTACAAGAGTAGTTAGAATGTCCATCGATAATAAAACTGAAGAAAATTAAGGGAGTTGTAAAGAAGCTGAAGCGGGAGACCTAGAAACCTGTGTATATATACTATTTGTACATTCTATAGAAAATGATGACTACTATGACTATCAAGTGACTGATATTTACCGTAATAAGGCTAACGTTATTTGATATTCAGATTGTCTCAAAGCGTGTAATTTACGTTATTATGACACACACAGCATGGATCCTTACATGAATTGCATCATCAATGATGATGTCTCGTGTCGTCTTTGAATCATTTATTCCTACCCACTTGAAATTAACCTTGAAAACCTGCGCTAGTGGCAAAAAGATCTTTATTTATTAGGTGTCGTCGCTCGTTTGTTGAATATGAGCTCCTTCATATCTCTAATCTTTGTCCACAGCCACACACCATTGTGGTATCTAGACATCTTAATATCATAAAGCGTAGCGGGATTTTGACACCACCTAATTCGTGATCATTCAATTCGATAACATCAGTTTTATTGCTAGTACACGTATTTTACTACTCTTTCGCAACAATCTTATTTTTTGGAGCTCTTTGGTAAGGTTAGGCAACAATGGCGATTAGTGATATGTATTTCCGGACAGGAAACCGACGAAACTCGGACGAAAATCTTGTAATTTAACTATTTTAAAACTATACTAGGTTCATGGCATGATACGGACTGGTTTCCATAATTTGACATCGATAGCTTTTATTTTTTTTGAGATGTAATATTAATAAATAATAAATAAATAAATATCCATCACGCCTTATCCCCGAAGGGGTGGCAGAGGCATATTATATGCCCACTTTTCACCGTATGGATTCCTGTCCCACGTAATAGGTGGTGAGCCCATTGCCGTGTTGAAATAGACGCAGGTTGTGGCTACCTGCTGTTGAGATATAATATTAAGCTGCTTATTACTGTTTATTAGAGACTAGCTGTCCCGCCCGGCTTCGCCCGTGACATACTTCGAACCCCATGGCACCCATTTAATCCCGTCGTTTATTAATTTCACAAAAATATATGAAAATTTTCCGAATTCGTTGATTACTTCTACGCTCTCCAGTACCTACCTACGCCCGCACGGCCTGGTCGAAATATGTAAATATTATCTACATAAACTGTACTTAGTGATGAAATAATTTATTTTGATAAGAATTAATAGCATGAGTAAAATAAACGCGTTTAATTTTTTAAACTAATCTTCTGGTACACTGTAACATGTGGTTGTTTTGATCAAATGTCTGAGTTTTTTTGAAAGTTCAAGTCAATTGGTTCTTTTGCCAATGCAATTCCATGAAATTTATGGCCTTACACAAGTCAATTATTTATTAATATTTGTTGCAACTCAATTATTTATTACATTGTTTACAATAATTTATTTGTTTTTGTACATCTCGCCATTCTTTTTATGTCTTCGCCCATCTTGGGCAGGCAAAGGAAACTTAGTCCATACAGCCTAGTCTTCAGTATTTATTATTTTATTGTGTTTTTGTTTTATTCCTTTCTAGTCGTTTGTCGATGTCAAGTCCTAGGTCCTAGTCCGTGCTCCAATAAGACAGTGGATCCCTTATTGCAGCTCTCTGTGGAAATTTGGCACTAACACAAACAACACCGCTATTCATTGCAATATATCACTTTCTTTAGCTAATGCACTTCCGAACTCTTTATGTATAATATTCCACCATTATTAAACACAAAAACACGAATTTTACACTAGTTTTTGAAAATAATATACGACAAACGTGCGTCACTGCTCATCTTCGCGCCAAAAGTCCCATTTTTTCTATTACTCTGACTCTTTGACTGATGAAATGAGATAAGCGTCAAGCGAGCGTCCTGTCAATGTCAGTTCCCAGATTACTGTAAGGAGTTCGTCCGGTCGTAGGTTGTTGTAGATTGTAATATATAGGTAGCCTATGTCTCGATTTAGGTATCTACCTAAAAAAGTGTATTTGGTAATAACATTTTTAATTTTTTTTTTTTTAGTATTACAAATATTTTGGTGCTTTTGAAAAGAGAGGTCAAATGTGAGTGTATTTGTAATTTAGGATAGATTTATTGTGATTTTGTGTATTTGTTTATTTTGTTGTTATTATTTTGTACTCTATAGTTGTAAATATAGTTTACTCAAATAATATATAGATGTGTTGTGTCACAGAGGCACCAACGGAAGACCAGCGTGTCATATAGCAATATGTTATTATATGACGATGAATGCTGAGATGGTGACCTTTTCAGACCCATGATATGAAAATGGGTTTTTAATGAATTATGTTGGTTTTTATATATGGGCATAAATAAAAACTATTTCTTTCTTTCTAAATCTAGTCCAAAAAATATTCAAGATTTTTAAATAAAAAAATGGTTTGTTGTGCCTCACTCGATATAGATAGGTATAGTGTGTCGCAGACATTTTTGTAGATATTTATAAGATCTATAATTAATTAGAACATTTTATGGATCTATCTTTTATAGTTTAGGCATCGTACGCAAAATAAGTAACTTTTCTGGTTGATTTTTTACACCTTGTGTCCGAAAAACCCAAATATCTTACGGAACCCTATTTATTTCCAAAATAAAATATAGCCTATGTTACTCGTAGATAATGTAGCTTTCAAATGGTGAAAGAATTTTTTAAATCGGTCCAGTAGTTTTTGAGCCTATTCATAACAAACAAACATACAAACAATGTTTTCCTCTTTATAATATTAGTGTAGATACCGAATTTAGATTGGCGGTATTTATGAATTGTCTCGCGTCATTTGTCTAACGTGATTTCAATAACTGTATATTGCAGTCTCTTTATAGTAATATACTTTTTTGAAAGTGCACTTCCTTATTACCGGTGTAATATGGTAAGTGCTGCAACATGTACACCAAGAATTTCATCGCTATGCTCGTTTGTGAATTATTCATAACGCGTTATTAGCACAACTGCACCCATACAATGGTTACCCATTTTCTATTCTAAGAATGAACGTTCAGGTACGTTGTTTGCTTTGTACCTATTCTAGTTACCATAATAAATAAATAGTTAGAACTTAATAATGCATCTGATTGTAAGAGGTTATCTCAAACTTATTTATTATTGGAAGCGCTCGTGGCCCCGCGGTCTCAGTGTTCTGTAAACGATCACTGAGTTACGCAACTTTCACTATGGCTGGTCCTCGGATGGGTGACGACTTTGTGGCATTTACATTTGCGAGCGTTTCCGTGCTTCGGAAGGCACGTTAAACCGTTGGTCCCGGTTGCCAGTAAAATGGCAGTCGTTAAGCCTGGTTGAATGACTTATGGGCGGCTTGAAAAATTTCAACAGCAGGTAGTCACATCCTGCGTCTGTCTATTTCAACACGGCAATGGGCTCACTACCTATTACGTGGGACAGGAATCCACACGGTGAAAAGTGGGCATATAATATGCCTCTGCCACCCCTTCGGGGATAAGGCGTGATGGATATTTATTTATTTATTTTATTTTTATCTCAAACTTAAGTAGGCAGTAGCAGTTCTTCTCCTATTAGCATAGCATAATAGCATATATGCAGGAGTAAATTTATGATAATTTTACGCTCGACCGATTCAGTCTTTGAACAGTGCTCATATAATGTACGCTTAGTTGTAGTATTTGAGTGCTATTGAATTCTACTGAGGTCTTCAGGATACAAGTCAGCCTTAGCTCCAAATAGTACACCTGCTGACTATAGGACTAGGTCCTGTCATATGATGAGAATGGTAGCTCGAAATAAAGCCCTGTGTCATTCTAGCCAGCGTGGTACAAAGCCAAATTACTTTCCATAAATTTTGGTACACAGACCGTGTGATTGATTGAGTTTCAGTATTGTTTGTTTATATGGGTACATAATGATCTCCGAACAAAAACCAACGTCACTTATTATTTTTTTATGTGGCACGTCAAAATGTCGTCGACCGCCTAATGGTAAGCAAAGACGACGACTCGTGATTAAAGGCCGCTATCTCAACCCGCAGGGCTCCAATCTTTCGGTTCTGGGCACGATTGTGTCCACAGTGTAAGGATGACATCTCTGCCCTGCCCATTTTGTTCGGGACCGAAAGGGGACCAATTTCAAGAGTTCTTCAGAACACTCACCGTGGTAGATGCGATAAAATGCAGCTAAGCTGGCGACCGTTTTGCGCAACTCTAACGGTTTAAGATTGCCAGTGACTTCTGAACAATCTATGATGCGGATGGCACGTCGCTGAAACGCGTCGAGAGCTTCAAGCAAGTACTTGGCGTAGCCATTCCAGAGATGTAAGCATATTACACGCAAGGACGAATCTGATACTTATTTAATAGGCATCTCTGTTTCGGCGTCAAAAACCGCCTCACCCTGTTAAGGACTCGGTGCTTTCGATAGGCCAAGCTGATGCATCTCTCGATGTATTTTTTACTACTAACGTCTCGACGAACGTCCAACCCCACAATGCTGAGGTATTTTTGCAGCTGTAAAGTGGGTACACCTGTAGACTGAGTTAAAAAGGTTTTCTAATCATTATCGAAAATTCCAGGTCCGCTACATAATCTTCCTTTCAAAAGTTTGAAATAATAGAATTATATTATAATAGGCTCTGTTAAGATCGTTCACTACAGGAATAATAATAGTTCGTAACATTAAAATTCACTACAAGTTTATTTGAAGGCCAAATCAATTTGTCTATATCAAATATGATTGCAGAAGCTTATTCGGTTTCGTAACAACATGTAAACGTATTTGTATGTATATTATATTCTTTCTGTAATTCCAATAACATCGAATGTTTGTTTCAGACGATAGAATTACTCGGAATTTGAAACCCAATACTGCACTCGTATGAATGCTCGCCTGTCTGTGACTCAGTTATCTATTTTGTTTATTAATAAAAATACAACTCCCTATACAAGAATCTATTGGGAACAGTTTTGGTATCTTTTTTTTTGTTCTGAAACGTAGTACTTGTACACTTAACATAAATAGTTATTATGAGTTGTGTAAAAGAACAAGCAATAGATGAATTTAAGCGCCTTAGGCCCAAGAGCCAAATTACAATATGATACTCAACCTTCGCATTTTTAAAATACACTCAAGTATTTCTTGATTTCGAGAAACCTTCTGTAGTCGTCCTTAAGCTATTAAATTCATTTTTATTTCATCGCTATATTTATCTACATAGCGATGCCACATTTGATATCACATAGACACAGAATAAGGTCATTCATGATTCACTACGAATGACTTTATAACGGCTTGTTAGTGCCGAGGCAGGAATTATAGTGCTAAAACAATAACCCAAGTTGTTGACTCTAGACTTTATAATTTTTATAGACGCTGCTGTGGCGAATTATATTGACCTAAATAGGCGATAGCGTCATCGCTTCATCGAGGCAGACCTTCGATGTAGGTGTGGCAACTGCACAATGTACATATACAGAGCTTGCCGAGAGAAACGCAAATAAAAAACAGCATAATGTTAGTATAGAAAATAATTTCTCTAGTGAAGTTGAATAACGGGTACCTTACTGTATTGAAAAGTGTTTTCAAATTGGATCTCATAGTTAACTTTTTTTTTGTCATAGTTGATTAGAATTGTTGAAAATATGCAGTATTTCGATGTGTAGTACTTAACGATTTAAGTGCATGTGTTGCTTGTACCGGTCGGTCGCGCACAAACAACGCGCGGCCTTCGCAGCAGTTGCCATCGCCCGATGACGTAACCACGCTTATGTCATACTATGTCTATGGTATGATTATGTGTATGATACTGCCAAACTGAACTTGAATACTGACTAACGCCTGTATGAGAAGTTTATTAGTAGGTTTGTTTCATTGCCAACACACTTAGAATACGTCTAGAAATACTAATAATCTTTTAGACACAAATATATCCTTCCGTGTTCCTTGTGAAAATGATTCTTGACATACTGATTCGCTTTGTAGTGTACATATACGGAACATGACATAGACAGACAATTTCGTTAGATTTTCCATTGATTAATATCGTTTTAGACTGCTTACACAACCCGCAAGGAAATTTCCTAACGTAAAAGATGAGCATGAAACTAAAAGTGAGCAAAAAATATCGAACTTTCATATCCAAGTTTTTATAACTTTATTCAGAGCCTGTAATGTTATTTGATACTTGAAGCCGTATGTGTTGACCGACTAAAAAATTGATCTACCATGAAGCACGAGGGACAGTTGAAATCAACTTTGAGGTTTCCGTAAAGACCAAAATGATACGTAAGTGATAATGATAGCAAGAAACGACATATTGGTTGAAGAAGGCGTTATAAACGCAGGTTACAAATGAGTCGCATCCTACTCTACTTTGGTTGTGTGTATGGTCGCTGTACTCTACAAATTTCAGTTATCAACTCTACTCCTACGCACCATTGACTCCACCTCGTATCTAGGCTAGATGGGGCCATCATACATATTCATCTTTATTATGATCGAATACCTAGTATAAATTGTAAAATTGGCTTCTCAATAATAGCGACCTACTAACAAATGTTTAGTTACACGTACACCATCACCGTTTATTATAGACATAAACATTAGGACAGAAAATAACTCCCAGAAGCGTTGACCTCGGCCCTCGGCAATGCAAAGTTTCTTTACGCAGTCTATAAATATAATACAATTTTGTATAGGCGTTCTCATCATATCTCAACTCAAGATTATATGTGCTTTCCAAATCTAATCGCCAGTACCGTTAGACTTTTATCAGAGAAACCACCCAATCAAGAGAAGATATGGTATTGACATGAGGGAGTAGTTTAAGTGTACATTTAAATTTAAATATTTCCAATATGTCAATATGATTTAAAGTAGCTATTGTAATATAAGCTGAAAGGTCGAGAGGTGTTGCAAAAATATTAATAACACGCGAAAATTTCTTGAAAATCATAATGTATATTACAAGTCGTGTGAGTTTAAAAAGTCCATCAGATTTTTGTTGATTCAGTCTTTGTAGAAAACTAACCTAATCTTAATTCTGAGGGATATAACGTACCTAAACTAGTATTTGTATAATTTATGAGCATTCCGTTCTACTGATCCATAAAACATTGCAAGATTTCATGTTTTCTATTACATTCCTTTGATTGAAAGCATTTCAAACGTCGATTTGTATTATTGATTATTCAATAAATCTTTATCTCAGCTTCATACCAGTAGCTTTGAATCCTGAATGTGGAGCCTGGGGTCCGCCTTTATTACCTACTAATAGCTGCTACGATTTGACTTTTTATTTTCGGCATAGTTTTGAACATATTATTTGCTCAAATTAGCAATCTGAATCAGAACAATTACGATGAATTTCTCTATTTGAACGGGCAGTAAGTGGACCGGATATCCTTTTGTTTCTGCCCTGTAGCAATGTTTCGTGTCAGTAATGGTTTTGTTTATTATTTATAACAGGCGGTTGTGGTTCGCTTTAGAGGGGGAATGTTTTCATGCGAGGGACGCTTTGATTACGACACCTAATTAGCCGTGAGAGCGTGGAAGGCCTGGTATACCGCATTGTGTCCAAAATTAACTTCAGTGTAAAACTGTGGCTACCGTGTCGCCGGTTACACAAATTTTACTCTGTGGTCATACATAACAGTCAACTTTGCAAGCTTGACGTTACTAAAAACGGAAAACTACTTACCAAACAAGTCTTACTTGTAATGGAAATAAGTGCCTCTTTTAGCAATCGAGACTCAAAATGTCTTTATATTTGTTTCAAATTATACTCTTGAATAAGTACCGACTTCTGATATGTCTATAACATAAAATAATTTACATGAAATAGTATATTCATATACCCATAGTAAAATTCATTATTTAGTACGGCTGTCAGCATAACTCACGTGACACAGTTCGGGCGTGGTTCTATATTTGGGTTAATGGATTCGTCCGTGCACCGCCACAAGTATGGGAAGTGCCAGTTAGCAACTTCGTCCGTTTCTACTAGTTCCATATCATATCATGCAATTTACCTGTTGAAAAATAAGCACTTCATTCGATTAGTTTAATGACAAATATTTTAAAAATAGCGAGTCAAATCAACACTATCTGTGCGAACGATTCGGCGAATAGTTACGTCTATAGACCACTTCGCTGAGTTAATGGATTTAAATATAGAATCGGTTGTGTGATGTCAGAACATATCGGAAGCTGGAAATCTTGCATTGCTTGATTTTATTTCGTCACGTCGCCGTCGCCGTCGGTCGTTTTATTGAATCAACTCTCAGCACTGTATTGGATGTTGTTTTATCCAAACAAATAAGATTATTATAGAAGAGTGTAGGAACAAAACATTTTGTCAGTATAGCGTCGCCTACTCGAACCCATGTATGGGCGTGTCCATTGAATTATTCCACTTTGCCCCACTAAGCCGCCTCACTAGTGAGACAAAGTGGAATACCATGAAAACCGCAGTGGAATCGGCACTACCTAGTTAAGCTTCATAACAATCTCAATGGAGGTCAAGTTTTCATTCATTAAAAACAAACAAAAGCACTGGACTGGAATAAAAAATGCAGTTACTCAGTAGTAGGCGTCCGATCCCAGTTTGATGTACTGTATAAATGTAACGCACCGTAAATTCATTTGTTACATTATGTAGTTAAATAAAATGAACTTTAAAACAATCTAAAATAGAAGTTCCGTCATTACGAAGGATGGATGTGAAATGATAGAAATCACCGCAACATTTCCGGCGGCTATGGTCTGGAAAATAAAAATGGCGTACTATGAATGAGATATAAAATGCATGTATTTACGCAAAAATGTGTTCACTAACTGTATTTTTTACTAGTTTATTGCCCATAATCATTAGTGTCGACTCAGTGTTCTGTAAACGATCAATGCGTTAAGCAACTTCCGCTATGGATAGTCACTGATGGGTGACCGCTTTGTGGTATTTCGGAGAGAACAGATCGCGATTCTTTCGTTTCCTAGTTTTTCTTTCTTATTAACCCCACTAAGCAAAGATTTATTTAAATTCACGTAATATAACTCGTTGTGCTCATTATATTATATAATAATACTAACGGATTATATGCGCATTATAATATTATATACAATGCAAAAGTGGAAGCTAGAAAACTTTTACTTTTTATCTAGATAATTATGTACGTTGGTTAGACCATTACTTCTTCCGACTAGTCACGTACCGCTAGTTGCTATTTTCTCCGATTTCTTAATTTATTATCCAAATCAAGAAAAAGTCTTTTTATCTGAATATAAATATGACAATAATAAACTGAAACGAAATTCTTTCAAATTAGTAAATATATACCATTACTAGTTCTCGCGGTTTCACCCGTGTACGTAATTATGGGGATAAAATGTAGCCTAAGTTACTGCTTATAATATCAGCTATCTGCTAGTGAAAGTGAGGTTAAAATCTGTCCATCCGTTTCAGATGTTAGCTGGAACAAACAGACACAGAATTTTTTTTTGTAAGTTCCGCATATGCATTCCTTACAGTCCTAGTTTTATGTATTTTATATTTATGTTATAAATTTTATTATTAAAAGAAGTGTAAAAATAAGGGTCGCAATTGGAGCCCTGCGGGTTGAGGTAGCGGCCGTCAAACGCGGGTCGTCGTCTTTACCTTCTATCAGGCGTGCGACACGCCGCGCCGTTTTGACTTGTCAAATATATAAATAATATACTTTCATATTTATTCGCATAAGTAAAAACCTGGTAATTTGGAATTACCAGGTTTTTACAAACAGACACTTAATTTTTCTGTATAGAAATTTAGTATAGAAAATTAGCTATAAAAAGTAGAAAATTGTTTTAAGTTTTTGACATAAATAGACAGAAGTTGCTTTTAAATCATTCATGTCTTCAATGGAATCAACCAAATTTTAATACATTCTCACTTCTGACTGCGAAGGTTCTTTTTTAACTTTAGAGGTAAATTCAATAGTTTTAAAGAACTACCAAAAACTTGTTTTAATTTTAGTTTGACTGTTCTTATGGCACGTGTAAATGCTCCAATATTAATGGACACTCCAATATATGGGTATAGGAATGGACCTATGTATTGTGGGGATTCTAATTCGAGCAATGTTGCCATATCCAAGACATAAATTTCCTCGCTCCCCTTCTTTCGATGATTACGATACAAGAATTTCGTAGTGGAATATCCTTGGTTAGACAAAGGTCACGGGTTCAATTCCCATCCCGTAACAAGTGGTCTTCATCCACTTTATTAAAATTTATATTTTTGTAACAATTACGCCTTATCCCCGAATGGGTGGCAGAGGCATATAATAATTACACGCCCACTTTTCACCGTGTGTCCAACGTAATGGGTAGTGAGCCCATAGCCGTGTTGAATTAGACAGCCGCAGGTTGTAGCTAACTGCTGTTAAAATTTTTCAAGAAGCCCTTAAGGCCTTTAACTTAGCTTAACGACGGCCATGTTTGCCATGTTTGATCGTTTACAGAACACTGAGTCAGCGGGGCCACGTGCGCTACAAAAAGCAAGCGCTTTAAAATTTATATGATCAGCGTTAATGTATTGTCAGTCAACAGATAAAGTTATGTGTGTTACGAGAACTTAGAGAACGGTGCCTTTTATGCTTGGAAGTGAATCGGTTGAATAATTATAGTATTTTTGTTCCAAGATGGTTATAGAATTCGTTCATAATAAGGAAAAAAAATCTTATCACTGTTTAAAATGGAGTCTCAATGTCAAGATTACACATATAAGAATATTGTACCATACATTACAGGCCTTATCTATGTACATTACAGTTGTCGACTCATTTGTATAAACATTTTAAGAATTATATTATCACTATATTGAAGGGGCAATATTAATTTTGTCTCTTTACACTTTGACTGTACACAGCTGATAGTCGATTTCGCTCAAGACGTGCGAATTTATATAAATGAGAATTTAAACTGTCCAAACAAGGATATTTTACACATTCATACAGCTTCGTAATGTTTTTTTTTGGACAGAAATGACGTATTGACAACGAGACAGATGCGGACAGTTACGGAGAATGCAAATAAATTCTATTTATAGAACTACATACTTTATAGGCCTACATACTTGAATCGTAAATAGAACATCAGGGACATGCATTCATTTTACAACAGTTATATCAATCAGAATAGGAACTAGGGAGCATAGCAATGATTTGCTCCTTATAAATCGCGGTTTGATCAGGTATTTTAGCATGATACTCCAATCTAATACAGGAATTAGGATATCCGCCGCCCAAAGCGGTCTATCCACTTACGAATGTATGACGCCATGTTGTCAGTCATTTGCTTGTCCCCTCGTAGTGCGGTTATAGCGTGCCGTCTAGTCATTTACTAGACGCGGTAAACATCAAGGGGAGTCTGGGGAGAAGGGATACAGGTGGAGTGTTAGTAGGCTCTGCCACCACCCTGACCGTTTCGTTCGCGCCATTTGCAGCCGTGTTTATGACTCAAGATAACGAAATCTATGAATCATTTGTATATTTCTGTAGACCAATTCTCTTCATCACAGCAATTATGATATATTATGTAGTCCTTCTTCTATGTCATCTGAGCGTATTCCCAGTGGCTTTCAAACCCTACCTGGGTACACTTTTATTTAGCTGCTAACAGCAGCTATCCTTTGACTTATCATTTTCGAAAATTTTTGAGTGCGATTAATATCATAAGAGTCTGAGTCGATACCTCGTCCGTTAATCAGCAGGTGCACCAATAGCAGGTGAGGTAGCATGGGCCCCGGAGATCTTGTCCCTTACACGTCTAAATGTCATGCATATGTACTCGTTTTATCTATGTAATATCAAAGGGGTTACTGTAGCAGTCGCACTGAAGCGACGATCTGGTGAGGCTGTAAAATAATTGCGCAAAAACTCTTACCAAATTCGAAACGTATTCATAATCTAGATAAAAATGAAAAATCTTTACAACAAAGTAACACTTATGAACGTCAAGATTACTGCTTCTACATTTACATTTACTGCCAGATTCGAAAGCAATAGGTAGAGCTTGAGGAAGAACCTAAAACTCAGTCTGAGGCGAGGGATAAAGGCGCAAACGGGACTAACGCTCGGGTGACGATAATCACCATGTCTGTCCATCCATACAATATTACATAACAATAAAAGTTAACTAATCTCTATGAGCAGTGTCAGGACTGACAGGGCCGGTTCGGTTGATGCCAATTCTAAACTAGTTTAATTTTGTCGGAGGTAATTTTCAGCTATCTCTTATTCTTCTGAATGCTAGACAAAGATGAAGATACATTTTTGACCTATCAAACTGGTTAGGTTTTTATGTCAACAGGATTGGTACCATTATGAATATCCTCTATCTTTTAATATTTTTAAAATAATGAGTAGAAATTAATTTTTAATAAAGTGGAAAAAGACAATCCGATTCGAGACAGGGATTGAACCTGTGACCTTTGCCTAACCAGGGCAATGTTCTAGCCACCTGAACTACCCGAACCGTATCGAATCAAGTTGAAATTCTCCACCATATTTATATCGTCATTTTAAGAGTATGAGATGGATTGTCTTTTTCCACTTTATTAAAAATTTATGAGAAATTTAGCAAATAATTGCTTTAAAAATGTATCAATGAGTAGAAATGTTTTATTTAAACTCTTTTTTGAAGGAAAACTTCTTTACGACATTTTTGTGTACCTGTGTAATCTGGTACACACACATATTTTATTTCTTACTTTGCTAGTGGACCCTACGACTTGCACTGTCTAAGAATCAGGTTCCATAAAAAATGTATGAGAAAAAATAATAACGTTTTCATATTTTTATACTTATTCTGCTATTCGAGATAGAGACAAATCCAATAAATCAAGAATCATAACAATCGAGCTACCCTTTCTCGAGCTATAAATGGTGTAATTAACACAAATAAGATTTATAGGTAAAAGAAGAAAACAAAAATAAAAACATTGGATTTTTGGTTCCCATATTTGTAAAGTAATCACTTTCAGTAGGTCTGGGTATAAGAATTATATTATATTATCTGTGGTCTGGGAGAGGAGATATTGTAGAAAATACAGCTATGTAGTGTAGTGCGTTTTATTCATTTTGGCCTAATGATTGATTATTTTTATAGAATTAAAATAGAAAAACAATACACGTTCAGTCGTTACTTTTTTAATTGTTATGGAATCTAGTGCAAAAGCTTTGATATTTTCACCACGGTAGATTAACGGAACGACGTTTGTTCTTGTAATCCAATCTAGAGCGAAAGTACTCATTTCTTTTGTTGACTGACTTACTTTTGTACCAAAGTAATTACTTTATTTTCCACGAAATTGACCTTTATATCTGTATGTTTAAGAACGATACTGTTTTAGGTGTGTTGAGTTCAAGGATAGAGGCAACGCCCTAAATCATGCGTCTAAATTTTCAAGGTTGGTTGCTATAGGAAATATATCATTGCTAACCTTAACATCCAGTGATAAATGATGGCGGTATTAGTTCATTTCACTATACTACACTGATGTCTCAATGATTTGAAAAGTCACCTAATCAACTGCACCGGATAAAAGGAAAAATTGCTGATCTCTTCAACACACAAATCTCATATGAAACCTGAAATAATTATGAGATTTTTGACTTAGCGCTATTCTATGATGAACGTTTAAGTAAAAAAATACTTTTTTAATAAACTAGATATATTTTTGACACAGCTTCCTGGTTGAGCTTGGTGTTTCTTCGGTTACATACTATTGAAGTTACGTAACTTGTAAAATTATTTGTAACCAGCTCATACTCCATAGTCGATGATTTCTCAGTGTCTGCATAGCTGCATTACAAGTTGTACCATGACTGCGATAGTAGGCTATGGGCTATGCTATGGTGTACCGTCGACGCCATGTCTAGCAGCAGAGGTCAACGCCCGCACGACTTGTCTATTCGATACACTTGCTTTAGTTCGAGTTTAGTTGCCTCTTTGATTCTTGCTAGCGATTAATCTAACTTTATGAAATCACGACGCACTGTTTCTAAGTTATAAGCGTTTATAAAACTATTTTTATAGTAAGCTTGAATTACAGCCTAAATATGTAAATTTGGAAGCAGGAAAGTAATGAATATACATGGTTTAGTGAGAGTCATTACAATATTTTTTTATATTTCATTAATGAAGAGGACCAATTTTAAGTCTTTTACAAAGTAAACGGCACCCACTCGGTTTCTATAATGAGTAATTGTTTTTGCTACACTAGCAGAATTCTATAAACTCTCTTTTTTTGTAAACATATAACATTGAAGAGAGAGGAATGCACTATTCGGTTTATGGGTTTTCTTTAGTCGGGAAAAGATAATTAAGTCTGTAACTGGTTCACTTTCAACTATGACAAATCATAAGCAGCATTTTTTGTTTTATTACTGCAGTATAAACGTCACTATACTTTACGGTACATTATTAAACACATATCAGCAGTAATATCGCATAGAGCATGTAGAAAAACTGTTTCCTCTGTTAAGTACCTATTTCATAATCAGGATTTTTTTCTATTGTCCCATTCAATACCAATTGTCTAAACAATAGTAATATTAATATAAAATTCATACAATTTTTGAGTATCATCATCTACTTTCATAAATTAACCCCATGCCAAGACAAATAATTATTGACCTTTTCGACTTAGTGTGTTTCGACTTAAGTGTAGTGCACTTTAACCAACTGAACCCACACCGCCAGTCCTCATAACATGTCCCATTGAATTATTGTTTAATTGGTGGTTATTGTACTTTTTTTAAACCCATTGTAAGTAATAGTTTATTTTCTATTATTTCGTCATCTATATCTTTAATGTATCGGGATGAAGAAGATTTTCTTCATCCCGATTCTTTAAACCGAAGTCTGTTTTTGGACAATAAAAAAGTAGATAGATAGCAGGTGTTCAACTGGCTTAACGACTGCCATGTTACTGGCAACCGGGACCAACGGCTTAACGTGCCTTCCGAAGCACGGAAACGCTCGCAAATGTAAATACCACAAAGTGGTCACCCATTCGAGGACCAGCCATATTGAAAGCTGCTTAACGCAGTGATCGTTTACAGGACACTACTTCCGCGGGGCCACGAGCGCTTCATAGAGTGTGTTTATCATAGATAACATGTGTGCGCTTCATAGAATGTGTCTATCATAGAGAATATTATTCATTGTTCAGCGGGCGATCTACTAGCAGGTGAGGATTACTTGCGTCCAGGAGAACTTGGTATAATTAACACCCAACATTCATATTTCAAATTCGCATCTTTATTAAAAATGATTCGTGTTCAATAAAGAGCAATCCATTTGTTGTTTCACATCATCTAGCAACAGTTATCATCAATCAGAATTCAATTGTGAGCGTGCATCAATCGAGCATATCCACTCACGTGTCATTTTTATAATAATAATTCATTTAATATTAACTTGTTAATTTATATATAAACATGTCGGCAGCACACATTGTTTATTGCAGGAACTAAAATCTTTTACTTAAAATAAATTACTTCGGATCATGAAATCAATCATTTATTACTTTGTGGGATTGGCAAAGTATTCCATTCCCCTGAGAGATGTAATATTTTGAAAAAAAGAATATTATTTTAATTAGGAGCCGAAAGTGTATCTCTACTTGTGTATGTACATACCCTCTTTGAAAATAATTTAAGTACGTACACAAGTACGTATTCATTGTTGTGAATTTAACTATTCATGTTCTGTCTCTGTCGATAAACACAAAAACTTCCGAATCGATTTTCATACGGTTTTCACTGATGGTGTTCAAATGATAGGTTTATGTGTATGTCCACGTGGGTCTCCACATCTTTTAAATGTTATATTTGTAGATAATTTGTACTTTCTTGTGACAATTTTCGAACTTTGACGTATATGATATACGTCGTACATCTATTTGTCCTCATTAATCTGAATATAGGTAAATAACGTCTTATGAATGAGTGATTATAAATAGAATGTCAATTATGGAAATGTGTAAGTTCGTGACTGTTATGCGACGTGATGGAAAGTAAGCAAGTTACGACGTCGTACTTACCCGATCAAAGATGGTTTTTATTTTATTTTTTTGCTCTTCAAATTTGCTTTATCGCGATGATAGTTATGGCGACTTGCGATGGTCACAAGCTTAACAGTGGTACTCTAATAGACGGTCTAAATTCTTGATTAGAATTGCTGTTAACATATTATTATGTACTCGAAAATTATTTTAAATATATTTAATAGTTAATCTATTACACTCGATTACACAGTGATTTGATTGGTAATAAGACAAAACTGGAGTCTTATAGAAAGTATGACTGATATGACATGAGAGATGATGATTGATGATAGGGTCGGCAGCGTGAGTGCTGCACCTCTGGTGTTGCAAACGTCTTTAGGCTATGGTGACCACTTTCCATCAGGTAGTATGGTAAGCTTGTTTGCCACATCAGTGGTATAAAAAAATATTTATCTATCACGCCTTATCCCCGAAGGGGTGGCAGAGGCATACATATTGTATGCCCACAAAAAAAGTGATTTTACAAAATCTAAACTACATAGGAATATGTTTCTATAGGATTGATTTATAAAAATACCCGTACATCATTATCAACATCCTAGCGTCTGTCCCAGTTGCGGTACCCGTACATATAATGTACTAAATTAAATACAAAGATGTCGAATGGAAACTTACCACAGCGGCTAATGTTTTCTATAGATGGTGAGCAATTCAATTCAGGCCTTAGACACAAGAATACAATGAATAGAAAGCATTTATTTATCTTTTTTATTACACTGTGTCTAATTTAGTAAAATACATCATTACTCCTAATTTTTAAGAATTAGCTTAAATATTTGTTTTTTTTCCTATGTACCACAGTTTCGACTGATTTCTCAAGAGATACGTTTCATTGTTAAGTGCTAAGTGGCATAAACCTTGTGTGAAATGTTTAGTGTTTGTAGTTTTACCCACCTTATGTATAATCCTTTTGTGTTCTATGAGAATATGGGACGTTTATCTTCTCGACGTTATCCTTATATCACTAGCATGATTTTTTATTCATAAATTGGTTTGTTTTGAAGATCGAGATCCGATTGCTAGAGCACTGCGTAGATTTTCCCAGTGTCTGACAAATTCTTTTCTTTTTGACGCCTTGTCCAAAAACGTTTTTGCTAACCCACCTAAAAAGTGTTCTTGTATGGATCGATCTAAACCAACAGCATCTTGAAGCTAATTTCGAAAATTATTTTTGTATACTTCATCTTCACATTGTAACAAATCTTATCTCATCTTTGCGCACATTTTACTCTAAACTAGAAATATACGCTCTGAAGACAACAGTGAAATTAAAATTAGTGTAAATACAGGTATTAACGCGATCATGCTTATTTACCTTAAATAGCTTATATTACACTATTTTTTTATTTTATTAAAAGTATTTTACACTAATTTTAATCATGCAACGCGAAAGTTTAAAAGTTATAACAGTGACATTGCTAGAATAATTTTCCGAAATTAGTTAAGTTTAATCGAGTATACATATGTATTATATATTAATCATTGTATTAGATATTAATCAGTATCTCAAGTGATTGACGTCGACTGCTCGGCTTACACCTCCCCAACAAACACCTCACCACAACGCTTGATCTCGTGCCCCCGAATCCAGGCTTCCGCGACCTTTATTAGGTCGTCAGTTCATTAATCGGTAGCTCGCGAAATGTAATACAAGTAAGACGCTTCATGAGACGCGTACGAAATGAGTTTGGCTCGGTCACATATCAGCCTACCCAGACAGTCGCTGTAACGTTTGCCTCTATAGAATTGCCTCAGTACGTATACCTTGATTCTTGGAGACATGAGGTGAGAACTTATATTCCCCCTGTCAAACAATGCCTTCATTGTCTAAGATTTGGACACATCGCCAAATATTGTAAAAACTCCGAAGTCTGTTCCATTTGTGCACAGAATCACAATTTTAAAACCTGCAAAGAAGATGTTAAAAATGCTAAATGCTCAAACTGTGGTGGCAATCATATTGCAATCTCAAATGTTTGTCCACAAAAAAAAGCTAAAATAGAAGAAAATAAAATAAAAACCAAAACCAAAAAAAAAACCACGCTGAATAAAAATCTTTAAAATTTACTGAAAATTCGGTGTCGATTTGAATTTTAATATCCAAATTTGTTATTGCTCATGGTCTTACGTAGCATAGACGCAAGTTATGTATGAAATTAGTGTAGTCACGCTCGATATAGATTTCAATTGCGATAGTCAAGCTATGGGCCTTCGTCAACGGATATTATACGAGATCGTATAATATGTGTGTTTTTATTTTATAAATTCGCTAGCATAGTATTATATCATACAATAATTACTTAGCGACGGCGATGCTGACAATTGAATTGCCAGATGTTAATTAGAAAAGTGTTTCATTTAGCTTATGAATTAACTCTAATATCCGAGGCGGCTGGCTTTTATGGTTGTATTAAATTAATTCTTAATTTATTGGCGGTTTAAATTCTTAACCCTTAACCGGCGTGTGTGTATGAAAACACTTATGAAAGTGGAAGAAGCAAAAGTTGTATGCCAGGATCGTAGCAAGTGGAAAGCCATAGTCTCTGCCTACCCCGATGGGAGACAGGCGTGACGATATATATATATATATATTAAATTCATGACACTTATTGAAGTTTTACAATAGAATTACACAAGACTATAAATCATAATTTTATCAATTAAAACTGAAGGTTAATATCGTCATTAATTACCGGTTTCTCTTGAAAATATTATTCACTACCACGATTTAGTATATTGTTATCCTGCTATTATTATAAACGCGAAAGTTTGTAAGAATTTATGTTTGACACTCTTTTACGCAAAATTTACTAAATGGATTTTGATGCAACTTTACAATAATATCATCATATATCATCAGAATAACACATACTTTTTATCCCGTGAACAAGTTCTTGTGGGAAACGGGATTTGGAAAATGCCGCCACGCGTGCGGAAGGAACCACGGGCGTCAACTAGTCTGTTTTAATGACAACCTCAGTCTGTCTAATTCAACACGGTAATGGGCACACCACCTATTACGTGGGACAGGAATACGCTCGGTGAAAAGTGCGCTTAAAATGCTTTTGGCACTCCTTCGGAGATTAGGCGTGATTGATAAACTTAAACTTAACTTAGTTTTAATGATATGCTCATTAAAACCAAGGACTAATCAATGACGTGATGTTCTATTTCTGACTCTATTCATAAACAGCAGAATTGGAGACGATGCGCCACAGAATAGTTAGCGTTGTGTGGTTGCCAGTCTTGCAGATTGACACTGATATTATACTCAAAAGGTGTATGTAACCGAGATTAACGCCTTTAGTGCCATAATGTCTACTTCCTAACATGCTTATTTCCCAAAAGGACCACATCCCAGAACGATCATTCCCCAAAACGGCCTCTTCTCGAAATTACTACTTTCTCAGATTGGCTACTTCCCAGATCCACTTACCAAAACGACCATTTCTCATTACAAGGAACGATTTAATCGAGAAAAATGAAATGATTTATTCATCACAGTACACCACCGTTCGCATATCATCTATACGTCGCACATCTCGTACTTCATCTATATTCACCTGTGTACACAGAACACATTTAGTTTCGTAACTTTTCATACTGCAAATTCGTCGCACTTCTGTAGAAGTGCTAACACGTGTGATGTTAACGGGATTCTGAGAGAATTAACATTTGGATTATAATTTGTTGGCAGACGTTAGTTGACATAACACTCGATTATTTCAGGATGTTGACACATTTGACCGTCTTTGTGGTCAATTATATAATAATGCTCTATAAGCTAGGACATTGTTAGTTTCATAAATTGATTTAGCTCGCTGTGATCCATAGAAATTAGTATTGGTAGTAGAAACGAAAAATATAGCCTATAATATAAAAAAATATAGCAAATATTTTTTATATTATACGCTTCCGTCGTCCCGCGGGCAATCTCGCGCCCTCGACTAGTTTACGACCGTGGGTGACCCCGCCCACAATGACCTTCTGGCGGCTGGCACTCCTTGTGTTCCGGGGTGCCTTCTAGTGCCCGCTCGATCGCTCTCCACCCCCTATGTTCTCAGAGGGACGTCGAGGACGGCTCGAAGCGGGCATAGGCTAATCTTCTCCACGACATCGTGTGGGGGGCAGCATATCAAGCACCCTGAGAACAGTCTGATACTGGAGCATTACCTTAGCCGGGTTGCCGTGAATAGCCTTTAGGGTGACAAATCAACATCGAGCTATGCTGCGCTGTACTGCGCTGTGTTATGTTTGGTCAACTCGCTCGTCTAATATTCTAATGAGGATACAAACAAACCATGCTGTGCTGCGCTGTGTTAGGCTACGTTCTGTTTAAAAACGCAGCAGTCTCGAGCGAGGCGCGGTTACCCGCCGTGCTGAGCCGCGCTGTCCTGCTGCACCTGTTGTAGAAACAACGAGGCGTAAAAGCACTCCACGAGTCAACAAAAAAAACACTAGTAGTAAAGAAACAATAATTGGATTTCTTACATTTCTGTTCAGAATACGAGTACACACATCCAACAACTTTAGGCGTGGCTATGTCTTGAAAACAGTTATCTTATCTAATCGCCGGCCTGCGGGCATGATGTCATTGGAAATAACAAATATAGGTACTCGTTATAAAACTCTTTTAGTCTTGTGTTCCAATGCAGTTTTGTGAAAAATTTACAGTGTTTTAAAGAAAACTTTCGTATTTGATTGGAAACGAATTACTTACGAGTGAAATTGAATAAGGTATTACATTATGTATGATTAAATTAGTACCTATTGTGGGTTTTTTCGATCAATTAGTACCGTTTTGTGTCTACAACTTCAAAAATTCGAATCACAAATAATAATAAAAAATAGATAGAATAATAGTAGAAGTTGTCTATGGTAGTAGGTATGTTTGTTTATAATGTTGTGTAACAGAACGAAACGGTCAACATTCGAAAAACGATCTCAGTTCTCAAGGTCTTTTACTCTTGTTGGACATTTTAAGAATTGATCATTCTGTGCCTAAAGTCTTTTTAATTTACATTGTATTATATCACGATATTTAATAAAGCCGGCTCTGCATAGAGAAAATGGTGCTACCTTTGCAGAATGTGGTTGATACGTCGGACTTGCAATAAAAATTTTGCGTGTTCAATCGTTATGTGTGCATTCCTAATATTTGGCAAACGAGTTGAGTTTAAATTGACAGACTTATTGCTTGAAGCCACTAGTTATAGTAGTTTTTAGGGTCAACAAGAAAATTATAGATTGTGGCAATTTACCCGCTGATCTTCAGATCTGTGGAACTGAAAACCCGAAAACATGGCACTAATGCACCTATTCCCCATGGTTAATTTATTATTTGTCTTGTTGCAGATAGTTGAGCGTGGCGTGGTGAGGTAGCCGTTGGTCGCGATGACGACCGACATATCGGTGTCCCGGTGGGACCCATCCATTGGCCACGGCCAGGAGATCATCGACGAGTTCGAGTACGATGGCGGCAATTCGTCGTCGAGGCTATTCGAACGATCACGCATCAAAGCGTTAGCAGGTAAATATTTTATTACCACTGGATATTTATTTATTGTCTTCACTCTGAATCCTTGGCAGTTAGAGAGAACAGATCCGCCAGGCTTCGCGATCCGTGCCTACTTCTTTGCCTTACTGCAGATTTAATATTCGTTTCATACATGTACGTCTGTAATTAGACTATTACCTATAATATAATCATAATATAACATATAAATGCGAATGTTTGTATGGATGTTTGTTACTCTTTCACGTAAAAACTACTGAATAGGTTTTAATGAAACTTTTCAATAATATAGCTTATACATCAGAATAACACATAGGCTATTTTTTATCCCGGGAACAAGTTCAGGTGGGAAACGGGCACGGGAAAACTTCTCTACGCGGGCGAAGCCGCGGGCGTCAACTAGTTATATCATATTTACTACAACTGCTACCGGTTTGCACCTATCAAAATATTATATTTCAATATCTAATATTATATTTTAATTTTCGGATTATCTTTGAAATGGATAAGATTCTCTTTTTATGGTGCCCTTATTAATTGTTTTACTAATGAAATAAAAATTTGTGCAATTCTAAATCGGTAGATGTCCAAGAAATAATATAGTTTCATGTTATCATTAGAGTACAAGTAAATTATGACGTAAACACGTTACTATTGGTGAACGAATATGTGTCAACTTGTTATCCGTTGGTAGGTCGATAAGATCCACTTAATTGATGTTGTAGAAATTTCAAAGTAGTACTTAGAACTGAGGAATCTTAGGAACAGTCTGGGCCATCAATTGAGTAGTTACGTTTACTTTGAAGAGCTACCCTAGTTTGGTCGACCTACGTTAATTTTTGTAGAAATCTAAGGTCCGTATTCCAGAACGTTTCTCAAAACATAATCAACGCTTGAGGCTAGTTTTTGCCTTGTAAAATCTACTATCAAGCGTCGATTGAGTATTGAGAAACGTTCTGGAATACGGCCCTAAAACTTTGATTTGTGCTGCTCTAAAGTGACAGCATGACTGTGCAATTTCTGATATAGCAACCTTCTATAACAGTGGGTCAATTTGCTCTTGAGTCTCTAAAACACTTCGCTATAGCTTTCCATCAACCTGACGATATCATATAGCATTCCATCAACCTGACGATATCAATTTGATGTTTTTCTAGACTGATTACGTTACCTTTAAGCAAACAGGTTGATATTGAGCTGCGGTTTAATTACTAATATAGTTAGTCGATGACCGGTAAACAAATTTATCAAATATTATCTGAAATAAGTATTAAATTAAACGCTACTTGGTAAAGTATTCGCTCAACCTTGACACAAGTTTACTGTGAGGAAATTATCATATTATAGTACAAAAATAACTCTATGTGTATTAATTCCGTTGTATAGAGTGAACATTATTTTAGTTTCCTCATAAATTACTGTTGTCATAAACCTTTGGCAAAAAATTATAAAGTTCAACTCGTGCTGTGAATGAACTATCAACAATATCTATTATTATTCGATATTTCACATCGTTATCGGTGTTATCTGTTATTCCAACCGAATCTTCTCTCGTGTCCAATCACAATTTAACATTTCACGGGTAACCATGCGACATGTTTGGTCAAAAAAGTCCGTGTTTTAAGTTTTAGTACATTACGGATGATGTGAAATACTTCTAGTTAGTGCAAGCTCGTACGCGTGTGCTAATAATTAAAACCTGCCCAAGAGTTGTCGACATCTGGTTCAACGGTATCGAATATCCTTGTCCAGTGGCTGTTGAATTTTGTCGCTCTAATTCTTCCCGTCTTTCGTCTGGTGTATTGGTTCAGTTGCTTCTCGTCGTTGGTGTCATGACATCCACAGAAGGATACGAGTTGATCAAAAAAGGAGTTGATATTGAAGTGCCCGGTTTAGATGTTTATTATGACAAAGTCGTGAGCGAACTTAGAGGTTGGTAGTGTTTTGTGTGATTGCAGTGTTTTTATAGTGTTGTATCTATTTTGGTTGCAAAGTGCAGCCAAAATGTTAATTTTTTAAGTGTTTCAGTTCTGTGCCAAGTGGTATAGTCAGTATTTAGTTGTAATATCTGAAAATTTGCTAGCAATGTGTAATACTGTATTAACTATTGCCTTATTTTTTTCTTTACTTGTGCTAGTTACGGCTAGCACAAGTAAAAGAAGGTTGAAGGTTGTAGAGATATTTGGGAGAGGTCTGTACTAGCACGCAGCCTAAATCGGTTGAGAAAGGGTTTTCCTTATTATCATATTGCAATATTGCCCTATTTTTGCATTTTCTACATACTATTAATTTCTTTAGCAAAATAACGAGGATACATAGTTTTGTTGTTAAAATTTTAGTATTTAAAAGTATGCGGTTATTATGAACCAATTAAATACAGTTAGTTAGTAGTTAGTTCCTGTGAATCACCCTTCACATCTAGGACTGTTTCGCTCTGCAGCGTGCGAATGCTATTCGATCCTCATCTCGAATTACACATATTATTTTCCGAACCCAACACCTTGGAAGACAATACTCCAGTAATGTACAATTGGAGTTATTACAATGTCGGCCGGCGGCGAGGTGGGTTGGCCTCGACCTCCGAAGACACCTCAGGCAAAGCCAGCCATCTGGTCGCCACGTCGCGGTCGCCCTCACTGGCGGTTAATGTGTTAACATTCCCTACTTTATTTTTCTTGTTTTTCCTTTTTATTTTTATGAGCGTTTATTATGTTCACTATTTTGTTAGTGGTTACTCAGGTCCGTTCAGCAATGTTAAACAGGCGGTACTAAATACTTGACCCAACTAAATTTTAGTTGAGAAAATCGAAAATGCTCAACTGCGTTCAAATTCATTGCTACCAAGTCTGAGAAACGGCCTGGTTTGTTGTACTTTTTAACAGTAATATGTAAGTATAAATGATTTTTTTCTTCAACAGACGAACGAGAAAGTGTACAGAAGAAAACCTTTCAAAAATGGGTGAACTCGCACTTGGTCCGCGTCGGGTGCCGTATCGGCGACCTGTACGTCGACATGCGCGATGGCAAGCAGCTTATTAAACTGCTCGAGGTGCTATCAGGTGAAAGATTGGTGAGTGTTCCATATCTCCATAACATCCACATTTACTTCTAAGCTCGCGATTACTTTTATTGAAGGAAATACATATATATGGTTCCCGCGCACCTCATGTTAGGGACTTCATTGGGGATTTTCTGCATAAAATTTTCCTAAGCACCTTGAAAACATTGCAAGTAAGTTGCGAAAGCTTACTTGCAATGTTGTAAGAGTTATGCAAATACGACGGGTGTAAGGGGCCCCACTAAGATCTTCGGTGCCCAAGTGACCTCTCCTGATAGAGGTGCTCGTGCAATTTAACAGACGTAGGCGCTCGTTACATGGTTGGGAGGTCAGACGGCAGTCGCTCCCAACAATACCGAAAATACTGATTATAACTGCTAAAGCTAAATAAAAGTACACCAGGATCCAAATCCAGGTAGGGTTTGGAAGTTTTTCAAAACCCCACAAATGGACATTTCAACACGGCAATGGGCTCACTACCTGTTAAGTGCCACAAAAATGCATACGGTGAAATACAGTATGCCTCTGCCTTCCCCATCGGGGATAAAGGCGTGACAATATGTATGTGTGTAAAATACCACAGCGTAGATATTTAACTGTCGAGATTTTAAAATATTTGTACAGTACGCTGCTATGAAAAGCTCCTAAACATATTTGTTGAATACAAATATAATTGAATTTATGTATTAGTCTTGCTACTAGTCGTCTTATACTTATTATTAATCGTTATGGGCGATTGCTGATATTAATGACTACCTAACAGTATTATTATTTGTTTATTTGTTTGCGTATTATTCAAACTAGACTTCATTTAGACTTTCTAGAGTTATTAGCAGTTAAAACCCGGTGGGTGCTGCAAATATTTATTTTTGATAATATATAAATAAATATTTTTAAAATTATCAAAAGCTTTAGTTTGTACTGTCCTGGACAAACGAGACTTCTTAAATGTTTCTCTTCCACTTCTGTCTCGCACCACGTCGAATCAGCATTCTGGGTAAAAACAAAAATTGTACCTATTAATAATATTTTGATGATAATGGAACCGCTAAGAAAGGAAAGAAAGGAAACTCTAAGAATCGCATTGCATACCTATATCAATTCACATGAAGCGACACTTAACAATATAGATTAATACAACCTTTCATGCAACATTGATAGCTTTACAACCACGTGAATAGTACTTTGCTGGGCCGATAACAAAACTAAGTAGACTGATGTATAAAACTAGTATAGTGGTTTTTATACGTGACTATTGACTACATTTTATGATTATGCTTTACTGTTTTCACTGCAGTGCAAGGGCCTACTTTAGCCGCGTTCCACTTTTCTTAGACTTGGCTACTATATTTTTATTGATTCGTGATTTGAGCTTATCTTTGTAACTTTCTGAGCTTTCCCTTCTAGGTAAACTGAGAAAAGAGACTGCACTTTGCTTCTGTCTTTCTCTGTCTCTTTACACTCATCTACCGTCTTTAATCTTTTGCGTATATTCTTTGTCTTGCTTCTTTTTGAAAAAGCATCAAATTGAACGATGCAGCTTCTGCGCAAGCCGTTTATATTGACGTAACCTTTAGCCATTGCCATTAGTGATATCTGTTGCTTATTACAGTCAGTTTCAGCTAACCTGTTTTTATGAACCAAACATACTTCTATTATAATAAAGTCTTAAGCGAGGGCGCCGAGATGCAATCAGGGTTAATCCTGTGTTAGCACTTGGGTGGTATTTATAGCTACAGTTGCCTATAATACGGCTAGATTTATACTATCAAGTTCAATTTATAGATATTTATAGATATTTTTTAGGGTTCCGTAGCTCAAAAGGTTAAAAAAGGACCCTTATAAGATCACTTTCCTGTCTGTCTGTCTGTCCGTCCGTGTGTCATCATCGATTTTCTCAGGAACGGGTCTACCTGTGATAAACTGATCTCAGTTATGTATAGAATGAAAACAAGCAGAAACATTCTCCTTTATTTAGGATACTTATATTGTAAAGTTAATGCTCTTTGATGCCAATGTCTTTCAAAAGTTCGTGAGAGTATAAAAAGCAAACAATAGCGTCGGCTTTGCAAAACCGGACTTTACACAGACATTGCTACGTCGTCGTTGGCCAAACGTTGAAATGTAATTGAAATTCCAGGACGGGTTATTTTTTCTCTGTAAATAGCACGCGTACCATAACTTCTATACTATATTTTATTACAGTCATCGTTTTAGTAATGATGATGCTTTATAGATTGTATGATTGTGAATTTTTCAGAGATTCGAAACCAAAATAATACTACCTACTATATTTTTTCGACTTTTTAGGCAAAAGAAAAGAAAATAAGCGCTCGCAGCCCCGCTAACTCTGTGTTCTGTAACTTTCGCTGTTAATAGCCCACGGATGGGTGACCGCATTGTTGCATTTCTATACACGAGCGTTTCCGTGCTTCGGAAGGCACGTTAAGCCGTTGGTGCCTTCCGAAGCACGAAAACGCTCGCAAATGTAAATGCCACAAAGTGGTCACACATCCGAGGACCAGCCATAGTGAAAGTTGCGTAACTCAGTGATCGTTTACAGAACACTGAGACCGCGGGGCCACGAGCGCTTCACGACGTATTTTACAGTAATTATTAAAGGAAAAAATATTGTAAACCGCATAATAAATGTTACTTTATGTATATTTTAAAAATTTCTTATACCGTCCCGTAAAATGAAAAATATCTGAATGTGTCACTGTCACATGTGTGTTGTCTATATTATTGAAGACTGTGTTATTTGTAATCACAAATCAAATTGCTGAAATTTCCACATTGCTGAAACATCGGCGACGACGTGTTTGAAATTGAAGCGAGTTGCAATATGTTTTGCACGTATTAAACTATTAAATTATCACTCATTTTGATATTTATTAAATGTAAAATGTAAAATAATGCTAATTTAAGGTCGGTCACTGAAGAAATGTCCAAAGATTATAATGATTCGACTTCGAAATCTGCGTCTCGACTGCTACCAACCATTCGAAGCAACTCGAGTGGCTTCCCTTCGAGAAAAGTCGAGTTCGAGATTTGCAGAATAGCTAAACGTCAATAAAACTCGAATAAAGTTCGAATTCGAGATTTATCTCGGAATCGAGACTGTTTCGAAGGCATGAGAATTGCGGCCCTGAATAGAGACCATTTCTGACGTAGTACATACATCATGTGGCCCTCAGCTGTCATCATTGTAATGTCTGCGGCGTGTACCGCTGTTTGATATAACCCTGAGGATGACGCTAATGGTTATAGCGCGAATATATTGCTACGTTTATAATAAATCTGGATTCTTACTGTCAAAGTTAGGTACTCACACGTATAAAGATTACCTATTTATGTACAAACTTCAATGATCATGCAAAGAAAACAAAATCTATACTTATTAGCTGAGCCACGCCGCTACACTCGTGGCGTACTTCGAAACCCCTGGCTTTTAGTTCCATCATTTTTTAATTTATCATGATATATGAAAATTTACCCGATTTCTTGACATACATTATTTACTGCTCCGCTCTCCTGGGCAGTAGCGTTGAGCTTTCCTCGATTAATTGGCTATCTAACTCACAATTTTTTTTTCAATTTGATCCAGCAGTTCATGAGATTAGATCTTCAACCAAACAAACAAACCCTTCAGCTTAATAGAGTAGAACTTAAATAAATCTCTTCCTGTAGACCTGACATCTTTTACAGACCTAAAAATTTTAATTCAGTTTTTCACTCTTTATTACTTTTTGTTTTTTTAAATTTAAAGTGTTAAAATGAAAGTGTTAATTTTTTTCAGCCTTGAGTTTTATTCAACTAGCGTCTTTTGACAAACCAGACGTTTTACCAACTAGGCTATCGATACCCACTCGATATTGACGAATTAATCCACCTCTTTTTGCTTAAGGCGACTTAATTTTTTTTTTACATGTACAGCCACGTCCAACAAAAGGCAAGATGCGTATCCACTGTCTCGAGAACGTGGATAAAGCGCTGCAGTTCTTGCGTGAGCAACGCGTGCACTTGGAGAACATGGGCTCTCACGACATTGTCGACGGCAACCCGAGGCTCAGTCTTGGTCTCATATGGACTATCATCCTTCGATTCCAGGTACACTTATTTAATTTTTTGTTGTCATAATTTATGTTTTGGGTAATGGTATGGTATTTAAATCTGTTTAGCAATCTTGTTCACACACAATCTTGAACTTTCCAACGAACATTTGACAACTCATCCGTGCGTCAATTTGATTCGAAAACGTGCTTCACAGAGCCTATGTTACAATGGTACTAACTAAGCAAAGTATATATTCACTACATGACCCCCACAGCTTCGCCTGTGGAATATTTCAACCTCCCGTCGCACCTATTTAATCCCGTCGCTTATAAATTCTACAATGATGCATATTTGCCTGATTTGTCGACATTTATGACTACTGCTATGTTGTACCAGTGTAGTAGCGTAATGATATATAGCCTATAGCCTTCCTCTATAAATGGGCTGTCTAACACAAATAGGCTTTTTTCAAATCCGACCAGTAGTTCTTGAGATTAGCGCGTTCAACCAAACAAACTCTTCAGCTTTATAATATTAGTATAGATAATCTTATATAATTTTGAATCGTATTTTCCAAGTTTATTTTACAAACGGTTGTGTATAAGGGGGTGTTTGAAGAATAATATATAATACTATTATGGTCATTCACTAATTTTAACAGACTCAATCGATTCGACTTTAAATATGATTTATAATATCCTCGTGTAATGTAAAATGGAGGAGATTTCAATACTTATATTAATAATCGCAAACCGCAGGATACTTTTAATTAGAGAAAATGGTTCTACTCATATGGGGAAGGAAATACATTGTAAAATATATTAATCACAGTATATTGTTAAAACTTACCTCTTATAATGGAAATCTGCAATAGTAAATACAAATTGTATAAAAAGTTCTTCTATTAAGCCTTACACCCAGCTTACCAACCGACAAATCTATGGGGTATGCTATATAACTGTGCTGGTCGCCACAAAGTCTTCGACACGCGGGCAGAGCCGCGGGCATCAGCTAGTGTATTACATGGCCGTATTTGTTGCCATTTTCGGGAATATTAGGGTATATGGATAATAATATATGTATATGGATAATAATTTATTCCCATTTCAGATTCAAGACATCACTATCGAAGAAACTGACAATAAAGAGACAAAATCCGCCAAGGATGCTTTACTATTATGGTGTCAAATGAAGACGGCCGGCTACAACAACGTGAATGTACGCAACTTCACGACCTCCTGGCGTGACGGGTTGGCGTTCAACGCCATCATCCACAAGCATAGACCCGACTTGATACAGTTCGAGAAACTGCATAGGAGTAATCCCATACATAATTTGAATAATGCCTTCAATGTTGCTGAGGACAAGCTTGGGCTTACGAAGCTATTGGATGCCGAAGGTGAGAGCTTTAAATTCAAACATACAGACAACCACTCTTAGCCCGTTATTGCCACATACATTTTACCCCATGCAGATGATATTGACCTGACAGGACTCATAATACTAATCATAAGTGCATCATGTTCCTGTAGCATGTCTAAAATATCTTATTTTTGTGTTATCTTTATAACGGTTACTGTATAATGGAAATGTAAAAAATACGCAGATAGATTCTTACGTTTTTGCCATTTCCGAGAATTACATTTGAGTGTAGGATGAATTACGTATAATGTTAAAAGTAAATTATTTCAGTGTTTTACACATGATATAATATACGAAATAGGATATTTGCAATAATATCGTGACGCTTACGAGTCCCTTGTAATAATTTGATTATGTAACTCCCATGACAACTATGTCAAGTGCCTACTCTTATGGTCATCTCGAACTGAATATGAATTATAGCCAATTTCGAAATGTTATTGTCTAAATCTCATCCACTCCCGACTACTGACCTTTGCTTGACATCGAGTCTAAACTTTATGTTTTTAGCTTCCAAACCCAGCTTGGTTTTGAAGCTGCACTTTTACTGCCTGATAGGAGCAGCTAAAGTTTGTTTGTTCGGCATTTTTGTAAGCGACTGCCGTCTGACCTTTAAATTCCGCCTGCGTTGTTCGGTTGGTCAGCAGGTGCACCGCTAGCAGGTGTGGTCGCTTCTGCCCTGGAGGTATCGTATCCGAATACCCCTTTGTTGACATCCAGTCATCATGATTCTCCGAGCGTCTGTCCCAGTCGCGTAATTTCCTACTTCTGTTCCTCGACTCTGCACTGTCATTGGCATCATCTGTAGTCGAAACATTGGCAAGTATTGACATGTTTACTGCTTTACGACGTCAAGCTAGCACTTCTTGGGTTTTCATTCTCCTTTTTTGAAATCGCGTAATGAAATTCTACTATTATTTTAGTAACAGACTTTGTAATTATTATTCCTCGTTTTTCTAGATATCGCTGTCGACCATCCCGATGAGAAGTCAATCATTACGTATGTGGTGACATACTACCATTACTTCAGCAAGATGAAGCAGGAGACAGTGCAGGGCAAGAGGATCGGCAAGGTTGTTGGCATTGCTATGGAGAATGACAAGATGATGCATGAATACGAGTCACTCACTAGGTATAATATTTTTCATAATTATTTAGTAAGTATTGCAATCTTTTAAATGGTTAGGGATACTTCAAGATGAGCATCAGTTGGCCAGGAAGCCAGGTTGATTGGTAAACAGACTCAGACTTAGTCGAGAAAGATTACCGTCAGACAAAAAAGATGGCGTGTGTTTTGAAGAGCTTTAGCTTTAACTTAATTCAACCATCTCTTCTCTCATACAGCGGAAAGAATCTTGGGCAGAACCGAACGATTCCAAATACAGTTTCGATCTCATCCCAATTGCGCCTCGCGGCGCCCGTTGTCCGCTTTCCTACTTTTTCTCCTCCATTTCGCGTCCTGTAGTAATACCATTGTAATTCTCTTTGATATTAAATCAACATATTTTTTTATCATTAAACTAATATGTTGACGAATATTTCAGTGACCTGCTACAATGGATCGAACGCACGATCGAAGCTTTGGGCGACAGAACATTTGCCAACTCTCTGGAGGGTGTGCGCCAACAACTGATACAGTTCGCCAACTATCGTACTGTGGAGAAACCGCCCAAGTAAGTATAGTAAACAACATGAACTTAAAGCTCTTGTTCCCTATTATTATTCTCTTAAAAACTTGATAACTCAAAAAATAAAACAAAGCTTTGGCGATTTCTGTCATTTCTAATGCACACCTTAATAAAATAGTCCAATAAACTTTTGTGATTCCCACATGAAATGGGATCAAATGTCCCAAAAAATTTTTTCCGTATTATTTTACCTTTTTCCCTAAAAAACAGAGTTAAAACAGTTCAAACTAAATTAAAAATAACGGATGGTGTCCTAAAACTGTTTTCCCGTGTTAACACATCTTACTTTCTGCGAAGAAACGCTAAGGTATGTTAAACCCATAAGAATGTATGTTTTCTCTTTCACACTAAATCTACCGAATGGATTTTGATGACTCTTTACAGCTGAATAATCGTCATAACATTTGAATAACACAGGCTACTTTTTATCCCGGGAACAAGTTCTTGTGGGTAATGGGATCGGAAAATCTTCACCTTGTGGGACATTATTAAAAAAATCTAACAACTAAATGGTCTTTCCACAGGTTTGTAGAGAAAGGCAACCTAGAAGTGCTACTGTTCACGCTACAGTCGCGCATGCGCGCCGCCAACCAGAAACCTTACACTCCTCGTGAGGGCAAAATGATCCACGACATCAACCGCGCCTGGGAACGCCTGGAGAAGTCCGAACACGAGAGAGAACTGGCTCTCCGGGAAGAGCTCATCAGACAGGAGAAACTTGAGCAGTTGGCTGCAAGGTGAGAGAACTTTTTAAATGTGGATATCTCTCATGGATACTATGCTGGACTCCTACTGACTAAAATATTACTGATGATCTACTGACTTACAGCTGTCTATGACTGGGGGCCCCGGGTGAGCCCTCCGTAAAATAACCCCTAAGGCTCCCGACTTAGGTTACTTGAGTAATTAATATTTTCAATTTTGAAATAATTTTACAGTAATTTTATTTTCATTAATTCCTCACGTTGGGTGAAGAGATCCAACATTAACATTTAAAAGTAGCGGTGTGATATATTACAACTTACAATACATATATGTCTTCATATTTTGTATCTTTTAAGTGTATTATAACTATTTATTAATGCGGTTACTTATATTAACGTCCAAAGGAGTAAGTAGGCAGAGGGATATTATATGATCATACAGTATATTTATTACCACATAATAAGTGAGTGTCGAAACGTATCGAAATCCCCAAGAATTTTATACCGGACTCGAACTGACTAATACCACAGAGTCTCTACCTATCTATCTGGTGCTGGGCTGCCCGTTTAACTCCTAAAAGAGAGACATAGTTTCAACTTGGCTATCCATAGTCAAGTTGAAACTATCCGAGACCGGTTGTGATCTGCTGTTCAAATTCTCCAGAAAGTTCCAACTTGGCTTAATAAATCATATTAATTTAAATTTAAAACAAACCTTAAAAAATATTTGTTCATAGATTCAACCGCAAAGCCCAGATGCGTGAGACATGGCTGTCGGAGAACCAACGGCTAGTCAGCCAGGACAACTTCGGATTTGACTTGGCAGCTGTAGAGGCGGCCGCGAAGAAACACGAGGCCATTGAAACTGATATCTTCGCGTATGAGGAACGTGTGCAAGCCGTTGTGGCTGTTTGCTCCGAGTTAGATGCTGAGAAGTAAGTGGTTTTTCTGTAAATTTGGTTGAGGTTTTATTATCACCATCAACATATACAAGAATCTGTGTGTGACTGCCTCTGTGGCACGGTGGTTGTGGATTTGATTCCCATCCAGGATAAAACTTTGTGTGATAAGCATGATGGTTTATTCTGTGTCTGGGTGTTATTTATCTATAATATGTGTGTTTTGAAATATTTAACCTTTATCAATCCACATTATGAAACTTTCCCCCCTACCCCTTACTGTGTAGTCATAATAATCATTCACATCAATGTTTGACTGCCTCTGTGGCGCGGTGGGAGTGTATCCGACTGCTACGCAAGAGGTCGTGGGTTCGAATCCCACCCAGGATAAAACTTTGTGTGATGAGCATGATGGTTTATTCTGTGTCTGGGTGTTATTTATCTATAATATGTATGTATTTAGAAATATATAAGTATGTTTATCAGTTATCTGGTTACCATAGTACAAGCTCTGCTTAATTTGGAATCAGATGCCGTCGTGTGAGTTGTCCCAACTATATTTATTTATTTTTTTATTTTTAATTGTTCAAGCTGTGCATTGAAGAAATAGTCAATCATGAACAACATCCTGACTTCCATACTAATTATACTGTATGGGACAGTGTCTCTGTTTGTTCCTCGGTCACACAGTGTAAAGGAATCAATTGATTGCTATTGTAATTTTGTAAAGTGGCAAATGCTTGCCTCTGAAGAATTTCTCATTCCAATAGGAAACTCATTTTTGCGGGCGTCCTCAATGGGTCCTACAAACGATTTTTATTTTAAATGCCACATAAATCTACAAAAAAATACAAGAAAACGGTGTTTTAATCTATAATATTTCAAAAAATGGCTGAAATATTTACGATCAAAGTGCGTATAACGCGGGTGACCGCAAACTGCTGCTCTACTACTGCTCATTCGACAGTCACGCTCTCGTTCGCACCTGAACGCCGAGCCGCGCCTTATCGCAGTCTTTGCGAGGCTGTGACGTCATAATGGGCGCGCCTAATCTCGGAAATACAAAAAAGAACTAAAACTTCTCGTCTTTGTAACTTCGGAAATACTGCATGTATTGAAGTGAAATAAAAACTAATGTAATGTAAATGAGCTACACTCCAATTTTAGCAGTATTTCGCAGTAATATTTTGACACTTTTGTGTTCTCCATTAATGTAATAATTATATTGTAGAATAATCATCATCAAATCAACTTATTGACGGTTACTGCTGAAAATTTAACAAGAATCGTAGCATTCGTAATATCAACATGTGTTCTGTGTCACCCAGCTACCATGACATGGAGCGTGTGTGTGCTCGCCGTGACAACGTGCTTCGCCTATGGGCCTACCTGATCGAATTGCTCCGAGCTCGTCGCTCCAGGCTTGAACTGTCTCTGCAACTTCAACAGAACTTCCAGGTAAACATTTTTTTATACCACTGAGGTAGCATAGAAGTAAGACCCACCTGATGGAAAGAGGTCACCGTAGCCTACACCAGAGCAACACCAAAGTTGCAGCACTCGCGGTTTGCTTAAACTAATTTAATCGGTCGGTCTTATGTAGCGGAAATCCATCGTAGAACTATAATAAAGGAGGGGAGGAGGATTCCATCACACACCCTCGATTCAAGTCAAGGATAACCTCTACAAATTGTAACGGAGGAATGACGAACCGAACTCTTTAAGGAAAGTGATGTAGGACAGGTTATAGGTAACCTTACCTTCCAAATTGTTAACAATGTACAATACTCCGCTATACAACATAACATTTACTCGGCAGGTGTTTCACCTACATACGTTGTCTCTGAATCTTCAAGAGTGCTTGCCATAAAATATAATTTTCTGCTCCCCTCCTTTATTATCGCTCTTCGAAGTAAACACTATTCCCTAGATTTTTAGGTGTAAGGACCCCATCAACATCTCTGGGTCACAAGACCTGCACGTGGTTCACCTGCCGATCAACTCAGAATGTGCCAGATAAAACATTTTTTTTTTGGATTAGGGCAATATTAACATGCAGCCGAAGAAAGCTCCGCCTTATGTAACCCAGAACTTATTAAATATTTACAAAACTGGTAATTTTGCAATCTGTCCCCATGACAGGAAATGCTGTACATCTTGGATTCTATGGAGGAGATCAAGATGCGTCTCCTGACCGATGACTACGGCAAACATCTGATGGGCGTCGAGGACCTACTGCAGAAGCACGCCCTCGTAGAGGCAGATATCAACGTGCTTGGTGAACGAGTCAAGGTTTGTTAATTAGTATTTCAAAACCGTGAAGGCGTAACTTAGGTATTTATTAACTTAGAAAATACAGATAGGTAGAAAACTGCAAAAGAATAAGTTAAAAATAAATAAAATATAATAATAATAATACCAGTTGAATAACAAAAAAATATTAATTTATTTACAACTAGTTGTCGCCCGCTTTCCCGTTTCCGTTTACCACAGGAACTTGTTCCCGGGATAAAAAGTGGCCTGTGTTTTTCTGATATGTAAGCTATATTATTTTAAAGTTTCATCAAAATCCATTCAATATATTTTGCGTGAAAGAGTAAACATGTATAGCGATAGGTATGGTTTGTCGTAAATATAATTTTAAATTTATGAGGTCATCGTCAGATTTTTTATTGCATAGACTATAAACGCGCTTACTACATTCTAACTACGTTGAAGCGCTCGTGGCGCCGCGGACTCAGTGTTCTGTAAACGATGGCTGATCCTCGGATGGGTGACCACTTTGTGGCATTTACATTTGCGAGCATTACCGTGCTTCGGAAGGCACGTAAAGCCGTTGGTCCCGGTTGCCAGTAACATGGCAATCGTTAAGTCAAGTTGAAGGCCTTATCTTGCCTTGAAAATTTTCAACAGCAGGTACTCACAACTTGCGTCTGTCTATTTCAACACGGCAATGGGCTCACCACCTATTACGTGAAACAAACATGTATACGGTGAAATGTGGGCGTATAGTATGCCTCTGCCACACCTTCGGTGATAAGGCGTGATAGATAAAAAAAAACATTCTAGATCTTTCCAAACGATATTAAAAATATGTGATTTATTTCTCAGGTGGTAGTGGGTCAATCACAACGGTTCCTGGAACAAGAGGAAAGCGGGTACCGACCATGCGACCCCGCCATCACAGTCGAACGCATTCAACAACTCGAGAATGCGTACGCTGAACTTGTGCATCTCGCCGTTGAACGAAGGTCAGTAATATTTCTATTAAGTTTTAAGACAATGGGGAAGAAACTGACAAGAATACGATTTAATCCAAACCTTAAAATTAATGTAATAACCTTAAGATTGGAAATACCAAAACAAAGACAAGTACGGGTGAGCATCGGGCGGCAAACTATAGAACTGTAATAATGAGCTACAACTTATTTTCTAAAGATGAACGTGACTCACTGTTGAACGAGTACAAACAATTTTGTCAAAACCTAATTCAGAAACGTCCAAAAAACTCTGTCATTTAGCTACGGTCGCGGTCATTCCACAGTGAATCAATATATTGTACCTACTAATTTGATTTTAATGGTAGCAATGTTAAAAGAGGTACGATGAGGCTGACATGTCCATGTTGAATAAAAGTCCCTTTAAAAAAAAATAAAGATAAAAAAAACTAATTTTCTAACTAAATAACTCTCTTCGCGCTGTAACCCTGATGAGGTAGTCAGGCCAGGCTTAGGGTTCGTGTGTTTTCCCCCAAAGAAGCGGGATAACACCCGAACCCTAGGTGAGGCTGCGGTGGTAGCCAAAGTCTGCCGGGAGTACTGGGACATCTTTCCGTGGAGTTACCCGGGGCGTCCGGCAATAGACAGATAGGCAGGTACCGTGTGGTTTTAGTCGGTACGACTCCGGCATGATCACGTAAAAAAAAAGAGGCCAGGCTTAGCGATGAATTATTCATGCATACTTCTTTCGCTTCTTGCAGGTTCATTAATCTATTCATACATGCACGTCTGAGTTTTACGTGCACGTCCGAATTACCTTGGACATTTCCGTATAAAAGCAATCTGCTCACATGGTCTTCGTATGTCTCGGTCTACCCTAACTCCTGCCCTCTACTTTCGCACAATAAATAATCTTCGTCAATCGTTCCTTACTGTATTGTTGGACGTGTCCAAACCAACGGAGCACGCCCTTTTCAAGTTTGCAACACCAGAGATGCGCCACTTGCGCTGCCGACCCTGTAAAAACTTTAATACAAACCTGCCATATTGAGTATTACTTGTTTACTTATAATATTAGCAGGATAATGGAGGCTTAAACGTACCTACGTGTTCAGAAATTTGTTTTATGTTGCGTAACAGAAAGCGTTTGGAAGACAGCCGTAAACTGTGGCAGTTCTACTGGGATATGGCGGACGAAGAGAACTGGATCAAGGAGAAGGAACAAATTGTCTCCGTCGATGACATTGGACACGATCTCACTACTGGTTGGTATTTAGATTACAGGTTTAAGGGTTCGAAAAGAATCTTGAAGTCGACAATGATGTAGAATAATACATTTTCATTCATTCATTCATTCAATTCATTCTCTCATTATTAAAAATTAATATTGATTATATAGAGAATTAATAAGAAATATCGATTAATTCTATATTGCGAAAATAAGTAAGAAAACGATTAATTCTATATTGCGAAAATAAGTAAAAAATTAAGAAAGATTCTGCAATTGATTTATTTAAGTGGTCGTAGTTTAGTGGTTAAGGTGTCGAACTCATTCTCGCGACCTGACTTCCATACCCGGCCATTACATTACCAATTTTCATGGCTTTGCTTAGGTTTTTGGGGACATTAGAAAATATGCTTACAATAGTCTAAAAAAAATATATCATACAAGTTTTTACTTGTTTTTCAGCCTTCTTAATTACAATTGCTGATATATTATAATCGCTATTCACCCACAATTCATAGCTGTGTTATGGCTGCTAATTGCTCATCATTTCCGAATGATTGTAAGTTTGCAGTCTAACGAATGCGTTGTGTTACAGTGTACTTGTTGATATCGAAACATAAGGCACTGGAAGCGGACGTGCAGGCTCACGACGTACAACTGATGGCCGTAGCCGCTGTAGGGGATGAACTCATCTCGCAAGGACATTTCGGCGCTGATAGGATTCAGGTAATATATCTACTAATTACTGGGGTGTAAGGGGCCCAACAAGTCTCTAGGACATTGTTGTAATTATTTTATGGCCTGGTTACTAAGACTTTTTAGCCATATCTTAATTCATATTTCTTTAATCTTTTTTCTTATTATCTAAAATGTCACCGTCCTCTACGTCTTAGTCTCTACGTCGTATTCCAGAACGTTTCTCAATACTCAATTGACTCTTGAGAGTTGATCTTATAAGGTAAAAACTAGCCTCAAGCGTTGATTGAGTATTAAGAAACATTCTGGAATATGGACCGTAGTCAAGTCTTGTTTTAAGTCAAGGTCAGTCTCACGCCAGTATAATGGTGGTTGTTATGATGAGGTTTTCAGTGGATTTTACGCGGCAAGATAGCATTTCACTACATATATCATTGTCTTTTACTATAGCGCGTTAACACAATTTTATGTCCAAGAAACCACCACTCCTGCACATAAAACAAGATAAATGCACTAGCTTTAGAAAATAATATGCAGCAAGCGTACGCCTTTGTCAAATTTCCCGCGTAGAACTGGAAGGAGCCCTGGAACTCAAGGGACCTCACCTGCTAGAGTGGTACTTGCTGATTGACAATGGATGAGGCAACGACTTAGACGCAGTCGTTCCCAACAATATCGAAACTCAAAAACCCAAATGATAGCTGCTCCTAGCAACAAATAAAAGTAGACCCCCTATACAAATCCAGGTAAGGTTTGAAAGTGTCCGACACAAAGAGAGGATCCTCCAACCAGGCAAGGTGATCACCCCTGGCGGTTCGCGGCCCAACTGTTGATATTGGGCTGTTGCATACATCATTCTTCAGCACGAAAAGTCTCATAGCGCGATGTACGATTTTTAGTATCGAAGTAGTTCAATATCTCTTTGCTATGTGGCGCTGGTCACCACACCTGAGGTTCCAAGCCTGGGGACCACTTTTTAGTTAGACTTTTATATTTCGGCACTGTTAGGAGTGACCTCCGTCTGACCTTTTAACCCTGTAAAGGTGCTTGCATAGTTTGTTAGTGAACCAGTGCACCGCTAGCAGGAGATATTTGGCCCAAAATTTGGGGGCCCTTACTTTCTTAGTAAGCTGTCATGTAAAGGATTTTTTGTATTGTACGTCAGGACCGTCTCCGTGACATTCTGTCGCAATGGAACCACCTACTGGACTTGGTGTCTCTGCGCAAGAACCGCCTCGACGCTGCGGTACGTTATCATCAACTGTTCGCCGACGCAGACGACATCGATAACTGGATGTTGGATACATTGCGGTAAGTTTTTAAGACTAGTAGATGACTCATCTTGAACAAAAACACTTGTACTGTTCCACTTATTTATTATTTTAACATGACCGGTTTTGCCATCGGTTTCGTTTATAAAATATGTGCTAACCTTTGAAAATTCCGTAAGGCGAAACCGGTTAGTTTAAAATAATAAATAAGTGGAACAGTACAAGTGTTTTAGTTCAAGATGTGTAGCAAGTTCCACCAAGTGCCATCAATCAACAGTGTAAACAGTAGTAGATGTCTGTTTTAAAGTTTAAATTAAATGCATTGATTATATAAAAGCAAATTACTTTATACACTTCTTCTCCATATCAAATGTTTAAAATTTTACATTACATCTATCCGTTCGTGTGATTTTTTATAAAAAAAAGGTACTTAGGTTTCGCTTCACGTATTATTATAGAGCTTTATACGATTATAAACTTAGAAATGTTCTCACATTCAATTCATTTAGTTCAAAAAACTAGACATAACGAACCCAGTTCAGATAAATATGTACAATTGATAATAAAAGTAAAAGTAACATACACAATTTTAGCGTTGCACCCACACCTTGGCAAAATAGTCTTGAAACCACATGTCCATAAATCTGTCCCTCTCTGTTTAAGAAGTCAAACCTATTTGAAACTTTTTGTTATTATATTTATTGCTCAATGTTCTAAATAGTGACCTAACACTAATGATCATAGAAACTTAACTAACTGTCTTCACGCTGTATCCCTGACGGGGTAGTCAGAGAGGACAGATCGCAAGGCTTCAAGATCCATGCATACTTCTTTCGCTTCTTGCAGATTCATCAATCGCTTCATACATGCACGAAATTTACTTTAATTAAGTTTTATTTTTACTGGAATTTCGTCTAATCGATTTATTTTGTTTGTCAGATTGGTCTCGTCCGAGGACACCGGTGTGGACGAAGCTCAGGTGCAAAGCTTGTTGAAGAAACACAAGGACGTTACCGACGAGCTCAAGAATTATGCCAACATCATACAACAACTGAAACAACAGGCGAGTTATTACAGTACTAGCTCTTATCTACGACTTTGTTCGTCTTTATATAGATAATAGTTGACGCCCGAACGCGTGGTGAAGTATTCCTGTTCCCGTTTCCCACAAGAACTTGTTTCCGGGATAAAATGTGTTATTCTGATGTCTAAGCATTATTGTAAAGTTTCATCAAAATGCCATTCAGTAGATTTTGCGTGAAAGAGTAAGAAACATCCATCCATACTTATAAACTTTCGCGTTTATAATATTAGTAGGATTCCGCCATTTAGTTTTGACCAAAAAGTAGCAGCTATAATATATTTGCAGAAGTAACACATAATCAGTTCAAACGTTGAGCTCTTACATTAATGGTACAAAAACATAGATATGTTATGTAAAACGGCTATATATATAAATTGACTATATACAAAAAAATTGTTTTTGTGAGAAATATATCGCATTCGTCTCGTTATACGTACTGCATTTCAGTTTAAAAAAAAGGTGTACTTATGTCCAGCGTTAGAAGATATACTGCCTTAGTCTAACAGGAATGATAAATTAGTAAGAAAAAAACATCAAAAGAATGAAAACTACTTTGAATGTAGTTATATGTTGTCATGGAAACACTTATCAGCTAACTTCATGGAGTCGGTTTATCGTGGCGGTCTGCGCGCGCATTTTTAAAAAATACTCTCATCAATTTTCCCTAACGCGCCAAAAGAAATATAACTTAAAAAAAAAAGATAAATGCTTGAATATAATTTCTTTGGACCTGAAAGTGCAACAAGCAAACATGTATTTTGTATCCGCCTGTAAATCCCTGCTTCCAAGTCGTTATCGCTATAAATTTTATATTCCCAAGCTAAATAAAACATAACTGTTCAGGCTCAAGAGCTGTCCCCAGTGGACGCCAACAGCGCCGAAGTCCGTGACCGACTGTCGGCCATCGACGCTCGTCACGGTGAGTTGGCCGAACTCGCTCGACTACGTAAACAGCGTTTGTTAGACGCGCTGTCGTTGTTCAAGCTTTTGGCCGAAGCCGACGCCGCCGACCAATGGATCGCCGAAAAGGATCGCATGCTCGACACTATGCTGCCGCCCAAGGATATCGATGACGTTGAGATAATGAAGCATAGGTATAGTAATTTCTTTCCTTCTTATCTTACAGGATATGAAATATAACGTGTAAAGGTTCCTAGGTAAAGCTCAGGGTCTTTCGTTTTAAGGGTGTACCATGTTCCTTAGCTACACAGCTGAGGGGATGCAGTCTGGTTTTAGTCGTTAACTCCCAGGAGAGCAAGAGGAGAGAAAACTAAAAGGATTTTCCAAATTAATTTTAAATGGATGTATTTCAACCTGATACAAAATTCTGAGGCAATAAGTCACACTATTTTGAAAGTTTGTTGAAAATATTGTGGAACATTTTTTTTTGTGATAAGACAGTATTCATGTAATTCCATAATTACTGAATAAATCAAACATTATGCCCCGGAATATAAAATAGACCTAATTTGCAAATATTAGAGCTTAATAACGATTGCAATATATTATTATTATGCATAAATAATTTTTACAATATTTTTATTTTCAACAAGATCACCAATTAATATCATTATTATATTTCAGATACGATGGCTTCGACAAGGAAATGAACGCGAATGCGTCTCGCGTGGCAGTCGTCAATCAATTGGCTCGGCAATTGATTCATGTGGAACATCCTGAGGCCGCCAAGATACAGGAGCGACAGGCAGCTCTCAATGGAGCGTGGAGCTCGCTTAGAGAGAAGGTAAAGACTTTTTCTTTTTGGGAAACAATGCTGTCTAAAATTATACTCTTTATATCTTGCCAATTGTATTCAAAGGGTTTATTTGTTTACGAGTTGAAGCCCGCGACTCCGACCACGTAATGAATGGCTCTAGACTATTTCTGTACCAAATTTTATATAAATCGGTTCAGTAGTTTTGTCGTGAAAGCGTGACAAACAGACAAACTGATTGTTATTGATTGATATGAGATGAGAGTTATGATCCACAAGTATATTGATTTTCCGTTTGCCTCGAAAGATCTTAACTCTCAAGAGATACGGTTATCGTGTCTCTGTTGTTTTATTTTACCACTAAGATGGCACACAAGCATCACGCCCGCTTGATTGAAAGTGGTCACCGTAGTCTATGGATATTATTCGTTTAACCGAACCTGCAAAAACCTATGTGTATGTAAAATTGTATATTTTTTTACTGTGGTATTTGTAATGGATAAATGGTTCTTCTCTTGTTTAGGCTGAAGGAAAGAAGGACGACTTGAAATCGGCTCAAGGAGTGCAAACCTTCCACATCGAATGCCGCGAGACTGTGTCTTGGATCGAGGACAAGAAGAGGATTCTACAACAGACCGACAATCTGGAAATGGATCTCAACGGTAAGATTGCAATACATTTTTCAGTAATTCATTATAATAATTACCCAAGTACTTCCATCTGTGCGGACGGGACCTTATTACTAAGACTGCTCTGTCTGTCTGTCACCAGGTTGTATCTCATGAACCGTGATAATTAGACAGTTGAAATTTTCACAGAACATTAAGAGAATAAAATAAACATTTAAGTGTTTATAACACAATTTATTTTTTGTATATAATGGTCCCGAACTCTTCGTTCGCGATTACTAGACGCACTTGGCCAGTTTTATATATAAATAAAGTTTATGATGAACTACTCATATTGTATGACTCTGCCTACCCCTATTTTACTTCGTGGAAAAGTTGTTATTATATGTATGTATGTTCGCAATTTTATCGTACCCAGATAAATTATATAGTAAATAAGAAACGTTTTCCAGCGTCATATTTCATGCGGTTTTGCATTCTGCGAGTAGCAGACAGATATCTTATAATAACACAGTTGTACAGATGAATAAACTAGTTATTCAAAATTGCTGAGTTACTGGACTGATTCTGCTACTGTGTATATGTTTTTTTATATATTACTTAAATGAAAAAATAAAAAGGTAATTTTTTTAATAACGATTAAATGACGGTTAAAATATGGTGGAGAATTTCAACTTGATTCGATACGGTTCAGGTGGCTAGAACATTGCCCTGGTTAGGCAAAGATCACAGGTTCAATCCCTGTCTCGAATCGAATTGTCTTTTTCCACTTTATTAAAAACTAGTTGACGCCTGCGGCTTCGCCCGCGTAGAGAAGTTTTCCCGTTCTCGTTTCCCACAGGAACTTGTTCCCGGGATAAAAAGTACCCTATGTCTTATTCTGATGTATAAGCTATATTATTGTAAAGTTTCATTAAAATCTATTCAGTAGTTTTTACGTGAAAGAGTAACAAACATCCATACAAACTTTCGCATTTATAATATTACTAGTTGACACCCGCGGCTTCGCCCGCATAGAGAAGTTTCGCGTTTCCGTTTCCCACAAGAACTTGTTCCCGGGGTTAAAAATAACCTATGTCCGTCTCCTGGCTCTAAGCTACCTCCCCACCAATTTTCAGCTAAATCGGTACATCCGTTGTTGAGTTTCTTTTATAAATATAAGATAGATTTATGAGAAATTTAGCAAAATAATTGCTTTAAATATTTTTTCAAATAAAATGGTAATATTAAAATAAATTTAGGCCCCTACGAAGCGGGGTCACTTGTATTGTTCTAAACATGTGATTGGTGACAGGTGTGATGACTCTCCAACGCCGTCTGTCGGGTATGGAACGCGACCTAGCAGCGATCCAGGCTCGCATCACTTCGCTAGAGAGCGAAGCATCTGCTATCGAAGACGATCATCCCGAAGAGGCCCAACTGATCCGCGAGCGAGTGGAACAGATCACTCTCAACTGGGACCAACTCACGCAGATGGTTTGTAGCTTTCTTTCCTCTCTCTCTCTCTCTCTCTCTCTCTCTCTCTCTCTCTATTCAATTCTTTATCCGACTGACCCAAATGGAGACTTATGTCGACAAGTGTGTTAGTTACTGTGCTTCTATCCTTTCATAGTGTAGATATATCTGCTCCATTACAACCTCTCATAACCTATAGATGTTCAAGTAATTTGATCAAATAGCTACATACCGAAATTGTATATTTCTTCTTTACATTTGAGACACATTTATAACGGTTTGATAATACTTTTGGTCAAAGTACGTATGGTCCACATAAACGACATGACTGATTTTGGAAATTTTAGTCGTTAAATTAGTATTCTACCCCGAGTGTCATAAGCTATATTAAATTAGCAAAATATATTTTTTATTGTTCTCTGGTCTCCATAAGTATGACGAATATAAGCTAAAGAAATATGCATGGATCGCGAAGCTTGTCAATCTCACTTACTACACCGTGAAGGATACTGTGTGATGATAGAATACTAGTTGACGCCCGCGGCTCTGCCCGCGTGTTGAAGTTTTTCCATTCCTGTTTCCCACAGGAACTTGTTCCCGGGATATAAATTAGCCTATGTGTTATTTTGATGTGAAAGCTATATTATCGGACAGTTTCATCAAAATCCATTTAGTCGTTTTTGCGTGAAAGAGTAACAAACATCCTTACTTACAAACTTTCGCGTTTATAATATTAGTAGGATAGTTTTTTGACTTCTAAACCCTAAAGTTTAGTTTAGTTAAGAAAAGTTGAAGCGCTCGTGGCCCCGCGGTCTCAGTGTTCTGTAAACGATCACTGAGTTACGCATCTTTCACTATGGCTGGTCCTCGGATGGGTGACCACATTGTGGCATTTACATTTGCGAGCGCTTCCGTGCTTTGGAAGGCACGTTAAGCCGTTGGTCCCGGTTGCCAGTAACATGGCAGTTGTTAAGTCAAGTTAAAGGCCATATGGGCGGCTTGAAAAATTTCAACAGCAGGTACCCACAACCTGTGTCTGTCTATTTCAACACGGCAATGAGCTCACCACCGTGAGCTTTACAATTACGTGGGACAGGAATACACATGGTGAAAAGTGGGCATACAATATGTATGCCTCTGCCACCCCTTCGGGGATAAGGCGTGATAGATAAATAAATAATAGTTAAGAAAAGTCTTTTAAAACGATTCAGTATGGCCGCCCGTTTGCCGATCTGTACGCATCTTCTCAGGAGCTATAAAAGATAGAGACGAAAGGTTTGCAGCATTCAATTCAGGACACCAAAATACGTACATAGGAGATTTTTAAAATTTTAACACGCAACTGGTTTTGGTTTAAAAGTTATCTAATAATGTTTTGTGTGTGAGTGCTGTGCGCGAAGTGATGGGCGCGTTACTAGTTTTAACTACTATCTATAAAACTAACTAACTATCTTCACGCTGTATCCCTGACGGAGTAGTCAGAGAGGACAGATCGCCAGGCTTCACGATCCATGCATACTTCTTCTGTATCTTTATAAACTCATTAATAATCTTTGTCCACAGCTCAAAGAGCGAGACGCGAAATTGGAAGAAGCAGGTGATCTCCACAGGTTCCTACGCTCTGTGGACCACTTCCAGGCATGGCTCACCAAGACACAGACCGATGTTGCTTCAGAAGGTAATTGTGGGACAATATTCACACAGCGCCATCTAGCCCAAAGTAAGCTAATATAAGCTTGTGGCGTAGGATCTAGACAGCTGATAACCATACTTATATATTTCTAATTACATACATACATTATATACAGGCTCATTTATAAAACACCAGCAACCTGCTACGACGACGGTGTTTTACAAATGACCCTGTATATACATTTGTGCATCACACAAATATTTGTTCCAATGTTAGCAAGCAAGCTGCCAGAAGTTCATTAGCTTCTGACAGCATTTGATGGCTGGTTCTGGGGTACAAGAGCTATTAGTGAAGTTTTTTTTTTCTCTTGTAGACATTCCATCGAACTTGGCAGAGGCAGAGAAACTGTTGTCTCAGCACCAGACGATCAAGGAGGAGATTGACAATTACAAGGACGAGTATGCTAAGATGATGGAGTATGGAGAGAAGATCACTGCCGTTAGTATCATTACTGTGTATCTTATTCTAGTTGTACACTATAGGATCATTTTAGTGTATAGGCTTAGATCGCCTCTTAAGCAATTAACAGAAAGGGGTAATTACTATTTAAACCATCATACATAGATATTCATAAACATAGATATTCGTAAAATTAGCCAATGCAGGTATTTTAATATAAATAAATAATATAAAATATAGATATTCGTAAAATTTGCCAACGCAGGTATTTGTATTAGACTTGCTTGTAAGACTTTAGTAATAATGCAAATTGTTGTTTGGTTAAGCTTAAGGAGACAATAGTTTAAAAACAAAATTATTTTTTGTTGACGTAACATAGCAAGTCTTGTTGCCACTATTACCTATTTGTTACACTAGTTGTAAACTTCTTATTTATTACATTTTAAGAAAAATAATTGAGACCCAATCAGTAAAACTAAACTGTTAATAAGGTTAACTTGAAACGAATATTCATAATGTGTGTATCAATGAAACATCTGTTACAATTTTTGGTTTTGCCAGTATTAACGCAATATCTAAGTAGCAACGCCCTGTTCATTAGGAACCGTCCACACAAGATGATCCTCAATACATGTTCCTGCGTGAGCGTTTGAAGGCACTGCGCGAAGGCTGGGCCGAATTGCAGCAGATGTGGGAGAATCGACAACAGCTGCTTACGCAGAGTCTCGAACTGCAGCTATTACAACGCGACGCTCGACAGGCTGAGGTTCTCTTGTCGCACCAGGAACACAGGTACGAGATTCAATTCTACATAACTACATATCGATACATATAAATAATATAACAAACATGTACAGAAACTTTCACATTAGTTAGTTAATAGTAACAAATGACCATATAAACTTTAACTTAAAAAGTACCTTTACACAAAAAGTAGGGAATGGATTTTAATAAAATACTAGATGACGGCCGCGGCTCCGCTCGCGTGATTAACTTTCTTGTTCCCGTTTCCTACAAGAGCTTGTTCCCGGGATAAAAGTAGCCTATGTGTTATTCTGATGTATAAGCTATATTATTGCAAAGTTTCATCAAAATCTATTCAGTAGTTTTTACCTGAAAGAGTACTAAACAAACTTACATACAAATATTTCCTCTTTATAATATTAGTACAGATTACGGCAATATAGCTTATGCATCAGAATAGTAAATAGACTACTTTTTATTTTGTGAACAAGTTCTTGTTGGAAATGCTAAAAATTTGTATACTTGTATTATAATCATCACGTTTACTTTCGTTTATAGGTTAGCCAAGGCCGAACCGCCTACCAACCTAGAACAGGCCGAAAATACCATCAAGGAGCACGAATCTTTTCTCACCACAATGGAGGCCAATGACGACAAAATCAACTCAGTCGTGCAGTTCGCCAACCGACTCGTCGAGGAAAGACACTTTGACGCCGACAAAATACAAAGGAAGGCTGAAAATATCGACGGACGCCGCAATACCAACAGAGAGAAAGCACTCCAACAGATGGAAAAACTCCAAGATCAACTCCAGTTGCATCAGTTCCTTCAAGATTGCGACGAACTTGGAGAATGGGTGCAGGAAAAGAACGTAACAGCCCTGGACGATACTTACCGCTCAGCGAAAACTATCCACTCGAAATGGACCCGTCATCAAGCCTTCGAAGCCGAAATCGCGGCGAACAAAGAACGTCTTTTCGCCGTACAGAACGCGGCTGAAGAACTCATGAAACAGAAACCTGAGTTTGTCGAAGTAATCTCTCCAAAGATGACTGAACTCCAAGATCAGTTTGAAAACCTTCAAACCACCACAAAGGAGAAGGGTGAACGTCTATTCGATGCTAATCGCGAAGTACTCCTTCACCAGACCTGCGACGATATCGACTCGTGGATGAACGAACTCGAAAAACAAATCGAAAACACTGACACTGGAACCGACCTCGCTTCAGTCAATATTCTCATGCAGAAACAACAAATGATTGAAACGCAGATGGCGGTCAAAGCAAAACAGGTCACCGAATTAGAGACTCAAGCAGAGTACTTGCAGAAGACTGTGCCCGACAAAATGGATGAGATCAAGGAGAAGAAATTGAAGGTTGAGGAGAGATTTGAGCAGTTGAAAGCTCCGTTATTGGTGCGACAACGTCATCTTGCCAAGAAGAAGGAAGCCTTCCAATTCCGCCGCGACATCGAGGATGAGGAACTATGGATCCATGAAAAAATGCCTTTGGCTACAAGCACAGACTACGGGAACTCTCTATTCAATGTACAAATGTTGCAGAAGAAGAACCAGTCATTGAAGACCGAGACCGAAAACCACGAGCCGAGGATATTGACTGTCATTTCCAATGGACAGAAGCTGATTGACGAGGAACATGAAGCCTCGCCCGAGTTTAAACAGCTTATCGAAGAACTTACGGCGAGATGGCGAGAATTGAAAGGTAATCTATATCTTTCTGTAATTTTCACTATGTCTTTTGATTGCTTTTATATTATTGTAGATCTGGATCTAGTGTGCGTTGCCTATACGCCTCGAGACGTGTCAACACTCGCTTTTCATGTAACTTTTAATATTGTCACGCCTTTATTCCCTTAGGGGTAGGCAGAGGCATACTATACGCCCTCATTTTAGTTCTTTTGTCTTTGGATTCAGATTTTTCGGTTGTAAGTTCTTTCAACACTTATTTGAGTTCATGTTGAAATGTAACACACTAGAAAGTATTTAGAGGAGACCTTTGCCCAGTAATAGATAGCCCATTATACGAAAATGATTATGAATACACGACTTCTAATCATATTTTTACAATGAGTGTCTGTACAAGAATGATACAAAGCAATTTAATTCCAGTTGAATTCAAAGCTATACCATGCATTAAGTTACTTTATTTTTGTTGTACAAGTATATAAAATAAACAAATTCTCACAGATGCCATCGAAGAACGCAAGAATAAACTGTCCCAATGGGAGAAGGCACATCAGTATCTATTCGATGCCAACGAAGCGGAAGCGTGGATGAGCGAACAAGAGTTGTACATGATGGTCGAAGACCGCGGCAAGGATGAGATCTCCGCACAAAACCTTATGAAGAAACACGAGATCTTGGAACAAGCTGTAGATGACTACGCGCACACTATTCGACAGCTAGGAGAGACTGTCAGGCATCTTACTGCTGAAGAACATCCACTAAGGTAAATATCATGTTTTTATATTTTTTCATTCATTCATTCATTCATTCATTCATTGGTTATTTACGAAAATTGGTTACAAACGTGTTACATTATAATATGGGCTCTCTATTCTAGGTAAGCAAATAATTTTGTGTACTTAAATACAATAATAATTTAGTCACAAAGTCATAAAAATTCTGAAAAATAAAATGAAAACACAATAAAATAACTATCAACATAAATTATTAAACTAGAAACAAGAATTAAAATTGAATAAAAAATTAGATATATTTATCCCATTACTTGGATATTACTGTCGCCGCAAAATTCCTGTATATTATAATACTAGTTGACGCCCGCGGCTTCGCCCGCAAAGATAAGTTTTCCCGTTTCCCACAGGAACTTATTCCCAGGATAAAAAGTAGGCTCTAAGCTACCTCCCCACAAATTTTCAACCAAATCGATACAGCCGTTGTTGAGTTATAAATAGTGTAACTAACACGACTTTCTTTTATATATATAGATGTTTTGTCAATCAATATTTATTTTAAGTTTTGCTTAAACACATGAGGTATTTCTATTTTACATAGCTCAATTGGTAATTTATTATACACTCTGGACACCATGCAAATTATACATATACTACGTTGTAGGTAGCGAGCCTTCTTTGTAGCGGCGGAATCATCTGGCTTTTGATTTTTAATTTTCATAAAGCGCATGTATCGTTGCCTCGTCCATTAGTCGGTAAGTACATCGCTAGCAGATGAGATTGCTAGGGCTCCTGAAACCTTGGTGGAGCCTCCTACACCCACATAGGTAAAGAGCATATTGCCGTGATAAGATGAACTACAGAGGTCAGTAATGTAATACTGTCTGATTGCTCAGGTCTGTGGGATAGTAAAAAGTTAAGCAGCTGATGTCTTATAAGGTTATCTTTAGTACGCTGTGATATACATAGAACCTCCATTGCACTTTTCAATATAAAACTTATGCAACTATAGGCATTGCCAATTTCGATGCATTCTGAGACCTTAACAAACATTTAATGATAGTAAGTAATATGAGGTTACTCCGTACATGGAAATTTATTGAGTTTAAGATTTTCCGAGAAGAAAAGCAGCTGATGTCTTGTAAGGTTATCTTTAGTAAGCTGTGACATACTTAGAACCTCCATTGCACCTTTCAATATAAAACTTATGTAACTATAGGCATTGCCAATTTCGAAGCATTCTAGACCTTAACAAACATTTTAATCTTCAACAGCGAACAAATCTCCGTCAAACAATCGCAAGTGGACAAATTGTATGCCGGTCTGAAGGACTTGGCTGGAGAGAGACGCGCCAAATTGGACGAAGCGCTTAGACTATTCCAGTTGTCGCGTGAAGTGGACGACTTGGAACAATGGATCACCGAACGCGAGCTCGTTGCTAGCTCTCAAGAGCTTGGACAAGATTATGATCATGTAACGGTAAGTAATATTATAATTAATTGTTTTCTAAACCATAAATAAAGTTTAGAACTTGACTTTTCAGGAACCATAAGAGATAGAGACAAACGGTTTCCGGGATTCGAGTCAGGACACAACCTGACAAGACAAGACCTGATGAAATGTGGTCATCGTAGCCTATGGACGTTTGCAACACCGAAGGTGCAGTACTAGCGCTGCCGACCCTTTATAAATCTTCTAAGACCCCTTTTGAAGAACCCCATACTGTAGACGTTTGGGAAAACCCAGGCAGGGAGCTCATTCCACAATCTAAGCGTACGCGGAATAAAGCCTCTATCGAACCTAACCGTATGCGTGCTCTCCGGACGCAAGTGTGAGGGTGAACACCGTGTCTATGGCGAGCGGTGCGATGATAGAAGGTAGCCGTGGGCATCATGTCAAACAATTCCTCAGAGCACAGACCGTTGTACAGACGATAGAACACACATAAGGAGGCTAAGTCTCTCCTGTCGCGAAGGGGTTCAACACCGCCTGCTAGTAGAGGATCGTTGACAATTCTCATTTCTCAATTCTCTCTCGCCCTTCTACCGAGTCGAAAGGTCAAAATTACCTATGCATTATTACATGCATAGGGTTTTTGAAGATTTTGAAGTTTCTGCCACTTTCGGTTTTGAAACTGGTTTCGGTTTATAAGTCATCCGCATCCTTCGCTACGATAGTGCAGGGCACGTATGTTGCACATAAAGTATGTTGTTCTGTCAAATACTTCTTAAATTAACGCATCATACCCTGACCCGATAGAGGTTTAGTCTTCTATTTTAAATCAAATAATCAAAAATTACTTTTCCAAAAAATGTAATAATTTTAGAATAGTATTAAATTTATTTGTAACCTTTTTCTCTAAAAATGTCTGTAGTTTTAAATAGAATATTTGAATCCGTTGCGACCTTGTTGGTTAAGAACCTATGTTTTTTTAGTATTCACAATACTTATAAAATTGCAGTTGCTATGGGAGCGCTTCAAAGAATTCGCTCGTGAGACTCAAGCTGTTGGATCAGAGCGAGTGGCCACCGCGGAAAGAATCGCCGACCAGATGATCGCTATGGGACACTCGGACAACGCCACCATCGCACAGTGGAAGGAGGGACTCAAGGAGACCTGGCAGGACTTGCTCGAACTTATTGAGACAAGGACACAGGTGAGAATAACAGGCCATTTTATTGCTCTAGCCACTGGGATGCTGTAATTCGGTTTGATCTTTCTCTGTGGAACAGGTGCGGGCACCCACTTTCTTTATTAGTATTTTTAATAAGTAGAATGCACGTTTTTTACATGTCGCAGAATAAAACATATTTTGTCTTTACTTTCTGCTTTTTTTTATGGACAAATCAGTATATTTTTTCTTAAGACATTCAAATTGTATTTTCGAAACCTACATTTTACAATAACTTTTTTAAACTTGAAGTGTTTGTGTCAGACCAAATCTTGAACTTAAAGTTCATACAACAGTTATGCTCACCCGTTTTATTTCGTCATTCTTAATCCAAGATGGAGGACTAGCTTTTTTTATGCATCTTTCATTATAAAAGTATTTTCTGATAATAATAATTACTTTAAGTAAATATTTTAAAATATAATTTTATTAACTAACTATTTTCACGCTGTATCCCTGACGGGGTAGTTAGAGAGGACAAACCGCCAGGCTTCGCGATCCATGCATACTTCTTGCGATTCTTGAAGATTCATTTTACTAAAAGAAATAATACGTTGTAGATGTTGGCCGCATCCCGTGAACTGCACAAATACTTCCACGACTGCAAGGACACGCTGCAGCGCGTGAACGAGAAGGCACGAGGCGTCAGCGACGAGTTGGGCAGAGACGCCATCAGTGTCGGCGCACTGCAGCGGAAACATCACAACTTTATGCAGGATCTTAGCACTCTGCACCAACAGGTATTCACTCTTGTTTTAAGAAAGCTGGTAAAGAGTAAACAGGTTTCTTCTAGGCAAGTCTGGCGCCATTTTAGATCGCATTGAGGCTTAAAAATAGACAGGAAACGATCAATAGCGGGCTGCTTTCTTTATTTTTACTACTTTATTTTTATTTCCAGAGTGAAAAATAAAGCTAAGCAAATTACATTCTTAGAACATGTCTTTGAAATTGTACATTGATATGTTTAGGTGGAGACAATCCGCACAGAATGCGGCCGCTTAGGCGCGATGTACGCGGGCGAGAAAGCCGCGGAGATAACGCGACGCGAAGCGGAGGTGCGCGAAGCTTGGGCGGCGCTATCGGCCGCGTGTGCCGCGCGAACTACGAAGCTAGAAGACGCGGATCACCTGTATCGATTCCTCAACCAAGTGCGAACTCTTACGTTATGGATGGATGATGTCGTACGGCAGATGAATACTGGAGAAAAGCCACGGTAAGAGAAAAAGATCCAATAGGGAAGAAAACTGTCAAATAGTTCATTGTAGAGGGCGCCAAATATTTATTACAAAGCAACTGTCAATCTCCTTACTATTTCGTTAGAAATACGCGTTTTTAATTATTTTTTAAAGAATGGGTTTCTGTGTGACTTTTAAATGTGACTCTTTTTTCTTTTTACGATTTCTACTTTAATTTAACGACTCACCAGGTAGAATATATGTTGTAAAGATTTTTTATACCACAAAAAAGTAAGTTGAGCAAAAATAAAACGCAAGACGAAGCAGAGTAAAGATTTTGCTATGAAACTTAACGTTTTTAGTGTAACAAACACAGCGCCCTCTAAATAAAAGTTTTGCGTTTTCTTCTACATTGAAAAATTACTAAATTTGTAACGAACGAAGAACATAACTAAATTTAAAAATTCAGTTAGCTAAGCTAACTGAATTTATAATTTCTCATTTGTTATCCCTTTCGTTTGATATCCCTCTCATTTGTTAATTTGCCATTAGTTACTCTTTAAAGTTAATATTAAAAGAACATTGGAGACTAGCTACTTTTAGCATCGACGACCGTCCATATAGTCGCATTATAGCATTGAGGCATACGGTGTCATGTGAGCGTATAGTATGCCTCTGCCTACCCCTTCGGGGATAAAGCCGTGACAATATATATATAGGTATGTGTAGCATTGAGCACTTCATACAGCAAGGCGATTGAGTCAATAAAGCCCGGAACTCCGATACCATGTCCGAACACTGGAAGTCGCGAAATTACGATGTAGCACCAGTCACAAAATTGTGCGATTTTCGGTCTATCAATACTAAAAGTAGCTAGTCTGCGGTGTCGTTACGCCAAATAACTTGGAAATTTAAAGTGAGAATATTTTTCGCTATTGCTGTAGTACGGGGTTTCTAGCATATTATTATGTAATAAAATAATTTCTTACAAAATAATTGATAAAAGCAATCGGTATGCTATATCATTATAACTTATATCAAATTCGTAAAATTAGAAAAAGTGGAAAAAATTTCAGCTTGAACGTGAGAAGTTCCTATTCGAGGCGGAGAGTTTTTCCACTTTAAATTTAAAATAACTGTTTACCTAATTTTAAGACTTATACAGATATCATACATTTTGTTTCTCCGTGTAGTGACGTCAGCGGCGTAGAACTCTTAATGAACAACCACCAATCTCTTAAAGCCGAGATAGACACGCGCGAAGACAATTTCTCGGCTTGTATAACCCTCGGCCGCGAACTGTTAGCGCGCCAACACTACGCGTCGGCCGATATTAAAGACAAACTGTTGCAGCTGACCAACCAACGGAACGCGCTATTGCGCCGGTGGGAAGAACGCTGGGAGAATCTGCAGCTTAGTAAGTACCACTTACCTATATTTTAAGGATTTTATAGGTATAGTCCATTTTAAACTCCACCCAACCCACGACATTGAAAAAATAAACAACCAACTGGTTGTATTTTTTTATAAATCAGTTTCATTATTTTTATCTTTTCATCAATTTTGTTTGGTGTTGCTGCTACACATAATCTGTTAAACTGCATTCTTGGGGATTTGATTTATATTATAGATTAGATTAGATATAAATCTCTTTTTCTTCATCCTAAGTGTGTCATTCGCTTCCAATCCTACCTGGATTTGGAGCCAAAGGCCCACGTTTATTGGGCTGCTAAAAGCAGCTATCGTTTGCCTATTAACTGTTTGCATTATGGGGTTATCGAATTTCCCAACACTGTAAGGATGCTTCCTTTTTTTAAAACAAGAAACAAGCAGTTACAGTTAGGTGTTGCAGCTTCATATCACCGTCCAAAATTCAATAACACCACAGGATACCTAAATGAACACGGACTGTTACACATAGCGGTGGAGGGCAAGCGCCACCATTTTGAGGTCATTTTGCTGTTTATCGAAATTTTCATTTATTATAACTTGACTCGGAAAATCTTTGACGTTTGTTCAAGTTCAAAAATATTACTTGTTACGAGACGTGTTCACGTACATAAAGCATACGATAATGTTATCACGGACTTCACAGCGTCAAGTCCGTTGACGGGGAGGGTATGTCGGACTCGATCCGATGAAAACCAAACTGCGCCTTCATTCCTTATGTCTAGTGCAGTCTGAGTACCTTAGAGTATCCTAGGGTCTCTAACAGGCTAGGCCGTCAGCTTTACCCGGCTACCACTTCCCGTGAAGTAGGTATAGACTACCTGTATTTATTTATGTTATAAACTATGTGTATTCTTTTTTAGTTTTGGAAGTATACCAATTCGCCCGTGACGCGGCTGTCGCGGAAGCATGGCTGATCGCACAGGAGCCGTACCTAATGTCCCAAGAACTTGGACACACCATTGACGAAGTCGAAAGTCTTATCAAGAAACACGAGGCCTTTGAAAAGTCCGCCGCAGCTCAAGAGGATCGTTTCTCAGCACTACAAAGACTCACCACCGTATGTATATTATATTATAGCCTATTTTATATTTTCGATTTTAAATAGTACCTTGAGAGTAAATGGGCAAAATAGTAGAGTTTGATCTCGGCATATCAATCAAATCCTTTTAGGAAAAGAGCTTAACTTACCTGACAAGCGTGTATGAAAACACTTATGAAAGCCTCTGCCAACCAGAAGTGTAACATTGTGTATGTATGTAATTGCTAATGAAGTTAATATAACCTTTTACTACCCATAGTACCGTTTTTCAGCTCCAAATCAGGTTGAGAAATTTATGGATAAATTTTTAAAGCAATAAGCGAAATTACTCTCAATTTTTAAAAAAAAATATTTTGAGAAATTTTTGTTGCATGTAAGAAATTACATTTTACGATAAGGCCGCCGTTTGTACATTTCAAAACTAGTTTTCTATATTAATGTACTCGTAAATACGAATTGGTGTTCAGTAAAGCATATTTCTATTTTATTTTGAAAATATACTTACGTGTAACCTAATCCCAAGTTTTATTAAAACAATGTAATAGTTGACAATGACAGCTAAGACACTAACGAATCCTTCGCCCTTAAATTTCTTGAAAAAATAGAAGAATTCGTGAGTTTATTTCAGCTATGACTTCACTGTGCATATTAATCAGCACAACGTATATAATTCAACACAATGTGCATTATTCAGTACAGTGTATATTATTTAGCAAAATGTATATTATTCAGCACAACGTATATTAATCAGCACAATTTAATCAACCTTTAAACTACCTTTTCTCTACATGCTATGTTGTTGTCTGCTTACATTTTTGTTACAATTTAGGGAAAGTAATATAGAATTGTAGCTATAGATTTGTATTCAATAATAAACCCAATTCGTGCTATTGTTTTAATATCATTGCAAGTTTTAATTAGGATACTAATTACTGCTTGTTTTTGGGTATTGATTTCTATTAATATCTAATATTATTTTTCTCGTCACAACTAGCTTGAACTACGCGAGACGGTACTGTGGCCTAACGCACAACCTTGGGGCCAATGTGATGAATCCGACTTTACATACGAACCTGCACCCATTCCTCACTCAAATTCACCACTCAAACTAACCATTAACAAATCTGAGCGACCTATAAGCCAAGTAGTCAAAGAAATAATACTAGATAGTAATAAATTTGATTTGCCAGAAAAAGTTAAAGCTAGAGTACTAAGCATAAATTATGGAAACGATCAAACTAAAAAGAATGATTCCTACCTATGGTCGGTGACCAACAACATTAATTGTTTATCAACTATATCTGAAACAAGCACGCCTAACTACTCTCCACTAAACTCACCCTCATCTCCTGATATATACAGTTCAGTTTTCTTCGAATACCCTGATCAGACCGAGAAACCAGATGACTCTTTGCAATGTATAGATTTCATACTTTGGGAACGTTTGGCTCACATAAGGGTTTATCCCCATGTGTGTTTACTAAGGCATAAGAGTGATTCCTCATTAAAATCGAGTAGCAGTATAAAACGCGTGCTAAAGAAATGGTCGAAAAAAGCAAAGCGTTTAGAATCTGATGTGGCGGTATTATCACTCTCTGGTAATAGCAGTTATAAAGCTGTTAATGACTTAGGCAAGGACATAAAAAATATACCCTTAAGTTCATCCCTTCTATTGCTCACACAAATCCGTAACTTCCTTTTACCCGAAGGTGCATGGTACTATAACTACTTGGATTGTGTAAGTTTGGTGTTTGCTGTTATACATGTGCCTCGGCAATAATGCTGAATTCCACAATAACAAATGATATGGCTGTATGCTGTAACTTTGAAGTCTTCTTGCGATTCGTATTGAAACATGACTTTCGAGACTTCTTGAATCTGCTCTTTCTTTGAAAGAGATTTAGTGCATGGAAAATTAGAATAATTACATTAAATCTGCGACATAGCGATCAATGTTTCTAATATTTGCTAAAGCTTGGCAGTGGACTAACTATATACAGGATAGTAGAGATATATCCTAGGAGAATAAATATTCGTTTGAATATAAAACTCTAAATAAGAATTTTCTTTAATAGAACGTGATGGAACTATTGGTCTTTGAACAAATCCATTCATTCATTGTTTTATTTTACATTCCATTTGTTCATTTATCTTAATTTTTCATTCATTTTATTAATTCTTGCATTCGTTCTTAACACAGGCAGAAAATATATTCGAGTGCCTTTTCCCAGTTGCACTCGAAGCAGGTTTTAAATTTCATGTTAAATAGTATTTTAACGATCGATTGGTGATTTCCAGTTCGAAGTGAAAGAAAAGAAGCGTCGCCAGGAAGCCGCCGAAGCAGCTGAACGAGAAGCACGAGAGAGAGAAGCGGCAGAAGCAGCTGCAGCGGCAGCAGCGGCCCAAGATGCCATCGACGCTGCTCAGGCTGAGAAGGAACAACCTCAGCCACAAGGTATGCGGACTACTCTTATATGTTTTAAGAAACGTACACTATCGCGTTACGCTGTGTTAGTGTTGAGGAGTAAATGTTTGGAGTCGAGATGTGATAGATATATTTATCGATTACATTATTTATTGATGAATTTGTAGAAGTTGAAATTAAGTTTAGTCATACATAAAAGTGAAATGTGTGAGGAAACTATAAAAAGCAAAAAAAAAATATATTTGAGTATTCTAAGATTGTGATATTATTTTACATCTCGATTCCTATATCGATTAGCATTTACTCTTTGCCATTGACAATAGCATAGTTTCTTTTCAATTGGTATCAACTAGAAATTATCCCAAATAATTTTATTCTGATCGAATTCTAGGACTTTTCGTAATAAAATTGGTTTACTGTTCAAAAACACAGACGAAATTATTTAATACAATAATAAATTAACATCACTTCGCAACACGGATTGCAATCTTAGCACGCATGTGTAATGTCTTCTCGCACTAAGAAACAATATAATATAATTTTCTATAAACAAGATCTAGTTAATTTCATTAAATATAACTCCCACTAACTTTCACCGCAACTGGTGAATGCAGCTTGCATTTTAATTTAACACTTTTACAAATATTACAATACATGTAGGATAAATTGATATAATATTGTTAATAATAAAAAAAGCACATAAATGCACTAGGGCCAAAAAGGCTTACGGCAACGCTTGCCGCTTTATGTGAAAAAAATTTTTTTTATTATTGTAGCTCATTTCGTCGTTTATTAGATCGACTAACTGAATCCAGTTTAATTTTAAATACAAATCGATTGATGAATCGATCTACGGGTTGGTTAGTCGATCGAGTATCGATTGCGACAAAAGGGCCGTTACTTACTGATGTGTTGTCCACACATGCACACGCGTAGTCGTAAGGAGAACATCCACTAAAGCGGCTGAGAAGGCCCAAGAACGACCGCATTCCCAGCCAGGTAAACAGAGCGCTTATTATAGACCTACCGATGTAAAATTAATACTCAGTAGCATGGCACCGTAGACTTTTGTCTTGAAACGTTTTTCGACCAATGAAAAGCGTTGTTTTGGTCATGTGACTTATTTTTCTTCGATTTCATTGGTCGATAGATTCGAAAGAAATAAATCTACGGTGGTTATGGTACTTGGGGAATTGTTAGCATGAGCTTCTACGGTAGTTATCAGATGGGTGTACTCTGTATTTTTTTCTGGTTACACTGCGCTCTCAATAGTTAGTGAACACTGGGGAATTAGATTAATTTGTTATTAATTTTGTAAGCTTTACTTGTACGTAACGAATTTGCGTTCATATTCGTTGATTTTGTAGGTTACTTTTTAATTAAATCGTAGTTGGGGATATATAACACTGATTTTATTTTCTTTGCACGATTTCAATTATATTTCTTCACAACACACGCATTACACAAACTGTTCCTACCGGGTGATGGAATATTTTCTGCTCATTATAGAAATTGCAAAACATCATCAATATATTTTATCATCAGACGCTTGGGGTGTAAAACTATTTTTTTATCTGTCGATAAATTAACGCTGAAGTTTGCAAGAGACATTTGGCGGGAAGAGTGACAAGTGCGGACGCTTGCTTTATATTATTTTCTAAAACTAGGCATTTATCTTGTTTTATGTGCGGGAGTGGTGGTTTCTTGGACATAAAAGTTGTGTTAACGTGCTATAGTGAAAGACAATGATATATATGCTGCAGTGAAATGCTATTTTCTCTCTTGCCGCGAAACGTCCACTGACAACCTTAGTATAAGAATCACCATTATACTGAGGGCAAGGACCAGGACGTAGCCTGAGGACACGACATCGACTGGACAGGACTAATTAGAAGATAAGATTGAAGAAATATGATATAAAAAATAAGATTTGGCTAAAGGTCTTAGAAACCAGGCCATTAAATAATGGAAGTTTGCAACATTAGCTCCTGCGACGAAAACGACTGCAACTTCAGAGTAATGTAGACTTTTAACGATACTCACAACTTTGATTGTTTTACACCTTGTGCTGTCTTCATCATAACTATTATTCTAGAAAATTCTATGTGATTTATAAATATATATTATTTTAATAACGTGTTGTTATAAAGCTAATCACGGTGATGGTTTGAAACTATCTTTCATGTCTGTCCTATATCTGTTACCATTATAATTATGACTTAATGAGTTTATGTCATAGAATGCCTACTAGTGCGGTGATTCGAACTTCTTTTTGTTTTTTCTCTGGTCGATGGTTAAAACTTTTTTGGCAGTTCTAAATTTAATTTTGGTTACTAGTTTAAAAAAATAGTAATCTGTGAGTGTTCTGTAAATGATTACGGCGTTAACCATCTTACGCTATATAATGTAGCACCACTGGTGTTTCAAAATTCCATACGCTACACTGACCGTATGTTTTTCTGCCTTATTTGTTATAAAACATCAATTTCTTCCATATTAGTAGTATAAAACATTCATCTAACCTCTTACAATAAGTTTTTAGACTATACTTATGCAGACTCTTTTCATTTAATCAATTTATTAAATACTTTCCATATTCGCATCACCTCTCTAGTGTTATCTGTATAGTTATCTGCTGCTATCTCTATAAGTTTTAAATATTGTATGTTATCTGAAAGTCGTGTTCTTTTCGATCTTTTGTACAAACGAAGCTGACTTCAACCAAGGTAGGTATATCACCTATGCATACTCGCTTTACTGTCTAGCTATTTATATATTACGCACCTGCTTTTTACATGGCTTTCTTATGAATTAAAAAAAATGAAAAACTCTAATTTTGTTTAAAAAAAGGATTCCTACCGAGGTTTTTTGATAGTATTTCTCAACAGTTTCGAAGCAAATTGTATGTTTTAACGGAGTAAATGATATTTTCATTTCATTTTTAATAGATATTATTTTTTATTTAATAAATTTATGCACTTACACATGGGGTTTTGGTTTTCCATGAATTGCTTTATAAAATTTAATTTGAATTAAAGCGCTTTTTCATACATTTTGAAGACTTTACAACAGTTCCATTGAAAATATAGAAAATATTTAGGTAGGGTGTTCGTTAACAGGAATGAATACTATCTTTTTCTCTGTAGTGTCAATAAATACTTAGAAAACATAATTAGAATGATACCAAAAGTATTTGTAGCATGTGTTTTGTTAAATGTATACACGCGAATGCGTACACACATCCTATAAGCACTAGGCATTGTATTAATGTCTAAGCTATTCTTATCGCGAGATTTCTACAGGGACAATTTTGGGATGGGGCAGTAATAGTTTCAGGAAAACGTTCTAAGAAGACCATCCATAGTAGTTTAATGAATTCTAAACTGCATTCACAGATTTTGGAAAAAAGAAAACGATACTGTTAGCAAAATCATATACCAAAACACCAAAAATATTTATTGTGAACTTCGATTATTTTTTTTATGTGGGAATTAAAAATGTCTATTAGACCATATAAAGTACTAGAAATTATAGAAATAGCAATATACATTTCCTATTAAAGTACCGGACCTTACTGCCCCGTCTCAATTATCAACCTGCATTTACTTGCCTAAATATCTGAAGAAATATTTTGGTATATTTAAAGTACATAGAGAACATAACGTTTAATGAACCAAAAATACTTTACCGTATTAAATCTTAACTCTTTTTATTCAGCGTAATAATGGGCCATGTCCGAATAATTGTCTGATTCTATGCAGTTATTATAACACAAATGTGTACACAGTCGCGAGCATGACATGTAGTGAACCTTAACGTTACGCTTGCATGTACGTAAGCACGTAGTGTGTAGACGTAACTAGCACGTAGTTGTACCGCATGCAGAGCCGGTACCGACCCCTGCCCCTGTACCTGCGACCGCAATGGCGGACTCCCCGCCCTCGACGTCGAAACAGACGCCGGCCAAACCCGCACGCCTTTCCAGTGAGTATCTGTAGATGGTAACGTATACTGTATGCGTTTGAGAATGATTTATTGACGAGTCAGAAGGTATTACTTCCTTGGAAAGTTTTTACAAGGTCGGCTACATGAGTGTTCAGGTGGACCACCATACGGGTATATTGAGCAAGAGAGATAGGTATACAGGTCATCCTTCTATAAGGATTAGATGTCTTACAGAAAATTCTGTTAATATTTTTATGAGCTTTTATAATTTATGTTTTTTACAATTATACTCATTTAAATATTTATTTAATAGTATCGTTTTAAGCTATTGCATAGCTTCTATCCCGGGCCTTGAGCGCGGCGACCGAATCAAGAAATTCCGTAACGAAAAAAACCTAACACCCGAGCTCACACGAACTTCACCGAGCACGGCCGAGCGTTTGCTTAAAGTGTATGTATATAATATGACTGTACGAAGCTCGCACGGATCGAGACAATCTGTAGAAATAATATATATTTTATATATTAATAATCTACATATAAAAAATTCAATGTCACTTCGTTGTAATTTTATAACTCGAGAACGGGCTCACCTATCCAGGCTGTTTAGGCTTTGTTCGGACTATTTAGAAGATGGTTTATGTGAAGTTTGCACAAAATCGGTCGAGCGGTTCTACATTTATTTGTAACAAATCTCTTAAGTGGCGCTAACGAAGTTGTGCGGGTCAGCTAGTACAAGTATAAATAAATTATTATAATTGCATAAGTTGATAAAAAGTGCTATGCAATATGAAAGTGGCAGTCCCCGAGTGCCACACGTTTTTTTTTAATAGTATTGTTGGGACAACTCGCACAAGGCCATCTGATTCCAAACTAAGCAGAGCTTGTACTATGGTAACCAGGTAACTGATAAAAATACTTATATATTTCTAAATACATACATATTATAGATAAATAACACCCAGACACAGAATAAACCATCGTGCTCATCACACAAAGTTTTATCCTGAGTGGGAATCGAACCGACGACCTCTTGCGTAGCAGCCGGATACACTCCCACCGCGTCACAGAGGCAGTCAAAAATTACTTCCTTGGAAAGCTTTTACAAGGTTGGCTACATAAGTGTTCAGGTGGATCACCGCAGTGCCGTATGATAGGTATATTGAGCAAGAAAGATAGGTATTCAGAACCTTCCTATAAGGATTGGGTGTTTTACAGAAAATCCTGTACATATTTTTAAGAGGTTTTATATGGTTTTTACAATTATACTTATTTAAACATTTATTTATTTAAATAGCAAATGTCATAAAATTTATAAAAAAGAATCTGTCAATGTATATAAGTAGTCCCTGTATACCTATATCTATTGCTGCCGTATATTATTCATATACAAATAAATTGAGATTAAGGTTCAGATCTTGGGATTATGTATTTATTTGTACTGCATAAGCCATATCGGTAGTTCTTAAATTAAACGCATTAGTCCTAATTTTAAATATTAAAGTTTTTGCAAAAAACAGAAATTGAAATTAATTGAAAAGATATAATTTGACTTGTCAATCGATCATTCTCCTACCAAATATCATGGTTCAAATTACAAAATACGTTTTTTATTTAAATTCAAGATTTTTTTTTTAATACTATTTCAGCTATCCCGATCAGAGTCGGTACAATTTAATGTCGATTTCTGGAATATGAGGTATCCTTTTTCATTATGGATTGTAATATAATACTCAATTGTATTTTTTTGTTGATGTTTGATTTAATATTCAGAAAGTTGACGGGAATCAATAAGCCATATGTGAATTTGGATCATGATTCGTAGAGTAATAACCATTTAGACATTAACAAATTCTCGAAGTATAGTGAAATGGTACTTTAACATGTAATTGTATATAAGTTGTATCAACGCATGGCCTCTAATATCTCTGTGTTTTTGTTATTTACATAATGTGTTTATTGTTTGGTGTCACTTTAAATAAAATAAAAAAAATAGCATGAAAAGCTTTTGTTTTTTAGCTGCGACGCAATTATGATTTTTATGTTGCTTTCACATTGTTTTTTTGTTTTTCCTCTCCACTCCTTTAACCATATAATAATATATACGTCCCTTATAATTTATACGAAATGACCTTTGTCCTTGAAATCCTTGCACGTCCTTGAATATAAATCACAATGCGCACGTACCCTTCTATCCGTCTCCCCTGCCCTTTTACGCGGACAGCCCCTGGCACGAGCTCTACGCCGGCAACTCCATCTAGCTCCGGTAAGGTGAAGTCGCGGTCCCGAAGCAAGTCGCCATTCAGGAGCTTCCGGTGGCGCACTGCGAAGAAACTACTCACAGGATCGCATCATAGCGATGACGAAGGTATTCAGCGTCCATGACTTTGTAGATGGATTCTGTCGTACACCTTTTCTTATCTCACTAGGTACAAATCATTCAGAATAAACAAAATTTATTGTCCCAGGTGAAACGTAAAAAACGTCTATGAAAAAGGTTGTTTTCCAGTAAACTCTATTCGAAAATCTGAACGTTTGTCAACTTATCATTAATCGAATACGTGACTCTAGACCTTAAGTTAGGGTCTCGTAACGAACGGCTAGCAATAAATTTAATTGCAATAGATTCTACTTGTATTGTACCGGACAGTAGCTACTTCATTTTTACAGAACAATTGACTGATTGAAAATATAGTTATCATTGAACATAATTTTATCGATATCAATTGCCTACGGTAATAAATATACGATGAGCACCGGGGAAAATGCTACATGTAAGCATTTTTACAGAACAATGTTATAATTAATTCAAAATATTGTTTTTATTAAATTATAATTGTATGAGTACCGAGGAATTAGTGGGCATTCTTACAGAATATTGCCACAATGAATACCAAACTTCGTTACTATTGAACTAGAAATTATTGGTTTAAATTTCTTAACTAACAAAATTTTTACCCAAACACAAACGATTCAACTTTGTTCAACCGTGTGTGATTATGTAAGAGATAATAATTAAGACTACGGATGTGAGGATTGGTTGAATCAAACGTACGTACCATTGAGATTGGTAGAAGTAGTATCAAGTATCCATCTATTAAAGTTTGCTTGCAATTTGTGTTCTGTCTCTCGATGAATGCTTTGTGTGCTGCTGTGATTGTCTAGCGCATGCCGTTTTTCTATTTGTGTGAACTTAGCAAATAAATATACCCCATATTCCTGTGATTTTCATTAAAAATTGTTAGGTTCAGACATGATTGCGTATCAAACCTTTCACTATTTAGAGTTATAAGTTTTTTTGAAGCATCATTAGATGTTAAATATTTAATAAGATATCAAGCATAAGCATGCAATATTTATGGAATTCAGACCATGTTAGACATCATATAATTAGTATTAGTAACTAATGTTACACCGAAAGATCCGAAAGGTTTCAGTACTATGGTGAAGTAGTGCTCTAATAACGCTTTTAGTGAGTTGGTTAATATCCTAGAAAATATCTATATTTTCATACAACTCGTTCTATGTCGTGTATATGATATGTTCTGAATTCCAATACGTGTCTTATGTGAGTATTATACCAATATTAGAATGTTGTGTACGATGTGATATTTGTATACAGAGGGCGCTAGTCCCGCGAGCGAAGATGAAGGCGTTGAGGGAACGTTGGTGCGCAAACATGAGTGGGAGTCGGCAGCCAAACGAGCCTCCAACAGGTAAGCAGTAGACTGATAGATATCACAAATAGACTTTATTTTATCGAATAATTACAATCTTTATATAACTACTCGGGACTTTACGTAAAATTGTAATTACTTACAACCCAAAGTACTATCCACTGATCGCCACTACTATCCACATATTGTGCATACATATTGTCACGCCTTTATCTCCGAAGGGGTAGGCAGAGGCATATTAAACGCCCACATTTCATCGTATGCATTTTTGTCCCACGTAATAGGTGGTTAGCCCATTGCCGTGTTGAAAATGGACAGGCGCAGGCTGTGGCGACCTGCTGTTGAAATTTTTCAAGCCGCCAATAAGGCCTTCAACTTGGCTTAACGACTGCCATTTATTGCCACCCGGGACCAACGGCTTAACGTGTCTTCCGAAACACTGAAACGCTCGCAAATCTAAATGCCGCGAAGTGGTCACCCATCCTAGGACCAGCTCTAGCGAAAGTTGCTTAACTTTGTGATCGTTTAGAGAACACTGAGTCCACAGGGTCACGAGCGCTTCTATATTGTGCATGAAGCAATTAAAACAAAATAAAATCTATAATTGTAACATAGAAGATGAATTCTAACTATCCATGTTGTGGAATTCAGTGATGAACAAACTTAAACGAAAAAAAACTGTGTTAAACAAAACTAATGTAGTCCGTGTGATGTGTCGCTAGCCTTATCTTTCATTATAATAATAGTTATACACAAAAGTGACTCAATGCATCCCCTTGACCCTCACTGCAATTCAGCAACAACCACAGGCGCTGCAACGCTTCGAAAACGTTGATGTAATAAAAATAATATAATTTCGCGTGAAGTCTCGAGGAGTATATAATATGAGTATACATCGCGCAAGGTTTATCAAAATGGCCTTATCTTGTTTTGTGGAGTTGACACTATAAAGTCAACGTACTATATGATATCGAAACTGGATATGAAATCAACACAAGATATAGCGTCGATATAATATCTACTCACTATATTTTGAGTTCTGACGCACACATATTTGCTATAATCAATTATATTTCATTCGCTATAATTCAAATACCACTATTACCACAGATCTACACTACAATTATAGCCATTGTTAAATATGTCAATCATCTTTACGACGTGATAGATGAACAAACAAACACACTTTCGCATTATATAATAACTAATTAGTACGTAAGTATAGATTTAAGAAGACATTTAAGTATAGATTAGTACGTAAGTATTGATTAAAAAAAAATTAAGGAGACTCCAGTAAAATGTTAGGAAGTGAGGGCTTCCCACTCAATTAGAAACGCCACTGTTAATGATTATTATTGACCAAAACAATATTACAAAGGTTTTTTTTTTAATTATTTTATGACCTGGTTACTAAGACCTTTAAGAGCCATATCTTAATTCATATTTCTTCAATATTCTTTCATAACATCTAAAATGTTCCAGTTCTCTAAGTTTTAAAGGATGACTTAGTCATAATGACAAGACAAAATCATAATCTTTTTGTTTAGGTCATGGGATAAGGTGTACGTGGTAGCCAAGGACGGGCGCATGGCATTCTATAAGGACCAGAAGACGCAGAAAGCATCCCCCGATGTGTACTGGCGCGGTGAATCACCGTTGGACCTCAACGGAGCTGTAGTTGAAGTTGCCGCCAACTACACCAAAAAGAAGCACGTGTTCCGTCTCAGGTAAGCAAAATCCTCCGCAGTACCGCTCACTACGTACAATTTTCGGGTCGTGGTCAAACTATAATACGAATATAAAAAATTCAAAACCACACGGTCTAGACTTTTGATAGTCAGTTCGACCAATACTTATGATCTTGAAAATTAAATTAATAGCTATTCATTAATTTCTTTTTTCGGACAATATTGTTCTGGACCTATTGTCGTACTTCATTTGAAATGATATACATCGTTAACTTGTTAGAAATTTATGACGACATCAAGGAAATTGAGGGCCACTCTCACAGTCCATAAGGGCTTCAAGTTGGCGGCCCAATGATGTGCCTCTTCACGCTCTGCTTTAAGGATTCGTGGTTATAAGAGCAGGGAAACAAGTGCGTTGTCAAAGCGTTTCTATGGTTCGATGGAGGAACTTAACGCTTAAAATCTAAATAATATACTAGCTTAACCCGACAGCTTCGCTCGTGACATGCTTCGAACTTCTGTCGCACCTATTCAATCCCGTTTGTTTATAAATTTTTCAATAATGTATGAATAGCCTTCCTCGATAAATGGATTATCCAACAAAAAAATATTTTTTCAATTCGGACCTGCAGTTGCTCATTTTAGCACATTCTACCAAACAAACTGTTCATCGTTATCCTACTAGTATTATAAATGCGAAAGTTTGTAAGTATGGATGGATGTTTATTACTCTTTCACGCAAAATCTATTGAATGGATTTTGATGAAACTTTAGAATAATATTACTTACACATCAGAATAACACACAGGCTACTTTTTATTCCGGGAACAAGTTCCTGTGGGAAACGGGAACGGGAAAACTTTACCACTCGTTCGAAGCCGCAGTCGTCAATTAGTATATTAATATAGATTACATACATATTGTCATGACTTTATCCCCGAAGGGGTTGGCAGAGGCATACTATACGCTCACATTTCCCCGGATATATTTTTGTCCCACGTAACAGGTGGTGAGCCCCTTGCCGTGTAATATAGATGAATGTGATATTTCTGTTTGTTGAGCAGGTTGGCAGCGGGTGCGGAGTTCTTGCTCCAAGCGCACGACGAGGCCGAGATGTCGGCGTGGCTGGACGCGTTGCGCGCTCGCACACAAGCGCCCACCCCGCGCAGCCACACGCTGCCCGCGCCGGCCAACACCGAGCCCAAGCGACGATCCTTCTTCACACTCAAGAAGAAGTCAGTGCAATTGTTCACCGAGCTATACGCTCCTTAGTAACCCTATTGCATCCTCATGGATCCCACTGCATCCTCATGCATCACATGGCACCCTTATACATCCCACTGCATCCTCTTGCATCCCACTGCATCCTCATGCATGCCATTGCATCATTATACACCCCATTACATCCACAACTAATGTAGTCCCCGAGATGTGCCCACCCCGCGCAGCCACACGCTGCCCGCGCCGGCCTACACCGAGCCCAAGCGACGATCCTTTTTCACACTCAAGAAGAAGTCAGTGCAATTATTCACCGAGCTATACGCTCCTTAGTAACATTGCATCCCACTGCATCCTCATGCATCCCACTGCATCCTCATACATCCTCATGCATCCCTCTGCATCCTCATGCATTCCACTGCATCCTCATGCATGCCATTGCATCCTTATACAATTTAAATGAGCATAATGGTTTATTCTGTGTCTGGGTGTTATTTATCTATTAGTAATTCAGATACAATAAATTATACTTCACAAGATACTATATATAAAATAACCTGCTCCGGTTCATACCCGACGCAGTCCAATGTAAATTGAACATATTAAATTTTCTGCGAAATCATTATTAGGATCATAGATTCCCGGAATAAGTTCAGCAATTACAGTTTACTCACTCAATTATTATTTAATGATATTGATTTATTTTATTTATTTTTCTTATTTTGTATTTTTATTTTAATGTACCTAATAAATTGACTTGACAATTTTATGTAAATCAATTATTAATATTATTAAATCAAAATTTCTACACCCAGTAGCGGTAGAATATGTGTTACTATTTTTAATGTGATGATCTTTATGTACTTAGCATATTCTTAGAAATAAATAAATCATTCATACACCCCATTACATCCTCATACAACCCATGGCATTCTAACGCTTCCTCCTGTATGCTAACGCATATATAAACATCTCATATATCCTAATCCTTCTTCATGCATGCGCCGTGCACATTCGTACCGCTAGTTTGTTACTAACACAATTGTTTATAGGCAGCTATCGTGTTTTTTAGCTATTGATATACATAATATAAACGACTTTTTGACGACGAGTTGTATATTATTGATCAAAATATATTCACGGTTACCATTATCATATTGATTCACTATCAGTCATTCTCACTAATACTCAATTCTTACATAAAGTTTTTTACTAATAACTTGCATGGGGTTCATTCAAATGATTATGCCTAATTTGACTGATAAAGTAAATAATGCATGCTCGCAAATATCCGAAACTTTAAAGGTTTCTGCTGTCATAGCCGTTTTTAATTATTACTTAACCTGTATTTTAGTGTAGATTTACTATTTAAATCCTTCACTAAGGACTTGCTTAAGTAATCGTTAAATGACTGAGAGAAGTAGTATCATTCGGACAAGTCCTGACTGGAATTGTACGTCTGTTTCAGTTAAACATGTTGGCGCAAGTTTCCTCATTACGCACGTGCGACTCCCTCGCGGCCCGTTCAGTGTGCGGCCGTGCAACACGTGGCGACTGTCGCGCCGCTATCGGCCGACAGTCGCGCAACTGTCGCGCGACACCCGCATACGCCACGCACGCGCCGGTCGGACGGGCGTTGCTATTTCTCACGACGCTTGCTTACGTAAGCTTTGCTAATGACGAAATTATGTCTCGACTCGCGGCACTATCGACTGCTCACAGAGTTAAATGTTATATTATTATTATTATTTTGTTGCGTATGAGAAGTTATTTGAGACTGTTCGGTGTCTGAGTGTTCGATCGTTCGCCATCGCGAAACGTATTTATTATTCGATACTTATATCGATTAAAGATATTATGATAGATTATATCCGAGTATGTATGATCCCACCCCCCGATCGTGTAACTGTTATCGTGAAGAGTAAATAAATTACATATTAATATAAAATTCTAAAAGCGTCGCTATTTATAAGTAGATTAGTGTTTAAATTCAGATTGAGAATATATATATTTTAATTATTTATATTTAATGAGATAGCGTGGTGTAAATTCAGTTGAACTAGAAATGTATGTCGTGCGATTCATTAAAAGTTTCAAACGTTTTAAACTCTATGACCAAATAACATTGACGGAATTTGATCGCGCATTTGATATTGTTAACGTTAGCTAGGACGATGAAAGTAACCGCATTTACATTCGATAGACGATATTCCCTGTGAATTGACGTTTTATCAACATTATTGACAGCTTTGAATCGTCGGAGCGTTATGCTATAACGTATGCTATGCTACGTACATAAATTGTATTTAGAATTAATTTTCGAATATAAAGTGTCTTCTGTCTGCCCAGTCGCCGCTGCCCGTCTATAAATACCGCATTTATTATAATAATTATATCAGATTCCGTATTAGATTCTCGTTGTTAGTTCGCGAGTAGATGATAGAAGTCGGTACTAGATATAAGGACGGCGGCGAAAGGTTAGACAAATCGTAATCAAACTTGTAAGTATGCTTGATCGCCTCGTACATGCTTCGATATGACGTATTGTCTTATTATTCAATATTTTAAGATTATTTTACTGCCAATGTTCACAAATTGATATTTTTTTTATAGATAATAACTAAATTTCACATTTTATAATAATAACGTACACACATTTTTAGTTCTATTCATGTCTAAAAGTAGTGTAAATTGTAAGACAACTGGTTGTGTGCGAGTGTGCGCGCCGCCTAATGTCGCAATCTTTCACTGCATGTTTAATAAACCTACGTTTTTACTATATTTTTATTTTAAAATACTTTTCTTTATTGATGAGAATATAAAATAAATGATGTTTTCAAATAATATTGTGCTTTATTTATTTAGATGACTCCTTTTTCCTTGTTCCCAGTTAATCAAATCTAATATTACTATGGTATGAATGAAGGATAAGGGCGTGCTCCGTTGGTTTGGACACGTCCAACGAATAAGTGAGAAACGTTTTACGATGAATATTTATTGTAGAAAGTAGAGGGACTAGGAAGGAGTAAGGGTAACCCAAGACTCGCATAAGACCACGTAAGCAGTTTGCTCAAAAACGAAAAAATAAAGTACTCGGATACCCAGACGTGCATGTATGAAGAGATAAAAGAGTCTGCAGAAAGGGAAAGAAGTATCGCGAAGCCTGGCGTTGTGTCTTCTATGACTACCTCGTCAGGGATACAGCGTGAATTCTAGATAATATTTCTAGGTCTTCGTAACATAAGAATTAATATGAGGCATAATAAGGATGCCTTTTATTTTTAAGGTGAACTGTTTTGCCAAGCGTCGACCCTACGATATATTTTTGTTTACCTTGTATGTATGCCTCTTAGTAAATTATTGTTTCCTGAACCGAGTAACGTAAGCCTTTTTTTTTTTACTTTGTGCAAAAGACATTTAAGAGGTGATGAACTGCCTATATGTACGCAGCATTAATAAGTATAGTACCTTTGGTAAGACTATTCAGTGAATCAGTTAAATATAGATATATTGCAGAAACGAACCGTAAGAAAGCTTAATGCTGACGTAGATATTAGGTAGATTCTGCCTTTGTGCAGTCGTCGTGGAAAAAGTTAATAAGAAAAATCCAGATAAATGGTATAAAAACCAGGTCACAAGAAGGAATTTTAAAAAGTTTTTTTTAAAATAAATAAATAAATTTCCATCACGCCTTATCCCCGAAGGGGTTGCAGAGGCATATTATATGCCCACTTTTCACCGTGTGGATTCCTGTCCCACGTAATAGGTGGTGAGACCATTGCCGTGTTGAAATAGACAGACGCAGGTTGTGGCTACCTGCTGTTGAATTTTTTTAAGCCGCCTATAATGCCTTCAACCAGGCTTAACGACCGCCATTTTACTGGCAACCGGGACCAACGGCTTAACGTGCCTTCCGAAGCACGGAAACGCTCGCAAATGTAAATGCCACAAAGTGGTCACCCATCCGACGACCAGCCATAGTGAAAGTTGCGTACCTCAATAATAATAATAAATAATAATAATAGGATTCAGCGATTATTGTTCCGATAGTTGTATCGGCACATGGTCTGATCGCCAAGAGCCTCGACCAACATCTTAAGAGGCTCGCGTTAGGCAGTTGGGTCAAGGGCTTGATGCAAAAGGCGGTTCTTCTGGGTACGGCTCGTATTGTGCGGAAATTCCTGTCTCTGCAGCCCTGACCACCGGTAGCTTGGTCCCTGTACCCGATACCGGTGGGATACTATTTTTTATATTTTTAAATAGATTTGTTTTATATAATGTATTTAAAAATGTAATTTATATGTGTATTTATTTAATAAAGGAAATAATAATAATAATTGATTCGTAAATATCGTTTACCGAACACTGAGACCGCGGGGCCACGAACGCTTCTTTCTTTCTTTCTTTTTTAAGTTCATATTTGAACAATAAAATACCTACTATATAAACATAAATAAAGAATAATAAAATATCAACAACGGAAATATTATGTCCTTAGACACTGAAAGAAACGCAGCAGTCAAGACGTAAAAAAACGCTCTACCTTTCTCTTAAAAAACAGTCGGTGATTGCGCACGCGTAATGTGTGCAAGCAATGTATTCCACAATCTTACAACTTGTACAGGAAAAGATTTATAAAATTTTGTGGAATGCGTAGTCGTGTAGGTATTGCTTATTCCAACGAATCCGACGACTCGATATTATGTGTGCCGTGAATATTTTGCAATTAGAGTGTAACAATTCATGTCTCTATAAATAATTCTTCTACTTATTTCTTTATAGAATTAGATTTTAAATTAACTATCTTCACGCTGTATCCCTGACGGGGTAGTCAGAGAGGACAGATCGCCAGGCTTCACGATCCATGCATACTTCTTTCGCTGCTTCAAGATTCATCAATCGCTTCATACACGCACGTCTGGGTATCCGAGTACTTTTGACCTTTCCGTTTTTGAGCAATCTGCTCACGTGGTGTTTATCAGATTATAATTTAACACATTATTTAAAAAAAACGATTTTTTCAGAAGAATCCAAAGAAAATCACTACCAATTCTTTATAGATATTTTCAACGAATGATAGGTATATAGCTGCAGCTGCTGTATCCCCGAATTTTGTTATCAATTAAATTTCTACTGAACTGCATTCAACCAAGTATGGAAACAGAAGATGCAGTCAATAAAAATCAACTCAAAATTGTAACTTTCATTAGGACTTCCCATATGATATTACTATCAACGTGAATAGGTCAGAATATCTCCCGTTATCGAATGACTAACACCGTTATCGAGACATCTCATCGAGATATCAATTGACACTTGGAAAGAACACTTTCTCACGTCGGATATAGACATTCATACCTTCGATTGATAGGGCCCCACAGTGCTTAGTAGTGAAAATGATGTTAGAAGTATTATATTTGTGTGCCGTTCTAGTTGTAAGTGCAAGTATTAATTGTGAAAATGAGGGATGTTTAAGTGCGAGGATAGTTGATGGTGTTGTATCGGAACAAAATGGCAGACCTTTTCAGGTGCGTTTCTTCTAATATTAGCCCTTCTTCCAGTTGCTTTCAATCCCTACCAGATTTGTAATCAGGGGCTCCACTCATTGCTACGACTGGTAGCTATTTTTTTAATTTTGATTTTCGGCTTAGTTTGGAGCGATTGCCGACTGATCTTCCAAACTCCATAAGGGCATTTGATTGCCAGCTATTAGCCAGCGGAGACCTCTTATACTCTCATATTATATTAGGTATCACACACGGCAGCGGCGGTACTAAAGCCATAGCGATTTCCTGTGCTGCAGTACTGGAGGGGAGGATGGAGTTACCAGAATGATCTCCTTGCTGGGCCTGGAGTGATAGTTAGGCAAGCTGTCGTAATGACAGAAGCAGACCCCGGGATGGCGGCAAACGTACCTGGTATTTAGGCACAAGTAGTGACCAGGAGTCGTTGAGCCTCGCGACTATAGTACCCGGTTACCTTCTCACAGACAGTCGTGAAAGAGCACAGTATGATCTTAGTCGGCAAAGCATAGAAACCAGCAAGTACATTAGTCACGCATTTTATCCCCGAAGAGGTAGGCAAAGGCAAATTATATGCCGTGTTGAAATGAACAGGCGCCGGTTATGACGACCTGTTGTTGAAAATTTTCAAGCCGGCCATAAGGCCTTCAACTTGGCTAAACGAGTGCCATGTTAATGACAACCGGGCACAGTCGCGGTCATTGACCATCGATATAGCCGCAAAATCACCGTTCGCCGATACTAAAAATAACTTGTCTGTGTAGAAGTAAAGAGATCCAAATTTAAGATAAATAAATTCGGAGTGCCCCAGGGTAGCGTTCTGGGTCCTATTCTTTTCCTAGTTTACATTAACGACTTACCAGAAGTTACTACTTAAAACACTATACTATTTGCAGATGATATATCTGTTATAGTAACAACAAATAAAGATAGGACAATTACACAACATGAATATGACATAAATCATACTTTGACATCAATTATCAAATGGATGAATTACAATTATCTTCAAATAAACATAGCCAAGACATGTATAATGAATTTTAATAATATTAATATGAATATAAATTACACTGGACAAAATTTAACAGTGTGTAATAATATGCCAATTCTAGGTATAATTATAAATGATAAACTTAACTGGACTGAACATATAGATAAAGTGTCAAATAAAATTAATGGGTTTTCCTTTGCTTTGTACAAACTTGCAAGGATTTCTAGCCGAAGCACGGCGTGTACAGCGTACTTTGCATATGTCGAATCTATGTTACGATATGGATTGCTAGTGTGGGGCAACGGTTCAAATATAAATAAGGTTTTTATCGCCCAAAACGCTGCATTAGATCAATTTGCGATAATTTGCCCCGGATGTATCCTGTTTTTCATACTTTAAAGACCTAAACATACTTACCTTGCCATGCCTATACATCTTAGAGGCAAGTAAATTTGTAAAACAACATCCAGAAATATTTACACACGCCAAAGATGTTAGCAATAGAACAAATATAAGAAATCCAAATAGACTTGTGTCGCCTTAAACGACACGATTTCAAAAAAATTGTTACTCAATGTGCGTTAAAATCTACAATAAGATCCCGGAACATTTAAAAGCACTAAAGTTAAACAAGTTTATCCCAGCGTTCAAGAAGTGGCTGATAACAAACACATTTTATTCAATTAACGATTTTTTTGAACAAATAATGTAATAATGATTATAGGGAAATTATGTATTGTAAATATTTTGTGGAAATTGTAAGACAAGTGTAAAGAAAGAAAAAAAAATGTGTTTTGTTGTGTTAGATACAAATAATATTTAATTTTAAGTTTGCATGCTATATTATATGGCTGAATGGGCCTGTGCTATGTACCTATGTAAAACTCAAAATGCTATGTACCCCATTTAAGGCAAATAAATAATTATGAATTATTATTAAGGAACTTATTCCTTTTTAGCGCGAAAGTTTTGAACGCTAGTGTATATATAGATACCATTTGGAGATTAGATACGATCCCTATTGAAAGGTGAAAAAGGTTAATGCTCTTAATTGGAGATTTTAGATGCATTCAGGCAACCGTAGGTACCCAACTGGCTAAACTCTAAACGTAAAGCTCGAGCTCAAACCGTGGCACTGAACGGATTAGGGTAATGTGAGATTGAGATACATTGGTACACATTTGGTACAGAGATAAGGTAAAAAAGTTTTTTTCTAAATTCTCGCTGGCCGCTTACATATTTTTGACAGAAAGCAGACTAATTACAAACCTAAGTACCTACTTAACGCGCCTTTCAGTATAGTAGTGAGAGAATCAGACGACTTCTAAACCGAAATCAGTTTCAAAACCTAAAGTGCTAGAAACTTCAAAATTGCCTATGAACGTATTCATGGTGTTCTGAATCGAATGCCGCAAACAGTTTGTCTCTATCTCTTATGGTTCCTGAGAAATAGAAGCGTACAGAGAGGCGGACGGACGGACAGACTGAGTCGCTTTATAAGATTTTTTATTTTAAATTGAGGGTTTTGAAGAATAAAAACACAATACAGATATATACCTAAAATTTAGATAATGTGACAAATAAGTTGGTTTAGAAACTATATTTAGGTAGGTACCATTAAAGGTTTTTTTTTGTCGCGGGGAATGCGTTGAGGCGCCGTCATTCCTACTGCAGGGGCAGCAGGGATGGTGTGTGGGACCCCGGCCCTTCCGGTCCTTTGGGGACCGCCCTACCCACGAAACCCCGCGGTGTTCCGCCTTCTTCCCAACCTGGTCGCAGGATAGGCCTGAGGGCTATTCACTGCGACCCGCAAAGAGCAGTCTCGCGAGCCTGGCCTGGATTAACTTTGGAGTCAATAGCCGGAAGTGCTCAGTGAAGCCCCATCGGTTGTCGAGAACGAGACTCAAATATTTTATGGTCTTACGAAAAGCGATGGGGGTACCGCTCACTACAATTTGGGAGCCTCGAAAAGGCCCTCGCTGAGGCCCGTGGAAGAACACGGCCTCAGATTTTTCGAGGGCTACCTGGAGTCCCAGCGCCCTGATGCGACTCACAACTTGGGCCACGGCCACTGTGCCCAATTTGGGCGTCCCTAAATGTGACGTAACCGATGTTCCCCAGGAGCGATCCGAGGACCGACCCCTGCGTAACACCACACGACATTTCCCTGCGAACTACCTCTGTCCGGGCCGGCTACCATATAGGTAGGTAACTATACATCATAACAATGCAACAAAAAAAAGTATGTAAGTACTTATGTAATTAAAGTTTTTAACTTATCAGCCTAATTTTATGATATTACGATGTTCTGGTCATTATTATCAATTGATATGTATAGATTATACTAACTTAATTTAGCACATATCTTCTATTATTATTCAGTTTTGCAAAAATACGTACTGTTCCCTTTTCCGTTTTTGAGCAGATTGCTCATCTGCTCAAAAACGGATCTCTGCATCTCTGCATACCCAGACGTGCAAACTTTAAACGTTTATTGAATCTGCAGAAAGCGAAGGAAGTACCTATGCATTGATCGTGAAGTCTGGCGATCTGTCCTCTCTGACTACCCTGTCAGTGATACAGCATGAAGATTGTTTGCATTGCATTGCAAGCATAGTTTTTCTGTCAAATAAATTTTAAAGCTGTTATACACTCAATATAGGTGGCGTTATACTCTCGAGTGGGGACGACTGGAGAGTTGGGCTTCTGTGGCGCCTCCCTCATACATCAGGAATGGCTGCTCACAGCCGCACATTGCTGTTTTCACAACGGAGAAGAAGTCAATCATGTACAGGTAATGAACTCCAGCCAGTACGAGGAGCTGAATTTCCCTCCAGGGAAAATTCTGTCCTGACGAGGGTGGTGTGTGATTGACGTCATGGCTACCTGCGGTACAGCGCGCGAGGCAGGAGCGGTACCTTGCCCCCGCAACCTTACGTCCTCGCCAGCGCTATATATAACGAGCCGCACTGACATTCTTGGCCCTTCTTCTGCTGTAGCTGCTTATCAGGTGACGTCTCCCACTTTGCTTTGGGACGCGTATCAACAATCTCGCATACTGAACCCACATCTCTTTTTCTATCTCCCTAGCTTATCTAAACCGTAAATTCTAAATTGCTTTGTATAAAGTTTAATTAACTTAATAAATGCTCATGTTCTTGCAAATGCATCTTTCCTTCATCTCTGTGTGTAAGTCACCCTAAATTCACCCCAGCCTACCCACTCAACGTCAGAATGCAGTATGACATTACTGACCTCTGTATTATATATTTATCTATATCTGCACATGTGTGGGTAAGGGGCTCCGCCAAGATCTTCGGGGCTTAAGCGACCTCATATACTAGCGGTGCAACTGCCAATTAAGGGACCAGACAACGATGGAGGCGTCCTTACGGGGTTAGGACATCAGACAACAAACGCCTACAACAATGCAGAAAATAAAAGGCAAAACGATTACTGCTCCTAGCAACTTAATAAAAGCGAACTCCAGGCTCCAAATCCAGGTAAGATTTTAAAGCAAACAGGGAAAACAGTATGGTTGAAGTAGAGCTTCGTCAAAAGCCTACCCTAAATCGACTATACAATGGCCTCACGTTGGGCGCCAGTGTAACGTTGATGGGGTAGGCTGGGGGTGAATTTAGGGTGACTTACTCACAGAGATGAAAGAAAGATGCATTTGCAAGTACCTGAGCATTTATTTGGCAAATCAAGTGTTACAGAAAAAAAAAATTGAAATTTAGTAAGCTAAAATGAAGAGGGGTGGTTTCGGTAGGTGAGATCGTTGACACGTGTCCCATGATAAAGTGGTAGACGTCACCATGTCGAGCAGCTGCATCAGAGAATGCCGAAGACCGCTAGTGCGGCCCGTTACAGTACGGCGCTGCGGAGGACGTAAGGATGCGCGGACAAGGCACCGCTCCTGGCTCGCGCGCTTGGACGCAGGTAGCCATGACGTCATAAGAGTAGTTTCACGATCAACGTGTTAAACAATTTGTTTAATTTAAGGCGATCCTGGGTGCTCATTCATTATATGATCGCTACGAGAATGGACGCCGCGTAGTTAATGTTGCCGAGCTTGTGATCCATCCAGACTGGGATCCAGAGACCTTAGACAATGACATCGCGCTGTTGAAGCTCGCTAATGTCGTGCAACTGACAGGTACCTAAATATGTTTCTCCTGCAGTTTCAATTTTTTTGTCTTTATGGATAATCTTTACCATAGCCTATGAAATTCCGTTTGTAACAGTAGGGACAGACGCGCTGCCGACCCCGAATAGTTTCTGGTTATCTCTTTGTAAATTCATCTTAACTTCTCCATCTACTTCCCATTCCTATATTTAAAGTCTGAAATCCCTTTTGATTTAAAGGTAACTGCTGCAATTTGCTTTTTTTTGATAATGTTGGCAGCGACTGAAGGTTGAAGAGACCATTACTCCTTGTCTGTTTTGTCAGCTGGTAAACCTCTTGCAAGTGCGACTAGCCTATTTGATGGTCCCAGTACCTAAACTACTTGAAAAGCTTAATTCTTTAATACCAATTTTGGAAAAAAATCTAGGTACTAAACTAACGCGACTTTGAATATTTTTTTGCATGAAGCCCCGAGTATTATTATATAGTAATAAACATTTCGTCTCCTTTCTATCCTATCTAATAATCTATCATCTACTTGGTAAAGATAATCTTAAAACCTGTTGCTTTGTAAAATAATAGAACGAATAATAGAATCCTTATAAACTATTCAAGCTATGCGTCGCATCAGTCGAAAATACTCCTGTATTTCTTTCAGATACGGTCAATGTAGTACGTCTGCCGTACCGCAACACATCGTTGTTCAACTTTGCTGGTACTGCAGCCGTTGCATCTGGATGGGGCATTTCTGCTGAAGGTACGATTGGCAGCGAAAATCGTTTATCATAGAACTCAGTAAATGATGATATGTGTGACCGGGGGCTTGAGGACGGTGGATAGGGTTGCTCTTCCTTCTTACAGAAGAGGCCCAAGACGGTGATGTGGCGTACGAGCTGCCACCGCAAAGAAATGGGATAACTACTGAACCCCCGGAGGCGAGGCGTGGCGTAAAAAAACTGTCGGGAGCCCTGGGGTAAATCTTTCAAGATGTGGGGGGTGACCTGGGGCTCTCGGCCGTAGGCAAATTGTGTGGAAGGACGAAGGACATTGTGTGGTTTTAGTTGGTAGAAGTCCGGCATGGAATCCATATGGATTTCAACAAATAATAAAAAACATTAATGTACTATTTTTAACAAGTGTTCACTGTTCTTAAACAATTTGTTTTCAATTTCTTAGACATAAATTCTCAAAAATTAAAATGTTCATTCCCAAAAAATCTATTCTAGGTAACTACTTCTGAGGCTGACTGTACCCACAACTTGAGTTTTCTGCTTTGAAAAAATATTTTCAATGGTTATTAGTTACTCAAACAGCAAATTACGCGCTCGTGAGCCCGCTAATTCAGTGTTTTCTTAAAACGAACATTGCGTTAAGCAATATTTGCTATGGCTGGTCGCCGATTGGCGATCGCTTTGTGGTATTTCCATTTACTAATGTGTCCGTGCTTAGGAAGGCACGTTAAGTCGTTGGTCTCGGTTGCCAGTAACACGGCAGTCGTTAAGTCAAGTTGAAGGCTTGCAAAATTTCAACAGCAGGTCACCAAACCTTCGCTTGTCCATTTCAATACGGCAATGGGCTCACCAGCCAAAATACACACGGTGAAATGTGGGCGTATAATATGCCTCTGCCACCCCTTAGGAGATAAAGACATGATATTGAAATAAACAACAAATTATTATGAGTTACTCAAACGAAGACTATTTAGTGTTTATGTAAAAAATTGTAATACCTATTGCAGGTGTGCCATTCGTATCGCCTACACTTCGGGAAAAGCAAATGGTTGTGATCACGAACGCGTTCTGCAACAGATCGTACTTCAACGAGCTTCCTGAGACCATAGTGTGCGCCTTGCGAGAAGGTGCAGGTACCTGTAAGGTAGGTTTTTTTGACCCCATTAAGATCTCCGGACTTCAAGATTCTGCTGACCAACGGAAGAGGCAACTACAGTCACCCTAACGGGGTTGGGAGATAAGTCAGCAGTAGCTTAATTCCAACAATGCCGAAAATCAAAATCCAAACTAAAATACAAGTGGACCCCTGGGTCCTAATCCAGGTAGGGTTTGAAAATAAATGGGAATAAACTAAGATGAAGATATTTTACTGTATGTTTACTGTATGCGTCAATTGGGTAAAGATAGTACCGGCGTTTGTCTTGTGGCAACCGTCGGGTTACGTGGAAAACAAATGACTGGCCATTTCAGCCCCGCCGGGTACCGGTAAGAGGGGAAGACCCAAGAAGTGCTGGCTTGACGTCGTAAGGGATGACATGCGTGCCAATGGTTTGGTAGGAAAGCGGCGCCGGGCGTCACAATTCGCAACTGGGACAGACGCTCGGATGATGATGTGTACCGGCGTTTCATAAGTCCGAGGTTATTGTCACTTCTTGCTTTACTATAGTCTCATCGTGTCTTTAGGTAAATATTCGTCCATTAGTCAGCACCTCACCTCACCTCGGTGTGACCGATTGGGACCTAGGGATCTTAGTGGGGCCTCTTACACCCAAATGAGAATGCAGTAAATTAACCTACTGTAATATTTATGTACCTAAGTCTGATTGAGAGCTAAGGAGCTCCACCAAAAGCGATGTAGGTAAAGAGCCCATCTCAACTTTCATCTTGTTGAAGCAAGTAGACATAGCCGAAGAGCTATGTCTACTGTGGTCTTAAAATTTCAGGTTACTGACTTGGACGCTGAGTATTTATTTCTATTGAAATCGTTTTAAAATAATCTTCAAAACATAATTTCAATCATGTATTCCAATAAAACAATCGTTCCTAATTTATTACAAATCGAGTTTATTTTATAAATTAATATTATAAGTGATTAATCTAAAGATTTGCACGCCAAGGCGTGGATAAAAATCCAATTACGATAACAATAATAAATGAATATCGTATTTATTATAATAAAGACTTCATATTAAAGTTGAATCGAGATTACAATCAAAGATAACTTGCAATTATGACATTGCAAGTCAGCTTAATATAATTATTTATTTATTTCCATTTTCCGTCAGGTACGCGCCTACGCTTGTCTGCCACCTTAGTGGTATAAAAATATAATAATAATAATTAACTGAGGAGGCCAGCTAGCCGACGAAAGTTCCGTTTTAACTCCACTGGTACGGGAAAAATATGCTATTGATGTCCGACCGTCCGTCCGTCCATTCAGTCTACAGGTTGTATTTTTCATCGGATTTGCATGCAACTTGGCATGGACAATCCTGATTTTTATTAAAATTGATAATAAAAAAAAATTACTCCGAAGTTTACGGTTCACAAAACCACTAGTTATAATAATTCCGAAGAAGAAGAGACATAATAACATTAAACAGCTTATATCATTTTGTTCTCTAAATGTCGAAAACCATATTATTTAAATATCGTAAACATATTGCTATTTGGTCAAAAGTTGCTTAGAAGAAACAGTTTGAAAGGCTTTCGTTGCCTCCCGAGTTCACCCTTATCAGGCGTACTACCCGCGCGTAGTGTTCATTCCCGTGGGAATACGGGATGAAATGTAGCCTAAATTACTCCTTCTAACATTAGCTATCTGCCATTAAAAGTCCCGTGAAAATCGTTACAGAGATTAGCCGGAACAAACAGACTGAGAGATTTTTTTTTATATAGGTAATAGGATATACTTTCAAATACATTTATTTAGTGGAAAGCTGTTAATGTGGAATTTCAACCAGAAACATCAATTTTATTTTAATTTATTTTATTTAGCTACTTTTTTATAGATTCAGTATGTCCAATATTATGGTATTTGCTGATGATCAGAAAATAACGAAATTCTGTTGAATTCATTCGTTCTTGTTTCTAGGGTGACAATGGCGGTCCTCTAACCATAATCTACAGAATAAATTCCGAAGAAGATGGAGAAGAAATATTGGTACGTGTTTTTTATATTTATTATTTAATTACCCTTCCGAGTCACTTTAAAAAAATTAATTTAGTAAAAGTTACCATACTAATTGCTTTTAAAAATTGTTTCTAATTACTCAAATAAGTTACCTACAAATAGTAAATATCTGTAGCCAACGTGTTCCGAAGCCCAAGAAAAATTTTAGCCTGTCTAGATATTTTCATTCTAAAAGTTGCCGACAAACATTAACATTAATCGAGAATTTGATTTTACATTTCGAATCTGATAGACAATAGGCTGAGGTGTTACATGTCACCGGGAACTTTACGACTGATTGTAAAAAAAATGGGCGCTGGTGACCACATTTTTGACGGACAGGGATCAAAATTAGGTGTAGTAAAACTCTAGGGTTTGAGACGGCCGATATTCTGAAGACTCTGTTAATGAATGCAGTTCATGTTCTCACGCTAAGAGAAGAGTCAATAGAGAAGTGAAATGCACTTATTAATGTTCGTTATAGTTTTTGTTATAGAATTAGTGCCAAATCTTATATGACACATTACGTAAACAAAACTAATGTAATTACTGGTTATTACAAAAGAGCGGTCGAGAGTTTTTATTGCCACTTTCTTTTCTCACAAGCTCTAAAACTTCGCGAATCTGGTAGTAAATGTTAATGTAGAAGCAATAATCTTGACATTTATAAGTGTTACTTTGTGATCTACATGAATATAGATATTTTTATTTCATTGTATGTTTTATGATACCAGATTGGAATCACTTCGTTCATCAGCTCCACCGGCTGCAACTCCAACGTCCCCTCAGTGTTCACGAGGGTGCAGAGGTACCTCGACTGGATCAGCCAAGTCACTGGAATGGAGCTTCTATAATACTAAATATAAAATATTTATAACTTATGTACTAAGTTTCAAATATTCTCTGTTGTTGCCCATAGGCTAAGGTGACCACTTTCCATCAGGTGGGCCGTACGCTTGTCTGCCGCCTCAGTGGTATAAAAATAATAATATAATCACTTTTATGAATTTCGTAAACATTGTTTTATTAATCATCTTCCAAGCATATCTGCCTTTATCTTTTTAACGTAATGTTTAATGTACAGCTTTCTAGTTCCAACGGTCTGAGAGGACAGACACACAGACGTAAACACATTTGAAAACTCTTATTTATGACGTATAATTACTACGGAACCCTAATAACTAATAACTATGCATATGTGCAGTTGCAGTATCTAACTCCACAGCAATGATTTTCAACGCGCTAAATATTTATTTTATTATACGCATGATAACAACAATTTTACACTCAATTTCTTTGTGAAATGAATTTAGAAAAAGACATCTGTTACTAATCCTATTGATAGATATATTTTTAACTAGCTGCGCGCCGCAGCTTCGCCCATAACATACTTCCGACCTCAGTAGCAATTATATAATCCTAAAGCTACTTCAAAATGTATTTATTAGTTTTGAAGTAGCTTTAGGATTGTTTCTGATTTATCATGTATGGAAATTTGCCCGGTATTTTCATATTTAAAGAGCTCGTAGCAACTTTCGCTATGGCTGGTCCTCGGATGGGTGACTACTTTGTAGCATTTATATTTGCGAGCGTTTCCGTGCTTCGGAAGGCACGTTAAGCCGTTGGTCCCGGTTGCCAGTAAAATGGCAGTCGTTAAGCCTGGTTGAATGCCTTATGGGCGGCTTGAAAAAAATTCAACAGCTGGTAGCCACAACCTGCGTCTGTCTATTTTAACACGGCAATGGACTCACCACCTATTACGTGGGACAGGAATCCACACGGTGAAAAGTGGGCATATATTTTTTTATAAATTCGTTCTGCAGATTAAGGTGTGAACATAGTTTGAATGAAAATAATAGTGAGTAATAATAATTATTGATTCGTTAAATTTAAATAAATTGAATTCAAGATTTGTTTTAAATTAACAATAGCTTTAGTTATATTTACATGGCTTATTTATATTTGCCTTATTTATAAGGTAATTGTTGTGTACCTAGTTGTGTTGGAGTCTGTAAATGATATTATATTAAATAACACACACCAAAGACTTATAACTAGACTGTGCACTACTGCGAAATAATCGGTCCGCGTGAGATGGCTCTCAGCAGTGATGGTGTCCCTTTCTAAATAAGTGACCATGACCAATTAGAACACAGGACAAATTCCTTGAACGATTTTTCGAACCTACTGAATTTATTGTAAGAAAAAAATATTAAAAATAATATGTATAATATAAAAATATTATACAGTCGGGGACCCCCGTAAGAAACGAGATATACGTTAATGGAAAAAAAAAATCGAAAAAAAATTCGTGTACTGAGACAGAGAGAGAGAGAGAGAGAGAGAGTTGTGCACCCGGCTGCGCACTCACTTGTTCGTGTGCTCATTTGTAGGTTCGATACACACACGCGTAGGTACACACATGGCTTATGTCATTTTATTATTACGACCATCCGGAAGCCGCTTTAAACAAGTTCGTTACAAAATTCTAAATGTTAGATTTTGCCCGTTTTGTGCACTCTGAGGGTGACATTTTTCTAGCCGCCCGTAAGGCCTTCAACTTGACTTAACGACTGCCATGTTACTAGCCACCGGGACCAAAGGCTTAACGTGCCTTCCGAAGCACGAAAACGCTCGCAAATGTAAATGCCACAAAGTGGTCACCCATCCGAGGACCAGCCATAGTGAAAGTTGCGTAACTCAGTGATCGTTTACAGAACACTGAATCCGCGAGGCCACGAGCGCTTTATTACCTCAACCTACTATTATGAGATTGTAAAAATATTTGATCAATAAAATGTATGGTAAACCCTTTAAGCAAGATGGCGGGTCCAGACGGATCTTGCATTTAGTATTGCCCAACCCAAACATTTAAGTGCTACTCTTACTAAGTATAAATGAGTCTTTTTAATACTACGAAGTTATTATTAATAATTATAGGAACTGTAGAAATATTTCGATAAGTTCCAAAGTTTATGAATAATTAATTATACTAAATCTAAAAAAAAGATATATTTAAAATTTTCTACCATTTCTACCAAATCCAATGATTATTTGAGCTGGCAGCGCGTTAGACTAGGACACAGCACCTTTCGGAGCTCTCTCGCCAGGACCGTTTTTAGCTAGCTACCGCTTATAAGGAAATAGCTTACCCATTTTAGCTCTACGAATTTTTTTGGTATTCAGTCTAGTTATAAGTGTAAGGTCTTTGACACACACACACACATCTTTTTTTTTATGTCGCGGGGAATGCATTTACTCTCCGTCATTCCTACTGCAGGGGCAGCAGGAATGGTGTGTGGGACTCCCGGTCCATTGGCCACTAAACCCAAACACACATCATTTCAGGTTATTTTGAAGTAATATACTTTTTTGGCGCGTCAGGGAAAAATTATAAGAGTAAATTTTTACGATGCGCGCACAGACTGTCGCGAGAATCCAACACCCTGAAGTTAGTTGATAAGCCTTTCCATGACAACTTATAGCTACATTCAAAGTACTTTTCAAATACCCTGAAGTTAGCTATAATCAACATTTTAGTTTTTTCTACAAACGTAGGATAGGATATGGCGTAAGATAAAATCTTTAAAAAGATTTTTATCTTGTTACGCCAAAGAAGTATAACTTCTAACGCGTGTACATAAGTTAGTAATTATATTTACTGGACAAGTTCGATTTGAGAGCTCAAGCAAATTTGACTGTTATTGAAGACCGACGCGATAGTCAAACAGAAAAGAATTCTAAAAATGATTGATTTCAGTTCTCTTGGATTTATAAAGACCCATATAATATTATTCCTCTTTTATCTTCGATGTACAGACAGCGACAATTTAGTTTTAAATTATAGTGTAGATCTTTCTTTCAGGAGTACCTGGGTACCCACGCTAGGTGTCTACCTAGCGCAGGTAGGGACCGCGTAGTTCTTGCAGGTTCAAGTCTGGCACAGTCTGGCTTGACATTCTTCCTCACGTTAAAAAATAAAGAAAAAAAGGAACGCTTATTTAGATTCAAAGTTTAGACTGAACGGATTCGATTAAACGCATACACTTATAGTTAGAAAATCATACTTCACGGATATTTATTCTAGACTTATTATAATAATAAAATTTAAGCATGGTTATTAAATTCGAATGTTTATTCGTGTATTATATTTTGCATTGGTTACATAGAAATTCAAATACATTCATTACTGAACCATGGCTTCGTAGTGTTAGTGCTTTGGACTAATGGAATACGGATTGCTTATTCTAAGTTCTCCTTACCAAGCTGAATAACCTGCCCAAGGTTTGTATACTCCCGAATAAATTCAAGCAACAATCTTTCGACGTAGGTTAGTTCAGACGTGAAGATTAATTATGACTGGTATTATTTAAGTTCATGCCGAGACCAATATTTCGGAATACTGCAAATTAATATAGACTTCTAAGTTGTATAGGCGCTCATACAATTTGGAGGTCTAGCTCAATTGGCATTAAATAAGGTACTAACTTTTTACGAAACTCTTTAGTTTAACTCGTACTTGACCGGTTTTTATGTTGCTCGAGAGCCATTCTGACTGATCTGGCCGGCACCTGGGAAATCATCCATGTTATGACAGTGAGCATTTTGTTTATGATGCATACAAATATCTATAGAAACTCTCAATTTTGCCGACAATGTCGCAGGTCACGATTTTGCCACCCGCTTTCAATTTGGTCAAATGGGTTCTTCCAAACTGTTGGACAATAACCATAGTGCCCCTGTTCTGTTCAGCTCTATATAATATATATCAACGTATTAATTGAACTTACATTACCTATGACGTTTATCACCTTTTCCTACACACCATTTTCCTTTGCGGCGGAAGTTATTGCGGGTAGTTACTGAAAACATTAAATCTAGACGATTATCAATCCGTCACCTATCATAGAACTGATTTAATTTGTAGAACTAAAGAGCCTATAAGACTACGCGTTATTCAGCACAAGTTATTCAGACTGTCAGAGTCTAATTAGACATATGGGCATATAGTATGCTTCTGTCTACCCCTTCGGACATAAAGGCTTGAAAATATGTTGTATGCATTTTCAAAGTCCCAAAACTTTGCAGTAGTACTCACTGCAATAAGCTTGACTGCTAATTTAAAAAAGGGAATAAAGAGAAAAACATGGGTGAAGGACGCGAGCGCAGACTCATAAATGGTGTAACTCATACTACACTACTCGATATTGAGACAGTAAGCGTCGCCGAACCCGAGAACCGTATTACTGTCTCAATTCAGAGTAAGACAGTCTAACTCTTATTAGACTACGCTAGATTCTGTCAGAATATTGAGTGGTGTGTCTAGTACAATACTACTACTATAGACTGACTTTAAGTGTCGAAGGCCCCGATCTTCCTGTCTGATTTCAGAATCAGACAGTCTAACTCTTATTAGACTACGTATGTAAAATAAACAAATCATGACATTTTATTTCATTACTGAATGCACGCGGATTTGGTATGACAAAAAAATGTATCTGTAGATACCGAGTTGTTGTATCATAACTGATCTTTATGCTTTTAGTATTAATTTCCTTTAGATTTCTCCGTATTTTAAGTATTATTAGGTAAAATCAATGTGTACAAGAAAGTATTTTTTTATCATAAAAGACTGTATCTAAAGATAAAGTGTTTCGTCATGGCACGGCAGCTAGTTGATGGTACTAAATCTGCGACACATAAGTTTTTTATTTATTTATATCTACTTATTCAGTTTTAGGAGATACATAATCAAAAAATGCGGCCTGTACTCTACTTTGGACTCTCTGTGGTGGCCTGGGCTTCAGCAAACTTTGCTACCAGAGTTGGCTATCATGAGACTATTGGTATTCCTTTAGCAAAGAGGATAAAAAAATCAGAAGATAGAATGATTGCTCATAAGAATAACAATAACAGTGTCGATTTTAGAATAATTGGTGGTTCAGTGACTCCTCTCAATGCTTATCCTTTTGTTGTGAGTACCTATTTATTAATCTTGACTATTCTAGCTTGGAGACATATAGAATCTTGTGTACATACGGGCGTACCCAGGATCTGAGCCAGGGGGGGGCAATTCAGATTTTTTATAATGTTACCGGTTTTTAAACACAAACCCAAGCGCAAAAAAGTAGAGGTGTTAATTTTATAAGTTAGACGTAGATTTCGGTGTGTAAGCGTGTGGCATCGTAGCCCTTAAACGGACACACCGATTTACGATTTTAATGCGGATGTTTTTCATTTGAAAACCCGTTTCTTGGTGGTGGTTCTTAGGTATATTTGGTTAATATCGGTCCAGCTTTGTAAGAGTATCACCTTTTTTTTATAATAAACTTAGGCATTTTTGGCGTGTGATTACTCTGTTAAGTGTCTAACGTGTGCCAGTATAATCGTTAAATGACATTAATAGAGAACTTTGACCTAATGCTGCAATGAAAATGATCACCAGAGAACCCGACTCTTCGAAAATTCACAGCAGACATGGTGTTTGGGTTCAATAGTACCTACTTTTTAAGGGTTGTTCCTTAAAATACAAGTATATATAAAAAAATCATATTTTTGAATTTTGAAATTAAATTTATTTTTTAATGTATATTTTTTTATTTGGTTAAGTTCAAATCTACATGTAAAGATAAATAAAATTATAATATCTGTTTGTAATTCCAAATTTACAGATTTTCACTACAGATAAGTCTTCATTTTGCATAGACCATTTTAACGGCGCTTACAAAATGTCATACACTAGTTTAAAGATAAATTTAATATTTTTAGAGTGACCACCGGTACGGAACGCGGCCCACCTGAGAAGAACCGGCAAGAAACTTAGGAATGTTTTTTTTGATGGCCTATTTACAATTTAATATTATTTCACTTTGCCAGCAGATTATTTCTAGGCGTCCTTGTCCTGCAAATAGTCTTTAACAGCGTAATAACCTTTTTCATAAAACTTCTTTTTTATTAACAGAAGAAGAATTTGAAGACAGAAGGTCGAGAGCTTTGCGTCTTATTTCATAGTGATGAAATTTTCTGCACAGCGTTTCATTCTGAACGCAATCAAAAGCTTTGGATAGATCGCAGAATACACATAATACATCTTGCTTGTCTTCAGATTTTGATAAATCAAATAAGTTATTTACATAACAAAAAAACTATTTTTAAAACGTGTATCTCTATCTGTATGTTCTGGCTAATCGCTGACACAACTGAACCGATTTTAACGGGACTTTCACTGGCACTCATATTACATGTAGAAGAAGTAACTCAGGCTACTTTTATTCCCAGGGCCATAGGCCTACGCCCCGAGAAAACGAGGCTCTGCGGTCCCAGCTCCGACAGGAACTCATGGAGACATGGAAGGTGCGACTTGAGCATCCAAGGTGGGGAAACGCCACAATCGGGCTGGTCAGAGATGAGTGGTTGGAGAGGAGCCATGGCAATCTCTACTACCGGTGGTCACAGATACTTACCGGGCACGGGTGCTTCGGTAAGTATCTGTGGCGTATACACCGGGAGACCACAGCCGAGTGCCAGCACTGCGTAGAACGCAGCGAGGACATAGCGCTCCACACATTGGTGGAGAGCTCAGTGTGGGCGCAGCAGCGCCAAGACCTCGTGGCGAGTCTGGGCGTAGACATTCTCTCGTTGGAAACTATGGTGCAAGCCATGGTCTCCAGCGGGAGCAAGTGGGACGCCGCTGCGTCTTTCTGCGAGCAGGTCATGCTCGCGAAAGAGGTGGCGGAGACGGAACGGGAGAGGACTCTCCCGCCCGAGTTCCGCAGTCTGCGGCGTTATCGCTTCACCCAAGACTACCGGCCTCCATGACCGGGGGCCTGAGGACGGCGGGTGGGCTGCTCGCCGTCCTTTCAGAAGCAGGCCCAAGACGTCGGCATGACGTGAAAATGTCACGCACGCCTGATGCCCCATGAAGCGGGATAAGTACCCGAACCAACCCCCCAAAGAAGCGGGATAACACCCGAACCCCAGGTGAGGCCGCGGTGGTAGCCAAAGTCTGCCGGGAGCTCTGGGACATCCTTCCGAGGAGTTACCCGGGGCGTCCGGCAATAGACAGTTAGGCGGGGACTGTGTGGTTTTAGCCGGTTCGAGTCCGGCATGACATCCGAGGGGATTTCAACACGTTAAAAATAAAAAGAAAGCTACTTTTATCCCGTTCTTTAGTTTAAACCGCTGTACGTCTACTAGTAAATAAGAAATACATATAAATTAAAACAGGCATTATTTATATAATTTCTTAAATAACTACCTATGTTTAGTACGCTGGATGACCCACTGTTTTTACAGAAGCAGGTCCAAGACGGCGGCTTGACCTTAAAATTTCACGCTCGCCTCACCGCCTCAAAAAGCGGGATCCAAACTAAACTCCAAAGAAGCTGGATAACGCCCAAACCAATAAAAGAGGCCGCGATGGTAGCCAAACTCTACCGGGAAACCAGGGAGGATTTGCGAGGAGTTACTGGGGGCGCCCGGTGTTAAACTGATAGGTAGAGATCGTGTGTTTTTTTAGTCGTTTCAAGTCCGGCTTAACGCTGCTAACAAACAGTTAAAAGGGGCGTGCCTCACGATTTTTAAAAGATATATAGGGTATTGCAAATGGGAAAAAGTTACTATTGTCGACAAAAGTAAGAGACCAAACCAAAGGCAGGGGGGGCCGCTGCCCCCCCCTGCCCCCCCTGGGTACGCCCATGACATACCTGAAAGCTCTATGGACAAAGTAGTCCTGCTTGCTAGTGATGGAAATTAATGATATTTTTTATTAATTTAATTAGCGTGCTAATTTTTATCTCTTAGCATGCGACGTACTATTGCTATGCTAAATGATAATGTGAACTTCAATGAAGTAAACATCAACTTGCTAGGTCCTCCCGTTCCTAAGAAAATCGATGATGACACATGGATAGACAGACGAACTGACGTCCAGACGGACATTATGAATAAAAATAAGGGTTGCACTCTGCAAATTTATTAATAATTACCAAAAAACTAAAAATTTACCGGGATCGACGTTAATCATGATGATGATGAAAAAAAATTTAACACCGAAAGAGTCTTAATTGATTACACAATATTTTTTAATAAGACCTGAAGATGACCGGGATTAACGTTAGATGATAATGATGATGATTCTATTATTTAGTGGCAAGATATTGAATCTACAAATTAACTATTAAGAATAAATATTTTTCTAGACGCGTTCGCGGTCTGCTATATGTACATGCATATGCCTAACGGTGTCGCGGGTCCAGATATTTATCTCATCTAAAAATATGCGTACCGCTCTAAAAGAAGATTTCAATTTAATAAAAATAAAAAAAGCTTTAGTTCCGTTGTTTTCCTTCCGGGAGACGGAACCCAAAAAATACATTTTGTATTAAATTATTTATTCCACAATAAAGTACAATCACACGATTTTAGGGTTTTATATTCAAAATAAAACTAAACTCGTAAAAAGTACGTACGAATTTCGACTTCTTACTCAACTCAATCGCATTCACAGATTGTCAAAAAAATCTATACTAAAATGGAATAAATAACCCCAAACACAAGCATTTAATAGTTAAAAATAATGGGCTAAATATCAACCATGCACTTTTTCATTCACACACTCCGTATTTCGCAATAGCACAATGACACGACCATTCATGAATTAGTCGTAAAAATTCATTATAGCAATCGCAGCGACGCATCATTCGCAGCTCGTCTGCCTCATGATTTAGTCGTCGCAGCGACACGCAGCGTTCACAGCTCGCCTGCGATATGAATTTTTCGTGAATTATAATTATGAGTTTTGGCAATTTAATTTAGCATTCGCAGCTCGCCACTCAGTAGCGGCGCGAACGTCGATGCGCTTAGTCATGCATTGGAGGGAAATTGTGGGTTCGCGACGAATTGGCAATTGTTGCGTAATCGATGTCTCTTAGCAATAATTAATTTTAACAAGTACTGTTCATTAAATTGATGCGAATGGAGTCTTAGCAATTAAATATGATTGCTAACGCTAATATTTCCTACACTACTGCTTGCAACAACCATGAAAAGTGGCATTTGATTAACTCCTCTTCCTGGTATTTTGCGCGCAGTAAGATTTCTACGGGAAGGAATTGCAAGTTTTCGTGAGGTTGCGGTGCGTACGCCGCTTGGATGACGGTAAGAAAATGGCGAATTTATAGCTGGGGTTACATATGTAAAAGCGTGGCGACCGCGTGCATTTTCTCTATTCGTGTCTAGGGCTAACCGCTATATGGCGTGAAGTTTTCGACCTTATATCATTGTGTTAAAGTTTGTGATCGTACTAACGAATATTTACTTTCTAGGCTGGTTTACTGATAGATCTGACTGATACATCTACGTCGTATTGTACCGCTTCACTATTGACCACCAATCGGCTACTGACAGCCGCCCACTGTTGGTGGGATGGCGAACTGCCGGCATGGAAATTTACTGCTGTTCTTGGTAGCCTATACTTGTATTATGGTGGCACTCGTATTGAGACCACACAAGTCATTTTGCATCCCCATTACGTAGCGAAGTCCATTGCCAATCACTATGATATTGCTATGGTTTATTTACCTATTAATGTGGAATTCAATTACGGTGAGTTATTTTAGACTTTTCTTATTTTTTTATTGCTTTGTCAGACAGATAAATTATATTATTGTCCAATAATTTTGGAGAAAAATATTATAGGTAAGTTTGTGGTCACAAGTCACGAATTTTAATTCGGGACCGATCAGAGCGCGTTTTTTTTTGTTTTGTGTGGAAATACTCATGGAGATCTGAGTGAGTGTAAGTATTGCGATTATCATACCTCACTCACGCGTTATGTGGTAGCGTTTACCGTAAAACTGTATAGTGTCGAGATGAGTTCCCGAGTTTGATACCAGTTGGCGCTGTCTCGTTTCCGGATATGTGCTATGCGTTGATGCGGTCATCGTAAGCTTTGCGAAAAACACACAAATTTTTTTTTATGTATTTATCCAAAACGCACATCACAGGCATGATAGGCAATGTTGGGTCGCCGTAGCCTCCTTCGCCAGCGAAATGATAAACCGAAAAGAGAGGAGTGCGGGTGCGAGAGCGAACAGGAAGCAAGCTCCCTTTCCCGAGGACAACCTCATCCTGGGGCATTCCTATAGCCGAGTCGCCGTGAATAGCCCTCAGACCTATCCGAGGACCCGGTTGGGAAGAAGGCAGATTTACCGCAGGGTTTAGAGAGTAGGACGGCCCGTTCTTGCTGCTCCTGCAGCATGAATGGAGGCGCCTAAATGCATTCCCAGCGTCAAGACATAAAAACCGCTTAATAATGCGATTTTTTGTACTACCGCATTTTTTTGTACCACTGAGATGGCAGACAAGCATACGGCCCGCCTGATGGAAAGTAGTAACCGTAGCCTATGGTCGTTTGAAACACCAAAGGTGCAGCACTCGCGCTGCCGAACCTTTAACCCCTTTTGAAGAACCCCATTCTGTAGACATTCGGGACAACCCAGGCAAGGTTCATACAATAAAATATATTTTTAATAATATAAATAATAGTATAGATTTATAATACTTTTTTAATATTCTAAAATTTCGAGGAAATGTGAACAAGGAACATCAATGAACCTGAAAAGACCTTTATTGACTTTTAGTGAGTATCGCCCCGATTGATTTACCTCGAGGACCGGAACTTCAATCTTCATTCGAAGGACAGTGGGCGGTTGCTATCGGATTTGGAAAAACTAGGGAACGTGAGTATCTATTTTGGGTTTAGTTAATAGCCCTGGCTCCGCACGCGTGTCAAGTTTTCGCGTACCCATTCCCATTTCCCACCAATACAAGTATTTGTCTGAAATTAAAAAAAAAATCAGCTGCTCTACTAGCAGGATTTAGTAACAAATATCGAAACACCTTCATAAACCTTTACACACTTCTGGATAGTAGGATACAATCAATGTATCTAAGAACCTATATATTGAAGACAGCCAGAGCCTTCACCAGTGATTGGTCAGAGTACCAATTCGAAGGTAGTTGGTTTGCAATTACAACAAAAATACTTGTATTTTTCCACAAAAGAATTTTGTGGAAAAGCACAAATGTTTTTGTTCAAATGTGTAGTAAGTTCCAACAAGTGCCATCAGTCAACAATATAAACAGTAGTTCGTTTGGTTTTCAAAAATCTTAGTAGGGCCGCCAATAAACTCACTATCGCAGTGTTAAAGAGGAAAAGTATATTACGTTGCATCCACTCCGCGGTTACCTTTTGTAGATCAGCGTTCGTGCCCAAGTGTTACTCAATAACATCCGACAGTATTAAGTTGTCTAAAGTGAATTTTCTTTGACGTGTTAGTATATGATACGCTGATGATCAGGTATTACTAGCATCATCGGCGGAGGAACTGCAGTTGATGGTTATCATTATGCATGATGCGCTAAAAAGCAAAGAAATAAAAGTGAATGCACACAAGTCGTAAGTAATGGTTTTTGAAAAAGAGACAAGTATGACAGATTGTTCAATTCGTGTTGAAGGAGAAAGTGTGGAACAAGTGAAAGAATTTGTATACATACACAATACTAGGTACAAAATTTGCGAGAGATGGAAAGTGTGACTATGACATTGAGCGAAGAGTTTTGGCAGGAAATAAAGTGAATGGAGCCATATACACCTTTATGAGCAGTCAAAAAGTGTCTAAGAAGGCAAGACATAGGGGAGTGCTGGTTTCCACACTTATATATGGAAGTGAAATTTGGGTGTGGCAGAAGACGCATAAAAGTCAAATTAATGCAGTTGAAATGAGAAGTCTGCGAAGTACAGTTGGAGTGAAGTTGATGGATAAAGAAAGGAACAGCGCGATAAGGGAACATTGCGGCATGACAGAAGATCTAGTAAAAAAAAGGATGCTTAGATGGTTCGGACACGTGGAGAGGATGGATGAAAATACACTGACGAAGCAGATTTATGTGGCGAGAGAAAACGTGCAAACTGGTAGGGGTCTGGATGAAAGTTGAAGAAGCGAAAGTTATTTAGTGCAACGACTGCGCTAACATCTCGGGTTCGTATCCTAGGTCGAAACAAATATTTGTACGATCAACAAATGTTTGATTCGAAGTTTCGGGTGATTTTTATTTATGTTTTTTTTGAGAAATATATTTCACGTATATGTTTACGCTTAAATTACATTAGTTTTGATTTTAGATGATGCTGTGTAGAAAAAGACTCACAATAATCATTTCTTTATTTAAATTAATATCAAAAACAGTGGTAAGTATGAATATTTGTTGATTCAACGTGAATCCTTGTTATTTTACAGAGCAAGATGGTTCAGAGCCTGTCGTATTAAGTCATGTGAGACTCCAAGTGATTTCCTTAGATGAGTGTAAGAGAACTTTCTACTTGGTTACAACGTCAGAAATCTGTACCAGTGGTGCAGGTACTGTTGGAGTCTGTAGTGGTGATTCGGGGGGTCCCCTCGCTATCTACCTTAATAAAAGACCAGTTTTAGTAAGTTTAGATCAGTTAATTCATAAGAGTGTTTCTATAAAGAAGTTTTTTACTCCTCTAAATAGGCTAAGTAAAGGTTGTGTACACAGAGCAAGGAATGTTTACTCGCTCTCTCTCGCTCGCACCTAATAGAAACGAAAGGGATAATAATACCACGTGCCAAGTTTATGTCAAAAGTACGTTAAAGTATCTACGAAAATCGCTTACGTGACCTGTCATTGCCTACCATTCCTTTGTAGTAATTTGTGAATCGTAAGAAAAAAAAGTGTGAGTGTACTTATGTACACGCGTTAGAAGTTATAGGTACTTCTTTGGCGTAACGTGATAATGATCTTTAAAAAATTTTCATCTTACGCCTTATCCTACGTTTGTAGAAAAAACTATAATGTTGACCATAGTTAACTTCAGGGTGTTTGAAAACTACTTTGAATGTAGTTATAAGCTGTCATAGAAACGCTTATCAGCTAACTTCAGGGTGTCGGCTTTTTGTGATAGTCTGCGCGCGTAAGAATTTGCTCTCATCATTTTTCCCTAACACGCCAAAAGAGGTATGGTTTCTCAGAGGTTTAAACGAAATATATGCAAAGAATAAGCATGTCTAGTCTCTAATGGACAGCGCGCGAGTGACATTCGTTCCTTGCTTTGTGGTTGTCCCGTTGTAGGCCTGTGTCTGAACTGTGAATCCAGGATTCTTACCCAAGATCTTTGAATCACATGTCAGTTTGATTCAAAACTGTACAAATACTATTATAACAGAAACATCTTCAATAAAACCGTTGCGTCAGTAATATACTCCTGTCACAGCTGTAGATGATAGGTGCTTATTACAATCCATGAATTATACATTTTAACACGGCAATGGACTCACCACCTGTTACGTGGGACAATAGTGCATACGGTGAAATGTGGGCGTATAATATGCCTACCCCAATGGGGGATAAAGGCGTGACAATATGATTGTATGTAATAATTATACATTTTTATTAAAATTCTTTCTTACTTTCGCTATGGCTGGTCACGGATGGGTGACCACTTTGTGGCATTTACATTTCCGAACGTTTCCGTGCTTCGGAAGGCACGTTAAGCCGTTGGTCCCGGTTGTCAGGATTTCAGTAACATGGCAGTCGTTAAGCCAAGTTGAAGTCCTAAAATGCGGCTTATAAAAATCAACAGCAAAACAAAACTATCTAACAAAAAAACCTCAAAACTATATCCTGTACCACCCCGTTTGGTCAGCGTGATGTGCACAGCTCTAAAGAAATCTCACACTCTTTTTTTTTGCTATGCCGGACTCCTACCAACTAAAACCACACGTTACCCTTCCATCTGTTATCGCCGGGAGTCCCGGGTAAGTCCTCGAAAGGTTAGCCCCAGGCCTCCTGAAAATCTCACCCCCTAGATAACTTAAAACTATGTCGACTATATATATAGTGGACCATTGGATAATTGGAGTGAAAGTGGTATTGTACTAATGAAGCAAGTAACACTATTGTGTAACTATTTTTCAGATCGGTGTGACTTCCATGTATGCAAGAGTGGGATGCGAGGCTGGTTTGCCCTCATTCTTTACCCGGGTAACAGCCTACTACGACTTCATCACTCAAAATTTATAGAAATTTAAGTAAAAAAATTATATTTTTTTGTTTTTTATTCCTAGCCTCATAGCTCTCGTAGTCCCGCTAACTCAGTGTTTTGTAAACAATCACTGCGTTAAGCATCTTACGCTATGGCCTGAGATTGGTGACAGCTTTTTTTATACTCACACAACGCCATCTGATTCCAAACTAAGCAGAACTATGCTTACTATGGTAACCAGATAACAGATAAACTTATGTATATATTTCAAAATACATACATATTTTAGATAAATAACATCCAGACACAGAATAAACCCTCGGGCTCATCACACAAAGTTTTATCCTGGGTGGGAATCGAACCCACGACCTCTTGCGTAGCAGTCGGATACACCGGTTGTCAGTTGCCGGTGGCACCTGTTGCCATCGGTTGCCAGTAACGTGGCAGTCGTGACGCCAAGTTCAAGGACTTGTGGACGTCTTGAAATCTTTTAACATTAAGTAGCCACAATCTGCGCAGAGAACATCTCAACACGGCTGTGGGCTCACTACCTGTTATTTAGGTCAAAATGCAATTGGTGTAATGTGGCGTAAAGTATACCTCTACCTACCACTTCATTGCTATCATCCCAGCGTAGGTTATTTCCCTTTTTAGGTACACTTTTTCTCTTTAAACCGTTTTTGTCAGAATACTCATCTCAGGCCCAACCTTCGTCAGTTGAATTTGGCCCAACAGAGACAAGCTGGGTGCAATGGAGTCCTAGCGGAATATCCAGGGTCTCTTGCAGATGGTGTGCCTCCTGAGTAACGTATGAACCCTCCAAATTTGGAGAATATTGATAGAAGCGTACGTCCAGCAGTGAAATGCGTAGGCTGATTTGATAGAGAAGCTATAGGAACAACAAACACTGGATTGAATGAGAAGAATTGTGGTGATTCATCAAATAGTGTGTAAATAGATACGAATATTAATATTTATTTCAATTATTTCTATGGCCTAAAAAACCATTAGGGTCCAAGACAGGTCCTTGCGGTATACCTGTATCTTTCGATAAACGAGTGGAACCTACGAACTTCCACTGTGTATGCTTAAAATGAAACTGGCATGTATATTGTAAAATAAAAGAGAACGTAAAAGAATAATTGACTGAGGAGGCGAGCGTAGCGAGCCGACAAATTTCTCCGTTTTAACTCCACTGATACGGGAAAAATGCTATTGATGTCCGTCCGTCCATTCAGTCTCCAGGTCGCATTTCCATCGGATTTGCATGCAACTTGGCATGTACAATCCTTGATGTAGACAACAACTTTCACAAAGTTTTTCGATCGGGGGGGAAATGGAGGCAGGGGAGGGGAAATGGTCCCGTAGTGGATAAAAAAAAGAATCAAAAGAAAAAAAAATTAATAAAAAAAAGTTCTCCGAAGTCTACGGTTCACAGAACCACTAATATTCAACGTGTTAAAAGCCTTCTTGAAGTCAAACGTCGACATTTATTTCAGTACACTATAACAGTACGACATTTATAACAGTATTAACTGATCTACGAGTATTTATTGCAAAATTATTTACAGTATTTATCATCACTACATATTATAAAACAAAGTCGTTTTTCGCTGTCTGTCCCTATGTATGCTTAAATCTTTGAAACTACACAGCGAATTTCGATGCAGTTTTTTTAATAGATAAAGTGATTCATAGGGAAGGTTTTTATGTATTATTTGTTAAGTTTTTGTATACAGTAACTAAATACACGATATATGTTGGGGGTGTCAGAAAAAATAAGCCGTCTGGGTGAGTTTAACGTAAAAGCTGCCTAAACCCTTTGAGATATAACAAAATAGTGTATCGTGGAATTGTGTATCTAATATAGGTCTACAAAAAAATCCGCGGCGGTATATGTCTATCTCTTAAGGATAACATACTATATACATTATAATACTTTAAAAAAACAGCATTTATAAAGCGGTAATTTGAAGGCTATTTACAAAAATACATTATTAATCTTTATCATTTTTAATATGTTAGTTGGCTTCAGCATTTTATGAAGATTATTTTGCCCCTTTACACCTTGCAAATTAAATGCATATCTTAGGAATTATGGCTTTAACAAAATAATGCTCAAAGAAATTAATTTCGTCTAAACATATTTCGACCAGGCCGTGCGGGCGTAGGTACTGGAAAACGGAGAAGTAATTAACTAATTTGGAAAATGTTAATACATTATTGTGAAATTAATAAACGACGGGATTAAATGGGTGCCACGGGGTTCGAAGTATGTCATGGGCGAAGCTGGGTGGGTCATCTAGTTAATAATATTTGCAGGTTTTACCATATATATACAATGTACAATGTACATAATCCAATTTTCCAACATTCTTTGCCAGCGCAGTCTACGTACAAAAAATGAGATTTTCATTAAATACGAGTATATCACAATTTTAATATAAAGGAAATACGCACAAGAAAAATAGATACCTACTTAACTTTATTCTTATTCAAATCAGTTTATAATCTTGTTAAAAATCACATCGATAAGTATATATACACATATGTTGGAGTAATTACATATGCTGGACAATAAAATTCCTGAAGCTGGTCACACGTGCAAATGCAGATGGGAAACCGAGCTGGCAACCTGTAGCAGCAACGAAGGAACTGATACCAGCCTGAAATAGAATATGAGTAGTTTTAATAGAGATGAAGTAGGCAGAAACTATCTCTGGTATTAATACATTATAAAATATGAACGTCTAAAGAATATCTGAAAGTGATACAGATATCAACTGCAAAGAGTGTATAACATAAACCGATCATCAATGGTACGAAAATCTACAAATTAGGTGGGTTCCTAAGTCCCTTGTATAAACTGATTAAGCAGACAGCCGTACTATTGAGTTATATAGTGTTAGATTATTTTGTAAAACAAAATATCAGAAAAACAAAACAAATTATGTAAATGTTATTTTCTGATTCTCAGGATGTGGGAAGCTCACCGGGGTCTACTGCATAACATAAATTTGTACAAGGAAAACGAAGTACATCACGGACGAAGTCGTGGAGCACAGCTATAAAAAACTATGCAACTCGATTAGGTAAAGATATATTGCAGATATAATACCAGCCTTTTACTCATAAACCAAATACGAAATTGCTCTAACTTACCAGAACAAGTCGCCCGTTGTAATGTAAGGCTAACGGGCCACCGGAATCACCGCCACAGATGCCAACAGAGCCCGCGCCGTGTGTACAAAGCGTGCTTTCTATAACTACACCTGGTTGGAATACCCAACGACACTGTTCGAAGCTCATCACCTGGAGATTCACGCGACTCAAAATTGTAGATGCTCCTGGTTGTGCTGTAGCAATAGAAAACTGGTTATTCGGAAGCTAACTCGAAGTACCAAGATGATCAATAGGTTGAAGAAAATGCTGACCGTCACTAGTTCTTCCAAAACCAGTAGCTGTACCCCATAGACCGACAAACTGTTCCCAGGTTTCTCCGGCCGTTGGAATACTAATTGGTTGAATCCTCGCTGAAAAAAAGGAGATATCAATTATAACATAGATAACATAATAGTCATCATTACATAGGTATTATAAATCAAAGTCGTTTCTCGCTGTCTGTTACTATGTATGCTTAGATCTTTAAAAGTAAGCAACAGATTTTAATGCGGTTTATTTTAATAGATAGAGTGATTCATAAGGAAGGATTCTATCTATTATTTGTTAATCTTTTGTATACCATGACCAAGTTATAACGATATTTGTCGGGGGTGTCGGAAAAATATAAGCCACCTGGGAGCTTTCAACGAAAACGCTGCCTTAACCCTTTGAGATATAACAAAATAATGTATCGTGGAATTGTGTATCTAATATAGGTCTTCAAAAAAGTCCGCGACGGTATATGTCTATCACCTAAGGATAACATACTATAACTATTTTATGCTTAAAAAAAACAGCAATTTATTAAGCAGTAATTTGAAGACTATTTACAGAAATATGTTATTAATCCTTATCATTTTAATACGTTAGTTAGCTTTAGCATTTCATCAAGATTATTTTGTCGATTTACACATTGCAAATTAAATGAATATCTTAGGATATCGTATCTTGTATAAACAACAACGAGCGAACCTTCCAGTTGTCGCTCATGATGTGTAACATCTGACATGCTATCCTTTTTTTTATAGGCCTATGGATGTTTGCTATACTAAATAAAATAAAATAAATAAATATCCATCACGCCTTATCCCCGAAGGGGTGGCAGAGGCATATTATATGTTCGCAATGGTCCAATCAAATAAAGCTTCGCCACCTTTCCTGTAATACATTTTCGTCCCTTCTCCAAAATCATTCCCACAAAAAATATCCAGTAACCGACACGAAAAATTGTACGTCTTTTTTAAAATAAACTGCTTTAAATAAGTATAAAGTTAAGTTTCCTTATATTAAAATTGCTGTGCTGGCAAAGAATATTTGAAAATTTGCGTATATTAGGCACACATAAATTTTGTTTTTCCATAGTAAATTTCTTTATGTCTATATAATCGTTTTATTTCTATATAATCTGCTTTGGTTGCCATTGGTCTTTTTGTTTTTTGGACCTACAATGTTTAGCAGTTACATAGATTCATAATCTTTATACCTACGTACAGCGTTACCTTTTTTCAATGATCTACTTTTTATATGGTAATTAGTTTTTATAATAGGATTTCTAATATTATATCTTAGTAATTATTATATATATAGAAGCGCTCGTAGCCCCGCGGACGTAGTGTTCTGTAAACGATCACTGCGTTAAGCAACTTTCACTATGACTGGTCCTCGGATGGGTGACCACTTTGTGGCATTTTATTTGCGAGCGTTTCCGTGCTTCAGAAGGCACGTTAAGCCGTTGGTCCCGGTTGCCAGTAATATGGCAGTCGTTAAGCCAGTTGAATGCCTATTTGGCGGCTTGAAAAATTTCAACAGCAGGTCGCCACAAACCTGCACCTGTCCATTTTCAACACGGCAATGGGCTCACCACCTGTTACGTGGGACAAAAAGCAAAGCATAAGGTGAAACGTGGGTGTATGGTACGCCTCTGCCTACCCCTTCGGGGATAAAGGCGTGAAAGTATGTTATGTTATGTTAATTATTAAGTAGTTTAAAAAAATATATTAAGTAAACCTAATCCTCATCAGCCGGCCAAATTTTGATTTTGAAATCAATAATAATATAGAATTTGTAGAAAACATTTAGTTTCTAAATTAATATTGATATCGATTAAAACGTCAGACATAACACATTATTGATTAGGTACATTATTTTCAATATAGCCCTACAACGTTTGTTAGTGACAAATTAAATAATTAATCACGGGAGAGATAATATTACGTTTTGGATTAATTTACTATCAAAATATTATTAATTATTATCCTATCATGATTAATTATCTCTAAGTACTTAAGTTTAATTATGTGTAGCGTTTTTATAATGCTTATAAATACACAAAAATGCGCATAGACAGGTAGCTAGGGACCGTGTGGATTTAGTCGATTCACGTGGGGATGCCTACACCTTACAAAAAGATCATAGTCTATTTTAAATACAATACTAGCGTTATTTTCACACATTTTATATACGTAAACGGGATTACTCACGTTTTTCGACCAAGTATAGACCGACAGGTTTCCGTTGTGTTAAGACAGCCTTTTACAGAGATGCTGACTGTCTTTCGAGGGCTCTTTTCGTGCATCAAAACAGGCCACAACACAACATAACCAACGCAAATGAGCCCTTACTTACTTTTATAATACCATAGCCTCTTACCTGATGTGACACTAAACGGCAAATAAATCACAGCAACATCATTGTTCAGGTTATGGGGAGTCCATTGTGAGTGCATGATAACATGGCTGGTAGAAACACGTAAACCACCACTGAAGAGATAGATACTGTCGAAAATAACAGTGAACACAGTCGCCTGTCTAACGCCGTCCCACCAACAATGGGCGGCTGTTACTGCTCGGGTTGGGGATACCAGCGAGGATCCACAGACTGATTGACCGGCGACGTTCAATAAGCTAATCAAAAGCCCAGCCTGAGGACAATAACAATTAATTAGCATAAACGCCAAAGTAATATTTCAAAAATTAATTGGTTTCCAATAGAAGGTGAACCTCCATAGTGGCTAGGTGAAATAATATATTAAAGTCTTTTCGCATCTAAGTATAAACTTTTAATAAAAATTTAACTGATATTATTATAAGTGACATCGGAAGCGCTCGTGGCCCCGCTAACTCGGTATTCTGTAAACGATCATTGCGTTAAGCAACTTTCGCTATAGGTGGTCCTTGCGGATGGGTGACCACTTTTGGGAATTATTTATTTGAGCACTTTGGGGCCACAACGTGTAGACCATGGGGTCCAACCGCAAAACTTTTATAAGCAGAGAGTTTGCCTGTATTTGGCCCAGAGGCTTAGTGATGAGCATGAGAATTAAATATCCTCCAGCATCCAGGATTTAAATATAGTGAAATTAAACATCATAATCATAGCTGCAGCCAATCAAGGCTGATTCCAGACTTTGAAATGAGATTTTATAATGCAATGCAAGTGCAAACATAGGACTTTAAGGTTTGGATGAGGATACTGTGTAGCTACTAGGGTTGAAACGATAGACGCCTTAGATGATTTAGTACTTACAAAGTATGGCTGTGCACCATCGGGAGCCAGTGCACCGCCTACAACTCTGTTAGTAATCTGCTCATCTTCCAGTGCTTTAATCTTCTCCGCTAGAGGTATACCAATAGTATCATGATATCCGTTTTGAACTGGCACAAATGCGGCAGCCGAGGCTACCAATAATAGTCCCAATAACAGTTTAGCACGCATTGTATCACTGATTGATACTTTTGGATAGGTCTTGCTTATATATCATTCGATTAGATATATTGTTTACTAATTGTGCCCTGCGACTTCATTAGGTATGAAATTTGATTTCAGTTGGTTTCATAATTATGAATTTAAACCGAATTTAAATCGACGGCGTTTTAGGCAGCACGGTGAATAATTAACTGAACGCCACTTAAAATTTTCAGTAAAGACATTGTGAGATATTTTAGGTAGCTGTAAAGCTTGTAGGTATTTATTTAAAGGCCATACCTTTAAATCCTGCAGCAGTACAGTGCCTGTCTGACTGGTTACCGAATGTCAGCGTGAAGCAAGCGCGATTCTCTCAGCCACGTCACGCCGCGATCTTGATCCAGCTTTTGTGGGGATGCCGATGCAACCACCCGCTGCTGTCATGCTCCCGTCATGGAGGTCTATAATCTTGGGTGAAAACAAAAGTATTCAACTAGACTCGGTTTTTAGGTTATTACTACCGAGTCTAGTTGAAATACTGTTGTTTTACTATTTGTTATTTTGTGTAGTTGAATACTGGTGTTTAAAAAAACACCTGCTTTTTTGGATAGTGGTATTACGAAAACTTAAAAAAACAGACACAGATATTCCCATTTCATGTATTCGTAGTAAATTTGATGAATAGTGATAAGAAGTAATTTATAAGATAATTTGGAGATTAATTATAATATTTAGCCGTGAATTTGTCACTGACAATCGATTATTTACTGACATGAATTTATTTTTATAAATTATCTAAAGCGGCTGCGACGCAAATAAACAGAGCATAATATTTTACAGAAACAGTAGCTAGTCCAGTGATAATGTATGTGAAATTTATTTTGTATTGCCCCTTTTCTACTGATTAAAATAATATAGACAAGATAATTAAACTATGATTATTTTACAATAACTTATACCTATAATATTAACCCATCATCTTTTATATATGATGGGTATGATTCATATATATATAGGGGTGTGGTGGGGCCCTAGTGAGAACTTCAGGGCCCAGCCAACCTCACCTGAAAAGGGTGCCTCCGATGACAATCCGACGAAATCGAGGCGAAGAGAAGACAAAATCGCAACAAAACTGTGTAACAAAGGGTTTGGAAAATGCGGTATAGTAAGGTCAATCCCCCTTCCAAAAGGATTGGCCCACGTCCAGCTGTGGGCTGTGATTTGATTGATAAGATAAATTGGAGTGATTTAGATTCTAGTGTACACAAGATATATTTGACCTACGCTTGTAACTCCGCTAACTTAGTGCTATGTAAACGATCATTGCGTTAAGAAATTTTTGCAATGCTGGTCTTCAGACGGGTGACCACTTTGTGCCTTTTCTATTTACGAGCGTTTCCGTATTTCGAAACACGTAAGGCGGTTGGTCCCGGTTGTCAGTAACATGGCAGGCGTTACGCCAAGTTGAAAATCTTAGCCCGGCTTTAAAAATTTAACAGCAGGTTGCCACAATCTGCGCCTGTCCATTCAACACGACAGTGGGCTCACCACCTGGCTCACTACGTGGGACAATAATGCTTGCGGTGAAATGTGGCCATATAGTATGCGCCTGCCACCACTTTGGGGATAAAGACTGAATTATATTTTTTAAAGATATACTCCTTCCACATATGTATTTCAAACTCAATCGACACGGAGTTTGGCAGAACAGGGAACGTTTGCTGTGGACATTCTTCGATTGGAATACTTGAGGATATCCCATATAGAGGGCAAGAGAGAAAAAATAGACCTACAGTATTTTTTAATTTTTTTTGTACCACTGGAGGGGAAAACAAGCATACGGCCCACCTGATGGACAGTGGTCACAGTAGCCTATGGCCGTTTGCAACACCGGAAGTGCAGCACTCGCGCTGAAGACCCTATTTTAGGTACTTGCACCGTGTGGTGGCCAAGGGTGGCCACGATTTGCAGCAACTTAAGAACAGTGTGTCAGGTACTAAAGGAACGGCCGATCCCAATCGTCATTTTGTCTTACCTGTGAACATTGAGGCTAAACAGCCGGAGTTCACGATTTGTTATGACAACATTTGTGTTTTCATAGAGTCTGTGATACTTAGGAGACTGCAATGCCATTAGGTCAGGTGGTAGTCATCCTCTACAATACGAAAATAAAAAGTTTGAACATAGCTGTTCATACATGGGATAAAGCGAAATAAAACACTGCAAGCTTCTAATTCCATGTAGTACTTGGAAGCGATTGAGAGACGATAAGATGAAAATAGTACTGTATAATACAGTACTATCTTCATATTCACAGATACAATTGTGATCATTTTGTATGTACATTATTTTTTTACACAGCGCCGTCTAACCCAAAGTAAGCTAATATAAGCTTTTGTTATGGGATCTAGACGACTGATAAACATAGTTATTTATTTCTAAATACATAGGCACATATTATACATAAGAAACACCCAAATTCCGACACCAACATTTGTGGATCACACAAATGTTTTTTTCGACGAGGGAATCGAACCCTGGACCTCAGTCGCGACAGTCGCATACACTACCACTGCGCCACTATTAAATAATATTATAAAATATTTTGTTTAATCTGTGTCTATACCGAACTATGCTATGGGCCAAAATGTGTTAAGTATTGGTACTTACCACATTTTACTGTATGAATTTTGGTGTCGTAGTATACTTATACGCTGTCAGAAAATAATACCTGACAGGGTACTTGTTTTTCTTAGAATAAGCTGGCTCTGATTTACAAGGAAATTCATAAATAAAACTCAGAAAATTTATTATCCAAGCTCCTTTATTTTGACCAGGTACTTACAATGTGTTCATCAAAACATTATCTTTCACAAGCCTGATATATTTAAGACATGTTTCTTCAATCATTTTAATTATATTTGTATTAACTTCATTTTATTTATTAGGTGCATATTTTTTATAATGCCGACGCTCGGTCATATTTAAACAATAACTGTAAATATAATTATAAAGATACGCTGATTTTCTCAGTGCAACTATTTTTTTTAAATTTTTAATGCACAGTAAACGATTACACAATGAGTTTTAAGAGACACCGACTAAATATCTTAAGGGGCATTGAGAGTTCAAAGAACTGTCTGATCGAATTTAATTTAAGGGTCATTGAGTTTCCCAAGAATAGTCTTATCGGATTTTGTTAAAAATGTCGATGTCCGTCAGAACCTCATAGAATTTAGCTATGAAAAACTGTTTTTTTTTTTTAATGTAATATGATAGTAGAATTTTGTATATCAACGAAATATTTTAAGCGAAATTGAATTTTAACAAGTAGTCGAAAAACGACTTTTTTATGACAGATTTTTTGTGATTCGTAACAATCACTTTATCATATCCGTAACAGTTACTGCGCTTCGGATAACTTGATCCTTTATGTTAGATTAGACAATACATCAATGCAAAGAATTTAAATATGCAGTGGGATTTACCTTTATGGTACAAAAATACTTTACATGGACGTCAGTTACACCAAAATATAGCTACCTTTTTCTCTCTTCCCAAATTGAGTACCTTGTCTAGTTCATTCATTCAACATTTTTATGCGCAAGGTAGTTGTTATGAATTAATGTGCGACTCAAGCGTTCACCGCAAAAATGTTTTATAAACCAAAGATATTAGATTCACACAACGCAATATATTTTGGTATCACAAAAAAAAATAGGATTATGCAACTATACAATACCCTGGGCTTAATTTCGTCCGACATGAATCAAGAAGGGGATGACTGTCCAAAATGATGAATATTCAACATTTTGGACTGCAAATTACCTCAACCGAACTTAATTTTATACCACTGCAGTAGTAGACAAGCATAAGGCCCACCTGATGGAAAGTGGTCACCGTAGTCTATGTTAGGGTTTTTCTTCCCTTTCAGAAGAACTAGAACAGGGTGCATAGAACATTTTTCTATCATATTACTATTAATTAAAATGATCACCAAAAGGTGAGAGTCACAATGAATATACTCCTACTCTTGAGTGTAGTTTCAGTTTCATGCAAAAGAGAGTGAACATTTTGTCCTTGCACATTGTTGATGGCTAAACATTGTTCTCCATAAAGGAGACTTATTATGCCCAATAATCAACCAATCTACTTACTCTTACCTCATTTTAGGTACTTACACCATTTTGCATAGAGAATAAGATATTTTTCCCGAAACGACGACCTTAAATTAACAACAAATTATGACTAAGACACGTTGAGACTAGAAATACAACTATAATCTAAATGTTACATTCTATTATTCATCGGCATTATTATTAAATCAGTTAGCTGGTTTACTTCGGGCATACTAATACTAAAAGCTACGCTAAAACGATTCTAAAAATAACATAAAAACCAGTGTATTAATAGTCAGTGAGATAAAATTATAAAATTTAAGTTTAGAAGCTGATATTAAATCTATTTACAAGCCTCTTCCGTGTACCTAAATACCTTACATTTAGCTAAACGTTTTATTTGAGATGACAATTCCACTTTTCAATATATCTTTTTAAAATATTTACACACGAATCCACATTACACGACAATTTGATGTGGTAGGATAATAAAATCTAAAATAAATAAAGGTATTCTAAGGCTCGATAGATAAAATAACAAATATTACGTAAATCTTAAAAGGAAGCATTAATTAAACTACTTTAGTGATATCACAGTTCATTTATGCAAATAAAAATAATTGTTCCCTTAGAGTGAAAATTACTAAGTATACTTAGTGACTTCTTAATCTAAGAGAAAATTTGTTAAAATATATAATACATATCCACGACGTAACAATAAAAATATTGTGTATGGCATAGTTAAAAAATATTTCAACATAAACAACAATTTGCGAAATATTATTATTTCAATCCAATTTTGCAAAAAATTATGAGAGTCATTCATATCAATTGTCTTATTATTATAAAATGTGTTCATAGTTCATATACACGGTGAATATTTAGTAATTCTTTAAATAGTATTGAATTATAAAATGTGAGAGCCAAGACGATAAAGATGCTGAGGTATCCTTAATTCATTATAAAAAATAAATTATCCAAATGGGACTTACGCCCCTACACATGTATTTTTGTTAACACTTTAGCGTAAGGGTCACGACACTCTTCTGATGTAAGTATATGTTGAGTAGTTGTAATGGTTAGTACTCTTATGGATTTAGCAAACATAAACTTCTTCCAATTCTAGATGTATAAAATAATATAACAAGGAACTTCACCGTACTTCAAGAAACATCTTCATCTTTTTTAAATACTCTGTAATAACGTATTTGGATTTATATATTAATCTAAATCCAAATCCGTTTTCGGACTTTCCTCTAACGCATTGGGTAATTCCAGGTAAACAAAAAAACCAGACATATTAATCCAATTAATCAAAAATCCCAGATTATCTGGATTTATTCATTATTCCGGCATAATCTGTATCTTTTAATCTTTCTAATACTATCGATATCAGTCAAGCTTGAGTTCACCTCGATTAAGGGTTTTTATTTTTACGTCCAAAGCATTTATCTATGTAGGACATAAGTCATTTTTCCACACTTACTCATTTCAAAATATATTTTTGCACACCGCATAAGTCAGCACCTTATATCGGCCGATGTCCCAATATTATTTATTAATTCTAGTTTAAATGAAGAGTATGGCCTAAGTGTATCCTGTATAAAAGAATAGGTGCGAATGTTGAAATATTGAAGAGAGACAACTCAAACCAGAAGAATCAGCGCGTAGATACTGAGAAAGTGACAAATTTTATCAAAAAAAAAGGTAAGTTAAATATTATGCTGTAATTTTACTTAAAATGATATTTTCAGCCGTTCGTTTCATATAATATGTAGTTTCAATTATCTTTCTCAATATTTTCGCCGCGTCTCTCCAGACCTGCGTTGACCCTTAAAGGTTCGTTTACACTGCAATATTCATGCATAGAGAAGGAAAAAACACGCAAGCAGTGCACTGTGATAACAATCAATTTGATCATGTCCCCTTGTTCCCAAGCTTTTATTGAATATACGACTAAGTTTAATGAATTCCGTAACAATGGGCTTATTAGTGTTGAGTAATTATTTTTCTGTGACAATTAAGACATAAATTTGCATTCACATACCAAGCCTTACTTTGGCATTATAATAATAATGAATAACGTTTATTTATTTGGGTATTAAACCAAAGATTGGGCAAAGAATTGCCTAAATGCTTGACAGGAGAAATGGAAAAATATTTTAATTTTTTTTTACGTTATTTAGCAAAAGTTTGCAAACTTTTCTATTTGCTTACACACTATTTTTTTTCTCAAAAATCATCCCGATCTCATTCCGATTCCACTCATTCGAACTTTACACTAATTGTTTGTAACTGAAAATACGCTGTCTATGGTGTAGCCTTATTGTCAGAAAAACTTGGATTGAAAACCTGTATGTGGACAATATATTTATTGTCCACATACAACCTATTTGCTATTGGTAAGTTGCTACGGAGGTTCTGGGACACCCAATAAAACAAGTAAACGAACGTAACGAAAATAAAATTATAGTGTAAACGAAACTTCTATGAATTGGCTAAGTTTATGTGGAATTTATGTAGGAACGAGCACTTTGAGGATATAATCTGTTAGAAGCGTCGGCACGGTGGGGCTGTCCTCATTGATTGCCTTCAGAACTGAAAATGATTAACAAAATAAGTAGGTACTCTAAAAGAAAAAATAGCAATATGTCGGATGATACAATCTCTGGAACTACTAGGTTGAATTGAAAAATTACTTTACGTTGGATATCGACAAAGAAGAATAAGCTATATATCATTACGCTACTACCCTAGAGAGCGGAGTCATAGACGTCAACAAATTGGGCAAATTTTCAAACATTATTGTAAAAGCATGACTATATTAATGAGGGGTTTTTTTTTCACATTGGTTAGTAACAGAAATAATCACTAAAAAAAACTATAGGACACTTCCAATACGTTTAAAAACATTAGTTCTTAATAAAAAAACATATTACATTTAAAAGTAGTTAAAAATACACTTGTCTACATATTTTATAGTGGTTAAACTAGAAAAAGGCGGAACTTACTCTTAATGAGCACTTGGAGCGACTGGTTATCTGGTGGACCGTTGTCTAGGTAAAATGGTATCACTGTGGTCAGGTACTGAAACATGCCATAACATTGCATAACTACCGGTTCTAGTCTTGTTTTTAAAATGTACGTTGATGTAATCTTTTAAATGTAGATTAAATTCGGTATGTGGGCCTTGACCAGAAACTCATTTTCTACCATTTGCCGATCTGGGTTATTCGTATTTAGATAATTTGAGCTCATCATAACACAATTGTAGTCGGACAAAAATGCATAAGGTGAAATGTGGGCGTTTAATATGCCTCTGCCTACCCCTTCGAGGATAAAGGTATGACAATATGTATGTATATCTGTTCTCGACAGAAGTATCTCAAGACTTGATCATTGCCGTAGCTCCAGTTCACAGAAGTTACAGCAATGAGAGAGTGAGGGAAAATAAGAATGCAAAGAAAATAGTAACATTAAATTAGTCAATACCTTTGACTCTGAAGTGCCAGATCCCAGATTAGGCGACCTAGGCGGTTGTGGCCTCTTCTTCTTCTCAATATGATACTGACGCCTCTTATTCTGTACAGCTAGAAGCAGCGAGATGAATGTATTCTTCAGTTCTTTCTCGTATTCCAGTTCATCTCTCAATGCAAGCTCTGCGATCAACGTCTCGGAGAATTCTCGGATGAGAACTTCTAACTCCATATAGATCTCGTTCAGTTGAGCCAGGGAAAATGTGCGCAGTTCTGTAATTAAATGATTACGATTAGTGTTGAGCTTTCTTATAAGAAGCTACTTTTACTTTTGTCCCGGTTGCCAATAACATGGCAGTCGTTAAGTCAAGTTTAAGGCCCTATGGGCGGGCTGAAAATTTCAACAGCAGGTAGCCACAACCTGCGTCTGTCTTTTTCAACACGGCAATGGGCTCACCACCTATTACGTGAGACAGGAATACACATGGTGAAAAGTGGTCATATAATATGCCTCTGCAACCCCTTCGGGGATAACGCGTGATAGATAAATAAATAATATATAGATATAAGTCACCTTTGTGGAAGAGAAATAAATAAAGTGTCTTCTTTTTGTTCTCATGAAGATAACCAGGCTTTTGGTAGGCCTACATGGGGACATAGGTCCAACACGCTGATGCTCTTTGAGAATTTTAATCTAATAGGGAATGGTACCCCCTCTGCAGATTGTCCACGCCTGCCTTATGTAGAAGAACGGCTATGGATCACCTCCAATGGGAGTTAAACAATTGTAACATGAGCTAACTATGAAATGTGCTATTAGGTTGGGGGTTAAATTGATTGGGTGATTAAAGCTAAAAAAAGTAAAAACTATTATTATTAAGTATTATTACTTAAAATGAAGCCAGAGGTTGCCAGTGACCCTGGCAAGTCTAGTTAGTATTTCAGGGATCAGAGGACAAAAAAACGTAATTGAACATGGATAGATAAACCTTTACAGTCGAATATAAGCTTTTGTGAAGTTCTTAATTTATATGCTAATGTTATCTTAATCCAGAAGATTCTAAAATGAGATATATAAGATAAGATAAGTTGTTGTTGTTGATAAGAAGTCAGGGTAGGCCGAGACTTACATATGAAGACCACATGAGCAGATTGCTCAAAAACGGAAACGTCAAAAGTACTCGGATACCCAGACGTGCGTGTATGAAGCGATTGATGAATTTTGAAGAAACGAAAGAAGTATGCATGGATCGCGAAGCCTAGCGATCTGTCCTCTCTGACTACCCCGTCAGGGATACAGCGTGAAGACAGTTAGTTAGTTAGATAAGTTGTTCCAGAACCACCTCAAATGCCTCTTTGTGCTAAACTCTAAAGCCCAAATACTTGATAGTGGGAATATTTAAATGTGTTTCGTAAGCTTGACAATTTTTAAATATGATGAGAATAAATTTGGCAATATTCAAAAGTGGACTTATTTTTTTACTGATACCTATACCTATGTAACAATTCATTTACAATCGTCAGATTGTCAACCGAAAGTCTAAGAATTGAGCAATTTGACCTACATTTTGAACATAAAATGGTTATAAAAATTGGAAACAGGCAGTAAAAGTTTTATTTATGTACTCCTAAGTTGTAATAAAAATCAATTAAGCCTACCTGTAGATACATAAAAAGTGTTGTAAGATATTAATTAATTTGCAAGTGGAAGGGAAAGTTTGATCGCCTTGCAGCAAAATAATAATGACTTAAATCAAAAGTCGTTTAAACGAGATATATTACCGACATAATTATAATCAGAAGCGCTCGTGGCCCCGCGGTCTCAGTGTTCTGTTAACGATCACTGAGTTACGCAACTTTCACTATGGCTGGTCCTCGGATGGGTGACCACTTTGTGGCATTTACATTTGCGAGCGTTTCCGTGCTTCGGAAGGGACGTTAAGCCGTTGGCCCCGGTTGCCAGTAAAATGGCAGTCGTTAAGCCTGGTTGAATGCCTTATGGGCGGCTTGAAAATTTTCAACAGTAGGTAGCTACAACCTGCGTCTGTCTATTTCAACACGGCAATGGGCTCACCACCTATTACGTGGGACAGGAATCCACACGTTGAAAAGTGGGCATATAATATGCCTCTGCCACCCCTTCGGGGATAAGGCGTGATGGATATTTATTTATTTATAATTATAATCATTTAAATTAGTGTGTGTATTACTTGAATTTACTAGTTTCCTCATTTTATTGATGTAGAGTATCGAAGTCTTTACAAAGAATTTATTCGCTGTAAAAAAATGTTAATCCTACTAATATTATAAACGCGAAAGTTTGTAAGTATTAATGTTTGTTACTCTACAAAATCTACTGAATGGATTTTGATGAAACTACAACAGAATAACACAAAGGCTACTTTTTATCCCCAGAACAAATTCCTGTGGGAAACGGGAACGGGAAACCTTCACCACGCGTGCGGAGCCGGGGGCGTCAAATATGATTTTTATATTGGTATTGAAAAATTCATTAAACGGAGGACACGTATTTTTTATTTCTTCAAGACAGATAAATTATTTATTATCTCAAATACTTTTATTGCAAATTATATAAATGTGTAAAAGATCTTAGTAGGCCCCTTGGTCCCCTGGCAGACAGGCACACGGCCCACCTGATGGAAAGTGGTAATCGTAGCCTATGGACGTTTGCAACACAGGAGGTGTAGCATTCACGCTGCCGATCCTTTAAAAACCTTTTAAGACCCCTTTTTAAAAACCCCATACTGTAGACGTTCGGGAAAACCCAGGCAGGGAGCTCATTCCACAACCTAAGCGTACGAGGAATAAAGCCTCAAGTGTACCCTTATATTGTGTAGTATGTACGATAATAGTTTTATTTTTATAAGGGAAGTAAAAGAAAATAACTACTCTAAGACAATGTAAGATATGGTATGAGTTTGTTAATAAATAAATTATGTGTGCCTACCCAATATTAGCAGAACCATAAAACTGTATTCCCTTTTAATGTCTTAGTACTTTCGTTAAAGCATCTACTATGTAGTTAAGTACACAAAGCACGTCCGTGCGGTACTTTCTCTAACTGCATTAGAAGTTTACCTCCTAAGTACTCTTACTTTTAAGTGTTTACATTTGCAAACTATATGCTGGTATATTTTCCATTTCACTAAACATTGGCAACACCTAAACTTGCTGTAATAAATTATTTATAGATTTATTTGATCTTTAGCAAATACGGATGCAAAATTTAGCAGAAATCAATAGCAAAAACAAACTGATCAGCCAAATTAATCGCAGGCGCAGGGTGAATGTACTGTACTAAAAAAACTATGCTCAATCGAACAGCCGAGTCGAAATTGTAATAATTGTGAGCATTATTGATCAATGTATGTACTTTCACACTAAACGAATAAACCAATTCGATTTAGATTTCAAATAAAATTAAATGACTCGGATAGAATTGGTAAATTTTTATAGTTATGTGTTCTTTAGACTATTTAGTTCTATTTTTTATCCTACTCATATTTATCATTCACGTCTTTAGCCCCGAAGGGGTGGCTGAGGCTTACTACTTATACGCCCACATTTCACAATAAGCTTTTTTGCCCCACGTAAGAAATGGTGAGTCGTGGACACGTGCAGGTTGTAGTGACTTGATTTAATTTTTTTTACGCCGCCCATAAGTTCTTCAAAGACTAACGATTGCCATGTTACTGGCAACCGGAATAAATTGCTAAACGAACACTAAGCACGAAACGCACGTTAATAGAAATACTACAAATTGGTCACCCATTCGAGGACCAGACAAAGCAAAAGATGCTTAATGCAGTAATCGTTTACACAACGTTATGTTAGCGGGTCTACCAGCGCTATTTTTGAATATGTCTGAAATAGACATTGCGATCCTAGAATTCTAACATAATACTATTATAAAGAATGTAATGACATCATGTTGTGCAAATATGAAGATCGAAAACAGAACCATTAGCTAACATAACATTGTGACACTTTGAGTGACATAATCCTTTATCATTGTTAAAAAGTTCTCACGCTTTGAAATTAATATTTTTCACGGCAAAAAGTTACAAATGATTGATAAATTATCTGGCAGAACAAGAACATTTGCGAAGCGACCATTAAGGGCAACGGAAAATAAAACCAGTTTTCGTTGTTATATAAGAACCAGAATTATATTCTAGACTGTTGAGTTTTGTAGAACATGTATACTTACGGGCGAAAAAATTTACGTAAATAGTTTCAAAATAAAAACGAGCCGTCCGTCGAACTGACTGATACGTGCAATAAATCACTGTGTTCGACAAATAAATTTATTTCGAAATTTGAGAGTTAACCAGTTGAGACAAAATCAGATCATATTTTCACGGAAGCACCGCGGTTTTACTCCCGTAGCACCCATTCCCGTGGGAACACTAGGATAAAATGTTATATCTTATAAGATCAGCTGTCTGCCAGTGAAAGTCCCTTTAAAATCGGTTTAAAATTTCAAAGATTAGCTGAAACAAACAGACAGATAGACAGACAGACAATTTTTTTTTATGATAGATATTAGATTTTTGATGTGCACTTGGCATTAAACTCTACAGATCCCACATTCGTCCGTATAGGCGATGATTTGGTCGAGCGCACGGACCAGGTCAAATACTTGGGATATGTATTTGCTAAATGCTGTTCAGGTCTATAAAACCATCATTAGGCCTGTCCTTTTACATGGCAGTAAGGCGTGGCCACTACTGAAGCGGATTTTCTGGGTTATAAAGTAACAAAGCACTGTAGAAGCCTAAAACCTTTGAAGGCTTCTACAGTGCTTTGCTTGAGCAAATCTTCTTGATCCTGTAGGCAGTCTTTCTATTATTGACTTAACTTCAGTAGAGTAATTTAATGTTTATAGGTTCTTGCTCGTATGTTACCATACTGACTGCCTCGGTGGCGTAACGCCGCGCTGAGGTCTCGGGTTCGCATCGCAGGTTTAAACAAATATTTGTGTGATCCACAAATACTTGTTTCAGAGTTTGGGTGTTTGCTATAATAAATAATATTATGTTTATCATTTGCCTAGATTATATAGCACAGCCTTCTTTTAGCTTAGTTTATGTTAGACGGCACTGTGTTAAAAAAAATGGTCCCATTATACTCACTGTCTTCATAGAGTGGCGAGCTTAGCACTTCCTTCCCTTTTTCTAGAGCTTCGTTGTATTCAATGATGTCGCCTTCTGACGATGGTGTGTCTTGCATCATGTCGTCTATTTCTTGAATGACCTGCGGAGAGAACATATTTAGTAGTTTAGATAAGCACTTTATACATTTCGCAAGCATAAAAGTTTATTTATTCATTTAATAATTTGCTAATAAACAACTATCATTACAAAAATTTACGTAATTCGATAGTGTTCATATCTTTATATATTCCATGCATCTATTTTCAAAATATCGGTACCTATAAGCATAATTAAATTTGAACGTGTTGCCCATGGGAATCGTGCATGGCGTTATTTTTGGTCTCAATAGTATTACCAGTATTTGGTACACATCGCAAAACTATAGGGGTTGAGAGATTGGATAGCAGTCGTTCTTGTAATATCTATAAATCCAGAAGCTTAGGGTGGTTTACTTTCCGTCAGATGCACTATAGTGCTTTAAAAATAAAGTTTTTATGGAAGTGGACTAAAGAAGTTGTAGCATTATTAGATACAAATTTGCTATGAAACTGAATTTACATCGTAAGTGCCTGGATGTATTTGTGGTTTTTCCTTGAGTATGACGTAATATTCTGGTCCTTCCACCGCAGAAACTGACGTGTAACGTCTTCTTTTGATATTTACTTTAAAAAGTCTAGTACATGTGCTAAAGAATTTTAGGTTCTCTAAAGATTATTTACTCACCTCATCAGCTGTTTTGACTGGACACTCGTGATCCTGGTGCAAACCACCAAGTATAAGTGCGTGCATATCCAGATCTGAAGCGATGGCCTCATCTTCAGAACTGTGGATTTCATCATCCGGTGTCATTGACCCCTGAAAGAAAAATTAATAATTTTTTTTTAGACATCACACATAAGACATCTAACCACTCTAATAAGTGCTGTCCAGTTTATTAAAGAGGTGCAGTAGTTTGATTACGAAATCATTAATTAGGAACATTTAGTTTTTAAAGATATTCGGTGATCAAGTCAGCCTCACATGCAAGTGGTGCACCAGCTGATTAACTGACGAGGTCACGACGAAGAGAAGGTGAAATCCAAACAAAACACTGTAAAATAACCCGTTTGGTCAGCGTGGTACAATAAGGACAATCACCCTTCCAAAATGATTGGTAGAGGCTTTTGTTCAGCAGTGGACTGTGATAGGCTGATTTAATAGATAATAACGTTTAAATTTTAAAGTGGATTTTATTTTCAGTCACGAGCTGGACTCGAACCAGCGTCTTCTGGTTCAACGCACCAGACGCGTTTACCAACTACACCACCTACTCGAAACTGACGAATTAATCCTACTCTTAACGTCTTAAGGCGAATTTAGCATACTAATTGCTTTTCAAAATTGTTTCTAATGATAATATCGTTATTGACTCAACGATTTTTTTAGGATCTGCGGCATTATGAGAGTCTATTAATACACAAATCTACATAAGTCCCGAAGAATCTACCCCGTTGGGATTCAGTTGAATTGTCTGACTATTAGAATATTATTGTTCTAAAACGTATCTAGATGTACTTCGTAAAATATGACAGTACCATTGAAACGACTCTCCTGGAGCTTGAAGATTTTTTATTAGATAGGTACTTAAGTTTTTATTCAGCAACGGTATTGTATTCAACCATAACTATTCTACTCATTTCGTGTTTTTCTTCTATTGTATTGTCTTTTTATTTATTGTATATTATTATTAATACGATTTACTCTCAATAATTAGAAACCATTATTCAATGCCTAATGGGACATTTATGAGTAACCTTTTTGAACTAGTAAAGGTTGACCACTTCGAAATGAGTAATGTACGAAAATATTACGTGCACACTACTGTTAATGTTAATAAAAACTATGACTTTTGTAAGATTTTGATGTAACGATTAAAATCTTAATAATAACCAATAATATTAACCCAGTTCATCATATTGTACAATAGTTTGACTTCGATTGGAGGTGGTCCATTATCGTTCTTCTACATAAGACAGGCGTGGATTGTCTGCGGTGGGGGTCCCATTTCCTATTAGATTAAAATTCTCAAAGGGCCTCTGCGGGTTGGACCAATATGTCTCCATGTAAGCCTACCAAAAGACCGGGAAGATAGAGACAATAATATAATAATCGTTTATTTCAGGTCACAAGTACCAATACAAAAAACAAATAAAATAAATTAAATGAATACACTGCAACAAAATAAAAAAGAAAAATGTCAAATACATACAATTATAATATAAAATAAAATAAGATGAAAATAGCTAGCTGGAATATTGAAGATCATATATGAAGAAGAGATTAGCTTCATATATAGTCCTCAATATTTCATTTATACGTAGCTTTTTTAGCTATTAATAAGCCAATTTAGATTTCTATAAGTATTTCTATCCTTTGTAGTTGTATATCTATAATATGTTGTAGCTATCTACAATATGGTCACGGCCTGGCCCTACTCCTATATATTCTGATCCTGATCTGTATTCTAACAATATGTAACATATGGGCGATTGGAAAAAACTGACCGTAGGATTTCTTGTCAGATTCTCACAGGCTCTACTTTATTGTCTGCAAATCTATCAGTAAATGGTGTAGAATCATTTCTAATGACGTTGATAAGTCTCCAAACTGAATTAAAATTGTTGTTTCTTTGTTCTACTTATTATGTATTTTCATAAGATAGGTATCTAATTGTCTCTTACTTTAGAAATTCTGATTAGTTTAAGGCAAGATGACGTTGTGTGTAAAATTTACATCAATATTTTATAAACAAGAATAATATGAAATGTCGTTCTTAAAAAATATAGATAATTGCAAATATTGGGTTTATAATAACACTTTCCGTGGAAGATGGATTTGTGTAAACGAAACGACGACAAAACAACAAGCTAATGTTTGATATCGGTATACTATTTATAATTTTTCCCCTGTATTATGCTATCATGACGAAATATAAAATACCGCGAAACTTGTCATTACGTGTGAAACTTTTACTGGGTAAAACGTGACGAATTTAAAATACTATGGTATAAAAAGACTGAAACAAATACTTGAATATTCACCATATCGAATTTATTGGGACATTTTATCGTTCGTTTTCTTTTCAGCTGATATTTTTTTACTCACATTTTGTGAGTAAATAAAAATTCTTTATAATGTAACGGGGTCAAACATAGTTATTTTATTATTGAATTTAGAAATACGTGACCTAGCTAATCTGTCAATGCGTAATGTTTTTCGAATGCAAAATTTATGATCATTCGGAAACAAGTTATGTAGGTCTTAATCATCTAGTATTTATTTTACACAGATACAGATATCTACTAATATAATATACTTATGCGTGTTAATAAGAAGAATCGTACATAATGCAGTTGATAAATTTATGGCCTAGAAATAACTGTCTAACAGAAATTGGTAAGAGTTTGGAACGTAGGTACAGTTTTGTCTTACAACACACGATTACACACAAACAGTTACTTTGATTACACATCGTAAGGTTTTAACATTTTCTTGCTACATGCTTATTCTGGGAAGAAAGGCTGATAAACTTGTATAAAACTTAATAATATCTCTTACCTTTTTATCATTGAGATTCAAAGTCGGAATATGCATCTTTCTGGAAAATGACTTGGTCCAGTCAATCGGAAGGATGTTCCCGAAATTCCCAGTAATCGTCCACCACATTCTGGAAAAAAGAAAGATAAAAATTAAGATGTATTTAGCTGTTATTTCAATGCGATTGACTGCAAAATCAGAGGTTAGGCTTAGTGTGGAGTATGTTCTAACACAAGATTTAGAAGAAATTGGGCGCGAAACGAACTTGATGTTTGGCAACCGGAATTAACAATTAAATGACAAAGCATAAACCATTTATGCCGTTATTAAAAATGAAAGTATATAAGTAGTACGATACAAAAATATTTTGATTGTTTCTGTAGTTAATAATTTAAACAAGCCCTGATCCATAATATGCTTTTTAATTGAATTAGCTACGTTTATCATCATCATCCGAGTGTCTGTCCCAGTTGCGTCTCGCGACGCCCGGGGTCCGCTTTCCTACATTTTCTCCTCCACTTCGCACGGTCTTCGGCATCCCCTGTAGTGAGACCATTGGCACGCATGTCATCCCTTACGAAGTCAAGCCAGCACTTCTTGGGTCTTCCCCTCTTACCGGGACCCGGCGGGGCTGACATGGCCAGACATTTGTTACCTACGTAGCCCGGCGGTTGCCGCAAGACGTGACCATACCAACGAAGGCGACACTCTTGCAACTTGTCTGCAATGTCACGGACGTGAAGGCTGCCGCGGATGCGAGAGTTTCTTACGCGGTCCATCCGCGTGACCCCACACATCCACCGCAGCATCTTCATTTCCGTGACACGCAGCTCCTGCTTGTGTCGCTTTAATATCGGCCACATCTCACTGCCATGTAAAAGGACAGGTCTAATAATGGTTTAGTAGACCTGTCCCTTCAACCGGATCGGCATTTTAGGGTCACAAATGACACCGGTCATCTCCCGCCATTTGGCCCACGCGGCAGCAATGCGTGACTTGACATCGCAATCGATGTGAATTAAGTACGTTTATAAACAATGTTTTAAATTATACCCTATCTTCTATTACATTAACAATTTAGCCGTTTTATTATTATTCTCAAATTAAGACCGTGTGAAGGTTAAGCTTCCGTGGTGTTAGTATATCTGTTCTATGCTTGACGAAAATAATTCATTATGATTACGCTACCAATGTTAAATTATGTGTCAGTGTAGTGAAAATATCATTGTCTTTGCATTTAATTTGCATATCACTGGAATAAAATCAGTAAATTTCAATTCAAATAACGGATGTATTTCTTTTAAACGTGAAGCTTAAGTAGATAAGTAACTTTAGATAACATTGAAAGGCCGAAGAAATAAGAAGCAGTGCCAGACATTATTACTAACAGAATTAATTCCTCTAAAGTTGTTTGCATCCAACAGAGTTGATTTTCAAACTATTTAAAAAAGTAGAGGTCAATTCGAAACTGTTGATATCTATATTTATAAAAGGCAAAATCACTGACTGACTCATCTAATATAAAAGGCAAAATCACTGACTGACTCATTGATCACGAAATCTCTGAAACTACCTAAGCTATGAAGCTCAAACTTCGTATGGAGATTCTTTTTAATGCGTAGGTTTCCGATAAGAAGGGATTTCGCAAAATTCTATCCCTAGGGTAGTAAATAAGCGATAAACGGTTGTATGGAAGTTCGTCATTTTCAAAGTTAGAAACATGAATTTATGTACACCTGTTTTTAGTTACAAATAAATGGGTATGTGTATCGCGGTTTTGCAAAATTTTACCTATAAGGGGGTAAACAAGGGTTGAAAGTTTATATGGAAAATTCTTCATTTTCAAATATAGCAACACCGAATTTCTTATACCTGCTTCTGACTAAAAATAAAAAATTACGTGTTAAGAAATTTGATAAATTCTACCTTTGAGGGGGTAAAACAGAAGTTGTAATAACTGACTCATTGATCACGAAACCAATAAAACTAAAAAAGCTACGAAGCCCAAACTTCGCATGGGGGTTTCTTTTAACACGTAGTGCTCCCTAAGATAGGATTTTTCGATTTCTACCTCTAAGGTAGTAAAAATAAGCGATAAACGGTTGTATGGAAGTTCGTCATTTTCAAAGTTAGAAATATGAATTTACGTACACCTGTCTCTGGTAACAAATAAATGGTATCGCGATTTCGAAAAAGTTTACCTATAAGGAGGTAAAGCAGGGGTTGTGTTCAATGACTCATTAATCACGAAATCCATGGAGCTAACGGAGCTATGAAGTCCAAACTTTGCATTGGGGTTCCATTTAACACGCAGGTATATGAAATACGAAAATAAAGAATAAACGGTTGCATGGAAGATTGTCATTTTCAAAACAAGTAACATGTACTTACGTACCTACACCTGTTTTAGAAGAATCTCCTAAGGCCTGTATTACCAGCGAGTTCGCGGTGTTCCCAAGGGAACCGAAACTATGTCAGTAAACCACGCACATCCTTAACATTAAACATAGAATCCTGAAATATGGTGAATGTTTACTTTAAGTCTTTGGATAAGCAATAAAAACGGGATTCCCGATATTTCCATGGAAACGGGAACTACGCGGATGAAGCCACACAGAGTCTAAACTATCAAATATAGATACATACCTGAAATTTGGTGAAAGTATTTATTAGGTGACCTTGAATCAGCACTAAGAAAGGAATACCAGGTATTCGCACGGGAACGGGAACAACATGGGTAAAACCATGATCCACACTACCTAAACGTTGGTTAACGTACCTAAGTTAGATGAGCACCAAGAAAGAATTCTCGGTATTCTCACGGGAATGAAATCCTACTAATATTATAAATGTGAAAGTTTGTGAAGATTTCTGTATTATTTGGACTTTCGGGAATGTTAAATAACAAATTGTACATTCCCGAAAGTTGATGCCCGTGGCTCCGCTCACTTAAAGTCGTTAGTACACAAAAAGGTTTTCTCGCGGGAAAAAGAAGTTTTCCCGGGATATAAAGTAGGTCTGTCTGTATTAATTCAGGAAATGTCTCGCACAGGATTTTCCGTTCAAGCCGTTTCACCCGCGTGTATATTATTCAGTTGTAAGTATCAACAAGTATTCCGCTTTCATCAGTTTATTGTTGTTAAAAAGCGAATACTTCAGAAGTTGTTTTATAAGAATAGCCTACGCGCCACCCTCTTTAACTTTCTCTTTCTTTGTCTGTTTCTCTTATGTGTCGCAAACGAAGTTGCGCGGGTCAGCTGGTTTATATATATAGTGAATATAGTAATGATGATGATAAGTTCCTAATAAGTTCTAATTTACCAGTTTGTCCAATATTATATTGAACTAGGTTCTGTAGTTGAATTTTATATTTTTGTGAGAATGGCGAATGTGCCTGACGTGATTTATTTTGGACCAATTTCGTATGTTTATACTAACGATTTTCGTACAGTAACTAACTCATGTTATGTTATATCATTACAGACATTAATAACCACTCTGACGTAAAAACCAGTTCTGTAGTTAAACCCTAACATCCTTAATTTTCCCGTCGGATGGTAGGAAGAGGTCAATTGCATTATGCTCTCCAATTATTCGCATGCGAGGTCTATACTACGTAGTGCGTGCCGAGGTTGAGATTCAGTTGTGAACTAAAAACGCGCACTAAACCTATGCATAACACTTACAAAATTCTCATTTTTTGATACCACTTTTAGGGCCGTAATTTAGAACGTTACTCAATATTCAAGAAAACCTTGAGGCTAGTTTTGCCTTGTAAATACTACTCTCAAGTGTTTTTTGAGTATTGAGTAACGTAAACTAAAATACGGCCCTTAAAATGATATTTGAGACCTTGGGAGATGATTGTAGAAGAATTATATTACGTTATCCGTGATTGAAGTAATTACTTATTTTACTAAACAAAATTTGAAATTGTATAAACAAAATGACGTCTATATTAGTTTTCGCGTTCATTTATAATTTATATTATTATATCTGTTTTTCTCTTCTTCTTAAACTTTTTCGGCTTGAGGAATGTCAGAGTCAACAAAATTGAATCTTTCTTGTTATATTTTATTTTGTTTTCAAGTCGTAAATATAAATACTTTACTATAGCTGAGAAGTTTTAAAAGCCACAAAAAGTAGCGTTATAAAATTTCATAACACTTATCCACGTTATCTAAGTTTGTATGGATAAGATTCCACTACTTTTACGCATAAACACTCAAAATACACTAGTTAAAAAAATTGTACAGGCTTCCGCGTCTTTTCGTTTCCGCCAAAAATCTCATTATTATGACTTAATGTCACGTTGTCAACAATCTGGAGAGTAAGGGTACCTACCTTTCCAATTACTTGTCCTATATCCCTTTCCTTGAGGAGTTCGTTTTGTCTGTTTCACACAATTATTTGTTTGAGCGTTAGGATTGGCAGATCGAGGTTGTGTGGTGTATTCCTCATACACATTATAAGCGAGTTGCGGTGAATCTATTCAGTTCCTATTGATCCATCCTAGTAGACAATCTACATTATTGTTCTCATAATAGCTGAGAAAGCTTTATTGTGTCTTCGTACGGTACTAAAGCGTGTGCCCTTTATAGCTCGTACTTTTATTCTCCAATTTTTATTAGGTAGATAGAATTCATTTCGTAGTCACGATCTACTTTAATCGTTTTCACGGTTAATTCAAGTTCACGTTGATTGAACTATTCTGAGCTCGATAATTATTTTACGAACCGAAAGTTTTTTGAAATAGTAGAAATAAATAACGTCTTACTCTTCGTTTTCATTATTGAGCTTATTTAAGCTTATGTTTATTTCCTTCTTAAACTTTCTCGGCTTGAGGAATACCAGAGGGAAGCAAGTTGAATATATTTTATTTTCAAGTCAAATTTATGAATATTTTTATTTTATAGGAGGTACGAGTACCATTCGTTTAGATAGCAGGTTATTCGTGTAAGTGTTAAAACAGTTCAACATTGATTGAACTATTGAGCCTCATAATATCATAATTTAGATTGGTAAAAAAATAAGGCTCGAACTAGACTCGAAATAGTGTTTTCTCACTTGCCGGATGAGACGTTTAACTAACTAAGACACCGAGACACACTCAAAAATTGTTTATGAGACTCAAAATGTTTGTTTGTAATATTACTATTAAAGCTGAGATTGCCGTTGGCCTCTTTAATATCAATATCATTGTACTATTTTTCTTTATGTGTAGTTGTGCACCTCCTAAAGTGTACGACACAACAAACACCTAGCAGCGTTGCTAGCGTCGTGCGTGAGTCAGCCGGAGGGATAAATTGGTGCTAATTTGTGATATCGCGGCACGCCGTACTCATCACTCAATTGAAGAATTTGTCCATGTAGGTATGTAAGTACTACATTGGAACTCGGGACAAAATGGACATCCTAGTAAATAATCTTTTTACAAAAATAAATGTGAAGGTCGTTTTAGCACAAAGTGCCTCGGTAGGTTGGGTTAGACAACTTTTAAGCGACGCTGAAAAGATAAGGGCTAGCGCATATATACAACTTGTAGTTAAACAACTATCCTATGTCCATAGGACTATATTGAAGCGCGCATACTGTCAACTCGAGCTGTATCGATCTATTTGATTAAAAAGTTGGACAACTATCATAAAACGCTTAATTTGTATTGCATTAATTGTATTGATGTGCAAATACCATCGACTAAACAGTCGATCCGCGACGCTAAGTAAGCACTTGCCTGCACTGTAGATTCTTAACAGTATCAAAAAAGATTTTCAATGAAAGAAGCCGTCGAAAATTGCCTATATAGGCAGGCAGGATAGCGGTTTTGGTGAATATTGCGCTTTAAAATTGTCTTTAGAATTTAAACAAAGTAATTTTGTGACTAGATCAGATTTCTCTCCACATGTAGCATAACGTGTTCTATTGTTTTTATATAGCTAATCTCAGAGAGACATATTTGGTCATGTAACCGAGATAAACAGCTGGTGTATTGACGTATGTGAAATATGCCATTGTTGAAATCAAGTTCGTAGGTACCTAGCTACGTAGTATATAGTCCTCCTTGAAAGGGTTTCCAATTTTTTGTGTCTTCAGGCATAATGTTAAAGTATCTACCTAAATAACGACAGACTAACCGTGGTTTAACGACATATTTGAAGAAATATTCAATAGCATACTATGTACCAACATAGTAGATTTATCGTCATCTTGGAGTTAAATAGAAAACATAACCTCAATAAATATAGTAGCAGTATCCCGTGCCGTTAGATTTTACAACGAAAGTTTGTCAGAATAAAAACCGAGTCAGAATGTACAAACATTATGTTTCAAAAGGCGTCCTGGATCCCCTATTATTTTTAGGTCTTCGTAATTCCAACACTATCTCACTCTTCTTACAATTGAAATTGGAGATATACATATACAAACAACAAGAACTAAGGACGTTGTGAATTCATTGTGAAGTTCATTATTTTTGCGAGTTTAATGTGTTGTGTGGGGCGTATTTAAAACGACATCAGCAGATCAGCGACAGGTCTGGCAATATCGTTTGAATGGCGCAAGGTCGTGTGCCATCTGTTTTGATTAATATCTATACTAATATATAAAACTAAAGAGTTTGTTTGCTTCTTTGTTTGGTTGAACGCGCTAATATCGCCAATATGCTAATGGTTCATTCTACATTTTTTTTTAAATATCAAATATTCTATTGCCTCATTATCTTAATGCCTTATCGTGGGTATATTAAACGAACGAAGTACCTACCTAAACGTTCATCAATTGTATGAAACGTTTCTTACAGATTTTGAATATTATTGTATATGAATATTATATTAATTATAATTAAACTATGTCGAAAACTTATTACGCACTTATCTAATAATTTCACAGTAGCGCCGCGTCTTAGATTTGTCACGTCGATTTCAGATATCAAAAACGGATAAGTCAAAAGCACTCGGATACCCAGATTTGCGGGTATGAAGCAATTGATAAATCTTGAAGAAGCGAAAGAAGTATGCATGGATCGCGAAGCTTGGCGATCTGTCCTCTTTGACTACCCAGTTAGGCATACAGCATGAAGATAGTTAGATAGTTTAGTTAGATTTCAGATATTATCGAAGTACAGAATGTAAATGCAGTGTATGTCGAATTTGACATATTATACGCCCACATTTCACCGTAAACACTTTTGTCCCATGTTACAATCAAAGTAAAAATATGACCATCTATAAACATTTCCTTTATCGACTCTAATTGTTTTATTTTTAAATTTAAAACACAACCGTTTATGTAAATGCTCATTAGAACTGAATAATGAGTAATTTATATACATATAAATATGATGTAGGTACATATATCTGTAAATTTTATATTATTACGAGTATTATGATAATGAACGTAAGATTACCGTTGGGTAAACTTATCGCAGCGGTTACTGTATAATTTAGTCGCATAATACTTGCTCAATTTATGCTGTTTACTTAATTAGCTAATATAAAATCAAATTTTGGATTATTTATTACTAAACTCTTGAACACTAAAATAAGATGAGTTTTAGATAGAAATATCTGATTGAATTATTGTAGATTACTGGTAACTTTTGTGGGAAATTGGACCCCGCGCGCCGCGAGACGCTACTGGGACTGACGCTCGGACGATGATGATGATGACTGGTAACTGATATTTAGTTTTCCAGCTAAGAAGAAAAGGATACAAAACCATACTCATACTCTTAAATGATGATACTCGCTGCACGCTATGATGGCCGTTTTGCCGTTTACTTTATCCTTTCATGAAGTTTCGTATTAATTTAAAATACATTTGATTTGTAGTCGACTATATTAGAGGGTATTTATACTACGGTAGAAAACAGTACATATGTAAAACAAGTAAAATATCATCACTATTGTAAATATGTAAAAAAGGCCATCATAGCGTGCCGTTAGTTTAGTGAAGAACTACAGCTTGTTTCGGTACGATTCTGATAGCTTAGTGGTTTAGAGCATTGCCCTGGTTAGGCAAAGGTCACGGGTTCAAAGGTCCTTAACCAAGTTGTCTTTATTCATTTAAAAAAAACATGGAAACCCTGCCAACTCTAAGTCTCGCTATAGCGTGGTACTTGTAAGAGCAATTGAACTGACTTGGAACATCATTAACTCTGAATGCGGTAGATCTTTAGTGACTGAAAGGGATTTCCACTTAAAAGTAAATGGTTGCCATGTTACAGGGGACCTGGAAGTGGCTACGGAGTTTGAACACTTTTTCAAAAATATACCTATTTTGACAACAAAATCTCTCCAAGCATCTTCCAGTTCCGCTGAACTTTTATTAGAAGAATCTGTTCTTTGTTGCAGGGATGCATTTGTATTCACAGATATTTGTGCTCAGGACATTGTAAAAACATTTAAATGTATCGAAATTAAGAAAACCGCGGACATTTGGGGGTTATCGGTCAAAACTGCATCATGTATAATTGAGGTAATTGCGCCCCATCTAGCAACTGTGTTTAATGACTGTGTTTCTAGTGGTACATTTCCTGATTTAATGAAACACAGCAAAGTCGTTCCCTTGTTCAAGGCTGGCAGCGCTACAGAGCCGTCTAATTTCCGACCAGTGTCAGTGCTGCCAACTTTGAGCAAAGTATTTGAAAAAATAATCTTGAATCAAATGCTATCCCATTTTAATAGTCATAAAATACTTCATGCGAATCAATTTGGGTTTACGAAAGGGCGCTCAACTTCCGATGCTGGTGTTGAGTTATTAAAATGTATTCATGAAGCATGGGAAGACAAGCACGATGCATTAGGTATATTTTGCGATCTATCAAAGGCTTTTGATTGCGTTCAACATGAAACGCTGTGCAAAAAATTACACCACTATGGAATAAGAGGCAAAGCTCTCGACCTTCTGTCTTCATATTTGAACAATAGAATACAGAGGGTCGATATTAATGGTACACGTTCTGTAGGATCCATGGTTACAATGGGTGTGCCGCAAGGCTCGATACTTGAGCCATTCTTGTTCCTCATTTATATTAATGATTTACCATTTTATGTAGGGGACAGGAATAGGATTGTTTTGTTTGCAGATGACACCTCATTAATTTTTAAAATTAAAAGACAATTAGATAACTATGACGATGTAAACAATGCAATTGCAAGAGTAGTTCATTGGTTCAGCTCAAATAATCTTTGCCTTAATGAAAATAAAACTAAATGTATAAAAATTTACTCTACCAAATGTAAAACAAGTTGCGGCCAATGTTCAACTGAATGGACAAGTGTTAGAGTTTGTAGAATCAACTGTGTTCCTAGGTATAACTATTGATGCCAATTTGCAGTGGGGCCCACACATAGAAAAGACAGCCTCTAGATTAAGTTCGGCTGCATACGCTGTAAAAAAGATCAGGACTCTAACAGATGTGGATACGGCTAGAATGGTTTACTTCAGCTATTTTCATAGTATTATGTCTTACGGTATTCTCCTTTGGGGGAGTGCTGCAGATTTAAATATTATTTTTGTTCTACAAAAGCGGGCTGTACGCGCTATTTATAATTTGGGCCCCAGGGTTTCTCTCCGAGAAAAATTCAAAGAAGTGAATATTCTAACCGTACCATCACAATACATTTTTGCCAATCTTATGTATGTCCAGAAAAATCTATCACAGTTTTCTAAACTCTGTGATAAACATAATATAAACACTAGAAATAAAAATAATCTTTCAGTCCACCACAGTCGACTACATAAGATTGGCGATTCTTTCCAGGGTAACTGTATACGCTTTTACAACAAGCTTCCCTGTGACCTGAGAAATTTACCTTTAAATAAATTTAAAAAGTTTAATAAAAACAAGCTTTGTGAAAAAGGTTTTTACTCCGTTACAGACTATTTGCAGGACAGGGACGCCTGGAAATGATCTGCTGGCAAAATGAAATAATATTAAATTGTAAATAGGCCATCAAAAAAAGCCTTCCTAAGTTTCTTGCCGGTTCTTCTCAGGTGGGCCGCGTTCCGAACCGGTGGTCGCTTTAAATATTTTAAATAGTGTATGACATTTTGTAAGCGCCGTTAAAATGGTCTATGCAAAATAAAGATATATTTTTTTTTATTTTTTTTTTTTTTTAAATTAATCTTACCAAATGACGACAATTGGGAGAGACCTCGGTCCAGTAGTGAATCGTGATGGACTGATTTGATTGATTTATACCAGCTCAAGCTTCACAAAATTTCTTTTTACCTATTTTAATACAATGTAGGTGGCATTACATAGGTATATGCGCCAACACAAAAACCATTTCTTGCCAAAAAAGTTTAACATGCGGTCTAAAAAGGCCGGTGCAGTGGGCCCAGTTTCACCATACACTTTTATGGTATGTGTACCGTTAAGCCGAGTTTGCTTTTCAAATTAGCAAATATGATTCGGTAACTTTTTTTTTCAAGTTATAATTTGCAGTTTATGTATGTTTGTTTGTTAGAATCTTGCACCGAATTTTGAATAGAAAATTTTTAAAAATAATTTAGCTGAAGTTTTGTTTATACGTTTAGTTTGGATGTCAAGGCGAGGTTAGTTATGTGACGTCATTTAAAACCCAACATGGTGGACCAATCAAGACACAACAGCTACAATATGGGTATCAAAGGAAAGGAAATGATAAGAATAGCTTAAAAAATAAAGTGACATCACTCTAATGTCAATTGACACTCTGAACAGTTCAATACGAATTCCATAATGGAAATACTGAAATTATTCTTTTAAGCGCATTTTAACTAATATTTTATTATTACTACTATTAATACTTAGTATGTGATCTGTGGATAAAGACAAACCCCATCAAGATCTTTGAGACCGGACCAACCCAGGCGAATGACCTTAGTTACGGTTACGAGCTCAGACAAAGTGAATCCATAAAAGCAGGCCTTGAAACTAATAAGAACAAAAAGAAAGGTAATGTTCTAGCGTTTCACCGGAAAATTCGACAGTATCTATCTTAAGCGGAGCTGAAACTATCAGTAAAAATGTCATTACTATTGAGAGTGAGGTGGTTGGTATGAAGATATTATTGAAAGAAAAATTGACAGTAATATTGATAACATCGTTACAGATATATGATTCCGATAGATAGGTGTTAAAATATATTACACTCTAAATTTAAAGATACTCTAAACTAGCCACAACGTCTGCGTCTGTCTATTTCAACACGGCAATGAGCTCACCACCTACTACGTGGGACAGGAATGCACATGGTGAAAAGTGGGCATATATTATGCCTCTGCCACCCGATCGGGGATAAGGCGTGATAGATAAATAAAAACAGAACTTATAATAGGCTTGGAATCGATTAAAGAATCTGACTGCGAGATACCTTCATGATTACCCAACGTATATGGTGTAACAAATCATAAGCGCACCATCAAACTATATTTGTTACACCATTTAATACACATAGTCATAGTCATACCATCTAATACACACTTCATCAGTGCCGCAAGGACAATTCCATTTAATTTAATTGGTACTGCAAGGTACAAAATATTGTCAAATTACCAATATAGATTCATTATTTTTCATCAAAATAACACATTAAGTATCCTGTGTCAAAAATAAATAGCTCTGCATTGACAGGGTAATGTTTAGAAATGTGAATTGATAGTTTCTTAGAAGTGTGGTGTCATTGCGTTGAAATTGATATAACACAAGTCACCATGTTGATCTCATTTTGCGCTGTACCTACTATCTATAGTCGTTCTGTTTATTTAAGCATATTACTAACTATGTTTACGCTGTATTCTTGACAAAGTAGTAAGAGCGATAAGATATTAAGAATCGCGAAGCTCGTCAGGCTAAGATCGATACTACTTTTACTACCTGCAGATTCATTAATCGTTTCTTACATGTACTGGATATCTGAGCACTTTTGACCTTTCCGTTTTTCAGTAATCTCTCTCTCTATCCTCTGCCACCCCTTCGATGATAAGGCGTGATAGATAAATAATATGTCTCCACGAAACAAATCTTTGGGATTACCATTGGTTTATTCTCCAATGAACTTGGATTCTCACTATTTACAGCAATAAGGTTTGATTTCGCCAATTTTGTTAACTATTTAGCTGATCATAATTCATTGCAATACAACTACTTGATAGTACATATACAATTACATATTTCTAGGAATGTTTGCTCATCAGTCCGTCTGCACCTGAGTCACGGGAAGATAATATTAAGCGTAAGAATAACAACAGAATCATGAGTATTTTTGTTTTTCATGCTGTTGGTTGCTCCTACTAAACCTTCATGCGCTAATTTTTATTACTGAAGCAAACGAACAAATATTTCTAACCATATAAAACACGGCAATGGGCTCACCACCTGTTACGTGGCACAAAAATGCATGTGGTGAAATGTGAGCGTATAGTAAGCCTCTGCCTAACCCTTCGGGGATAAAGGCGTGACAATATGTATGAATGTATAAAACTAGTTTTTATTAAAATGACTAAAGAGTTTATCAGCGTGTGGGATGAATCAACCACATGACCTCGCTTCCTTGTTAGGTTAAGCTGTTTGGATTGTAAAAAAATGTGACGGCCATATTTGTTTGTTTACGATGTGACAGAATTCCTACTGTGACTGCAGAGTATATCTATTCCTACAGTAATATTGACAGTAAGCTTATAGAACCACATGTCAACAATGAGTATTAACGAGATGGCCGACATTTATAAATGGACTGCGATGTTGTCGATAAGTGAACTGGTTTAGGAAAAGTAAAATTCTTTTGGGAAAAGTATTTATTTGGTCTAAATTAATTAAAAATATGTTTACATTTTGTTTAAATTCTGTCTGAAGTGACTACATTAAGCATTTTCCTTCGATAATAGCTTATTTATGGAACTCTGGAAGTTGCTATAAGCACAGAGGGCCATAAAAATATTTGATTTTGGTAGGTATTATTATATTATTTATTTATCACCTAGCTGACCCGGCGAACTTCGTACCGCCTTAGCGTAAATTTAATGCACTACTTTATTTTGTATAGCTGACCTATCTTATGTATGCGTACCGATTCAATTTGAACTGGAATCTATAATATCCTCCATATAAAAATGAATACCTATTTCCCTGGTCTCGTCATACCTGAGAAGGACTTTACTAATTTTATTAAATAAAAAACAAAATATACGAAATTTAAATATTAAATTTTAAATATTTATTTTACATTTGAATTATGTTTGTTCATTTCATTGTATACTTATGACTTTTGAATAGTAAAAAGACCATTCCCATAAGCCTAATTATCTTGAGCTTAGAGTCTTAACGATTACTTTCAAACACTACCTTAATTTGGAGTTTGAGCTTTTATTGACGGTAAATATATACCTGTTCTAATATTTATTACTTCTATTTTTAAATGTATTTATTTTAAACGGCTGAACCGTGGTTGGTTGAAGGTCATTTCTTAGTTTGATTCCTTCCTGTGCATTGTAAGGTCAGAAAACAGACAAGAAATGGGACAACAAAACAGCTTTCGAAGCATTGTTTAGTCGCTCAAAGGAGCTCACGTTACGCAGTTCCGAGAAACACTGCGAGACTGGATTTTTTGAACAAATTCCATTACTGGCCATAAAGGAGTCTGGAGGCCAATATAAACCCAGAATAGGCGCAATACTTAAAATCGAATGATGGTATGGTGTGAATTTCTATTAGTATTATTATTTACACTCACTTGGAATCCCATTTTGGTAAGCATTATTTATTAGACATCAATGAAGTGATTATTTATTTGAGAACAAAAAGTCATTAAGCCGATACAGTCAAGCGTTAAACAATTTTTTGGAATCTAATAGAACGATGTTTTGACACGTAACGTATAGAATCAGCTAATAAAGATGTTAGTAGCCTGGAGTTTTCTTACTTAATGTATTAAAATAAAATACCTGTCAAAAGATTCGGATCGATGCTTAATATCAAGCTCTGAATCGCCGGTGGTGAAGATACACGTTAGTATCTGGATAATCCATATCATAGAATATCTTGTCCAGGTTCTTTTTGCCAAGTTGAATAACCTGCCCAAAGTTCTTAATATTCTTGGACAACTTCAATAAACAATTGCTTTTGCTTATAATCTTAAAAAACATGTCTTATCAAAGATCCAAATAAAGGGACTTATCAATATTTCAGGAGATCAAGCCAATCTCACCTATCAGCCTGACTGATGGAAGAGGATAGCGTATGGGTTGAGAAGTTAGGCAGCAGAACAATGCCGATTTTTTTTTTAATTATAGCTGAACCAAGCGCCAAGGTTTATTTGTTGGAAGCAATCTGAATATAGTGCTTAGATAGAGAAGAACAAAAGAGACGCAAAATCTGGATTCGACTTTCTTATAAGTGGACTAAACACATTTGATAGTAATGATATTCAAATTACTATCGCCTACCTATCTTTTTCTTTTAGTAATAATATTATTTTAACCACCATATTGTTGATTTCGAGAGGAATGAAATCATATTAATGTAATATCATTAAGTTACTGATAGTGTATTTTTCATTTGGACTTATCAAATGCAAGGGAATACTCATAGTAGGCAGTACAGTGCAGCAATATTGACGAAAAAATGATAAAAACCAATCGCTAAACAAAAAAAAAGGGATCGTAATATTGTGTGTAATTATAATGAAGTAATCAAGTTTAAAAGAACTCAATGTTTGCTGATTGCGAGTTGTCTAGAACAACGTTTGCAGTCATCCGGTCAGAGATAAGAAATATAGAGGTTAACTTATCATTACTATTCGACATACCTAGGTATGTAAAATGTCATTGTTTACATACCAAGTCAAGATAGATTACGTGAGAATACGATACTCGTGTCTGCATATCTTCGCTCCAAATACACTGTTATTTATAAGAAGAGATGTGTGATGAAGCCGCTATTTTTAGGGGTTGTTGTCGTACGAAAAATATGTAGGCTTCACATAGGCTAAAATTGTAACGTATTACATCAATTCCACCAGTGAGGTACACGGTACCTCACCTCAACACCTTGTTGCGCCTAAGTGCATTCTAATATGCCAGAGAAAAGTGTATTTAGTATAGAGGTTCACGTCAGATCACTGTTAGCTATTAGTTTCATAATATTCAATGTTAATAGGGAGGGCAAATGACCTTAAAATTCTTTCCAATTTGATTAATTTTTTTCTTCAGATTTTTATTTATTTTTTTATTTAGATTTATTCTATTCAGATTAATCAGTCTATTAATAGTCTTTATTATCTACTAAGGTTTCTACTTTTGAAACAGTCACTGGATTTTCTAATTATGTGTATATATTATATACCCAATACAAGTCCACTAAGGATTCAATCAAATCAGACTAATGCGGTCCACTGCTGACCATAGACATCTCCCATTTACTATTTACTAAAACACATTTGCAACACACTTTTGGGATGGGGTTGGCCTTACTGGTTTTAAAAGAGAAACTTACAAAAATCGACTCAAAACTTTGTGAATTATTCGAGTCAGTGAAGCAAGTTCGTAACACCGATTTCACGAAACACGTTTTTACATTTTAAAGTACAAACGGTTTGAATGGTATGATGTGTAGAATCGTTGGAAAGTTCGTAAGACATGGAGGGCATGGAATTAAAAATTAAAACAAAGAATTAATTTAAAAAAATATAACATTCGCACAACTGTTGCAATGTCATGAATCCGTCATCTGCTCTGCGTTAGCGTTTAGTCATTATGTGTTACCAAGTATCATAATTACTAACTTTTTTACAGTCATTATAATCGGGTTTAGTAATAACGATTCCAATTATGTACAATTTCGTCAGCTTGCTGCAAATCTTTTAATATATTGCGTTGAGAAGACAGTTATTTTTCAAATTATACGAGTATGCCATATTTTTTACGCTTTATATTTCTGAGATTTTTCTAAAATGTTTGATTTATAATTATTATAATTGAGTAAGTCAAAGAAATGGATCGATATGTTCCATCAGTATATATATTTAAGTAATTGTTATGACTTAAATCAAAGTATTAAAGATTTGATTGCGCGATTGTTATCTGCCCCGTGTATAAAAAAAAGAGTAAACACGCTATCAAAATGGTAGGCGTTCAATGGCATGCGAATGAACCAAGGACATTCGGAAATTTATCTAGGGTGTGCAAGCATTGTAAAAAATGTGAAGTAAGAACCTACCTACTGAAATGATCAAAAACGACACTGCTAATAAAATTAACTTACTAAATAATTATCAAGAAATCTAGGTCTCTGAAGAAAAATCTGAAGATCCAGTTTGAATGCAGCATAGTATCAATATTTTATTATTGATGACACCTAAAACATTTTTGGAATTTTCATTTAATATTAAAAACTAACCTCAAGATTCAATGTCCACTGTCATCGATCGTCATTAGATAAAATTGTTAGTAAATACACAATCGTTTACTCACAATCAAACAGCTATAAACATCCAAGAATCGTATAGCTTAGGTAGGCCTGACTGACATTTTTCTACTCCTACGTGACTATTAACTTCAAGACAATTTGCATTTTATTTCAATAAAATAGAGTACATATTATCTTAACAAAGCTACTGTTGACATTCTAACGTTATAAACAAGCAATTGTCAGCAGTTTCCCTAGAGGCTTATTATTCATTGTTGAATACGTGGCCTTTAAAATAACCTGTAGCTTTTTCCAATTGTTTGATGACAAGCGTCAATAGCAATCAAGGTTAATGAGATATTTTATCGGCAAATAAATGGAGAACCAATACGCATTAATCGACACATTTTTCTTATAGATAAGTTTGTAGAAATAATGAAGTCGTTAGAGTCGATATTGAGTATGGTAAATAACCAAATTTAAATGTAAAATTATATGCAGTTTTTAGTTGTCTTTGCCCATCTTGGAAATCAAAGTTTCCTTTGATTCCATACAGTCCATACAACCTTTTCTTTAGTGTTTATATTTTCTTATTATTTAATGGTAGTCATGTCGAGTCACTTTGTCGATGACGAGACCTCAGTCCTAGGTCCTTTTCCATGCCCTCAGTATAATGGTGGTTCTTATACTGAGGTTTTCAGTGGATTTTACGCGGCAAGATAGAAAATAGCATTTCACTGCATATATATCATTGCCTTTCACTATAGCATGTTAACACAGCTTTATGTCCAAGAAACCGCCACTCCCGCACATAAAACAAGTTAAATGCACTAGTTTTAGAAAATAATATACAGCAAGCGCCCGCACTTGTCATTTTCTCGCGTAAAGTCCACTTAAAATTATATGTAATTTATTCAGTTCAGCCTATGATGGCAGTACACTGATGGACGTAGGCCTCTCCCAAAATCAGTCTTAACACACGGTCCTGCACATTCATTATAAATTTGAAAAAAAAATGGTTGTTCAAAAATGTCTCACAATTATTAAATGGATGCTCATAGCTTACATGCTTATTTAAAATAAGCTTCTTAGTCGGCTCAGTTATGATTTTTATATAATACGTTTTAAATAATTATTGATACGCGGTGAAGTTGAAGTTTTACAGCCGGCAGGTTAATAAATTATGTATTTTTCCTAAGCCATAATAAGTACCGTACATTTATCTACGAAATAGACCAACCAAAAAGGCTTTGTTCTGAAATATAAAAAGATAATGCTGTTACTATTGCTCTCTATAGAAGAAAGGTTGATGTGCCGGTTCTCAGAGGTTTTACTATCCAGTAAAAGGTTAATAAACTAGGTAGTAACTGTACAACCGTTTGCTGTTTTCAAAATTTCTCCTTTTCTTAAACCTCTGACAAGTATAATAAACTTTACAAGTACATATTCTCTTGTTCAGTAAACTCACAATACAGTTAATATTATACACTTCTATACATTCATTGTAAAACAGACTAATAATATATTATGTGGAAAGGATATGACAAATTAATGCGATTAGTTTTCTCTCAGTTGACATTCGAGGAGGTACTTCAATTATGTTGTTAATTACTAACGTGTCAATATCATTATTCTTATCGCATTCAACTTTTTAACTGGGTTTATTTGGATGAAGCGCTCGTGGTCCCGCGGACTCGGTGTTCTGTAAATGATTACTGCGGTAAGCAACTTTCGCTATGGCTGGTCACGGATGGGTGACCACTTCCTGTCATTTAAATTTGGGAGCGTTGCCGTGCTTCGGAAGACACGTTAAGCCGCGGGTCCCGGTTGCCAGTAACATGGCAGTCGTTAAGCCAAGTTAAGGCCTTATGAAAGGCTTGAAAATTTCAACAGCAGGTAGCCATAACCTGCGTCTGTCTATTTCAACACGGCAATGGGCTCATCACCTATTACGTGGGACAGGTATACACATAGTGAAAAGTGGGCATATAATATGCCACTACCATTTAGATAATGTTCAATTATAATAGCGTAAAAGGATACAGTTTCTTCCAATACTCGCTAAAATTATTAGTAATTATTGTTATTTTGTATTGAGTTTATCAATTCTATTTTTATAATTGATGAGAAGTCGTTTAATTATATCCACCTTTGATTAATGATTAAAATCTTTGGAGTTGGGCCTTTGATACAGCATCGTCATCTTATTTTCACTAGATTTCTCGGACACCTTTTACAAACACAGTCGTTGCATCGCTTCACTGGTGATAAATATTGTAGAGGATGTGATTTACCAAATGTTTTTAAAGAATTTATTACTTAATGCTATCTATTATAGGATCTTTCTTGATGCATCTTTAGGTTAAAAAGAAAACATTGATTCTTGCTAGCGTTCGGTGACAGATTTATGATAAATATTTTTCAGTAATAATATTTATTGTCCATTCACATTATCCCGGATAGTTAATATTTCAATATTTGTCTATTATAGGATCTAATTAGGTTTCTTTTGTGAACTACACGAATCAATAGTTAGATCGGAGGTATATAGGTGTAGGTGTAATCAATTTAAAGTTTTCCAAATGAAATTATGACGCTTTTCAACAGAATATTTGACTAAATACACAGATAAAACACACTAAAATTGCCTCATGGAATTAAAAGAAAGCCTGCTTCGCGAAACTAAACAACGAACTTGTGCATGTAAATTAATAAATAATATGTGTAAAAGATTAAAGCATTACAACTCCAGGGTAAGTAAGAGAGCGCTTATTGCCCAATAGCTAGTCAACAACATTACATACACATACATACATATTGACACGCCTTTATTCCCTAAGGGGTATACTAAACCCCTTCGGGAGGCAGAGCCATACTATACGCCCACATTTCACCGTTTGCTTTACATAACATTACATAGAACATTGGCAAAATAAAATAAATCCATCACGCCTTATCCCCGAAGGGCTGGCAGAGGCATATTATATGCCCACTTTTCACCGTCTGGATTCCTGTCCCACGTAATAGGTGGTGAGCCCATTGCCGTGTTGAAATAGACAGACGCAGGTTGTGGCTACCTGCTGTTGAAATTTTCAAGCCGCCCATAAGGCCTTCAACCAGGCTTAACGACTGCCATTTTACTGGCAACCGGGACCAACGGCTTAACGTGCCTTCCGAAGCACGGAAACGCTCTCAAATGTAAATGCCACAAAGTGGTCACCCATCCGAGAATCAGCCATAGTGAAAGTTGCGTAACTCAGTGATCGTTTACAGATCACTGAGACCGCGGGCCACTAGCGCTTCGAACATTGGCAAATGGAACACAATTTAAATAGTGAGGAATTCTTTAATGTGTATATATGCTTTTTTTAAATAATAATGTGTATAAATGCTACTATATGAAGCAATAGACTGCTTCGAGTTGAATGGCGAAGGTTATACGTACACCGAATATGGACTTCAATGCGTTATCGATCCGTGGCCCGTCGACCGCAACCCGTTCACCCCACTAACCCCGACCGATAGGCGCCTTACAGTGTTGTCTCGAGATGTATGCGTTGATTAGGTCACTGATTATGAGGTTATCAAATTGCAATTGTTTTATCAACATTGGAAAGTATATCGCACTGTTGGTTAATTTAATAGTGGCCTGGTTTTATTTTTTGACTAGGTACCCCCACGGCCTCGCCCGTGACATACTTTAAACTCCCGTCGCACCTATTTAATCCCGTAGCCTGTCGCTTATAAATTCTACAATAATTCACAAAAAAATTGCCCGATTAGTCGACATTTATGATTACTGCTTTGCTCCTCAGGGTAGTACCGTGATAATATATAGCCTATAGCCTTCCTCGATAAATGGGCTATCCAACACAAAAATAATTTATCAAATCCGTCCAGTAGTTCCTGAGATTAGCGCGTTCAACCAAACGAACAAACTCTTCAGCTTTATAATATTAGTATAGATTTAGCTCTCAAAATGACGTACCTAATGGTAATGTCATAATAGCGGCCCAAGTTGGCAGCCAACAAATATGCCTCTTTGCTCTTTGCTTGGAGAACTCTTCATTACAAGAGCAAGCAAACACAGGTGCTTGTTAAGAATGCTAAGTTTTGTGATACAATAGGGAAAGACTTTTCACTTTGTTTTGAATTAACTAACTAAACTAACTAACTATCTTCACGCTGTATCCCTGACGGGGTAGTCAGAGAGGACAGATCGCCAGGCTTCGCGATCCATGCATACTTCTTTCGCTTCTTCGAGATTCATCAATCGCTTCATACACGCACGTCTGGGTATCCGAGTACTTTTGACCTTTCCGTTTTTGAGCAATCTGCTCACGTGGTCTTCATATGTAAGTCTCGGCCTACCCTGACTCCTTCTACCCTCTACTTTTGAACAATATATATTCTTCGTCAATCGTTCCTCACTCATTCGTTGGACGTGTCCAAACCAACGGAGCACGCCCTTTTCCAGCTTAACGCTGACACTTTCATTCAAACCTGCCAAATTGCGTATCACTTCGTTACGTATTCGGCCAGCCAAGGTAACGCCGCACAACTTTCGAAGTGATCGCATCTCCACAGCATTCAATTTACTTTCATGCATCTGCTGACATACCCAGGTTTCACTACTGTAAAGCAAAGTTGGCACTAGCACTGCGTTATGAATCGCCAGTCGTGCTTCTTTTACGATGCTTCGTCGCTTTACTAACTGGGACAAAGCACCGTTAACTTTGTTTCCGGCAGCTACTCGCCGTTCCACATCCGAATCACATCTTCCATACGCGCTAAACATACTTCCTAAATACACAATTTCATTCACTTGCTCTAGACGTTCCTGGTTTACCCTAATCTCGCATTTAGTTCTTACGTCACCTCTTTCAAATACTAGAACCTTAGTTTTACTTGCATTCAAGCGGAGACCCTTACTTTCACACCCCTCTTTCATATTAGTGACTAATGCCTGAAGGTCGGCTTCTGATGAGGCCATGAGCACCGCATCATCAGCGTACAGCAGACAGTTTACTGTAAAGTCACCCAAATTCACACCCATATTAAAATCTTTCAACTTCTGCAGGCAACTGTCCAGATACACTATGAACAGCCAGGCGGACATGACACATCCCTGTTTGACGCCTGTACAGACATCAAAAAGAGGTGACACATCCCCCCCTACTCGCACGCAAGCCTTACAGTCCCTATAAAGCGACTGTATTGCCCGCAGTAGCGAGCCGTCCACACCATATCCTGGCAGCAAGTCCCACAGCGTTTCTCTCACAACGTTATCGAATGCTTTCTCTAGATCCACAAAAGCGCAGAAAACCTTCTGGCTAAGAGCCAGAAACTTTTCCGCGATCATGCGGTGAGAAAACACTTGATCCATGCAACCTCTTCCACGTCGGAATCCGCATTGAGCCTCCCATAAATACCTTTCAGACTTTTCTTGCATTCGTGCCGTTATAACCTTTGCATACACCTTACTAGCTAAGCTGACCAAGCTGATCGCCCTGTAGCTGGAGCAGTTTAGGCGCGAGCCTTTCCCTTTGTAAATAGGTACTACAACTGCTACTCGCCAGTCATCTGGGACCTCACCCGTCCGCCAGCACAAGTTGCATAACAGACATAGTGTGTCCCAGACACGCGACCCACCGTACTTGATCATCTCAGCAGTGACTCTGTCTTTTCCCGCAGCCTTACCACATTTCATACTTCTTATCGCTTGTTCTATTTCTTTCATACTAATGACTTCAATGACATCGGGATCCGGAGCATCGAAGTGAGCTCCCCTTCCCGATGTGGCATCTCTGTCTTTTCTTGCATACATCTTTCCATAATATTCACTCCATCTCTGCAGGACGTCACTTTGGTCTGTTAGGACGTCATTGTTAACACTAAGCACTTTATTCATACTGCAGATTGCCGAACAACTCCGGGTCTTGCCTATCTCTTTCCAGAAGAGCTTGGCATTATCCCGGAAATTGGACGACAACCTTTCATCCGCTTTCATTCTGCACCTTTCACGAGCTTCTTCTATAAGTGCCTTCGTGTTAACTTTCTGCAGCTTGTATCTCTCTTTCATATTAAAATCATTCCGCGAGGCTAAGTAGTCTAGCCATGCTTTCTTCTTCATTCGAACTGCTTCTTTCACTTCCTCATTCCACCATGCATCACGCTTATTACTACTGCCTCTTTTCGTTTCTCCACACACTTCCACAGCGGCATTTATCATACTATCCCTAAGGTTCTGCCATACACTTTCCACATTCTCAATGCTTACATTGACATCGCCAAGCTTTTCGGTTACCCTTTCATTATATTTATCCCTAATGGATGCATCCTGCAGCTTCCAGCTTTTGATGCTATAAGTCGGCTCAGGTTCAGGACACTCGGTACGATGACGCCAACCCGCGAACAGACCCCTAATCCTAGTTATGACCAGGTAGTGGTCTGATCCCAGCTCAGCGCCTCGATAAACCCTTGAGTCCATCACCTGTTTACGGAGCCGACTATCCATTAGGAATAGATCTATCATGCTTCTCTTTGACTTACATCTCCTCGTATACATATGAATTTGTTTGTGGTTGAACATTGTGTTCGCCACAAACAAATCCTTTTCCTTACAAAATGCCAGTATTAGCTTGCCAGCGTTGTTCACCCTTTTATCCCCATACTTCCCGAGTACCGACTCAAAACCATCGCGAGCGGTACCCACCCATCCATTCAAGTCTCCACATACTATAAGTCTTTCATTTGCTTCTATCACATTTAGAGCTTCTCTCATACTCTCCCAGAAGTCCTCTAGCTCACTCGCGTTCGACGAAGATACTGGCGCGTAAGCAGCTACCAGGAAAATCTTCGTCAAACCAAGTTTTACACGGATCCAGAGGATTCTAGGACCTATCAGTTTGTACTCATACATACCGGAGGCCAATCGCGAGGACAGCAAAATTCCAACCCCCCGACTGCCATGCTCGCTCTCTGGTACTCCAGACCAAAGCGCGAGCATCCCACCCGGGAGCTCCAAGACTTTATTTTAAACTTTACTTTTTTTTATTAAACTTAGTAAATATATTTTTAAGTATAAATATACATACCAAGTTTCGTTGGAATCAAACTATCAATGAACTAGGGCTGGAGAAACCATGTTAAATATATAACTAGCTGACGCCCGCGGTTTTGCCCGTGACATACTTCTAACTAGTTCTAACTCCCGGCGCACTCATTTAGTCACGTCGCTTATTAGGTACAAAAAATGTATGAAAGTTTGCCCGATTTGTTGACATTTATGATTACTGCTCTGCTCTCCTGGGTAGTAGCGTGATGATATATAGCTTATAACCTTCCTCGATAGATGGGCTATTCAACCCAAAAAAAGTTCTTCAATTCCGTCCAGTAGTTTCTAAGATTAGCGCTTGGCAGCTTTGACAAGCTTTTTGATACAACCAACGGAAATAATTGAATCCTTCCGGAAATGTTCAATGTCATTATCCATTGTTATTTTTACGACTAGTCAAGTGGAATCTACTTTCATCTGGCGGTTGCCGTAACATCTTTTTGTGTTTGATCATTTAAATACCCCACCCAATAAGTTGGTATTCTGTAGATAAGAAAAATAAACCTAAATAACGCTTAAGTAAGTAATGTAAATTTATCTAACACGATGATGTTAGATACTATTTACATAATTAAGTATTTTAAGCGGTACAGTACATATACAGTTAAAAAGTGGGTCTAGGTGAACGAGATTAAAAAAATTATATAAGATTATATCACACAAAGGAGTGAGTTCAAAGTAGCTAGTTACGAGTATGTTTGGTGATTTTGAAAGAGGTTTATATTAATATTAAATGTGAAGACTCCGTACTAAGCAGAAAATTATTATTACAATTACACAATTGTACCGCTATCCTATCTCATAATTAGACGAAAAGTCGTTTTTATAAGTACTGTATCTGCCAAGTACTGTTATGGTAGTGAATTTCAAGAGATAGCTCAGTCTAATTACTGTTTATTGGATGGATAACTGCTATGTGAGCAACCAAAAAGCGTTTCGGCCAACAGATTGATTAGATAAAACCCGCCATCAGCAATAAATGTTCATCTAATCTTTATGTTATTGTCTGCTACATTACCACTTTCAATAACCACTGCAGAAATAACTGTACCAAAAATTTCGCAGTTATGCACTTTTGTGAAACTTATCCACTACTCGTAAAAATCTAATAAGAGAAATAAAAAAAAACGAGTATTATAATGGCGTCTCAGGAACGACAAAAATTAAATATAGAACTTTATATCAGTACCAACACGTGTCCACTCGTGTTTCTTATTTTTTAATTTTACTCTGCAACGATGTCACTAACCGAGACGTATGAATGAGGCCGACAGACGCGAATAGAAGCTATCCCATGGAGGCATAAATTCAAAATTAACTGAATCTTATCCAACAAAGTCGCCAAACAAGTGCATTACTGCGAATTTGCTTTCGTTTGGAACGGTACAGTAAAAGGCAGCGTCATTCTGAATCCCATAAAAACGTACCTTGTGCTAGAAAGCAAGACGTCGAAATAATAATTTACGGCTCACTGGTTGTTAGACAGTGTATTGGTTCCAAAAATAGAGGACCGTGTTTATATTTTTTATGGAAAAAAGGTGCGAGGTATGGTATGGTACACCCATAGAGCAGGTAGTCGCCTGACTAACCTTATTGCCCACTTCCTTAATAAAAAAAAACACTGTTTAAAAATAACGTCAGAGGCGTAACCTTAATGGCTAGGTGTTAAAGTCATGGACGAAAAATATGATCCCACTCTCAATCGATGCTATAATTTGATTAAACGAACGTAAAAGAAAAATTCCAACATGTCCTGAGATTAAAACACTTTGGAATTCTACTTAGGTGTTACGGAGGAAAATATTCTTTTTTTTGTTACTTATTAGACGACGTTGTTTGAATAGGCGTTTTAACCTGATTAATGATCCAACATTTTTTGTAAATATATTTAGGATTGCAAGATGAAAGTTGGTGCATATTTAGTTTAATAGGATGATGTAGGAACATTTTTGGATTATTCAATAAGGTGATATGTTTTATAATAAAAGTACCTACGTTTAAACTGCAAGTAATTTATATTAACTGCGTTGTCTTGTTTGTTGTAGATATCGTTTTAATGTAGGTACACGTTCTCTTATCAATTTCAAATTTAGTAGCTTTGCTCTTTTTAATTTTATGATTTTATAAATATTGAAGTCAGATACTTTTAATCACCTATAGGTACGGTCACGAACTTCAATTTATTTTGAACTTTGTGACAACATATAAGGTAAAATTTAAAGTGTTTAATGTTTAGTTAGTTTAGTTTTTTAGAGTTTTTATTGTTTATATGTTTCTAGGAACAACAGCTTAGTCTTTAAACTATTTAAAATTTTGTTCTCCCTTTTCTGCTTTAGTTGCCTCTTCATTCCTGAATATTGAACGCTGACTTTTCCCAACTTTTTTTTCGTTTTTTTCAAGACCAAACAATTTCTCAACGAAGTTATTGCTTATTGTTCATTCAATGTACCCGCAGCCACGACTTTTTTCTGCGACTAATGTTTTTTTTTGACTTCAAGCTTATCCACTATTAGGAACTTGTTTTTGTGACATCAATATGTATATTTTAAAAGTAATACTACGCACAATATTAAAATAATGAAATACTTTGCGATGTGCGAATACAGCTGCGAATAAAATGCAAAATATCGTAATATGCTTTTGAAATTACATATAAGTACTTATTTTATATTAAATTAATCACGCAATTCTTTTAAAGTAATTTTAAACTTTATTGTTTCAATATAAAAAGAAAATAAAACAAAATTGGCAGGCTCTTTTCATAAGATTTATAAACGATATAAAAATTTTCGTACATAAGCTTGTGTTACGAAAGTAAAAGTGTCAGTAACTTGGGTGCTCTTAGTGTGGGCACAACAAGTTGTCAATTTACAGAGACAAGAGTAACGCATTAGCATATGGCCTTTGCCGTCCCTGGTGCCGACTGCATACTTACTTATCTTCGAGTTTACAGTACCTATTGAGTAAGAACTGGGACGGCATTTGTTTGTTGAGATGGCAGTGTTTCCCATATCCGGGCATACCCGGGACTCCTGGCCATAGACAAATGGAAGTGCACCATGTGGTTTTAGTCGGTAAGAGTCCGGCATAGCATCCATGAGTATTTCCACACGAAAAAAAAAAAGTTATCTACATTTTGATTTCAATTTGTTGCAGAAAGTTCTATTGAACAATCTCTGTATATAAGACCTATGGTGTATAGTGATACCTATTTCGAATCATATAACACTGGTTTCTATAACACTGTTATATTACAAACCAAAGTTATAAAAGCAGATACCATACCCATAACTCCTGAATCAAAACGAAAGAATTAAAAATACTCTTATATATATAGGAAGACTTATTGATCAAATATCGCACCAAAATACAGCAACTGAGCAAGGTCGGTAAACATGTGGACTTTAATCAATGTTAAAGCAAACTTTACGACATCATTGTAGGCAGAAAATATTTATATAGCCGTAGGTCATTATTAAAAGGCTTGCTGCGGATGTTGTACAAATATTTAAATCGTAAATGTTGTTGGCCAGTCTTGAAAATAACTGCATATTGTTAAACGTTCTACTAAAGTCTACGTTTCATTCAGCAAAGAACTACGTACTTACTACTAAGTTTCATAAAATGTCGGAATAATAAGAGTTACGGTATTTTGTTCTGAGTCTCTTTGGACTCACTACACTACTAAAGATGACGGAATCTGGTGATAAAATAACAGAAAAGAAGATGACAGGTTCAACGCCAGGGCATTTATTGTAATAGATTAGTAGACGTTGATAAAAATGCAAAATTATCAGAGATTGCTAGAGTAATTCGGTCGATCCACCCCCAAAATACAAATAGGTTAATAGCTCGGTTCGCACAGTACACAAGAAATTCGCAAGCATTCTCAACGTAGATAGTTAACCTATATTATCTACGTCAGCAGTTGCTAATCTATAACAATCTTCTTCATTTATTTAAGGACAAATAAATTGTTTGTAAGTAGACCTCAGACGTTACAAGTCACGTAGTATCCTAATTTGCGTTTTAATATAGTCGCCAACATGTTGGTAACATTTGAGCAATTGTATGGAGGAATGGCTATAAGTGGTAATAATTTGCTGCATCACCGACATATTTATTAGACTTAAATGGGACATTTATCATATACTATGAACAACTTTGGTTGTTTTGTGGAATATCAATTTCATTATTGGAAAAACGTTTAAAAATATTTTTTCTCTATAACTCTCTGTTATTCATCATAATCACTTATTAAGATTCTGTAGTAAACAAGGAAAAACCCTTATAGTATCCCTATATCTATCTGTCTGTCTTAGTACTGTAGGAAGCCTGTAATTTGACTAGACTCCCCGAAAAATTGACTAAATAATTTTTTTTAAAAAAATGTAGGTTAAGAAGGTAAAATACGTAAAGTGAAGATGCAATTTGTTTATCGTCTACCCAATTAAGTGGGATATTACTGGATAATAATTTAAAAAATATTAATGCATTCCTTTTTCAAATATTACACAAAAGAAGTTTTATTGAGAAAAATTCTGACAATGGTCAGAAAACAGGGTCTAGTCTATTGACGAGTAAACAGTTTTAAAGAAAGGATTGGCAAGTAATGGCAGTTCACTTGAATAAATTATTTTTGTATAAATAAGGTAATTGCGTTTAACTAAAAGTATGTAAACTAAAAAGAAGTATTTATTCATATAATGCTGAATTATTTATCACTATTTTACTGTTAACAGTCTATGAATCTGTATTGCTATATTATCGTAAACTATAATTCTGCAAATAGTATAATTGTTTTTCAATATAAAATTAACACAGGCTGGGCCCCACACGAACTATTGCCACAAACTTGAAGTTTTACACATCTATTAAAAAATTTAACACTTGTATTTGGTTACTAAATTCCGTCACAGCAACTTTTACCCATATCAGCATAAACTCACACTATGTAACCCCATCAATTATGCTAAAATTGGGGTAAGGTTACACAGAAAAACAAATGAATATCGGTGAAAACAATTAAATGTTTTCCAATTTGATCGATACTGTAGTTACTAAAATCACCATAATCATCATTTGCTTCGTTATGAGCTACATATGTTGTCTATACTAATATTATAAAGAGAAAAGATTTGTAAGTTTGTTTGTAATGTTTAGGCTCAACAATTACTGGGCCTATTTAAACAATTCTTTCACAATTAGAGAGCTACATTCTTTGTAAGTAACATAGGCTATATTGGATTTTTAAAAAGTTTAGGGTTCCGTACAAAATCTCGAATAGGAAGCTTCACCACGCGGGCGAAGCTGCGGGCATCAGCTAGTAGTATCTATAATAGTACATTGATTGACATTCATACTTACGTCAAGACGATTGAACATTGATCGTGCATATTATGTGCGTGCGCGCATCGTTTCTTTTATCTGTGTGTGCACATGGACAAGATATCATGTGAGGAAGCACCGCCCTTGGTACGCCTCATATTTGTTATTCATTAGAGTATTTTGAAATATTATCTATAAACGTTTATTAACAATTTACTTTGTTTACACCACCTACAGATTTGGCTCACAATACTGCTGTTCTTAAAATCATAACTCCATTATGATGAAGTATGACCGATAATTAGAGAAGGTAGCATAGGTAGCGTTGGAATCAACTTTTGAAATGCTTACCTATCCATTAGTGGCCACCAAAAGATAGGCACGTTAAAGGTACATTATGTAACAAGAAGAAGAAAAAGTTCGTAAACTAAAATACGACTTTCTTAGGTTAAGAAAAATTACGCTTCAAAATATATCGAAAGTAACAAGAAATCAAGAAAAGATAATATATTGTTAGAAAGTAGCTATTAAGCCCTTTAATTTGATATCAATAATTTTTATCAATCAATCACGCCTTATCCCCAAAGGCTATTTATATGCCCACATTTCACCAAACATGGTACATTTAAAACGTATTTATACCGCACTTTATTTCCAGTAGAAAGCTCCACACAGAATGTGATTGAACGTCTTTATAGACTATACCACACAAACGCAATTTTTGATGTTAAAAGATGAAAAAAAAAAGGAAATTTATTTTTAATAGCAAATAAACACACACATGAAATTTTTACATTTATCTACATTTTAATATGTAATAGTTGTGTATTCTACTCCTCAGCTAGAATGCTGGGATGCTATAAGGCATGCAGCGCTGGTATTCTAGAAGCCCTTCTTAGTGACACCACATGCAGAATGGCAGTGAAAGTTGGGTGTGGCAGAAGAAGCATAGAAGTAAAATTAATGCAGTGGAAATGAGAAGTCTGCGGAGTATAGCTGGAGTGAAATTGATGGACAAAGAAAGGAACAGTGTGATAAGGGAACATTGCGGTATGGTAGAAGAAGTAGTGACTAAGTAGAAAAAGGTATGCTTAGATGGTTCGGACACGTGGAGAGGATGGATGAAAGTAGACTAACGAAACAGATTTATCAGAAGAGAGTGAATGGGCAAACTGGTAAGGGGCGACGTCAACGTACATATGTCAATCAAATGGAAGACATTTTGGAAAAAGGTCAGGTCAAGAGTACCCTTAACCGGCGTGTGTGTATGAAAACACTTATGAAAGTGGTAGAAGCGAAAGTTGTATGCCAGGATCGTAGCAAGTGGAAAGCCATAGTCTCTGCCTACCCCGATGGGAGACAGGCGTGACGATATGTATGTACATGCATACATATCGTCACGCCTGTCTCCTTTAATTTTGTTAATTTCTGCATGTATGTATGTACATGCAGAAATTAAAACGACATATAATATTATTACAAAATATATTTAAAAAATATACAGATTTTAACATATTCAACCAAACACAAATGTATATAAAACCAAAACTCAACACCCTTCCTAGAATTTGCCAAAATAAAGTGAATTTAAATTATGACACACGTAATGTATTAATCATTGTTCAGTCAAGTTAATGACAAGATTAAAATTTGTTGGATGTAGACCAATTATTTTTTTTGCCAAACAAATATCTCTGCCGAGAGTTATCGTTATCGCTAGGCGTAGTAAAGAAATATAACTAGAAATAGAAATACCGGCTTTTATCGTTGAGGTGATGAGAACAATGACCTCGCATCGTTTGTTTATCTAATAGTTTCTGCAAAATTAAGTGCGCGGCCAACGATTTAACTTGCATACCAACGAAGTTTTATTGCTGTGAACAGTTTAGCAACAATCACATTTATTCCTGCCTTAAAAAGTGTAAAATGTCAGTTATGCACATAAACAATAGAATGTGTTCTAAATATTTTGATCACTCCCGTTCTTTCAGAAGGCGCTTCTTTTGTTTACAAAAATTTGGTGTCTAAAGGAATTTGGTGTTTTGATATATCACAGAACACAGAACTATTCGAAATTGCAAATATGATGTCGAATCATAAAACCCAACAAATGATTTTTCAATCAGCTATTGAAAAATCATTTGTTAGGTTTTCTAGTAGGTTTCATCCCCTAGTTTTTTCTAGGTAGCATTGAGTAATTATAGGTATGGACAATATACGTAACAATAATGCTCGAAATATAATTTACTGGTATTAATTTTAGTAAGCTTAATAAAATAATAAAAGTGAGCGTTGAAACGTGTATAAAAAATTCAGTAGTAACCTAATAATTAACAAAGTTAACCTCGTCGACGTCCGGACTTGAAAAGCAATAGATGCAACGACTTTAAAAGTAACAAAGAACACCTAAGGTCGCGTCGAAACTTCTTATACGACAAAAAAAGTCGTAAAGAAACAAAGAATAGACACTTCATATTGTCCGGGAAATTGAGTTCAGGTCTCAAGACACTTACAAATAAGGCAAATAATAAGCTAACATGTCAAGATGGTAATGTTGAAATATTTCTTGACATCACGTGGATTATAGAGGTATTTGTACTTATAAAAACAGTAAACAAATGTATCATTTGTCACCTACTTGGTATTAAAAATACTGCTCTGATACCAAACGTGATTTTATTAATTTGTTTTAATGAATGAAATAAATGAACTATTACAGTGAACCATCAATAGCGAAGAAAACAATATTAACAATTAAACAAAATCTTTGGTTAATGAAATAAACTATGGGAAAATTGTAATTGAAATCTTATTAAACTTTAGCTCAAATATACATTTCCACACTTAGTTGCACCTCAATTTCTTTTTAAGGAAAGATTTTTATACCTCATTTTTTCGGTAGCTATTTATTATGATAACTATGTTCTAGAACTTTTTCAGTTAAATATAGCCTAGTATAATAATCAAGTGAGTCGGATTTAGAGCGAGTAACAACAGGCTACAGCACATCAGGGGCTTCAACCACGCACTCGATAGCATTTACTGCAGTGCTTCATTGTACTACACTCAACGAGATTTATTACTTTTTCTCTGACGCAATTCACATGCCATTCTTAACCCCGTAGGGCATCGACTGACAATCAAACAAAGTAATAGTCAACTGATTACGAAAGCAACACTATCTTCAATCAAAGAACTGTTACTATTATTAAATACTCATTATCAAGCTCTTCAAGAAAACATGTCGATTTCATATCAGAATCTTATCATTACATAACACAACAAAATGTTTTACATTTATAAAATCATTTATTGCGGACATAAGAACATTACTATACCTGCTCGGCAATTTTTCTTTCAGATGACTTACTACATAACGCCAGGGTCATTTTCATTTTAAATAATTTTATTGCGCATTCACACGTGTTGTAAAAATAAATAACAATGTAGGTACCTGACCTTATCGACAATGTTACATAAATATTGTTTTACATATCCAGTAATATTGTAATGTAGATATGAACTTTCGTAAGAGAATTGCCGTACTAACATGCGCCGCGGATTTGAATACTAAACTAATATAGTACCTTTGGGCTTGATTTATTGTATAAACGGTCGTTATGGTCGGTATATGGGTGGTGTTAGCGCCAGGATTCGCGCCGGTCAAACCGGTCGTCGTCCGTCGGAGAGTGTACAATCCAGTTCTACCGACTTGACCTGACTTTCTTTAGCTCCCATTACAGCTAACTTTAAATCACAACCTTAGTATCAAACGTTAATATGTAGACGTTAATTTGTCGAGGGTGTCAACACCTACTGAGTAAGCTCAAAAATATCCTCGTGCGGCTTTGGAATTCGTGTAATTTATTGAAGTTTGGTTGACATAATAGCCTTACGAGAGATGTTATGGTAGTAGATTTGTTACAATGGGTTTAAATTCAGAAAAGGTGTGTGCAATATACAACCGTGTAAGATTATGCAAGCGTGAGCGGATGGTCGGCTTATTAGGTTGTTGAGAACCTTAAATCTATGTTAAGTGATGTACGCAAAAAAAAACGAAGTAATTGGAACTAAGAGGAGTAAACGTACCTAATTGGAGATATTATGGGATTCTGCGTAATAATTTTTTTTATAATATGATCAAGAAATAAGTTAATTAATTTAAAAACCATAATGGATAAAAACATTATGAATGAACTACAACAGTATCAATTTCAAAGAAAACTCAAATTAAAAATAGCTTCTTCTCCTGACATTGCCATTTCGAAGCTCATGAAAATTCCACACTATTTCGGTCTCAGAGTCAGACACGATTAGCGAGGCCAATTTTAGTGCGAGCCATAAAAGCAACAAGAAGAAATGGGCATAGTTCAGATATTTGAGATAGGTAATACATAATATTATACCTAATGCTGATGTAATGTACTCCGCTACTACAAAATCTACCTGTACTTGAAAACACCTACACGTGTCTACGAAAGAAACGCGAGATAATAAGCAGCTGTGTTCAAAATGCAAGGTTATCTTTGACGGCCATACGAGGATTTTAATATTAGAGTACCTTGGTGTACGTGAAGAAAAGTGATGGACACTGTATTTGTAAGTTCGTGACCGTCATTACGTTCCAAGGATAAAGCGGGATGTCGCTCCCTTCTCCCTACACATACATAACCCGACCGATATGCGTCTCAAATTGTTTCTTGGAGCCTTATTTTACGGTTTACATTTCACTTAGTCATACTTTTGAATTTAACGCAATGGTGATAAGTCATGTCTTTGAACGTTATAACGAAGTATCCGAAGCGTTGTGTAGTCAGTTTTTGTTTTATTTCGAAAAGAGTACCTATAGAATATTTATAAATATTATATAATATTAATATTTATTTAAATATAGATTTCGCACTAAATTCGAAACCGTCTAAAGTCTAACTATGCAATTTTTTTTATGCTGATGATTGATGGCACTTGGTGGGACTTGCTACAAATTTTGAATGAAACACTTGTATTGTATGTACCAATCTTTGAAAATGCCGTAAGGCGAAACCGTTCAGGTTAAAAAGTAAATTTTGTGGAAAAGTACAAGTGTACGATAAGTATATATAAATATAAAGTATAGATAAGTGTACGATAATTCATCACAGGATTCATCCTGTCTTAGTAATAAACCCAATATTTAATAATCTTACTAATATTTTTACTAAAATGTGATATAATTTAAACCAGAAGTTTTTTTTATATTTGTCACGTCAATGCACCATACTTCTGATGGAAATCAGAGACGACGGCCCGTGGAGGATCTAGAATTATGCTGTTTTACGCTTCTCTTAAAAGACTCTGTGATGGTAACTCTCATACTCGTATAGTTAAGAATACTTTACTAATATTATAAAGCTGTGTTTGTTTGTTTGGTTGAACGTGCCAATCTCAGAAACTACTGGTTCGAAAAAATATTATTGTGTTAATAAGCCCATTTGTCAAGAAAGGCAATAGGCTATATATCATCACGCTACTACCCATGAGAGCGGAACAGTACTCAAAAAAGGCAACAAATCGGGCCAATTTTCATAATTTTTTGTAAAATTAAAAGCAACGGGATTAAATGGATGCGACGGGAGTTCAAAATATGTCACGGGCGAAGCCGCGGGCGTCAGCTAGTAACATAACAAGATCTGGTTTTTGTATTACTTAGAGAAGGCAGGCAGCAGTTAATTAGATGTGTACGTGAGATCTTCAAAAACGGGTTACAGGTTTATGATGGCACAGATAATTTAATCAGGTCAGTCCAGAGAGTGTTCTTAGCTTTTATTTTTTTGTATATACATGGCCAGCAATACAGTCATGTAAACGGCAGTAGCCCATTCTTGGATTCAGTTTGTTTTAGATTTAAAATGTTTAGGTAACTATGAAAAGGTTTACATTTCCCGCCAAATATAGTAAGTGCTTCTAATTCATTAAAGTGGTTACTCACCGACGTTATTGGTATCGTACAGAGTTACACTTGTAGTCATGCATACAGTCATACTAACAACCCAGACCGGATGACGTGAATCTCGCAAAAATAATCATAAGGCGAGGGCTTTATTTATAAACAACACTCAATGGTGTGAAGTAATACATACCTAGCTATGGAAAGAGCAAACACATATTGAAGTTAGAACACTAAAAAATACAGCGGTGCTCCTGTGTAAACACATTTTACTGCTTTATACGAAGAACATTCGGTGTTGTTTGAAAATGCCTTGACATAGTAATATATTATACGAGTATTTAACGTCAAATTTGATACAGACAATGAACAGTAGCTGCTTGACTCAATAGTATTTTAATAGAAGAAAGTAAACGTAAGTACGGATTAGTCAAACAAGACGATAAGCATCTAGATCGTCTAACTACTTTTAGGTTATTCGAAGAGTAGTAGAAAGGAAATATGAATAAAACTCCCCACGTGTCATACCAACAAAAAAAAACAACAAATTGCGCTATTACGTAAGTCAAATATCGAGGTTAGATACGGTATCATCTTCGTTTTTTATCAAGATTACTATCAGTTGTCGATTGAGTTTAAACTGTTGTCGGTATTGTGGTAAAGCGAAACAGCGTTCAACGACAGTTATACTAGGTAACGGTTGACAACAGTTGATAGAAACCGCTAGTAAGCTGGTAGTAATGGACATTGCGTAAAAACTATAGCGTATGTGGGTTGCATCTTGGCAACAACCATCCATCACTAATTTAATGGGACTTTATGAAATAGTGGCTGAACATAATAATTGCACAAGCTGTAGATCATACGTAATCTCTCTTGAAGCTAAGAAAATGGACCGTTTGGAGTAGATAGTATGTTCGCTGAAGGAGCTTAAGTTCGAGTTAATGCAGTTTTGAATAAGGCGGTTCTAGACAGTACGTGGAGTAACTCAAAAGTTCTAGCAGTATCTAAGTATTCCCCGTGAGGTTGAACTTGTGACTTATTAGGCAGCCTTAGTATATTCGAGATTATATTAGATATTATATTAGAGATTACTGCTTTGCTCATTACTATATTAAGCAGATAGGCGATCAGCTCGAGGATAAATGTAGATGCGATACTGATCATCATTGAAGAGTCCAAACTAAAATCTATGCTTATTATAAATAGAGAAAAAAAGCTAACTTTTCCAACTTAATTCAAGTAGGTTAGTATAATTAAAATATTAGATACGATATAAAATACTTTTTATTTCGAGGTTATCAAAGATTACAACTGAATGCGTTTCGTAAGCTGAGCTCTTAAGAACTGGTTCTTATAAGAGCGCAAGAATGAAAAGGAATTACTGACCCAATGGAACCTTTCGTGATCCACTACCACGGCTATAAACGTTGTATATTTCTACCACATATATTATATACCCATGTAAAATCACCTCAAAAACAGCGTGGGTCGACCGAGCAGACAGTAGAGCATAAATCTATTTTAAATTAATGGAAGGTCAGCGTATTGAAATGATATCACCGGTGGCCATTACGCATATTGTTTAAAATTCAAGACAAGCTGTAGTTCAAAAGTGCAACTGATTTCAAGTAGATACTTGTGTAGAAATTTTCCTTTTGTAGGCCTATATCTCAACATATTACTTACTTAGACAACAATAGAATTTAAAAATCGCGGATGTATAAGCTCTGTGGGAGGTGTATTGCCGATAAGACACCATACATAGCCACGTTAGAGAATAATTTATGTCTCTACCTTACTCATTTTGGTAAAACCAATAGGTACCAACCAGCACATAGAATTTCACCAAAAGTTTTTCAATAGAAAGAACAAGTGCTTATCTTCCACGCCTTTATCCCCGAAGAAGGGGTGACAGGGGAATATTAGACGCCCATATTTCACCACCTGTTACGTGTGACAACAATTGTCACATGTAGCAGGCGGTGAGCCCATACCGTGTTGATATGTACAAGCGCAGGTTGTGGCGACCTGCTGTTAATTTTTTTGTAGCCCAACCAACGGCTTAACGTTCTGCTCCAAAGCAAGGAAATGCTCGTAAATGGAAATACCAACGTATGCTCACCCATCCGGAACCAGCCATAGCGAAAGTTGCGCTAGTGATCGTTTACAGAACATAGAGTTAGTGGGGCCACAAGCGCTTCAAATAGAAAGAAAATAAATGTCTTAATTTTGCATAGACCTTTATAACGGCGCTTACAAAATGTTTTTTTTTACTAAAGATAAATTTAATATTTTTAAATTGATCACCGGTTCTTTAACGGCTTAGGAGATGAATTCAATAGAATATTACTATCAAGCTATGTTGATTTGTAATCAAACTTAATAAAAGCATCTAGAGAAGAATTTATGAAGCAGAATTATAAAGACTAGAAAGTCTTTGAAGTTTTATCAATAAATGATAATACTTTGGAGGTGATTACGAAACTAAATTCACGAATTTTAGCTACGGTAATGCTACCAATAAGTTAATGTAAAAGATATATTTAAAGCTTTACAAAGCTACTAAAGTGTAAGCAACTTGCAAGTAGTGGACGAATTCAAGGAAACTGCGACATATGGTTCGGGATGCGTCACACAAGTTCACATAATTACAATGTAGTATAACCACATATTACGTGTTATGTCCATTAAAATGTACATTGTTGGTACTGGTTACGTCACTACCAACTCGTTACACATAATATGTGTATAATATATTATATTTAGTGAGGAGGATACAGTTATCCAAATTATTATATTTAAGTATGTAATTATTACAGTTATGATTTATGTTTATTAATTGCTAACAACATCTGCGTAAACATAAATGATAATGTATTCTTGCTACTTTTTTATTCTTAATTTATCAAATTTTGTTTGTTTAGTATCAAATTTGGTACACGTGGTCAAGTTTGCCTTGGTCGTCACCATCCTTATGTGGGTATTAATCCCTCCATATCTTATAGAGAGTCCCGGCGCCACTCTGAGCCTGTCACATTTTACAGCGGTCTTAATAACATATATACTATAATAATTCCCTAAATTAAATGTCCGTAAGATCTTTGTAAACTAATTGCCACCTTTAAATTCATTAAGTACCTATTTATTTGTACTTAGTCCAAAATTTATTTGTACGTATAAATTCAAACATACTCCTTAGTTAACTCTCTATATTAATTAGTTGACCTGCACTAAGTCCTGTCAGTAGCGATAGAATCATCAATCAAGAGCTGACAAATGAATAGGTCGTATTTGCATTGTGCTAACCCATCCATTAACAAGTGGTTAACTAAGGGATTGTATTCAGAATTACTACTACGCTGAAAGCTATGGTCGTTGCACCTGGTTTACTCGACCGTGTAATTAGTACAGTTTTTTTGTTACTGTTTTTATGGTCATATAGAACTTCTAATGAAGCCATTGTTAACTTTATCTATTCAGTATAATGTGGTGGCGTTTAAAAATGTAAAACGATTTTGCAATGTTTCCGATATGTTAATGTGTTTGTAGATTTAGTTTTTCGAAGAAAAAAATTCTTGTCGTTCTTAAAGACAAATCCTAAAACGCCAAATAAAATTGATGTGATGTAAACACGAGGAAACGGGAAAAGAAAGTGGAACTACAAACAGAGGCCATAAAGATTTGTCAGTTTTAAGTTTTGACCAAATTTAATAAAGTTCAAAATCAGATTTTAGAACGTGATGAGTTATTATCTAGTTACAAAACGTGATTTAAACTACTTCTCACCGTCTTCATATTTAATTTGGTTAATCGACAAGTTTTCTTGCAGGAATATTTGTAGTCAAACACGTTCACGATCGACGGTGAAAATTATGTTCCTGATGAAGGGGTGGCAATTGCGGCAAGCTAGGTGCATGAAACCCAATATCCAATTTACATCGCAGGCAGACCATTTACCTAATTGTAATAATTTCAGTCAATACACTTGCTTTACTACGATTGAATTATTTTTAAACGCTTTTGATGGACAACGTGTAACAAATAGAGGTCATATACATTTTAAGTAACCTGTAACAACTTCTGTAACATGCGCTCCGTAAATAAAAATAAAGAAATGAAAAAAAAAATTAAAGACCTTTTATGACATCTTTCAAAAACCAATAACGATAAGTAATGCCTAAGTTATTAGGCAGTTTGTAACACATTTGCGTTACATATTGACGCGTTGGGTACACATGCTACAAAGAAAACATAAATATTCTAAGACTCGCAACATATCACACACAAATTAAAATGTAAATATTTCCTATATATTTACGTACACGATTAGATTAATAATAATGTTGCAGTATTACGCTCTTCCTTGCTTCACCCACGTACTACCTACCATTACACTAACAAAGTTTCTAAAAGCCATAAACAGATTTCTCTAAGATTGTTGATAGTAACTAACAGCATGATTAAATGTAGATTGTAGCAGTTAATCTATTTTATAACTATTCAAATATTAAAATGTTCCACAATCTATTCCTTAATTAAGTGTTGATTTCTAATTTTGATTTGATCGGATTAAACAATACACGCAAGCAAAGTGTCAACGACTTTATACTAATTGTTACTTCATCGCTGGAATTCATTTGTCAGACAAGTAGATAGAATCCTAACTAAACCAGTGATTAATGATATACCACGTGCATTTATACAGACGAATAACGAAGACGACCTATAAGCTTCTTACGAAATCGTACCGCGATGACGCTACCAAGATAATTTTCCAACATCGTTATATTATGATGAAGATAGTAGACTTACTACACCCAGCATGTTTTATTGGGTACCTTACTACTTTCAGAACCATTCAAGAAGGCTTAAAAAAGATTGTAATAAACCTTGTACCAATTAAAATGTACTACTCAGATGACACCGGATCCATATAAAAACTGTGAGTTTTATAGTATGTTTGGGAATGTCTGGATTGCCGGAGGTGTTAATCAACGAAACGAGCTTTCTAATAAAAACATTACACTGAGGATTGTACGCAATATAATTATAAGAATTGAAGTTTAAATCACGGATAAAAATAACAGTATTAAAATCGTCGTCGTGTGCGTTCTTAATACGGCAGTCCAAGAAAGGGGCGATAACGTTATGTGGGTAGTTAGTTGCGAATCGTAGGTCGTTAGCCTGAAACACACATGTGGGTGCTATATTGCCATAACTCTTTAATCTTTTAATGACTATTATTTTACTTTTATAGTGCCGTAAAGGACGGGAACAAAAATAATTATAACTTGGTAAAGTGTGTCAATATAAACTTTATAAGGTGGTTATCGTGCAATTTTGCAGTCTGTAAGTAGCTACAAAGAATATAAGAGATATTTTACAGTAGGATTTCGCCAGTGAACGCATTTGCAAATAACGCAGGCTGCAGACAGATAACAATGATAATTGCTTATATGTACAGCGAGAACTGTGCCGCATTTCCGGCAAGGGAGAGTTGATAAGAATGAAAATGGTGGAACGAGCGTTCAATAAAGTTATTTTGTAACCCTGTTTTAGACTTTACACATCTCTGTAACAACTTTATTCATATTCATAACCGAGTTTTAGACACATTTTACTGTATTATAGGTACAATAATTGGTAGTTTAGTGTACCTACTGTTATTAAACAAAAATGTGTAATAAACAATGGGTAATATTATTTAGCTGTTTATATTAGAAAGTCATTACATTTAACTCAGTACGTTAACGTTTAAAATAATAGACACGCGAACTTTTATGCATATAGAAACTACTGAAATAGGCAAAGAATGATTAAATTGGTATGTTTATAGCAAGTATAATGATATTAATTTTATTTTAATATTGTGTTGCAAGGATACATAATATTATACATATGCAAGTAAAAATATTAAGCAAATTATTGAGTTTCATGTACATGCGCAAGAAACCAATTCAGTTTTATATGTTATGATGAAATTAAATAATATTATATTCAACAAATACGAATATTACTTATTTAGTATTCCAACAGGCTATTGGCGACATACGATGCACGTTTTACGAACGTGCGGCGTGTGCCATTAATGATTTGCATTGATTTCAGTACAGACTTACGTAATGACATAATATTCATAATTACGTAACATGCAGATTATCTTAGATACACAATCTAGTAAATTGGTGTTGATTTGCAAGATCTAAACGCAGCGTGCAAGGATGATTTATAGTACCAAGTGACAGCCATTTATTTTTTTAATGCTGGAAAGTGGACGTCGACCGCTAAACAATCAAATGGTGCAATGAATGACAATGAGCACAAACATAAGTTAACAGTCTGTTGGCATCTCGTTTCTTTTTAAATAATAATGAACATAGTAATGTAGACATAATATCGATACGTTGCATCCTTTGACGTGCTATTTGTCCTTGATAATATTATGATATCAGGAACTTTTCGCTTTGTGGTCCAGATTTAGATTTTCAACTCTTCGATCATTTGCATGATAATAATGAGACCATTGCTTACTATGATTATACTCAACATCTAAGAATTAAAACTTTTAAAGGCCGAGAAGTATTGCGTATGTCGAAAAATTAGAAGCTGTGCCAACGTTCCTTTAAGCGTAGGAAAATGGATCCAAGCTTAGAAGAGAGACGTCGGATACATGGAACTAACTAAATATTTCAATCCCTAGGCTCAGGGTTATCTTTCGCGGTTATGTTCGCTTTTTTACTTATTCTTATCATCCTCAATAATGATATCAGAACTCATTGAACCAATTTAAAAACTCAAAATAGTTCATTCTTAATCTGTTTCTACATTTATCAGTTTTGTACATTTCTAATCTAAGTATTTTGGAATAAATTATGTTCAACTGTATTTTATAAACATAAATAAGTATCACACAATTAAAAATGCTCATTTTCATAATGACGCCATACGCTTGGCCATATATTTGGCAAGTGCAAGGTGTTCTACACTTTCCTAAACGCAAGGTGGGCACGACATCTGCACCCACTTGGTATCCAATCACGTCGTAATCAATGCAAACACCTGTCGAGTTGCGGAACATCCTTTGGAATAAGATTTTATAAAATATTTTTTATAACGTATGGCTTATTCCATATGTAAATTTACCACGTAAGATAGCGTTAAGATACAAGAAGAATATGTAACCTATCTATAATGTGTATAAAATTTCATTGAAAGTTGTTGGATTTCTGCATTTCAATGCTTGATTTTATTTAATTTCTGTAACGTTGCGTTGTAATGTCTCCCTCCAGGACTATAAATAACAAATTTTGCGCGATTGATATTTATTTAAGTGATTTTTTCTATATATTGCAAGTAGGACAAAATATCGTAATGGACTAGAATGTCACTACATTATAAGTAGGACATAACAAAATAAAAATCCACATACCTCTTGCGATGTTTGCAAAATGTTCCCATTTAATTTTAACATGGTTCCCCCGCCTTCAAGCATCCAGGTCATCTGGACGAAATCCAAAAGATTGAGCTTGACAAAATGTGTTTACAATAAACAGTTGAATTTGATATTTTAACAGTAGGAGAAAGCATTGGATATATCCAATAGTAATCGATGGTATTTATTTGCGTTGTGAATTGTGGTAATAGATATCGATGGTGAATTTTTCCTTGTAGCATTTCTTTCATGGTCCTGTAGTATTCTCACAAAAATATTGCAGAAAAATTAAAGGTAAACAATGACGTAATAAATATTTTCAAAAAAAAAGAGCTGAACAACTCATTGAAGCTTTTCTATTTTCCGGTAATAACAATGGATTGGTGTGAGAGACTTTTACCATTATCGTTATATGCAGATCATGAGAAAACAGCAATTAAGATGTTCAGAGTCGATCTTTGTGAAACTACAATAATGGTGTGTAAGTTTATACTGTAGGTATTTCACAAAAATAACAATGCAATTTGATATGTTGAAACTGAGAGCCAACAATTTGTTTACTATAACTTACTAACCATATAAATTGCCTAGGTGTAAAGTACCTGACCATAGGACAATTTTATAAGAATCTTTTCATAAGGTAAGGGAATAAACGCTTTACGTTAATTATGTAATAATTTTCTTATAAGATCCTTAGCATAACAATTTCAAAATTATAAGAAAATGATAGCGTGTTTAAACACGTAATAAAATATATTAGGGTTGGAAACAAAGAAAAGAGTGTGGGGGTGCGATGCGTCATAGAGTCAGTTTCAACACGCACCCCTTGCGCACCCTCCATCAAAACATCAATCGATATTATGTAGATCACTAATGCCATGCGCAAAGTCCGCCCTTTTTGTTTATATTTTCTTTTTTTTGTCAGTATTGTACGAAATTGGTAAAAATGTTATCTTCTCGATTATTTTACGAATAATCAGATTTATTAATATCAGATTTATTTAATATGAAATCCTTTATCTGTGTTTTAATTAAGGCATATTATAGCTGTTATCATAATAATGTCAAGATAAACATATTGCTAATTAGTAAACTAGATTTAAGTACTTACTGGCATTCGTTCATTATTTCCTCCTGGCTGCGAACCTGAACTGGGGCTAGCTTTTCCACGCTTTCTTCGTAGTTTCCAAAGCACTTAGTAATCTTCTCATCAAATGTATTCACCAAATCTTCAAGAGAACCAGAGAAAGTCTCCGTGAAATTGTCTCCTTCACCATTTTGCATATTGTCCTGTTTACACTTCACGGGTTTAGGTTCTTCATTGTCGTTTATTTTATTGGAGTCGGCCTTTAGTTTGACCATTTCACTTTTCATATTGTTGATATTGATTAAACGAATATCATTACCGTTTATGGTTTTCTGTGGGTAATCAGCAGTAGACAGACAATCGTCCGCATCTTCAATTTGTGCGAGCGGTGCTTCGAACTCGAGCTCGGCCATCCTTCCTGCCGCTTCTCGCATGACCGTACAACCACTCGCGTTGTGCGACGCGCGTACACTGAAACGTGAACGCCCGAGCCCCGATGCCAATTCCTCACACCCGCTCGGAGTCTTCCCTCGCATCGTTCGCCAAATGCCCGTAAACCCAGGCGTACCTTTAATACTAAACTTGGATCCCCGATTTTGTCTCAATTTGTACCTAAATGCATTAAAACCGTCAGTAGCAAAATTCAACCTTATGTCTACAGGAAAGTTATTTGTCATTTTGTTATGTATAGAATAGATAATATGATATATACCTACTAACGCCTTTACATACTACAAGCACCCAACTATGAAGCTAAGAACAGCAATTACTTATTTTACTACTTGAACTATAGTTTTCGGAGTAGGTACAAGCGTAGCACAGACATAAGCTACTTACGTTCGTGAAATTTATAAGTTCCTATTTAAAGGATTACATAAAATTAATGCTTATTAACCATTAGAATGCTAGAACGGCTAGAATGGTTTACTTCAGCTATTTTCATAGTATTATGTCTGACGGTATACTCCTTTGGAGGAGTGCTGCAGATGTAAATAACATTTTTATTCTTCAAATGCGGGCTGTATATATATAATATATAATTTGGGCCCCAGAGTCTCCCTCCGAGAAAAATTCAAAGAAGTCAATATTCTAACCGTAGCATTACAATACATTTTTGCCAATCTTATGTATGTCCAGAAAAATCTATCACAGTTTACTAAACTCTGTGATATACATAATATAAACACTAGACACAAAAACAATCTTTTAGTTCACCTCAGTCGGCTGCATAAGATTGGCGATTCTTTCCAGGGTAACTGTATACGCTTTTACAACAAGCTTCCCTGTGACCTGAGAAATTTACCATTAATTAAATTTATAAAGTTTATTAAAAGAAAGCTTTGTGAAAAAGGTTATTACTCTATTCAAGACTATTTACAGGACAGGGATGCCTGGAAATGATCTGCTGGCAAATAAAATATTATAGTCATAATATATTAAATTGTAAATAGACCATAAAAAAAAAGCCTTCCTAAGTTTCTTGCCGGTTCTTCTCAGGTTTTTCGCGTTCCGAACCGGTGGTCACTTTAAATATATACAATTTTTTTCTTTAGTTTTAGTGTATGACATTTTGTAAGCGCCGTTGAAATGGTCTATGCGAAATAAAGACATTTTTATTTATTTATTTTTATTATTTCATTTTTTATTAAAGCAGGATTTGGAATTTTTAATTTAATAACTAGCTGTCCCGCACGGCTTCGCCCGTGACATTATTCGAACCCCATGGCACCCATTTAATCCGGTCGTTTATTAATTTCAAACGGCTTCTCCCGCGTAGAGAAGTTTTCCCGTTCCCGTTTCCCACAGGAACTTGTTCCCGGGATAAAAAGTAGCCTATGTCCGTCTCCTGGCGGTAAGCTACCTCCCTACCAATTTTCAGCCAAATCGGTACAGCCGTTGTTGAGTTATAGTTGTCCCATTCCCGTTTCCCACAGGAACTTGTTCCCGGGATAAAAAGTAGCCTATGTCCGTCTCCTGGCTGTAAGCTACCTCCCCACCAATTTTCAACCAAATCGGTACAGCCGTTGTTGAGTTATAAATAGTGTAACTAACACGACTGTCTTTTATATATATAGATAATGAAGAAATAATAATAATTAACATGGTGAAGAGTGGGCATATAATATATATGCCTCTGCCACCCCTTCGGGGATAAGGCGTGATAGATAAATTAAATTAATTATAGCTAATAATGTTGTAAATAAATAAGGTGACCTGTAATAACAGCAAAGAATAAATAACGTTTAAAATACTAGGTTATCTACCTACCTACCTTTATTTAATTTGACTTTAACGCTTACTTTTTACTTATGGAGATAAGAACATCAAGTAAATCTACATTATATCTATAATAGGTACACTCATTTATCTAATCATCTAGTATCTACTTTGGTAGTTTATAATATTTATTTATTCATTTGGCGCATGGTTTTTTTTTCATTTTCGGATTACACTCCGAAAGTCGATGATGAATCGGCGCTCATACAACCATTTCTTATTTTGCTATAACTAGTAGCCTGATATTTGGAATAAAATATTGTCCCGGTATAAACAATTCCCTATGCGTTAATCCAGAAAATGTTTTATCTATATGCCGAATTTCATCTAAATAATTATGATTAAGTAACGAACATCCAAACATATAAAAAACTCTCACAAGCTGTCACATTTATAATAGTAGTAGGATTACATTCTTGTGGGGATACAGGGAATTCCTTTCTTGGTGCTCCTCTAAGGTACCTGAATAATACTTTCACAAAATGTTAAGTTTCTATGTCTAATGCCTGTACCTGGTTTCAGCCGTGTCGTTTTAATACCCGTGGTAATAACCGGAATTCCGTTCCCTGGTGCTCATTCAAAATATCTAAAGAATACACTCATCAAATTTCACGCTCCTCTGTTTAATAGCGTAGGCTATTTTGAGGTTTTAGTCACTTTTATCCCGTTTTTCATTAAGTACCTAATGAATACTTTCACCAAATTTCATGTTTCTGTTTAATAGTTTAGGCTATTTTCGGTTCATCCACGTAATCCTAGTTCCCATGGGAAAACAGGAATAAAATATAGCATATGACACTCACTGATAATTTAGATCCTTAATGTAGATCCTTAGATTATCTCCTACAACGCCATAAATACAGAACGTCACTTGCAAACACGACAGATTTAGAATTTGGTCTACATTCAAAGGAACCCTTGAATTCTAGGTATAACGAATATTGAGATGTCTCTAACATTACCTTCTAAACTATAAAATCCATCATATTTAAGTAAAACAAAGTAGTTCTCGGTATCTGTCCACGGGCGTAGCCCTCGGGTTATGGGGTTCAAAATTATCATCATGCTACTACCCTGGAGAGCGGAGCAGTTATCATAAATATCGACAAATCGGGGAATATTTTTATGCAATATTATAGAATTTATAAGCGTCGCGTATAAAAAGGTGCGATGAGAATTTGAAGTACGTCACGGGCGAAGCCTGACAAAATATAATCGACAAAAATAGCCAGTCTTGTAAAACCAACTCCTTTTTTGTACTGTTTTCAGTAAAATGTTTAATTTTATATGTTAAATACATACATATCGTCACGCCTGTCTCCCATCGGGGTAGGCAGAGACTATGGCTTTCCACTTGCTACGATCCTGGCATACAACTTCGATTCTTCAATTTTCATAAGTGATTTCATGCACACACGCCGGTTAAGGGTCTTAAGCTGAAGTTTTTCAAAAATGTCTTCTATTTGATTGACATAATTATGTACGTCGAGGTCGCCCCTTACCTGTTTGCCCATTCACTCTCTTCTGATAAATCTCTTTCGTTAGTCTACTTTCATCCATCCTCTCCACGTGTCCGAACCATCTAAAGGTAGCCGTTCTTAGCGACCGCGACCCGCGACTGCGACCAGACGACCACACGACCATGGTCGCCTGTCGCGGGGCGACCACTAGCTTTCCGATGTCAGCGACCGCGACGTTATCTGCGACTTTTTCCGGTGGTTTTATGCGGGAAGAGTGGCGCTGCTTACTTAAAAAGAAATGGCTTTCCATATTAGTGTGATCGAAAAATTCGGGATATATTATCATAATTTTTTGTGAGTCCACCTGCCAAGTCGCGTGGTAGGAAAATCGTATAAATAGAAGAAATTTATGTTTCAGTAAAGTAATTTCAAAACAGTGTTTTGAAAAAGTGTAACTAGTAGATAGGTAGAGTAGATCTCGTCGTTGTGTGTTGAAAATGACGCTATTTTGATATGCATCTCACCTGCGTCGCGCGACGGCACGGCTAAGAACGGAATGCTACCTTAGCATACCTTTTTCTATCTTAGTCACTACATCTTCTACCATACCGCAATGTTCCCTTATCACACTGTTCCTTTCTTTGTCCATCAATTTCACTCCAGCTATCCTCCGCAGACTTCCTATTTTCACTGCATTAAGTTTACTTCTATGCTTTTTCTGCCACACCCAACTTTCACTGCCATACATAAGTGTAGGAATAAGTACTCCTCTATGCACAGCCAGTCTTGCCTTCTCAGACACGTCTTCTGAGCAGTCTTGAATGCTCATAAAGGTGTACATGGCTCCATTCACTTGATTTCCAGCCAAAACTCTTCGTTTAATTTCACAGTCACACTTTCCATCTCTCATAAATTTTGAACTTAAATATACAAATTCTTTCACCTGTTTCACTCGTTTTCCTTCTACAAAAATCGTTCAATCCGTCATACTTTCCTCTCTTCCAAAAACCATTACTTTACCTTTGCTTTTTAGCGCATCATGCATAATGATGAACCATCAACTGCAACTCCTCCACCGATGATGCCTGTATTACCTGATCATCGGCGTATAGGAGGCATTTGACGGTCAGTTCATTCATTTATAAACCATACGCACTTTCTTGCAGTTCTTTCAAACAACTGTCTATGGATAGATTAAACAGCGCCGGCGACGCCACACAACTCTATCTCACACCTTTTGCAATGTGAAAGTCTGTGCAAGCTTCGTTGATCCTGACACAAGCACTGGAGCTCTCATAGAGAGATTTCAGTGCTCGTATCAAGTGACTGCTTACTCCATACTTGGCCAGTGTTGTCCATAGTTCATGCCTCACCACTTGGTCATAGGCCTTTTCCCAAGTCTACAAATATACAATAGACCTTTTGACATTTCGCCAAAAAATTTCGGCTATGCATCGTAAGGAAAAGACCTGATCCTTGTACATTCTTCATTTTCCCTTCAGCATTCTTCACTCTTTTAATCAAAACTTTTGCATACAATTTGCCGACGATGCTGAGCAAGCTTATGCCGCGGTAGTTTTTGCACTGTATCTGTGACCCTTTTCCTTTGTAAAGCGGCACGATGACAGCCTTGCACCAATCTCTTGGCACGCTGCCACTCCCCCAGCAAAGGTTAAAAAGGCGGAACAGCTGGCAAGCTACCACGCCATGTCGCGCTTTCGGCATTTCGACAGAAATCCTATCAAATCCAGCAGCCTTACCCAATTTCATACTATTCAATGTTTCCACAATTTCTTCCATACTTATGATGCTTTCGTTGCTAAATTCATTCCTTTCCCAAGAACTCGTTTGTGCTTCCATATTCTCTTTCTCAAAAAGCTTTAAAAATAATCCTTCCAGCTTTTTAGCACACATTCTTTTCCTTTTAGAAAACTGCCATCCTGGTTTCGGATATTACTGAGTTTCGATGATGTTTGTTGACCCCTTACAGATTTTATAGACTTCCAAAAGAATTTGATATTCTGCTGGAAATTATCAGATAACCTGTTATACAATTTATCCCAACCATTCTCCTTCTCTCTTTTTATAACCTCTTTTGCAACTCGTTTATACCTTTAATATTCATTCTTTGCCATTTTTACATCCTCATCCTTTGTCTTTTGCATTCTTTGATTGACCTTTGTAGTCAGCCAACCAACCATGCTTTCTTCTTATCGGACAACGCTTTCATGACTTCTGCACACATTCTGTTTACCTTACATCCTTGGCTCCTCTTATTTACCCCACACACTTCCACCGCAACTTCCACTAGACCTTCCTTAAGCGTCTTCCATAATTCTTCAATCTCACATACTTCATCAAAATTTTTAAATTTCTTACTCAATTTACTCACGAATCCTTCTTTTATGCTCATCTCTTGCAAATTCTCGACTTTTATGCGCTCTAGTACACTTACAGGTTCACACACACACGATGCCGTCACCGTTGAAACAGACCTCTTATTCGGCTGATAACCAAGAAGTGATCTACAATAACCATGGAGTGAGCGGCACCGCAGGGCATACCGCGGTGCCGGGATTGATATAGATCAGGTGTAAAAGGTGCATGGGTGTACCCAGAATCTGGGGCAGGGGGCGTGGCAACTCAGTTTTTTTAAAGTTACCTGTTTTTAACCCCCAACGCAAAATGAGGGGTGTATACGTTAGACGTAGATTTCGGTGTGTGAGTGTGTCTGTCTGTGGCTTTGTAGCTCTCAAACGGACGGACCGATTTCAATACTGTTTTTTTTTGAAACCCCGTTTCTTAGTGGTGGTTCTTAGCTATTTTTAGTTAATATCGGTCCAGCTGTGTAAGAGTATCAGCTTTTTTTCATAAGTCATTTTTGGCGCATGATTACTCTGTTAACTACTTAACGCGTGCCAGTATATTCGTTAAATGACAATTAATTGAGAACTTTGACCTAATGCTGCAATGAAAATGATCTCCAGAAAATCCGACTCTTCGAAAATTCACAGCAGACATGGTGTTTGGGTTCAATAGTACCTACTTTTTAAGGGTTGTTCCTTAAAATACAAATATATTTAGAAATTAAAGTTTTTGATATTTGAAATATAATTTATTTTGTAATTTTTCCTCTTTTGGCGAAGTTTAAATCTATATAATTTTTTTTTTAAAAAGTGGAAATAGACAATTCAACTCGACTCGAGACAGGGATTGAACCTGTGACCTTTGCCTAACCAGGGCAATGTTAAATGTGTAAATTCCGGTTAAAATATGGTGGAAAATTTTAAGTTGATTCGATACGGTTCGATTAGTTCAGGTGGCTAGAACATTGCCGGTTCAATCCCTGTCTCGAGTTGAATTGTCTTGTTCCACTTTATTAAAAAAAAAAGAGAAATTTAGCAAAATAATTGCTTTAAAAATTTATCTTTAAATCTATATGTAGGTATGTATAGATAAATAAAATTGAAATGTCTGTTTGTAATTCCAAATCAACAGATTTTCACTACAGAAAAAAATCTTTATTTTGAATAGACCATTTTAACGGCGCTTACAAAAGTCATACACAAGTATTAAAGATAAATTTAATATTTTTAGAGTGACCACCGGTTCGGAACGCGGCCCACCTGAGAAGAACCGGCACGAAACTTAGGAATGCTTTTTTTGATGGCCTATTTATAATTTAATATTATTTCACTTTGCAAGCAGATAATTTCCAGGCGTCCTTGTCCTGCAAATAGCGTAGATAATAACCTTTTTCACAAAACTTTTTTTTAATTAACAGAAGAAGAACTTTGAAGACAGAAAGTCGAGAGCTTGACGTCTTATTCCATAGTGATATAATTTTCTGCACACCGTTTCATGCTGAACAAAGAAACACCTAATGTATCTTGCTTCAGATTTTGATAAATCAAATACGTTATTTACATAACAAAAAAAAACTATTTTTATAATGTTAGTCTGTCTGTATGTTCCGGCTAATCGCTAGCCTCACCGCCCCAAAAAGCGGGATCCAAACTAAACTCCAAAAAAGCTGGATAGCGCCCAAACTCTACCGGGAGTCCAGGGAGGATTTGCGAGGAGTTACAGGGGGCGCCCGGTGTTAAACTGATAGGTAGAGATCGTGAGATTTTTAGTCGTTTCAAGTCCGGCTTAACGCTGCTAACAAACAGTTAAAAAGGGCGTGCCTCACGATTTTTAAAAGATGTATAGGGTATTGCAAATGGCAAAAATTATACGACAAAAGTAGGAGACGAAACCAAAGCCAGGGAAGGGGCAGCTGCCCCCATGAAGGGGTGTAATATGTTAAACGTAAACTCTATTACTTGAAATATATATTGACAAATACCAATGAGATATTTAGACTGGGATTACCTCTAATGAACATTCTAGTTTCAGATTACTGGGAAACTCGGACGTAACAGTGGTTTTAAATTATTTTGGTCAATTCAATTCAATTTTTCTTGAATGGCAAACGGTATCGGTAGTGATGTCCGCCGACGACTACTGCCAAAATTAGATGTGTTATGGACACTAATTATTTTAGTTTAGTTATAATACTATAGAGTCACAATCAGACAAATAAAATGTCCGCGCTGAAACTCGGCGCACGCTGCGAAGTGCGCAGAGTTTTTGTTTAGTTGTAAGGCGACCGCAATCCTCGTACAACGTCCGTGATGCCAAAGTGGTCGGTTGTTTCCTGCCCAAATAACAGCAGATACGTGACAAAAAAGGATGGTGTCTCATATTTTAGGTAAGTATCAAAACGAATTTACGTATTTATGTATCCACAGTGCGTGTATACATTTAAATTTCAAAAAAAATCATTTTCTTAGCAAAAATAAAATGCTGACCGCCCGACCGCGCATCGCGTCTTAAGTCTCTTTCACACTTTAAAAAAATATGTAATAGTAAAAGAGAAACAAATAGTGTCGCGTCCTAGAGTGACTTGCAAATTGTGTTCTAACGGAAAGCTATGGAGCGGATTGACACTAAATATTTTTTGAGTTTATGGACTAAATATTTATACTTATGTATTACCATGTTGCTGAATGTTTTATTTTTTAGTTTTTCGTACTAAAAATAGGTCGATTGCGTTTTACTATTTTAAGGTATAAATAATTAAGTACAATATTTTTGTTTTTAGTTTTCCTCGAAACCCCATAAGATGCTCAGAATGGACAGTTATTACAGCAAAAGCCCGAAATGAATTAAACTTCAAGCCATATAAAGGGACGGTTGTATGCTCCAATCACTTTCCTCTTTCAGACATTTATACAACAACGAAAGGTTTTAGCAGGTTTAACAAAAATGCAAAACCTACTTTACAAGTAAGAATTTATCCTTTTAAATGAATTTATTATATTTAACTGACGATTTCGATTCAATTTGAGTTTCTAAGTTCTAATACATAAAACCTTTATTCCTCATATTAATTTTGTTTTATTCTGCTCTCTGCTCCACGCATAACCACTACTTACTTAATTTACTAGTGCAATAATATGATAGGTAGATGAAATAAAAATACTGAAACCTTTTTTGAAATCAGATGGTAGTTTCGGAGTTCTTCTAGGTATATTTTAACTCACTCTTTTATACAGTATAATTTTGTTATATATTACTCTTTACATTTTACATTATACACTCCTTCTAGGCAAGTGCACTACATCTAGGAACACTACATTGCTTACCATCAGGCAACTTGTGGTCAAGCGCTTGCCTAATTTGATATAAAAAAAAAAATAATTTGAGTATCAATAACGTCTCCACTGCTGACTTGTTCTCTATTCGTACGCAAGCCCATAGTGAATGATGATGACAATGCATACGAGCGATTTTGAACATTATGCAATCGGCCTAACGCCTAAATTCGAGCAAATGTCATTTTGAACTTTGTTATATTAAATGTATAGGTATGTAGAACGGCGCTCGGACATTTTTTGAGTGTTGTCTGTTTATGATTGTGACTCTATAGTATTATAACTCAATGGCTATTGCATAGTTTTTATCGCGGGCTTTGAGAGCGGCGACCTAATCAAGAAATTCCGTAACCAAAAAAACCTAACATCCGAGCTCACATGAACTTCACCGAACACGGCCGAGCGTTTGCTTAACGTGTATGTATATAATACGACTGTACGAAGCTCGCACGGATCGAGACGAGCTGTAGAAATAATAAATATTTTAAATATATTAATAATCTACCTAGTCAGGTCATAAGTATTGTCACACAGTAAAAACTATTCTTTTAGAATGCTGGCCACAAAAAAGTTTAATGAATTCGAATTTCGAATTGTTCATGAAAATAAAAATGTGTACTTTTTAGAATTTTACTCATTTTTAAATACGGAGTGGACGCTTAAAGAAGACCGTGTTGCAGTTATTGCGTTGCATCGTTGCGGTTACGCGCCAATTCAAATTTTTGTCATAATGAAAAATTTGAATATTACCAAAAGATTCGTTTATCGTACCATCAAACGATACAATGAAGACTCTAGTGTAGATGACAGGTCAAGAAGTGGTCGCCCTCGGTCTATTAGGACTCCAGCTGTGAAGTCGCGAATTCAAAGAAATCCCAAACGTAAGCAGAAACTGTTGGCCCTTCAGATGGGGTTAAGCAGAACAACGGTGAAAAGGGTGTTAAATGAAGACTTAGGGCTTCGGTCATATCGAAGAAAAACAGGACATCGTTTGAATGCTCGTCTATTGGACCTGATACTGACGAGATGCCGCGCTTTGTTGAAGCGGTACGCGGGAAAAAAATATGGGAAAATTCTTTTTTCGGATGAAAAAAATTTTACCGTAGAAGTACCGTACAAACAAAATGATAAGGTACGCACACAGTAGTGAAGAAGCGAGCAACAGTATTCCGCTTGTCCAACGAGGTCATTTTCCACCCTCGCTCATGGTATGATTGGGAGTTTCTTATTGGGGCTTAACAGAGGTACATTTTTGTGAGAAAGGTGTAAAAACGAATGCAGTTGTGTATCAAAATACAGTCCTGACGAACCTTGTGGCACCTGTTTCTCATACCATGTTCAATAACAGGCACTGGGTATTCCAACAAGATTCGGCGCCAGCTCATAGAGCGAAGAGCACACAAGACTGGCTGGCGGCGCGTGAAATCGACTTCATCCGGCACGAAGACTGGCCCTCCTCCAGTCCAGATTTGAGTCCGTTAGTTTACAAGATATGGCAACACTTGGAGGAAAAGGCGTGCTCAAAACCTCATCCCAATTTGGAGTCACTCAAGACATCCTTGATTAAGGCAGCCGCCGATATTGCCATGGACCTCGTTCGTGCTGCAATAGACGACTGGCCGCGCAGATTGAAGGCCTGTATTCAAAATCACGGAGGTCATTTAGAATAAACTTTAATGTCATAAGAATCTATGTTTTGTTAAGTTCATTTTGGTATATAAATGGTTACATAATGAATAAACTTGTTTAAATTATTTTATATTAAACATGTGACAGAATTTATGACCTGACTAGGTATATATATAAAATTCAATGACACTTTACGTTGTAACTTTATAACTCGAGAACGGGCTCACCTATCCAGGCTGTTTAGGCTTTGTTCGGACATTTAGTAGATGGTTTATGTGAAGTTTGCACTAAATCGGTCAAGCTGTTTTTCATTTATCACATTTTTGTAACAAATCTCTTAAGTGGCGCTAACGAAGTTATTCGGGTCAGCTAGTACAGTGTTAATAATTTATTATAATTGCATAAGTTAATAAAAAATGCTATGAAATAGTTTTATTGCGGCAGTCCCCGAGTGCCACACGTTTTTTTTTGTTGTTTTGGCGATTTCCGGCTTGGACTTAGCCACGTTGCATATTATATTAAATCACAGTGATAACTTTCAAGTAGATAATGAATATTCTTCATTCAAAAGTAGTAAATTATTCTTATTGATAGCAGCGTATTCATGTATAGGTTTGTTCAAAGTTCTAATTTCTACTGCAGTAAAATGATGGTAAATTTTACTGCAGTTATATGTTGATTTTGGAAGGAAACAGAAAATACCGCGCTCCTCTAAGTTATCCAATTTCACAACACTTGTGCACGTTGTAGAAGCTTTTATGTTTAAAACACCATCATTTTTACACATAAACACCTGAAAATACACTAGTTTGAAAAATTAATAACAGAGCGGCGACCGCGTCATTCGCTGTCTCCTGCCAAAAACGTTGCTGGACGTTCTTTTTTTTTGTTCTTGTGGCTTGCGGGACGTTAAGCAGAACGTAACTAACGAATACAATTTCCCATTTACAAATAATCTCCATCGCATGTCTGTTTTGGCTGAATCGTTGAGTTCGTTCGACGAGTGCCATACCCAAAAAAAATTCAATACAAGAGCTGCCATTCACTGACTGACAGTGACTGCTGTCTGTGACATAGGATGACTTGATATGACACTGACTTGACAGTGTCTCAGAATTTCTCAATTCCGATTATGGAGGGTAGAGGTAAGGAGGACTATCTCTGTGTATGAAAAAGTGTCCGTCGAAATGCGTAAAATTAGGGTGGCGCTACAATCGCATCAGTGTAAATTTTAAAAACCACGCCAAAAGTTATTAGAGTAAGATAGAAAAATAAACAAGGAAAGAACAACTTCCGCTGCTTACAAAATTATTTTGGACTACGTAAATAGTTGAAGGTTTGTATCTGTACTGTTACTAACTACTTTAGTCAACAAAAATAATAAATTTATTTACTCAGCACACTTCACTTCTGTCTACAACTGCTACATTCATACCGTACACTGCTGCTACGCCAGCGCCATTCTGGAAGGTTTTTGAACTGTTACTTACAGCTTACAGCTGGACACTTTTTCAACTTGTCCCCCATATAAGATAGTCCTCCTTACCTCTACCCTCCATAATTCCGATCCAATCAGTTTGGAGGTTTGGCGCCAACGCGAGCGGTGACGCACGTTTGTTGTATATTATTTTCAAAAGCTAGTGTAAAATTCGTGTTTTTGTGTTTAATAATGGTGGAATATTATACATAAAGAGTTCGGAAAAGTGCATTAGTGAACGAAAGTGATATATTGCAAAGAATAGCGGTGTTGTTTGTGTTAGTGCCAAATTTCCAAAGAGAGCTGCAATAAGGGATCCACTGCCTTATTGGGGCACGGACTAGGACCTAGGACTGAGGACTTGATATCGACAAACGACTAGACAGGACTAAAACATAATAACAAGAAAAATAAATACTGAAGACTAGGCTGTATGGACTAAGTTTCCTTTGCCTGCCCAAGATGGGCGAAGACAACTAAAAAAAAAAATTCAATCAGTTTGAAACTTCTAATCAGTTTGACGATTTTCGAGACAAAAATGGAAATGGCAAAATAATAACATGAACGTACAAAACATATTTGGTGAAATTGAATAGTGTATTTCGTAATGTTCTTAATTAAACAATCCCTGAATTATAGGTCAATAAAATCTTTACTAAGACTGTACAGGTACTGTATTTATCTTTAAAATTTACACATGTCAAAAAAAAACTAATTTTGTTTAGTTTTTCCTGTCTACATAATGATTTATGTCGTTTATATATTCCAGTATTGGTCGAAAAAATCACTATGATATCCTCAATTTACAAAGAAACTGCTCGGATAAGGAGATCAAAGAGGCTTTTATTCAGTTAAGCAAAGAGGTATGGTCGGCCTAAACCTGTGGTCTCCATGTTCTTGACATTGCAGACAAGCTGTACTGGTAGATTGTGATTCAGTCATGCATGTGGGAATTTTTTATTTAGAAATTTACACTAGTGATATGTTATTTTAAATATGAAGTATATTTTAGTACTAGATGCCCATTTATCTGGTAAGATTATATGTCACCATGCTACTATAATGTTGGCAGACTTCCACACGTTATTATAAAATAAATAATTTACAAGTATGGTAATGGATTGCAATGGGGGTCCCACAACTTTAATTAAAGCATTTTCTTTATTATTTTAATCTTAATTATAGACAATGTTTTGAATTGAATAACTCATCCATTCACTCAGACTCACAGCAAAGAACCTCAACCCAGATAGCCTATTTTAATACTTGTTTAAAAAATATATATATGGCATTAAATTCAAAAATAAAGATCTAATGAATGTGAACAAGACATTTTGGAAGAATACTTTCTCTTCCAACCTACTTCAATGGTTTCAACCATTATTTAAATTTAGAAGATTTTTTAATAACTATTACTCTTATAATATATTTTTATAAAAAAATTTGCAGTCACCTTGCAGTTTCATTTGCTTAGTGCCCTTTCCATTAAACTTAAAATAAATAAATAAATAAATATCCATCACGCCTTATCCCCGAAGGGGTGGCAGAGGCATATTATATGCCCACTTTTCACCGTGTGGATTCCTGTCCCACGTAATAGGTGGTGAGCCCATTGCCGTGTTGAAATAGACAGACGCAGGCTGTGGCTACCTGCTGTTGAATTTTTTTTTAAGCCGCCTATAAGGCCTTCAACCAGGCTTAACGACTGCCATTTTACTGGCAACCGGGACCAACGGCTTAACGTGCCTTCCGAAGCACGGAAACGCTCGCAAATGTAAATGCCACAAAGTGGTCACCCATCCGACGACCAGCCATAGTGAAAGATGCGTACCTCTGTGATCGTTTACCGAACACTGAGACCGCGGGGCCACGAGCGCTTCTAATCTCTAATCCATTAAACTTTTATTGCATTTAATATAATATGTATGTATTTAGAAATAAATAAGTATATTTATCACTTGTCTAGATCCCATACACCAACACAGCTTAAACAAAATAAATTCAGTGTAGAAATTGAACCAACACTGCATAACAGCCAAGGTCACTCACCTCACAATAGAATTATTTCATTGCAGTACCATCCAGACAAAAACAAAGATGCCAAAGCACAAGAAACGTTTGTTAATGTCGTAGAAGCTTATAACGTGTTGGGCAAACCCAGCAGTCGTGCCCGATATGATAATATGATAGCGATAGAAACCAACAACTCTTATGTATATAGGACACATGTGCCTTATAAGTAAGTTGATATTTGTAGCACTTAGAACTTGAGAATACCTTGGGGCTACAGGACAACACTCCATGAAAAAAATAACCTTGATGAAAGAGGATGAAATGTGTTCAGAATTTTGTTTATGGATATACTCTTAAGATGACGATTAAAATATTGTAAATAATTTCAACTTCTTTCAATAGGGTTATAGGTTTCGGGTAGTTCAGTGGCTAGAACATTGCCCTGGTTGGGCCAAGGTCACAGGTACAATCCCCGTTTAAAAAAAAATTGTCTTATTTCACTTTATTCAAAAAAATATGTTATATATAAAGACTGCTGCAATATTGAAAGCCCTAAGATTGCCTCAGTGGTATTCGTAACCAATATCTAATACTAAGTTGGTTACTTATTTAAGGATGTTTATCAGTTGTCTAGATTCCTTATAGTAATTAGCCTAATTTCTGTGACAAAACTGTGTGAGAAAGTTCCCAAATATTATTTAACATGATTTTGAGTGATTTTTCTATACATTCCATCTGATACTTCAGAGTTACAATTTAGATTTTTTTTAATCTGCCTGCAAAAATTATAGCCGTTTTAGCGGCCAAACAAAAGTGATCCCAAAGATCTAAATTCATATAGGGTTTGGAGGCATTTTAGGATACACTAAAAAGAAGAAAATCTACCTGACATCTTTTCTTTTTTTTTTTTTTTTATACTGTGACAGTTTTTACTTATCAAGTTGACAGTGCTAGTATATAAGCACACAGCAATATGGTTGGTACATATTTTACCATACTCTCATAGGTTTCGTAAGTACCTAGTTTTCACTTTTTATTTCCTGTGATTTCCAGCATGCGCAATAATCCTCAGTACAGTTACTATTATGCATCTCAAACTCAAGCAAACACCACAAACGGAAATACTTTTCGCAAGAAGACAGCAGCTACGAAGAAATTACCAAATTATATGATCATTGGAATGTGTACAGGAGTTGCGTTGATTGGTGTAATACTACAAGTCTTTGTCATCAGGTAAATAATTTTAAAAATAATAATTATTTTAATAACAGAAGAACTAGTGGCCCGCTGACTCAGTGTTCTGTAATTGATCACTGAGTTAAGCTACTTTCGCTATGGCTTGTCTCGGATGGGTGACCGCTTTGTAGTATTTTCATTTATAAGCGTTTTCGTGCTTCGGAAGGCACGTTAAGCTGTTGTTCTCGTTGGCCAGTTGCAGGCTTTAGATTGACCTGCTGTTAAAAAATTTCAACAGCAGGTTGCCACAACCTGCCTGTATATCAATGATATGTTGTCCCTGGGCACCATACGTTGCTATGCAGACGATAGTCCATTACATGGGGGTATATAAGTCACCCGGCGGCAGAGCGGACGGATATTGAGGCTATGAAGGGACAGGTTGTGGCAGAACTCGGTCGGAGTCTGGACCGCATCTGTCAGTGGAGTCTCGATAATATGGTCGAATTCAATGCCAGGGAAACGCAGGCGTGTGCATTTACTGCTAAATTATCCCCCTTCCTTCCCCACTTCTTACAAGCCTTTAAGAGAAGCGTGAAAAGAAAAGGCATATTTCTGGGCCGTCAAGTTGAGGGTCGCCATCGGAGCCCTGTGGGTTGAATGGTGGCCCACAATCACGGGTCTTCTCGTCTTTGCTTACCGTCAGGCGGACGACTCTATTTTGATGTGCCAAATATAAAAAAAAAATGTAAATGAAAACTAATGTAATGGGGAAGATAACTGTCAAATAGTTCATTGTAGAGGGCGCCAAATGTTTGTTACAAAGCAACTGTTCAATTTCGTTCGAAATACGCGCTTTTAATTATTTATTGAAGAATGGGTCGTTGTGTAACTTTTAAATGTGGCTCTTTTTTTAAGTTCCTGCTTTAATTTATCGACTCGCCAGGTAGAATACATGTTGTAAAGCTTTATTCGACCACAAAAAAGAAACTTAGAGCAAAAACAAAAAGCAAGACGAAGCAGACTATAGGTTTTGCTATGAAACTTAACGTTTTCTGTGTAACAAACACACAGCACTCTCTACAAAAACGAAAGTTTTATTGCCAGGTTATTTCTCAGGCTATACCTCTGCGAATATAGGCTTTGCGAATCCGGCAGTAAATGTAGACCCATCATCTTGACGTTCACAACTGTTACTTTGTCACGTACATGAATAAATATATTTTCATTTCATTTCACCACTGCGCTACAGAGGCAGTAAACACTGTTGGTATGGAATAGTTAGACCAACTTGTATACTTTTTTTCAGGAATTTGTATGTAGCTCAACGTAAACAAGCCCAGGAGAAATCGAAGCGGCTTGCAGATGAACTCGACACTGTACGTGCGTCTGCCTTGCAAAACGGAAATGAGGTAAACCAAAACTTTGGATTTTCACGTAACCCGAATGTCATCTTGCAAAATCACTCAGGTTATCTAAAATGTATTCTATTAATTTACTGAATTTACGAAGAATATATATTGTTCAAAAGTAGAGGGTAGAAGGAGTCAGGGAAGGCCGAGACTTACATATGAAGACCACGTGAGCAGATTGCTCAAAAACGGAAAGGTCAAAAGTACTCGGATACCCAGACGTGCGTGTATGAAGCGATTGATGAATCTCGACGAAGCGAAAGAAGTATGCATGGATCGCGAAGCCTGGCGATCTGTCCTCTCTGACTACCCCGTCAGGGATACAGCGTGAAGATAGTTAGTTAGTTAATTTACTGAAAAAAATATCTGCGATGATAAAGTTATGTTAAGAATTTTCAATTTGACAATTTGAATAGGTTGCTGAAATAATATGGCAGGATTCTTGGGGCAAGAAGTTCTCCGAATCAATGTGTCAAGAGAACCATTGTATCTACAATGTACTTAGAAATAAAAAAACAATTTTCAGTAATGACAAAGTTATATGTTAAGAATTTTCAATTTGACAATTTAAATAGTTTGCTTAAATTATATGGCAAGATTTTTGTGGCAAGAAGTTCTCCGAATTAATATGATCGAGAGAACCATGGTATCTACAATGTACTGATTAAATGAAAGATTCTATCTTGTATTAAATTTAAGTGGATCTAGCAGTTATTTTCTATATATTTTAATAAAAAAAAATAATATAATATATATGTTGAGTCATTATAATAGGCCACATTTGACAAGTGTCAGTCTTTGCTTCATAGTGAACATGATTAAAAATATCGATTAATGTGAACGAACCGATACGGACTTCAAACATATATGAATCTAATCAGTTATTTTGAAAAAATAAGCTATAAAGAAGACAGTATTATAGTATTTCAGTTGAATCCCTGTCCAATTATTGTTTTACTTTTTCTATCGTAAATTTAGGAAAAATATCTGAAAATTAAACGAATAAAAATATATAATTATCATAATTATCAAAGATTGATGTTAAAAGTTTCTAATTGTTATTTCCTTCGAGTACTCTATAACGTGATGGCTGGCAATGTGGGTATTCATTTATAGTGACATATTCCTGCACAAAAACAGAAAAAGAATAAAAGCCAGGTAAATTTTTGTTTTCTAAAAATTTAGTATATAAATAAGATAGGAAAGTACCAATATTACGTTTAGTTGCACAGAAATAATAAAAAAAACAAAAAGAAGTCCTGGAGTAGGTTAATTAGGTATGTATGTATTTAGAGAAAAAAAATATTGTTTCGTACGCCGGATCTTCATACGTCGGAGCTCTAGAGCACTAGATCTGGGACAACTAGATGTGAATAGCCAGCTGAGTTTCTAGTAGGCTAAAAAGAGACTATCTAAATTATGTTGATAGAACTGTGTTAGAATCATATTTTAAGTGATCAGGAATAATTGTTTTGATGGGGCAATGTTGCATTGCAAGCACATTAGACCTTAACATATTAAGAAACCAAATATCGACATAAAATCAGCAAACATACAGACATATTCTCACGCCTTTATCCCCAAAGGGGTAGGCAGAGAAGAATAACATATTTCACCGTATGCATTTTTGACCCACGTGACAGGTGGTGAGCCCATTGCCGTATTGAAATGGACAGGCGCAGGTTGTGGCGACCTGCTGTTGAAATTTTTCAAGCCGCTCCATAGGGCCTTCAGCTGAGCTTAACGACTGCCATGTAACTGCCTAAAATCAGTAAACCTGTCAAAATAAGAGCAATATTTAGGTCAAAGAAAAGTATGATAAAGAAACATGAAAATAATGAATATATCCTACTTTTCTTTTCTCTCTTTATTTATTTAGGTATTTTTGTACACATTGTGACGATGTCAGACGTAGGATCTGCCAGGATTCCATGGAATAATCTTACATCTATTGCAGATAGTTTAAGGGAATCCATCGTACTCGCCTTTTGTCTTCATTCTTTACAAATTTCACAAGCGAATGATCTCAGTCAGCCTCCTCATTGCCATGGAGCCCAATGTGGGATGGCACCCATTGCAGTGCCAAGATCCGACCCGAGATATTATGAATCTTTTCTAATACCTTATACGTTATATCAAAAGCTACGGAACCTTTAACACTTTTAAGTATGTGTTGTAAAGCACTTTTGCTGTCACAAAAAATTACGAATTTTTGAACATTCAGGTTTGTCGCATAGCTCAAAGCCTTGGACAGCGCGTATTATTCGGCGGTCATGATAGATATGGAATCATGCGTTTTGAAGATAGCATAATTTCTATTGCCGGAGTCAAAATAAGCTGAGCCAACATCTTCAGATGTTTTAGATCCGTCTGTGTGCCATCCGACATACACTATTAAATCAACTCTTTTTACGGTCGTCATCCACTATTTTCTCATTTTTGGGTTAAAAAAAAAAGTGTTTATCGGGTGTTTTAACTGTTGAATTGAAGCAATAAGGGACAATGCAGTATTTTCTTACCATTTCACCACTGATAACTTTATAATTTTGATTTCTACTGCGAAGTGGCATGCGAACGAGAGTGCTACAGTTAAATGAGTTACGTTGTGACGTCATCGGCCAGTTTGCGGTCCCTCGCGTTTTTAAAAACTTTCGGCCGGAAATACGCACTTTGAACGTAAATATTTCAGGCATTTTTTAAAATAAAAAATAAGTAAAAACACCATATTTTTCGTTTTTTTTTGTAGATTTATTTGGCATGTAAAGTAAAAAGCGTTTGTCAGGTCCATTGTGTAGTTATACCTTCGAAAAATAAAATAAAATGTTAAATATGAAATAAATAAAATAAATATCTATCACGCCTTATCTCCGAAGGGGTGGCAGAGGCATATTATATGCCCGCTTTTCACCGTGTGGATTCCTGTCCCACGTAATAGGCGGTGAGCCCATTGCCGTGTTGAAATAGACAGACGCAGGTTGTGGCTACCTGCTGTTGAAATTTTTCAAGCCGCCCATAAGGCATTCAACCAGGCTTAACGACTGCCATTTTACTGGCAACCGGGACCAACGGCTTAACGTGCCTTCCGAAGCACGGAAACGCTCGCAAATGTAAATGCCACAAAGTGGTCACCCATCCGAGTACCAGCATAGTGAAAGTTGCGTAACTCAGTAATCGTTTACCGAACACTGAGACCGCGGGGCCACGAGCGCTTCTAAATAAAATTTTATACCCGCCGTTACAAGCATACGTTGGGGATTTTTGATGAAGTGTCAAATGTGGCTTCTTAAATTGACTCAACTATAGGTAGGTATTGATCCTGGTAGGTAATTGGATACCGGTACATAGTTATAACGGTATCTTTTCAAGGTCACCAGTACCAGTGCTTCAAAATACAATGATTACAAGCCTTGGTTGGAAGGAGTTCTCTCCTAAAATTGATTCCGCATTCTGCTATCAAAAATATTAATGATCAAAACGAACACAATTATTTCAGTGATGTGATCAGAGTGAAATCTCAGCTTCTTAGCTACGTTGTTGAGCCTGAAACGAATTAATATGAGGAGCAAATGTCCACAATTTACTTATTATTTTTAAATAGATACATTTATAGATATCATTATTAAATAAATATACTGTTGCACTCGCAAGTCTATTTCGGGGCACTCCAACTAGATTCGGATTTAATGGTGGCTCCTTTTCATGAAGTTGACGTACCCACAGGAGTCGGTGGCATCCCATACTTATGTGTCTTTAAACAAAAAGAACATATTAAGTATACACAAGCGTACTTTCAGTCTAGAATCGCCTTTAGGCTTCTTCTAGTTTTCTTTATCTTTAGGTATTAAAGTTCTTTACTATCTTCACGCTGTATCCCTGACGGGGTAGTCAGAGAGGACAGATCGCCAGACTTCGCGATCCATGCATACTTCTTTCGCTTCCTGTAGATTCATTAATCGCTTCATACTTAACGTCTGGGTATCCGAGTACTTTTGACGTTTCCGTTTTTAAACAATCTGCTCACGTGGTCTTGATATGTAAGCCTCGGCCTACCCTGACTCCTTCTACCCTCTATTTTCGCACAATATATATTCTTCGTCAATCGTTCCTCATTCATTCGTTGGACATGTTTAAACCAACGGAGCACGCTTTTTCCAGTTTAACGATGACACTTTCATTCAAACCTGCCATATTGCGTATCACTTCGTTACGTATTCGGTCGGCCAAGGTTACGACGCACAATTTTCGAAGTGATCGCATTTCCACAGCATTCAACTTACTTTCATGCATCTTATACTTATGTGTCTTAAAAAGAACATTTAAAAAAAAACAACATATGTTCTTTTTGTTTTTTTTTTTGTGTTATAATATTATTATAACACAAAAAACCTTTTTATTTACTTATAGAATCTTTTTTTAAGCGCTCGTGGCCCCGCGGACTCAGTGTTCTGTAAACGATTACTGAGTTACGCAACTTTCACTTTGGCTGGTCCCTGGATGGGTAACCATTTTGTAGCCTATGACATTTGCGAGCGTTTCCGTGCTTCGGAAGGCACGTTAAGCCGTTGTTCCCGATTGCCAGTAACATGGCAGTCGTTAAGTCAAGTTAAAAACCTTATGGGGGCTTGAAAAATTTCAACATCAGGTTGCCACACTCTGCGTCTGTCTATTTCTACACGGCAATGGGCTCACCACCTATTACGTGGGACAGGAATACACATGGTGAAAAGTGGGCATATAATATGCCTCTGTATCCCCTGCGGAGATAAGGCGTGATAGATAAATATATAATAGAATCTTTTTTGACCAAATTTATCACATAAATTCTGGTATTTAGATAGAGGTCGTATTTAAATTTGCCAACTTCAACAGCGTGCTGGTGCATGGTGGTGTTCAATAGACAGCTGTTCAATGAGGTAGGCTTTGATGCAGACACCTCTGTAGAAAGTAGAAGGTCAATCGACTACCAACAAATTCAAACTGCCACATAAACAGGTCTCTAAATTGTGCACGCATAAACTCTAAAAAATGGTTTGAACACGTCCTGCGAATGTAAACGTCCAACAAAAGTACTCTGATACCCAGACGAGCATGTATGAAACGATTAATAAATCTGCAAGAAGTGAATAAGGTATAAGGAGCGGGAGCCTAACGATATGTCCTCTCCAACTACCAGTCAGGCATACAGCGTAAATTTTTCCTTTTAAATTTAGTAATATGTTTATCAGCTGATGCCTGCAGCTTCGCCCGTGGTGAAGTTTTCCTATTAGAGATTTCGTACGGAACCCTAAACTTTTTGAAAATCCAATATAGCCTAATGTTGCCCACGAAGAATGTAGCTTTCTAATGGTAGTTTCTGAGCCTATTCATTATAAAAAAACTTACAAATCTTTCCTCTTTAGAATAATAGTATAGACAACAGTTTATTATGCGGATATCGTGGTATCTATGAAGAATATTCGTGCTTTTAGATGTTTCTTCTATACACAATATTGGAATCAAACATAACTCACATTGAACCCGTAGCTTTTAAGCTGGGTTTAGCAAACGTACAAAGACCTATATTACGTAGTAGCTCCCCTCTCTTTACGTGTAGGGGAGCCGTTTATACGAACCAACTATGCATCCCTTTTTCTGCCTTGGTCATTACATCTTCTGTCATACCATAATGTTTCCTGATCACACTTGCTCCTTTACATTTTATTTCGTTGATTGATTCGTAATATTTTTTTTCTTTGCAGTTGCAAACACGCCTTTTACTGGATAAAATCGTGACTGCTGCGAACCCTACAGTAGCAACTGCCTCACTAGGACAAGCGCTAGTAAACGAAAAAAAGTGATTCTCTTACATTTTAATATTCTTTTTTTATAGTCTAGTCATAGAATATTTGTAAACATTGTATATTGTAGATACCTTTTGTGACCTGAGAAATGTATATTGTATATACCTAGTATATGATATTGCACTCGATTATTAATGACTTTTTTTATAGTTAAATATTTATGTAGAATTGACTGTTGATGAAAAGTACAATTTTAAATCGCTCATACTGTAAATAAAATGTATTTTTTGAAAATGTACTCATAAACTACCTCCAATTTAAAGTAGCGAGAAAGTTTTATATTATTTAGCTTAGTATTAAGTAGCTGACTTTGAATATACATCTATTTTATATATATGTAGAGTTTTTTTATATTGAACTTATACTGCAGTATTTTCCTAATTATGTACCTTCTTGAAAGTAGAGGGTAGACAAAGTCAGGGTAGGCCGAGACTTGCATATGAAGACCACGTGAGCAGATTGTGCTCAAAAACGGAAAGGTCAAAAGTACTCGGATACCCAGACGTGCGTGTATGAAGCGATTGATGAATCTTGAAGAAGCGAAAGAAGTATGCATGGATCGCGAAGCCTGGCGCACTGTCCTCTCTGACTACCCCGTCAGGGATACAGCGTGAAGATAGTTAGTTATTGAAGTGAAAACTTCTTTTAGCGCGGTACGCATATTTTTAGATGAGATAAAATCTCTGGACTCGCTACACCGTTACGAGACGCATCTATACTGTGTGCATATACCATAGATTAACCTCAAATGGGGTTGGTCTGTGCCATATATTCATGTACATGTAGCAGACCGCGAACGCGTCTAGATAAATAAATTATTAATAAATTTAGTTTTCACTTCTGTCGGAACGCCCGGAGTGCAACCCGTAATTTTTTTATTTTTTGTATTTGCTTAAATGCATTTAAGGCCACCCCAGATAAGCTAATTTTAGTATTCGCAAACGGCGATTTGAAATTGTATCGATGTGTTTAGCTTAAACAAAGTCACCGATTGCGGAAACTGAAAGCTAGTCTGTGGTAGTCCTTAGACACTTCGCGGCCTGCGCTACTCGGGACGGTGCAGAAGGTTGGCTTTGTAAGGGACTCTCAGAACTAGAGAAGGGTCAGGTTACCCACTAAACTACCATTGTGTTTCGCCCCGGGTAATAGGATAGAATTGAATAAAATAAAACTTTATTGTGCACCAAATTAAATTTAGATCACAAAGATATTTACTAGATATTGTACAAAGGGCGACCTTATCGCTGAAAAGCAATTTCTTCTAGGCAACCTTGGGATGGAAAGAAAAAGATAATAATTGTACGAAAGATGGTTAGATTTGATGTATATGGAGCTACATAATAAAATAAATACATAACATACAATAAATAACATAAATAAAATAAATCGCAAACATAAATAAAAAGAAGCGCTCGTGGCTCCGCGGTCTCAGTGTTCTGTAAACGATCACTGAGTTACGCAACTTTCACTATGGCTGGTACTCGGATGGGTGACCACTTTGTGGCATTTACGTTTGCGAGCGTTTCCGTGCTTCGGAAGGCACGTTAAGCCGTTGGTCCCGGTTGCCAGTAAAATGGGAGTCGTTAAGCCTGATTGAAGGCCTTATGGGCGGCTTAAAAATTTCAACAGCAGGTAGCCACAACCTGCGTCTGTCTATTTCAACACGGCAATGGGCTCACCACCTTTTGTATCACACAGGAATCCACACGGTAAAAAATGGGTATATAATATGCCACTGCCACCCCTTGGGGGATAAGGCGTGATGGATATTTATTTATTTACTTAAAATAAATACAAACATACATAATAATCAGAGCTTAAGTCTCTAATTAATTATTTATAAAGTATATATACTGTAAACTATGTACACATATAAACCTTTAGGTTCTACAGGACCCTGCGGGAGATAAATAAAAGTGGGAGTAGATTTTTATAAATTATATTTCCCGACAGGGCCAAAAGTAGTTGAAGTCAGGATCGTGGGTGTCGTATTAAAATAGGCAACCGTAAGGTGATTTCTACCACGAGAGACCGCGGAATCTGGACTTATATGAGGGAGCGCCAGGTAATCATTCACGGGTCGGATGTTGTTCCTCTTCGAAGTCGATCGTAGGTTCTCCGGCTAGGCGACGATTTCCACTCCCGGTCTGAGCGCAACCAGGAGGAGCCTAGGAGCAACAGGTAGTAAGATGTTTAACCGTAACGTTTAAATCGTAACAAAGGACATTATAAAAAACTGCAACAAGGACCACAAAGGCCTAAACTTGTGCTGTCTTACGTTCTTAACACGGTAACAACTGTAATAAAAACACCTATGGCTGAAGTTACGTCGCGCGTGGTACCGTTGCGTCCATTCGGTCAAACGTATTATCATTCGCACTACTCGTGTGAGTTTTTTGATCTCTATAGGATGTTTTTGCACATTTTTATGTTGAAAATGTTTCAAAAAGAAGGAATAATTTTTATTTTACAAACGTTTCAAAACAAAAGGTTTGGCATAACAAGTAGTAGCCAGTACCGATACTTTTTAGTCGCATAACAACCTAACCGACACAGAAGTATCTAGAGCGCATCTCACCCCTCTAGCACCTTAGAACTGTGACGCCCTTCTGGAATCAACAGTAACAGGAGTACGAGGTATGGGTTTGCAACTGTCCGGTATTGGATTAAATTATGCTGCTAAACCACGCCTACTCCTGAGCTAGGGACGTGGGATACACTGGTATTTAAAGATAAACAGAAATATATAACTATCACGGTATTTATTAGGTATAATTTGGGTTTATCGTGTATTTTTATGTTACACTGAACTTTTACTTTCGGGTTGATACATAATGTCACACTGTGAATAAATTTGATAGGTTAGGATAGATCCAGGTTCTTGGAACTGCAAGCCATAAACGTTGTTACGCCTTTTTTGCAAAGCTCTTGTAGTCTCTATTATGTAGTGTGCGCAATACTCGAAACTTTTTTGTAACGCAGCGCAGCTATTACGACAGTAGGTATTGTGGTACAGCTTGGCAAAAAACGACAGATTTTTTATGCTGGTTACATTCAGTCAATCTGTTAAAACTGCTATATTTCCATTCAAATAAAGTAGGTACATACTCACAAAAATAGATATATATACTTTACAAATACACCCCATTATTTTTACGTCAGGGTGCATCAAAGGAAACAGCGCAAAAGAATATATTACAGGTTTTCTGACTTTGTAACCTTTACACACTTATTTTATTGTGCAAAGCAAAGTATCCTTGACATATCTCTTTTGTCTTCAAAGTAACTGAAGAGGTACTTCACCTTTCAACGTAGGAAAATGAAAGTGAGTGTTAAAAAACGGTTTCATTTAAAAAAAATATTTATGGGATATTATACAATAAGGGATGTAGGTTTAGTGTACCAATTGTTTAGTACCAATGAAATGTACCACTTTCTATTTCAATATAATGCTGTACTTTTAAAGAGAAAATTCGAAAGAATCATGCCAGACAAACAGCGCTTTCCTTCATATTACTTGAAAAATATATTAAAATATTTCTCACACTTCGGCAACGCACTGTCATCATCATCCGAGCGTCTGTCCCAGTTGCGTCTCGCGACGCCCGGGGTCCGCTTTCCTACATTTTCTCCTCCACTTCGCACGGTCGTCGGCATCCCCTGTAGTGAGACCATTGGCACGCATGTCATCCCTTACGACGTCAAGCCAGCACTTCTTGGGTCTTCCCCTCTTACCGGGACCCGGCGGGGCTGACATGGCCAGACATTTGTTACCTACGTAGCCCGGCGGTTGCCGCAAGACGTGACCATACCAACGAAGGCGACACTCTTGCAACTTGTCTGCAATGTCACGGACGTGAAGGCTGCCGCGGATGCGAGAGTTCCTCACGCGGTCCATCCGCGTGACTCCACACATCCACCGCAGGATCTTCATTTCCGTGACACGCAGCTCCTGCTTGTGTCGCTCCAATATCGGCCACGTCTCACTGCCATGTAAAAGGACAGGTCTAATAATGGTTTTGTAGACCTGTCCCTTCAACCGGATCGGCATTTTAGGGTCACAAATGACACCGGTCATCTCCCGCCATTTGGCCCACGCGGCAGCAATGCGTGACTTGACATCGCAATCGATGTCACTGGACGTGTGAAAACAGATCCCAGGTATTTAACCTGGTCCGTGTGCTCGACCAAATCACCGCCTATGCGGACGGATGTGGGATCTGTCGAGTTTAGTGCCAAGTACTCGGTCTTCGCCACATTTAGTTTCAGACCGCCGTTCTCAAGCGTCTCCTTCCACGCCTTTACGCGTCGCACCAATCTGCCCCTGTCCGCGTCTGCCAGCGCAATATCGTCAGCATACATGAGCAACCATGGAGGCTGCTCATGCGGGTTTCTGATGCTGTCCGACAATTCGTCTAATATTACACTGAACAGAAGCGGACTAAGGACAGAACCCTGGTGTACCCCGACGGTGATGGGGAAGGGTTTCGTGTCGCCAACAGCAGTCCGAACCATTGAATCGGAGTCACGGTACATGTCCCGGATAATGTCAATATAGACCTCTGGAACCCCTTTGGACCGCAGTGCCCACCAGATCATCGCACGAGGAACACAGTCGAAGGCCTTCTGCATATCTAGAAACAAACAGTGCAGAGGCGTGTTCTTCGACCTGTATTTCCCTGCGACAACCCTTAGGGCAAAAACAGGGTCCGTGGTCCCATGACCAGGGCGAAACCCATATTGACACTCCGAGAGAGTACACTCCTGCCGGATCCGAGAGTCTATAATCCTCTCGAAGATCTTCATGGTGTGGGACATCACCTTAATACCGCGGTAGCTCCCGCACTCCTGCACTGACCCCTTACCTTTGAAGACTGGAGTAATAATACTCAGTCTCCATTGGTTTGGGATCTGCCCGCTGAGGAGTATGCGGTTAAAAAGGTTTACTAAGATGCCCACACCGCGAGGACCCATCGCCTTCCAGGCTTCGATGGGGACTCCATCGGGTCCGACAGCTTTCCGATTCTTCATGCGGCGAAGCGCAGTCAGGACTTCTCCAGGCGTTACCGGTGGCACTAGTCCCTGATTCGGAGGGAGGTCCGGAGGCTGCACCTCTTTATGCTGTTTATTAAGCAGCTCGTGGAAGTACGAGCGCCATCTCTCCTTTACCGCGAGGTCTTCGCTTAACAGGTTGCCCTCAGGGTCTTTTACACAGCGACACTTGGATATATCCTGTGCCGCTTTGACCCTGGAGCGACAACGCACTGTATTAACACGTTATATGTTATAAATTCATATTAGACGTTGTGAATTTATAATAACGAATGACTGTCACAGCACAGCACAGAACGAGTGTCTGTCACAGCGTCAGGTGTAAAGTGTGAACAAACAAGTAACGTTACTAGCGTAGCGAAGGAATGGGACGATTTCTAAACCTAAACCAGTTTGAAAACCGGAAGTGATAGAAACTTCAAAATCGCCTGCACGTATTCACGGTGTCCTGCTTCGAATGCCATTTGTCTCTATCTCCTATGATTCCTGAGAAATAGGGACAGAATTTATAATAATTCAGACAGAGCTGTTTGATAAGACTCTTCTAAACTTGAGTTTAGATGTCTATTCTAAACCTTAAAGTTTAGAAACAATACGGTGGATTTCTGGGGAATGTGTTGTCAAAAAACATTTTCACTTAAATGTCTCATAATAAAGAGTTCGTAACTTCAAAAATGTATACGAGTACATGTTCCCAAGTAATTTGAAATGAGATATAATAACACCCCACGTTTTACCCGTGAAGTGCATGACGCCGTGGGAATACAGGGATAAAATGTAGCTTAAGTTACTCCTTATAACATCAGCTATCTGCCAGTAAAAGTCTCATTCAGAGCAGCAACAGTGATTAGCCTGAAAACCTGTTAACTTGGAATTAATTCGACATAATGTTGTGCTGAAAACTTTATCATGCCGCGGTCCCGTTTTTGTGCATTTTTAGAGTTATATATTGAAAAAGCGCTTCATATGCATCTAGCGAGGAGTAAATTTCATTGGAGTACTCATGTCGCTTTCTCAGAATCCTGAAGAAAATATCCTTTTATAAAATTTGTTTCAAATGTTTTTAAACTTTTACATATATGTAGGCATAAATAAAAAAAACTGCCTGAGCCTTTTCATCATCCTGAGTTTAAATTTTAGGTTTTAGAAACTATATTATATTAGTATAAATATATTAGGTTAGTAGTTAAAATGTCGTAAAAAAATTTTGTTCTCGTTAAATTAAAGTAGATCTTCTCCTGGGCCGCAATTCTCATGCCTTCGAAACAGTCTCGATTTCGAGATAAATTTCGAATTCGAACTTTATTCGAGTTTTATTGACGTTTAGCTATTCTGCAAATCTCGAACTCGACTTTTCTCGAAGGGAAGCCACTCGAGTTGCTTCGAATGGTTGGTGGCAGTCGAGACGCAGATTTCGAAGTCGAATCACTATAATCTTTGGACATTGCTTAAGTGACCGACTCTAAATTAGCATTATATTACATTTTACATTTAATAAATATCAAAATAATTGATAAATTAATAGTTTAATACGTGCAAAACATATTGCAACTCGCTTCACCTGATGGGTTTTCCGCCATCTTGAAAAAAGTTATATTCTGTTTTTTCATCATAACTCGGTTTCCGTTGAGATACGAATTTTTTTTTAATATATTATTTATTTTTTTAATTTTTACAATTTTATTATTATTACTTTATTTTTTTTACTTTTTTCAAGATGGCGGAAAACCCATCAGGTTATTTTGGTCGACAATTTGAACTTAAGCTTTTCTAGCCCCCCACGTTTATCCAAGATTTGGCTTTCTCGGTTCATTTGCATTTCCAAATGTATATATAATGGACTATATGCAGTTTACAATATTTTTTCCTTTAATTATTACTATAAAATACGTAATTATTGCTTATAACGTGTAAAATAAGCTTAAAAAACTTTTAGAACATTTTGTAAGAGTAGTCTTGTTGTAACCGTTTTCAAACCGGATGAAAAGTGTCGAACGGAACGCATCGTAATGTGACATGGTTCTTAAATGGCAACATTTCACACAATAATCTCGAACGTTCGTTCGAATATTGGTGAGAATAAGACATTCGAAAAAACCATCTCGATTTACGAGATTTTATGGTCGAAAAAGGATTCGAAGAGTGAACTCGAATTCGAGATTGTTTCGAAGAAAACGAGAATTGCCTCCCAGGTACCTAAAAAGGTACTGTAAGATTTCTACCAGCCTAGTCTCATATGAAAACAAAATTATCTTTATTCGTGTAGGTTACAAAGTAACACTTATGAACGTCAATATTATTACTTCTACATTTACTGCCAGATTCGCAAAGCAATACGTACAGCCTGAGGTAGAACCTGGCAATAAAACTCATGGCCACTCTTTTTAAACATACCTAACATCACGCCTCTCTTCCAACGGAATAAGCAGAGACTTGCTAGGATCTTGAGATACAACTTCTTTTAGCTTAGTCTCATGTCTATTTATAAAATTGCAGAGATGAAACGTTTCTAATGCAAATGGGGATTCCAGAAGAAACCATTGAGGAGTGGACTTCTACTTCTATGGAGGACATCAACGATAGCTTTCAAAATATATACAGCATTATCAAAAGAATAATGTCAGTCCTTTGTTAATAGCGAATAACTACCTTTAGTTCGTAAATCTTTATATAAAACGTAGCCAGAATATAATAGGTACTACATCTTGCACGTTTTCCTGTTTGTAGATATTGTGGGTATACTAATAAAACGTAACATAAATTGTTTGTTGTCATTCAGTAGTTACTAAATTCTTTACAATATGTGCTTAATTAAAATATGTGATTTACTTGTGTATTATGACCGCGAAGCGCTCGTGGCCCCGTGGTCTCAGTGTTCTGTAAACGATCACTGAGTTACGCAACTTTCACTATGGCTGGTCCTCGGATGGGTGACCACTTTGTGGCATTTATATTTGCGAAGGTTTCCGTGCTTCGGAAGGCACGTTAAGCCGTTGGTCCCGGTTGCCAGTAAAATGGCAGTCGTTAAGCCTGGTTGAATGCCTTATGGGCGGCTTGAAAAAATTTAACAGCAGGTAGCCACAACCTGCGTCTGTCTATTTCAACACGGCAATGGGCTCACCACCTATTACGAGGGACAGGAGTAGGTACAAGGTCGCGCGGCGAATGATGAGCTCTGACAAAAATTAGTGGGGATAGTTTGCGCAAGTATAATCGCGCACAATAATATTACACAAAGTATCAAGTTTAATACGACTCTGCTTTGAACCATTAAACATTTTTTTTTCAGTGATCGTATTTTTAGAAAAAAACATTTTTATTGTAATATTTTTATGTAGAAATAGGTATACTCGTATAATGTGTGCGACACCGACAATACTTATTAAAGTAAAAGAAGTGGAAGAAGTCTCTGCCTACCCCGGTGAATGACAGGCGTGATTTTTTTTTATTAAACATGTAATTGTCGAAAATTTATAATAAACTAACTATAGGCTTCGCGATCCATGCATACTTATTTCGCTTCCTTAAGATTCATCAACCGCTTCATACACGCACATTTGGGTATCCGAGTACTTTAGACTTTTACGTTTTTGAGCAATCTGCTCACGTGGTCTTCATATACAAGTCTCGGCCTACCCTGATTCCTTCTACCCTCTACTTTCGCATAATATATATTCGTGGCCTCGCGGTCTCAGTGTTCTGTAAACGATCACTGAGTTACGCAACTTTCACTATGGCTGGTCCTCGGATGGGTGACCACTTTGTGGCATTTACATTTGCGAGCGTTTCCGTGCTTCGGAAGGCACGTTAAGCCGTTGGTCCCGGTTACCAGTAAAATGGCAGTCGTTAAGCCTGGTTGAAGGCCTTATGGGCGGCTTGAAAATTTCAACAGCAGGTAGCCACAACCTGCGTCTGTCTATTACAACACGGCAATGGGCTCACCACCTATTACGTGGGACAGGAATCCATACGGTGAAAAGTGGGCATATAATATGCCTCTGCCACCCCTTCGGGGATAAGGCGTGATGGATATTTATTTATTTTATTTATTTATTAATACAGTTATATGAAGAGTTGAATTGCCGATGTACATACTTTATCAGGTAGTACCTACTCGAAACTTGATAAGATACACCAGTTAACGACCAGTCCCTAGTTTCCACAAACTTTAATAGATAGGTGCTTGTAATGTATTCTTATGTGGTTTGTGGTTATATTATCATACATGTTAGGTTATATATCTCCCTACCTACTACAGACGTAGCTTGTTTTATATTTTTTATATCAATACCCGTATTTAGGTACGCATAATATAAAAAAGTAGAGACATTAGCATCTCTTACATTTTTGAAAAGTAATAAGCGACGGGTTCAAATGGGTGCCACGGGGTTAGAAGTATGTCACGGACGAGGCCGGGTAAGTCAGCTAGTTATTTATATAAATTTATAAGATAACTGCAACATAATTTCTGAATTACTGATTCAGAAATTGTTTCAGTTATCAGTTATAGGTAAGTTTTTAACGTACGAGTATATACTTAACATAAACACTGTTAACTAAGGGCCGTATTACAGAACGTTTCTCAATACTTAAGCAATACTTGAGAATAGTATAATAAGGCGAAAACTAGCCTTTAGCGTTTCTTGAGTATTGAGAAACGTTCTGTAATACGGCCCTAAGTTCGTGCATTTGGCAACAGAATAACCCATTCTGTTGCTGAATCGTTTTGTGTTAGGAGGCGCTATGAAAAAAATGTTTCAAAATATTTAATAAATTATTTATTAAAATTTATAACATAACTGAAATATAAAATAGGTAACTTTCTAACTTATATGCTTAACATAAACACTGTCATCTAAGTGTGGCGCTTTTGGCAACAGGATGGGTTGCCCATCCTTTTTTATTTCACTGTACGGGATAGAGCTGATGCGGGTAAAGCCGAGTCTCTCTGCGCTCATGGCTGAATAGGCACTAGAAGTGTCCATTCGAAGCAGCTTAATACCTCGTTCTTTTGTCATATTTCTGGAATTATAAACGCAGACATTAGTCTGTCTATCTTTACGCTGTATCCCTGACGGAGTAGTCAGAGAGGATAGGTCGCCAGGCTTCGCGATCTATACATAGGTACCTACTGTTTCCGCTTCCTGCAGATTCTTGTTTTGCTGAAGCTAGAAACTTCACTCTTCAAGCGGAATGTGAAAAAGCACATTTTGTCATCTTGAGGGCCAAAATAATGTCATATAGACTGTGAGAGAGAGACAGCGAAGTCGACATATCTTTTCCGTGAGTCTATAGGGAACCTAAATTTAAAAATAAACGTAGGTACGTATTTACCTACAGCCTGCAGAATTAGATGATATGAACGATAAAAAACCGGTCAAGCATGAGTTGAACTCGTGCGCCGAGGGTTCAGTAAAAAAAATATCACCTTATTTGGAGTAGTGACCAATTAAGCTAGACCTCAAAATTGTATGAGCGCCCATACAATTCAGAGGTCTATATTAATTAGATTTGCTATTTATGTATGGGGACATCCCTTAATTAACAACTTTTTTGTTTTTACAATTTTTCATTTATTTGTGCTGTAAGACCCTTTTTGCCAAAATTTTTGATTCTAGGTCAACGGGAACTACTATTTAGGTTTTCGACCCAAAACCTATACTTACAGGAGACCTAGAATGGTCTAATAGCACGAGTAAAGGGAAAAATCAGAAATATAAAAATGTTAAAAATTAATGTAAATTTTAGTACTTACAAGTTTTCGCGAAAATCTCAATTTGCAACATATCTTTTTATCGTATTGACTCAGGACCTTGATTTTTATACACCTAATAGGGACTATAGACCACAGTATTTGGAATAAATTTCAACTTGGGGTCTAGGTCAACCCGTTCCTGAGAAAATCGATGGTGACACATGGACAGACGGAGAGGCGAACATGAAAGTGATCTTATAAGGGATCCGTTTTTTTACGTACGGAACCCTAAAAATGAGAGATCTGTCTTGAAAAGGCAGTAATTTACAATTAATTACATTAAAATATTGGGGGTAATTTCGTAACACCTTGGTTACAAAATATAATGTATGGTATCTCTAATGTATCTAGTGGGTATTTTAGTCTGGCAATATGGTTTGCTTACTCAGTAGCGTTTAACAAGTTGTTCATGATGCCCCGTTTTCTGAAATTTGGGTCTGTTGCGGCTACTTTCACGTCCACGTATTCTTTGTCATTTGGAAACTTTTCCCAGAACTTCGCTGTAGCCTCCCTGATCGCCAGTACTTGTAGAATCTTCTGGAATTTAGGGTTTTGACATTCTTCAGCCATTCTTTCATACGGATTATCATCTTTAGTTACCTGCAAAAAAGGAAATTAATACTTTTTTGCCAAGCTGATTTAATAATTTATATGCGGCTGTAGGTACTTAAGATTCGTTTGTTCAACTTGATATGTTAAAAAAATATTTTAAATGTATAAAAAATATTTTAACAGATAAACGCACAATAAAAATTGTGCGTTTAACTGTAAACATTGTGGCCTTAGCAATAAACAACTTGTAGAGGAATACGCTGTTGCAATTATTTTGAAGACAATTAGTAAATATTAATATATAGTAATAGTATAGAAGCGCTCGTGGCCCGGCGGTCTCAGTGTTCGGTAAAACGATCACTGAGGTACGCAACTTTCACTATGGCTGGTCGTCGGATGGGTGACCACTTTATGGCATTTACATTTGCGAGCGTTTCCGTGCTTCGGAAGGCACGTTAAGCCGTTGGTCCCGGTTGCTAGTAAAATAGCAGTCGTTAAGCCTGGTTGAAGGTCAAATAGGCGGCTTAAAAAATTTCCACAGCAGGTAGTCACAACCTGCGTCTGTCTATTTCAAACACGGCAATGGGCTCACCACCTATTACGTGGGACAGGAATCCACACGGTGAAAAGTGGGCATATAATATGCCCTGACACTTATTTATTAGTAAATATTTACCGCTTTCATAGGACTGATAGTATTAATCATAGCTCCAACTACTTTTCCATCTTTATCAACTGCCTTAAAAGAAAACCCTTCGCGAAGAGATTCCAAACAGTAGTCATCAAGCTCCTTACATGGTCCGTCTACGCACAACCCTACAGATTGGTTCATTGGCTCATCGATGTGGAATGTTCTGAAATTTCAGAAGTTTTAAATGAAGAATAGTTATTACGTTCAAGAACTCTATGCGCTTTGGGTATCCATCTATAACATCTAGAATTCGTCAGTTTTATATTTGGGCGTCCTATTTTCTTGTCATCCACTTACTCTAGTGGGTATCAATTTTGTTTGATCCAACTTTCCGTGTTTTCGCTATGGCTGTCCACTGATGGGTGACTGCTTTGGATGCACTTGCACTTAGGATATGTATCAGGGACTAACCACATCGTTAATTGCACTTATTAAAATTAACAGGAGAAGACTGGAGCTGCAATGCATAACTAGTGTCCCCGGCGAGTTTTAAATAGCACGCCTTAGTATCAAATTCCATCGAAAATGTATAAGAAAAATAAGGTTATCATGTCTTTTTTACTTATTCTGCTATTCGGGGTTGAGACAAATCAAGTAACATAAAAATAAGCCCATCGTTCTGTTCTCTAGTTATAAGTGAAGTAACTAACACGCTTTGTTGTATCCATAAAGACATTGCTTCTTTGATTTTTTCAGTAAAAAAAGTACGTTGCGAAAACATTAGGTAGACTTAGCATAGAATATCTTGTAGAATAACTACGAAATAAAACTGTGTTACAATGTTACAACTCAATGTTAAAACTCAGTCATCATTGGAAATAACTAATGTTACGTTGTCCAGTACAAACAAAGGCTTATTGTTAAACGACTGAAGTCATTACTTTTCAGTGCGATTTAAATCTAAAAAATCATTTAAAGTTGAAGGGAAACTGCACTACAAAAGCTAGTAATTTCTGATATAGATTTAGGTAAGTGTATAAGGAGGTACCTACCGTTGAACTAGATTCATGACATTGTCATAGTCCTCTTCCTGCACTGGTTTGATTTCAATATTCTGATCTGGCATGCTTCTACTTAAAGATCTGTTCACAGTAATAAAATTAGATTATTGTTTACGATTACAACCATTATGTTTTGAGCTGCTATACGAGTAGCTGCCAACTATTGTACGCTGATGATTTTCTACGCACGAATCTGCTATTGGCACGTACGGGGTTACCTATATTTGTCAAATCGGTACTTCGTTGTGTATTCAGAATATGTTAATAAGTGCTTGTAGTATGTATATTATATGCCTGTTACACAATTTTATCCATCATCATCATCCGTCGTTACTTCTGTTTTATCCTTAGCCGTTTCTACTATTTTCTCTTTATTTTGGATGGTCTTTTACATTTCTAAGACATGAAAAACTGCCATATCAAGTAAGGACTTCTTAGGTCTACTTCTCCTGCTAGAACCCAAGGTAGCCGGAATGACCAGTCTGGGCGTCTTTTTCATTACGTATACAGGAGGTAACTACAAAAGGAGATCGTATCAGCAGAAAAAATCTACCCAGTTTGACTTGAGCATCCGGTCTCCTGTTAGTCCTTCATTTTTGTAGGCTTAAGGTTGCTGGTGGCATAAATGGCTAAAGGCTTTAATAAGGTTTTCATGTCTTTTTTTACCCTTTAGCCATTTTTGCCATCAGCAACCTTAAGCCATTTAGCTACTTTTACTTAATTGTAATAACTAATATAATTGTGGCACTTATGCGACGTTCGTCTTCAAATCATCATCAGACGTACAGTTATATACCTAGTATTTCACCTTGTCAGTTTGTTTTACAAAGTCTTAATAAATATCTATCACGCCTTATCCCCGAAGGGGTGGCAGAGGCATATTATATGCCCACTTTTCACCGTGTGGATTCCTGTCCCACGTAATAGGTGGTGAGCCCATTGCCGTGTTGAAATAGACAGACGCAGGTTGTGGCTACCTGCTGTTGAAATTTTTTAAGCCGCCTATAAGGCCTTCAACCAGGCTTAACGACTGCCATTTTACTGGCAACCGGGACCAACGGCTTAACGTGCCTTCCGAAGCACGGAAAGTCTTCGTTATTACATATCTTATTATTATATAGCACATTATCCTGTTGCACCACTTCAAGTGATTCAATATTCGTGGGTACTCTACATGCTTAACCTTAGTAGTCTAAGGGCATAATTAGTAACATTTTGATATTATTACTATAGAAACGTATATGTCGTTAGATATAGATATGTTATCAAAATAATCTTAACAACGTGCTATATAAATGATAACGATATGAATCATGAACGAATCTCTACATAACAATATAAAAAGATATTATTTTATTGAAGATAAGCTGAGCCGGCTCACATTTATACCATAGAAAATGTACTTTTTTTTTACGACGTTTTATTAGGGTTTTATTAAGGTCTTTACCATTTTATTTAAAACTGGTGTTCATGTACCTATCCTAATTACTATATTTTATTTCGAATGCATTGTAGACGTCAACCAACGATCTTCTGAACTTTTTCACTCTGAAATTTGATAAAAGACTTTTTCCAACGACGGGGCTAGCGAAAGTTAAGTGTTCTGTAAACAATCGTTGTTTTAAGCATCTTACGCTGTGATATGTTGTGGTAGGTAATGTAGCATGTTCTTTGGAAGGCCAATGGTCCCGGATGCTTTTGTTATACCAAGTTGATGGTCTTATGGACGGATTTTTCAACGGCAGGTTTATACTTATAGTCATCTTATAGTACACCACCATTCTTTACTTCTCCTTTCTTCTTTTCAATACGACAATAGCCGCACGAGTAAGACGCTTCTGGTGTTGCAAACGTCTATATATTACGGTGACAACTTTTTCAATTAGGCGGACAGTATGCTTGTCTACCACATTAGTAGTATAAACATTTAAAAATTATAATATTTTTTTATGTAATACTCTGTGATACTTCTTTTACTGTACTGTTTTCTGTAAATATGTTAAATTTTAATAAGTTAATTTTAATCAATTTCATAGAATGTTTTTTTTTTAAAACTAAGTTTTTTTAAAAAAAAGTTTCTTATTCAAAGTTAGTGATACGGTTATAAGGAATCTTAACGACTACGAGCAATTGGTAGTTAAGCTCTATGTGTTAGAGTTATGTGTGGTTGTGTTGTGTTATTAATAATATGTAAATACACAAACTCCATTAGAAACTGGTTTGCGCAACTTATTTTAAGTTATGTGCTACATACTTACTGGTATTATACAATTATTTATAACTAATTATAGTTAACAATTTTATAGTTAAACACCCACGTCACTTTTTTGTGTCAGTATTTTTACTAAACAAGTGTACGAATAACATGAATTTTAACAAATTATTACTATTATATTGTAATCAAATATCTATGAAGACATGCGCGTACGCTTCAATGTCAGATAATGTTGTGAACTCGCGGTCGATCATGCGCATTGGTGTTTTAAGCGTTATTTGAGGCGAATGTGTAGGTAGGGCGGACGTTCGTGTTTTCAGTCGTGTTTTATGTCTAAATATAGTATATTGATAGGTATTTTATGTCATATAATCGATACGCACGTAATTTATTAAAACTAGCTGTCCCACCCGGCTTCGCCCGTGACATACTTCGAACCCCGTGGCACCCATTTAATCTCGTCGTTTACTAATTTCACAATAATGTATGAACATTTTCCAAATTACTTGATTACCTACTCCTCCGCACTCAAGTACCTACGCTCGCATGGCCCGGTCGAATTTGGTTACACGAAATTAATTTCTTTGCATTGTTTTTTGATTTTGACATATCTCCAAAGATATTCATTTAATTTGAAAGGTTTAAATGGCCAAAATAATCTTCATAAAATGCTGAAGCCAACTAACATATTAAAAATGATAAGGACTAATAATATATTTGTGTAAATAGCCTTCAAATTACTGCTTTATAATTGCTGTTTTTTTAAAGTATAAAAATGGATATAGTATGTTATCCTTAAGAGATAGACATATACCGTCGCGGATTTTTTTGTAGACCTATATTAGATACACAATTCCACAATACATTATTTTGTTATATCTCAAAGGGTTTTGGCAGCGTTTTCGTTAAAAGCTCCCAGACGGCTCATTTTTTCCGACGCCTCCAACATTATATCGTTATAATTAAGTTAATGTCTGCAAAAACTTAACAAATTATACATAAAAACCTTCTATAAGAATCATTCCAACATTAAAAAAAAACTGCATCGATATTCATTGCGTAGTTTTAAAGATCTAAGCATACATAGGGACAGACATCGAAAAACTACTGTTTTATAATATGTAATGATTATACGATTACAAAAAAAACTTTAATTATCTGATGGAGTCACTACTTAGTCATAGGATTTGCGATGGTGCTGGATGGTGGTCTCCGTAGATCTTTTTTTTTGTTTTAACACCGAGGAGGCAGACAAGCATCCTGCCCACCTGATGTGTAAAATGGTCACCGTAGTCTATGTACGTTCGGTAGAATTATGTGTTGAGTATGTAGGTATATTAATGAAAATATATATCTGAATTTAAATTTATATTCGGAATATGCAGGCAAATACCTACTAATAACTGGTGGCCTGCATACACCTGGTAGCCTCATTTCAAAATTAATCGGTTTATCATTTTATATTTATTGGGCGTTAAATACTCATATGAACTTAAAAAAGACATTGATGCCAGTTTAACTAATGATAGATCTACAAATGCCTTATTACTCCGTATTCGAATGCCTTGGTCACATTTCTTAAAAAAAGTGATATACATAATGTAAAAACTAGGCATAAAGATAATCTTGTATTACATTCTACTCGTCTCGAAATAATCAGCAATTCTTTTATGGGGCAATGTATACGATTCTATAACAAACTTCCCGATGAAATTAGAATATTGTCAATAAATATGTTTAAGACAACAGTCAAGGCGAAATTGTGTAACAAGGCATATTATAACATTTCAGACTATATAAATGATAAAAATGCATGGGAGTAAGTCGCTCTAAGTCAACACACATAAATATACAAATATAATTAATAATAATAATAAAGAAACATTATAAATATAATGTACATTTGTTCAACATAAGTGATCTGAAACGTCAGGTTAATTAAAATAATTATATGTAATTTGAGTTTGTTATTGTGTGAGCACCGTCCACATAGCTTTTTATAATTTTTGAAATTGACATGATTGTTGCTGTGCAGTTTGAGTATGTCATGCTCGCCTAAGTGTCCTGGCAGTGGTGGTGCATGTATCGGGTCGCCTTATTCCCTATAATACGGTTGAGTAGGGCGATGGCTGATATATGCGTCATACCCGTGAACGGGTGCCGTCTGTTGGGACTGGTCAGCTCATAGCTGTTATAGCAATTATTACAAATAATATTACTTATATTTAAGGCAAATTAAGTTTAGTCGACTGTTCTCACGTAACTCCAAAGGAACAATGTAAGTTTAATATTGTAAGCCATACCTGCATTTTTAAAATAGCAGCCATTTAGTTTCTTGCCGGAGTCTTCCTCATAAGGTTGGGCTACCTTTAAAACTGGCAACTTGAAACAATCTCATTTTGATTTGATTTTGTTATACTTTGCCTATTGACTTAAAGAGTCCTGACCCTGTTATTAGAATGCTATAAAAATAAATACCTTCATTGTATTATGTTACTTTTTAGTCCGTTTTACTGCTTTTTATTAACTTCATAATCTAAAAATGGAAAACCCATGAATTTGGAGATCCGTAGTAATTTTTCAAAACCACTACCTAGCCTACGCACGACTTTTACACGTCGGTATCTCCTAGTTGGACGAGTGCTAAATTGTTTTATTGTTTGACTTGCCAAAATTTAAAAGATTTGGAATTATATACCTACATATTTCTGTCTACAAAATTAAATACTGTAATATACTGCAAGTTAAAGCCTTTGAATATTTTTAGCAATGGAATGTTATTTTTTTAATGGAAGTTTGACTATTTCCAGCATAAACTTCTTACGTTCATAAACGAATCGTCAATTGTCTAAACTTTGCATGTGATACTAATTAGCTTTTTTGTACCTACACAGCGAGAGCAAGTCCGGGCGCAAATAAAATAAGTACCAAACATTCAGTCTCTGCCCTCCGCTAAGTTCGACGTGACATTTGTTGTTTTGACGCTGTGGTCGGATACCGCGTAAAAACTATGTACTTACTGCTATACTCGTACCTTTGTTCATGTAAGTAGCTTCGATTACGCTGTTTTAAAAGTGTCACTATGTAAATTAGCACTAAATAATATAAAATAAAATAAATAAATATCCATCACGCCTTATCCCCGAAGGGGTGGCAGAGGCATATTATATGCCCACTTTTCACCGTGTGGATTCCTGTCCCACGTAATAGGTGGTAAGCCCATGGCCGTGTTGAAATAGACAGACGCAGGTTGTGGCTACCTGTTGAAATTTTGTCAAGCCGCCCATAAGGCCTTCAACCAGGCTTAACAACTGCTATTTTACTGGCAACCGGGACCAACGGCTTAACGTGCCTTCCGAAGCACGGAAACGCTCGCAAATGTAAATGCCACAAAGTGGTCCACCCATCCGAGGACCGGCCATAGTGAAAGTAGCGTAACTCAGTGATCGTTTACAGAACACTGAGACCGCGGGGCCACGAGCGCTTAATAGTACACTAAATAATATCGTAAATAAATTGTAATAGGGTTACTAAAATAAATAGAAGTACAAGATGACATAAACGCTACTATATTTTATTTGATTCTGTTACAATTATATTTCAATTTCAGAATGCCGTTCAAAATAGTAAGAACATTAGAGAAAGGACAATACAGCCACTGCATTGCATGCCAATATTCACTATCGCCACCTAGTATTTGTATTAAAATATTTTTTTTTTGGTGTTTGTAAAATAGTTCGAGGATCTTTTGTTAGAATCCAAATCTGTCATTTAAGATCAACATCAAATCTTTCATAGCAGTTTGTTTAATATTCTTAATAGCTCATGTCCTCAAATTTTCACTAAAATGAAAGATTCTTAATATAGTCACTGGTATTATTCACATCATCACTACTCAATGCCTAATAACTGTCTCCTTCAGAAATTTCAAGAATTGCAGTTTCGATTTCACTTCCATTACATACGCACCCATAATCTTAGAAAATTTTGAAAGAAGCTCTGTTGCGGCGGTATTTTATGCTTTCATGACCGCTTACGTGACCAATTAGTGGTACTAAGGTGGTAACGAACTCAATAATTCAACCTTAAATAATATAGAGGCTATACGTGACATTATACGTTCTATTTATAGGGAGAAATATCCCTACTATTCAGCCCTAAACTATACAAGGGACCTTAGTATCCCTTTAGGAGTTAAGTGTTGTAAAAGATTTATAAAACACCATTGTAGAGCTAGTAGCGTTGATTGCTCCTATTGTGCAACTATCAGTGCCTTGAAAGAGTTTATGGTAGCTTGCTTAGAACTTTAGAAGTCAAAAATAAATGTTAATTTCTAATATGGATCTTATAGTAGTAAGATTCACTCAAAGCTATAACACAGAAGCTTTGGTCTGTATTGTAGGGATAATAATCGCTGCTCTACGAGTTTAACCTTCATACATTGCTCTTATAAACTTGCTTTGTCACTGTAAGCGTAATATTTTATAACTAACTCTTGCCGTCGCTAACTATAATTGCAGCTACTACTCTACCTTCATAACACTTTAGGCTATATAGTAAGCTCTATTTGCAGCCAAATTGTTTGTTGGGTTCCTTACCACTCTATCATAGGCCTTTTCCAAGACTACAAATACGCAAAAGACTTTTTGACTTTATGCCAAAAGCTTTTCTGCTACGCATCGAAAGAAAAAGACCTGATCTATGCAGCCCCTTCCTTTCATAAATCCTGCTTGTACATCCCACATTTTTTCTTCAGTTTCATTCATCACTCTTTTTATCAAAACTTTTGCATACAATTTGCCGACGATGCTGAGTAAGCTTATGCCGCGGTAGTTTTTGCACTCTTGCTGTGACCCTTTTCCCTTATAAAGCGGCACGATGACAGCCTTACACCAATCTATTGGTACGCTGCCATTCCTCAAACAAAGGTTGAAAAGGCAGTACAGCTGGTAAGCTACCACGCCTTGTTCGGCTTTCAGCATTTCGACAGAGATCCTATCAACTCCCGCGGCCTTTTCTAATTTAATGCTATTCAATGCTTCCACTATTTCATCCATACATTATGACTTCTTCCTTGTCAATTTCATTCATATCGCAGAAACTAGTCTGTACTTGCATATCCTCTTTTTCAAACAAGCTTTCAAAATATTGCTTCCATCTTTTTAACACACATTCTTCTCCTTTCACAAGACTACCATCATGGTTTCTGATATGGTGGAGATGCGATGTCGTCTGTTGACCCCTCACTGTTCTTATGGACTTCCAAAAAAATTTCATATTTTGTTGGAAGTCATTAGATAACCTTTTATCAAATTCATCTCTGTCATTCTCTTTCTTTCTTTTCATCACCTCTTTTGCAAAACGATTATACCTTTTGTACTCCTCTTTCGCCATTTTTAGGTCCACATCCGTTGCCTTCTGCATTCTTTGATTGACTTTTGTAGTCAGCCAATCCAACCATGCTTTCTTCTTATCAGACAATGCCTTTCGGACTTCTACACTAATTCTCTTTCCCTTACATGGTTGGCTTCTCTTGTTTACCCCACACACTTCAATCGCAACTTCTACGAGTCCTTCCTTAAATGGCTTCCATACGTCTTCGATCTCACAAATTTTCAAATTTCTTGCTCAGCTTACTTATAAATTCCTCTTTAATGCCTATCTCTTGCAAATTCTCGACTTTTATGCGCTCTAATACACTAACAGGTTCATACATACGATGCCGCAACCGTCGAAACAGACCTCTTACTCCACTAACAACCAAGAAGTGGTCTGTGTCAATCCCGGCACCGCGTTATGCCCTGGTGTCTACACTTTCTTACTCATCCTTGTATCTACAATCACAAAGTCGATCATTTTCGGTGTTTTTCGGTTCATCATTTGTTCGGTGAACACCTCTCTCCTACATCGGGAAGTATTAATGAATGTCGCGGTTTGTCCGATTGATTAACACTCATCCTACCTCTCAACTGGTCGATATGCCGATGTACCTCGGTTCCAAAGCCCGTCCTAACCTTGTAATCTGTCTGACCTACACATTCTACTATCTCTCCTGGTTCCCACTTATCCCCCGTCCTGTACCGCCGAGACCAAACTTGATCCCCCACAGTCACTCCTCGTTAAACTCCACTCGCTGCCACCTACCTTTGAGCCTGGCGTTTCCTGACCACACTAGAGCGGTCGGGTTTCAAGCAATCCAGGGTCATGCGTAAGGAGCGGCCCTGTAAAATTTTTGCTGGACTTTCCCCGGTGGACGAGTGTTCCGTGCTACTGTAATTGAGTAGGAATCTACACAGAGCCGTGTCGACGTCAAGATTTTGTTTTAATGCCTTCTGTATTACCTTCTTACAAATTTTTACTGCCATTTCGGCAGCCCCATTCGAAGCGGGATAATAAGGTGCTGTAAGAATATGTTCGACGCCATTCCGACTGAGAAACATTTCAAATTCTGAACCAACAGAAGGGTGGCCCGTTGTCGCTTACTACTTGTTTGGGAATACCAAAACGAGCCCACAATTCTCGTAAGTGCTTGGTTACTGCTGCACCTGTCGTGCGCTGCATCCTAAAAGCCTCTATCCACTTGGATCTTGCGTCCACTACAATGAAATATGTCAAACCCTCCACAGGTCCCAAGAAATCCACATGTAATCTGGACCATGGGCGTGTGGGCCATGGCCACGAACAAGGTGCATGGCCCGGCGGTGCATCAGCCACACTAGCACAGACACTGCACGCCTTACACTGGTCCTCTATATGCTCGTCTATTCCAGGCCTCCAAACGTAGCTGCGAGCGAGACTTTTTGCTTTCACCATGCGCATGTGTGAATCGTGAAGTTCCTTTAAGACTTTATTCCGACATGACATGGGTATGACAACCCGATGCCCCCACATGATGCAACCTAGTTCTGTATATAATTCATTTTTACGACTGGAAAAAGGCTTTAACTCTTTAAACTCAACCTTTAGAGGCCATCCATCCCTAATATAGCTTAAAACCCGCTTAGGCCTCGCGAGCTGGCATCACACGTCACTACCGTGGGCCGGGATCTGTCCCAATGGGCCAGTACCTCAGCACCCACTAAACATTTTTTTACATATGTAAAAGCTTCCTCGCAATTCATATCCCAAACCCAAGGTACACCCTTCCTTAACAGTTCATACATAGGAGTCAGACAGGAACTTAATTTTTTTATGAATTTTCCATAGAAAGTTATCATTCCCAGGAATGACCGAACCTCATTGTTAGTGGGGGCTACCATGTCTAGTATGGGCTTAATTTTATCAGGGTTTGGACTTATACCATACTTTTGAACTATGAAACCCAGAAATTTAACCTTATCTGCCAGCAAAAAAACATTTTTCTTTTTTTAATTTTAGGCCATATCTCTCTAAACGGGTTAATACTTCATCCAATGTTTTCCAGTGTGATTCTCTGTCCTTACTCATAATTAAAATATCATCCAGAAAATTTACCTTGTTATAAATTCCCTTCAGTAGGTTAATCATCATCTTTTGAAAAATACCCGGACTTGATGATAATCCATAAACCAAGCGGTTATATCTAAATAACCCACGATGGGTGTTTATCACAGTGTACATCCTAGAAGCATCATCTAACTCATACTGATTATGGGCATGTGACAGATCTAACTTTGTGAAGTATTTATTCCCACTAAATAGCCGTCAAATAAGGTTTTATGCCTGGAAATAACATTATGTAACCTTTTAACACTACCTAAACTATTTATAATGGAATTAACTATTACTACCGGTATTTTTATACCCAGTTCTGCCAACCATTGTCTACCTACTAGACATGTTGATCCACCCTCTAGTATGTAAAGATTCAATTGTTTTTTTAACAGTTTTATATGTTACATCAGTCCTTACATAACCAATAGGTTTAATTTTGAAGCCATCGTAAAATCTAAGTACTAAGTAATAACGGTAAATTGCTAAAAAAATCATTGTATGTAACACTATTTATGCATGAAATTGCAGAGCCCGTATCTACTTCCATGTTCAACTCCTTATAATTTACCAACAAGGAAATACATACTGGTTTATAGCTGCTCAGTGACATTTGATGTAATGTTTCTTCCAATTGGTCACTCTGCAGCTACTCCTCCGTCCCTAGGGAATGGTTCTCTATATCCTCATAAAACAGTCCGCCTGATGTTTCTCGCACCCAACAGGTATTAGCTTCAGCTGTTCCCTTGCTTGTGACCGTCCCTGCCTGTCGGCCTCCTCGTATTCCCAGGCCCCGAGGTAATCCTCGTGTCGAAACACGGCGGGCGCGTCGGAGCGCCGACGCGCCCGCCGTGTCTTATTCCACCCGCCCGTGGCCCATTGATTTGCGGCATTTCTCTCTGCCGGCACATTTTCTTTAAGTGACCAACTTTGTTACAAATATCACACGTGTAACTACGAAACTTGCAGTCATATTGACGATGTTTCGTATCCCCACACACCCAACATCGCGGTGTAGTGTATTGCGCCGAATTACATTTAGAGTCGCTATCGACCCTCCGTTTTTCTCAACAAAATGAGAATCTCGTTCAGCCGCTTACAAAGTGCACGCTAAGGATACCGCCTTTTTGTATGTCAATGTTGTTTTTTCTTCTGCAAACGATCACTTTTACCACACACGAATGGTCACGCATGTTGTAGTCCAAACTTGTATCAAATATACAATATCGTGATAGTTTTTTAAGTTGTGTAGCAAAACTTGCAATAGATTGTCCGTCTTCCTGTCTACATTGTCGGAACTTGTATCGCTCGGCAAGAAAAGATGGCTGCGGTTGTAGATATTCTTTCATTAATTTAAAGACTTCCATGTAACTGAGTTCTTTAGGTTTCTTGGGGCTACATAAATTTACCATTAAATCGTAACCTGCTTCGCCTATTGATGATATTAATATTTGTAGTTTATGTTCTTCATTTATACTGTTAACAAGAAAGTACATTTCTAGCCGGTCACAGTAGGCCACTATCCACATCAAAATTTTTCAACCTTCCTACACACTTCGCCCTGTTCTCCACATTTTCCGTCATAGTTCTAAATTATTATTTCTTCAATTTTTAACTTAGTTTCTCATCGCCAGTGACTTATTTTCAATTAAACCATAATTGTACTTCGGTATGACCGCCATTTAATCTCCAACATCAACATAGATCACAAGTCATAGAGTGTGTCCGTGATACACCATAGACAAACGGTTACAGATCATATTCACAATATGCCACAAAGCCAAGTTGAAGGCTTTATGATTAGATAAGTAATATTAGCCTTGCACATCGTATTTTCAGTTACAAATAATAATCGTGAGGTGTTTTAAAAACAAGACGAATGTTTTTAAAAATCTACGCGACGAAGTTGAAGGCTGTATGATTGGCGTAACAAATTTTAGGCATCCCCCGTAAAAAAAAGAAGCCTGGGCCTGCCAGTTTTAACGCAGTACTGTGGTCAAGTCGAAGGCCTTAATGGCGGCTTTAAAATTTCAACAACAGGTCGCCACAATCTACCTCCGTTCATTTCAACACGGCAATGGACCCACCACCTGTTACGTGGGACAAAAATGTATACGGTCAAAAGTGGGCATATAGTATGCCTCTGCTTACCCCTACGGTGATAAAGGCGTGACAATATGTATGTATGTACTGTGGTGTTATAAACGTAACGTATTCTTACGTAGTGGAAGTAAGGGCTCGTGGCTCCGTTGACTCAGTGTTCTGTAAACGATCACTGCATTAAGCAACATTCGCTATAGGTGGTTCTTGGATGGGTGACCACTTTGTGGAATTTACATTTGCGAGCGTTTCCATGCTTCGGAAGTCACGTTTAGCCATTGTTCCTGGTTCCCACAAAATGGCAGCTTGAAATATTTCAACAGCAGGTCCCCACAGCCTGCGCCTGTCCCTTTCCACACGGCAATGAGCTCTTTACCTGTTATGTGGAGCAAAATACATACGGTGAAATATGGGCGCATAGTATGCCTCTGCCTACCCCTTCGAGGATATAGGCGTCAAAATATGTTATGTTATTCTTACGTAAAAAGCACCCATACTCCAAAACATATACCCACTTAGTTGTGGATCACTAATATTTTAGTTTCTAGGTTTATCAATCACGCCCTTATCCCCGAAGGGGTGGCAGAGGCATATTATACGCTCACTTTTCACCGTGTGCATTCCTGTCCCATAGAAAGTACAGTTGGCAGAAATCTCTGTTCATAGAGAGCACGTCTCACAGAAAATTTTCTTCATAGAATCATTATTCTATGAAGAAAATAATCTCGGTTCGTAGATAGTTCTTCTCGCTGTAAACTTTTTTGATGTAAACCGCTGTTTCCAAATACCTGGGTTTATAGAAAAAGTTTCTTTGGAGGAAGACACTGTTGCTTAATATCATTATATGTTATGTTAGATGTCCATAACGCCTTTTAATGAAATCTAAATCAATACTTTTAATCAAAATCAAAGTAGGATCTCGGTTCATAGAAAGCAGTTCATAGAAAGAGATTTTTGCCAACTATGGTAAAAATGGTATGGTCTCAAAGACGGCACAGTTGTTTAACTCAAAAGAGTTTTCTGTGAGAAGAGCTATTATATTAAAGAGTCTACAGACAAGTTTTCGATAATCTATATTTTAGGCATAGCTAAAATAAAGAAATTTTTTTTTTCCCTATGGAAATTTGTTCGGAAAAGTTATACCACGTGGGCGCAGCTGCTGGCATCAGCTAGTAACTTAATATGATAATATATTATTTTATTTCTGGCAGATGTTCGTAATAATAACACGTTTTTTATACCAAAATGCCTTTTTAATCAGAAACAAAGCAAGGGAAATCAATGCACACACCTGTAAACCTAATTAAAATACAAGGAATATACAACATTAGCCTTATACTATATTAAACATAAAAAAATAAACACAAATTTTATAATAATACTAATGTGTGCACTAAATATCGTTTTACTTATTTTTATGATGTAAAATTTCAGCTAGTCCACCTAAAAATTCTAATAAGTCCAAATCTCACTCTTTTGAGATAAGTGATTTTGCAGTCTTTTGCATAATTAACTTGTGAAGATCGACAACGCTATGTCATGGGCTCCGAAGCATTGATGCGCACAATTTCACATTCAGTGTATTTTACCTCTTTAGTAAATTCATGAATAGTTTTAAATACATTCCATGTGTTACGGCTTAGCAATGTAGTCCAGCGTTGATGCCAAGATTCTAAAACATTTTGTGTCTTGGGAATATCATATGTGCGATCAAACACTGACCACATAGCAGGTAGAAATAGTGGCTTTCTTTGTATAATTATTTTTATTGACATCTATCAAACCACTTAGCTAGTTCTGCGGCTTCCTCTGGTAATGCTTAATATCTAATAAGTTGAAAAGCTGCGGGTATTTCGTTGGGCGCTAGAAATGTCTAATTTTATGCGCAAATGAAGTCATTCCCATACTTCTTAGCTAAACCGTTAGCCTGTACATGCCGCCAAATACTCTGCGTAAGGTGGAATAGACACAATCTTTGTTCACATTTTGTTGCTTAACGGCGTTGATAGCAGCTATTTCAAAATCTGTTAAAATGTTTAGAGGAGCCAAATTCACTTGGAATGTATTTACGCCGTATCGTTTTAATAATTCTAATAAAATTGTATAACATGTTTCAGTCTTATGCGATAATAATGCAAATACTAAAGGTAGAAATTTATTTGTGCCGCTTTCTGTTCCTATTGAAGCATGTATTGTATATATTTGAGTGTATTGCGCTGGACATGTAGAAAATGTGCCGTCCATTATCCAACATTTTGCGCTAATAAGTCGTTTGAAATTGCTTTTAGTGCAAAATACGACTACACTCTCATTTTGGGTAATATATTGGCCTATCGAAAATTGCTCTTCACCCATTTTCGAAAGATATTCCGGTATGTCAAAATTAAATGTATTTGGGATTTTTGGTTGCCCTGTATTCCTGACACGATGGACAATCATTCGTGCTGCTGCTTTATTAGGCAATAGGGCAGCACTCGTGCTAGGAACGTCCTGGAGGCAGCTGTTAACAGTTTGTGACGGAGAATCCATGGAAGTGCTAGCTATATTTCTTATTCTTCCGCGTTTCGATTTTAGTAACTTGCAGGCACTCATTATTAAAATATCTTTCAATAGTTAAGGTTGCGAAAATAACAAAAGCAAAACTAAATGGGTGCAACGCGTTTACTAATTTGTCAGAATGCGTAATATTTTATATCTATCCTAAATTTTTTCTTAGTTCTGCATTAATTATTATTACTAAATCAAATAATTTAATTATTAATCTTAAAAAAACAAATTTTATGACATTCCGGAGTACCATAAATAAATTGAGTAATATGGACATTCATTATTTAAATTCAGTAGTAGAAGAGGTTGACACAACAAAATTCTAAGGTGTGATAATAAATAACAAACTAAGCTGGCAACAGCACATCAAATCAGTATTATTATGCTCTTTTTATGCTGCCCAGAACGGTGAGTGCATCTGTTGCAATAATGGCTTACCATGGCTATGTCACACCGCTTTTGAAGTATGGGGTGCTTTTTGGAGTAATTCCACTGATAAGAATGCTGTTTTTAGAGAGATCCTACTTTGATTTTGATTAAAAGTATTGATTTAGATTTCATTAAAAGGCGTTATGGACATCTAACATAACATATAATGATATTAAGCAACAGTGTCTTCCTCCAAAGGATTTTTTTCTATAAACCCTGGTATTTGGAAACAGCGGTTTACATCAAAAAAGTTTACAGCGAGAAGAACTATCTACGAACCGAGATCATTTTCTTCATAGAATAATGATTCTATGAAGAAAAATTTCTGTGAAACGTGCTCTCTATGAACAGAGATTTCTGCCAAATGTACTTTCTATGTACCGAGATTCTATGAACGATCATTCTATTAACAAAGTTTTCGGTGAAACGTGCTCTCTATGAACAGAGATTTCTGCCAACTGTACTTTCTATGTACCGAGATTCTATGAACGATCATTCTATTAACAAAGTTTTCGATGAAACGTGCTCTCTATGAACAGAGATTTCTGCCAACTGTACTTTCTATGTACCGAGATTCTTGAACGATCATTCTATTAACAAAGTTTTCTGTGAAACGTGCTCTCTATGAACAGAGATTTCTGTCTACTGTGCTTTGTATGAACCGAGATATCTACGAACAATGATTCTATCAACTAAGTTTTCTATGAAACGTGTTTCTGTGTTACGTTCCACACTCTTATCCTCACCAACCGTGACGCATCTATTGAAAAAGGACCTCTGCCGAAACTAGTCAAGCTATCACGAAAGTTACACTTGAGTTATACCGTTAATTAGTAATAATTTTTTTTTGTATATCAATGGTAACAACCGTATGCACTTTTGTCCCACGTAACAGGTGGTGAGCCCATTGCCGTGCTGAAATGGACAGTGGCACGTTGAGGCGACCTGCATAGGTGCATTCGGTGTAAAGTGGGCGTATAGTATGCCTCTGCCTACCCCTTCGGAAATAAAGGCGTGACAATATGTAGATATGAATGTATGTAATGGTAAACACACAAATATTTGTTCCGACCTGGGATTCGAATCCAATACCTGCGCAGCATTCGCATAGGTTACACTACCATTTATGCCACTAAAGCATTATAAAAAATAACCTTGTTCTAGTAACTAACATTATGTATTATTTGATCCAGGAACTACCGTGTTACTTGTTGGAATAACACTTAATATTAATTACCTAAAACGGCTGCATTTTAGTCATGCTTAATTCACGCTCATTAGTTTTTGTGTAGCACATTTGACGTTACTGAACGTAGCCATAGATTAGAATCCTTCTAATATTATAAACGCGAAAGGATGTTGATGAATGGATATTTGTTACTATTTCGCGCAAAATCTACTAAATGGATTTTGATGAAAAGTCTACTACTTTTATATTCTTACTTGCTTTGCCAGTATTATTTATGAAGGCTCATGAAGATGATATATTTCCCTCACACTTTGCGTCCGGAGCGCTTGCTCTCTTTAGGTCCGATAAGGACTGTCTTCCTCGTATGCTTGGATTGAGAAATAAGCTCCTTGGCTGGTTTATCTTGAACTTCTACAGTATGGGGTTCTTTACAAGGGGTCTTAGAAGGTTTTAACTTGGTCGGCAGCAAGAGTGCACAAGTTCTGGTGTTGCAAACGTCCTACGGACAACACTAGTTCGGCACTCGCACACAGACTTCGGTGACCACTTTCCATCAGGTGGGAATAGCCCACTTGATGGAATTATGCTTATCTGCCTATAAAAAATATGGTTTGGAAATCAGCGTTTGTTATTCCTCTACCTAAAACAACCAACCCCCCTTTGTTGACTGATTACCGGCCTATTTCTATTCTTCCCTTTCTTTCTAAAGTCCTAGAGCATATTGTACATCGGCAGTTCTCCGTTTTTTCTAACTCTACTAACTCTCTCAGCCCCATTCAGTCGTGATTTCGCACTGGGCATAGCACAGTCACAGCACTACTTAAAGTGACGGATGACATCCACAGGCTATGAAGCGGAAAGAGTTAACCCTTTCAGTCTTATTTGATTTCAGTAGCGCATTCATTTTCGTTGATTTTGAAATTCTACTCGGTATAGATATATCCTGGTTCGACTCGTACCTTCGGGGGCGCTCCCAGGGTGTACGTAATTTTTTTTTTCTTTTTGGTCAGACATCCGTTGATTGTTCCGAGCTATCTGCGGGCGTTCCTCAGGGTGGCGTTTTAAGTCCTATTTTATTTTCCGTCTTTATGATGACCTGCAGCTGTATCGTCACTTTACGCCTAAGCATGCCGTCTCGGGGATATCACCATGAACAAAAATTTGGATAGACTAAGCGGTTGGACCAGTTCGGTAGGATTATATTATGTTACTAGTTGACGCCCGCGGCTTCGCCCGCATAGTGAAGTTTTCCCGTTCCCGTTTCCCACAGGGACTTGTTCCCGGGATAAAAAGTAGCCTACGTGTTATTCTGATGTATAAGCTATATTATTGTAAAGTTTAATTAAAATCCATTCAAAAGTTTTTACGTGAAAGAGTAACAAACATCCATACAAACTTTCACGTTTATAATATTACTAGTTGACGCCCGCGGCTTCGCCCGCGTACAGAAGTTTTTCCGATCCCGTTTCCCACAGGAACTTGTTCTCGGGATAAAAAGTAGCCTATGTGTTATTCTGATGTATAAGCTATATTACTGTAAAGTTTCATTAAAATCCATTCAGTAGTTTTTACGTCAAAGACTAACAAACATCCATACAAACTTTCACGTTTATAATATTACTAGCTGACCCGCGTAACTTCGTTTGCGCCACATAAGAGAAACAGTCAAAGAGAGATTAGTTAAAGTGGCGCGTAGGCTATTCTTAGAAAACAAATTTTGAAGTATCCCCATTCTAACAACAAAGCACTGAATCGGAATATTTGTTGAAAAAGAAAACTGAATAATATACACGCGGGCGAATCTGCGGAAACAGAATATACATTTTACACACATTTCATCCTCTCGAATCGCGCAGATATCAGTATTTAAACCTAAATCATGCCAAAATTGATTCAGTATTATCGGCTTGATGGTCGATTTATAGAAAGTCCTACAAAATAATTTTCAAATATCTCCAATAGTTGATGCCCGCGGCTCCGCTCACGTGAAGTATCGTTAGTGCACAAAAAGGATTTCTCGGGGGAAATAGATGTTTTCCCGGATAAAAAGTAGGTATCCTATGTATTAATTCAGGAAATATTCTATCTACATGCCGATTTTTGTCTAAATGTGATTTAATAATAAACAACCTAATAATATAGAAATCTTCACAAACTTGGACATTTATATTATAAATAGGATTACATTCCTCTGGGAATACCGGGAATTCCTTTCTTGGTGCTCATCTAAAGTAGGTACGTAAAAAATACATTCACCAATGAAGCGCTCGTGGCCCCGCGGTCTCAGTGTTCTGTAAACGATCACTGAGTTACTCAACTTTCACTATGGCGGGTACTCGGATGGGTGACCACTTTGTGGCATTTACATTTGCGAGCGTTTCCGTGCTTTGGAAGGCACGTTAAGCCGTTGGTCCCGGTTGCCAGTAAAATGGTAGTCGTTAAGCCTGGTTAAAGGCCTTACGGGCGGCTTAAAAATTTCAACAGCAGGTAGCAACAACCTGTGTCTGTCTATTTCAACACGGCAATGGGTTTACCACAATTACGTGGGACAGGAATCCACACGGTGAAAAGTGGGCATATAATATGCCTCTGCCACCCCTTCGGGGATAAGGCGTGATGGATACATTCACCAAATTTCAGGCTGTGTATGGTTTTACCCACGTAGTTCAGTTCCCGTGGAAATACCGGGTATTCTTTTCTTAGTGCTGATTCAAGGTAGATCTAATGAGTACTCTCACTAAATTGCAGGTATATACCTAGGTTTGATAGTTTAGGCTGTGTGGTTTCACCCGTGTAATCGTGAAACCTACGTATTAAAAAGAATCTCCATACAAAGTTTGAGCTTCATAGCTTTGGCAGTTTAAGAGATATCCTGACCAATGAGTCAGTCAGTGATTTTGCCTTTTATATATATAGATGAACCTTTCAAAGTTACAAGTCATCGTCATTAATAATCATTAGTAATCTAATATAAGCTTGTGTTTTGGGACAAATGATAAACATACTTATATATTTCTAAATACATACATTTTATACATAGGAAACACTCAAACTTCGAAACAAACATTTGTGGATTGTGGAAACATTTTTTCCGACCCGGGAATCCTCAGCCCGGCAGTCGCATACACTACCACTGCACCACCGAGGCAGTATAAAGTAAGATAAACAGGTTTATTTAAACGTAAATCACTAAATAGTAAGGAATACATAAATAAAATCAACACATTAATTTAATACGTTTATTTCTAAAAAACATAAGGTACTTACAAATATACAAAACAAATTGTTATAACACAATATCTACCTGTTAACAGTACTACAATCTACTGCTACAGTCATTGTAGTTTACATCTAAAATTAACAACCCAACTATAAAAAATCATGGGTTGTCTAATATAAAGGAGATAATATACTTTTGAATTTTTACTCGTTTTACTGCACTCTTAGGTCACAATCTACATAAATATTGGTAACTTTGTAATTTAGACTGTAAATATTTCAGTGTTATATTTATAATAGGTAGTAAGTAAAATTTCCTAAAGGAATGTTATCTATATCTAAGAAGTTATTCACTTCATCCCATGATCCCACTCGGTTTTAGTAAAACCACACTAATTTTAAAGGAACTATACGATATTAGATCTGCGCCTGATAGAACTATTATAGCATTGATATATCACGAACGCCTACTCAAGTTATGTGAGCTTGAGTATGATTACAAATATTGTAGCATGCTACACTAACGGTAAACTAGTAGAATAAGTGTAAAAAGTTTACCGACTTCAGAACTTTACCGGTGAACCGACTGTCATAAAGTTAACAAATCTAAAGGGAAACCAACACACACACACACACACATAAAAAATTGTTTTTAAATCCGTTGTTAAACGACAATATATTGAATAAAAAAGTTAAAAGCCTCTTCCTTTTTAAGAAGTGAAATAATAAAAAATTTTAGCTTTCAAAATATATTCTTAAAGTATCCTATATTTCTAAGGGCTTGCCGTTGCCTCTAAAGTAGAAAGGTAATAGATACTCGTGTTTATAAGACTCAAAATGAGTTCTTGTTTCACGTTATATTTAGAATTCAAAGTTTTGTTTAACCCGTCAACCTATCGATTTCGAATGCGATGTAGCGTCTACACTAAACATAAATAAGTAAACGTTATCGAAATGAAAATAAATTTTAGAGTGGTCCAATCGCATTATTAAACAAAGGAAAAATTTGTGATGTCAAGCTTATCTAAGGCTTATTAAAAGTCACTTGCTTTTTTTGTTCAATTATTGTCTGTATTAGCGCCACTGGTTTGTTTATTCTTTTTTGTTTAATTTGCGGAGATTGGAGTGGTTTAAAAACCAATTTTAAACTAAATTCTTAACAGTGTAGGGTAGGTATACTATTTTTTATAGTACAAATTCATCCTCTTTATCACATCTACCGGCAGACAAAGTTTAAGTTGAAAGAATAAAAATAAATGTTGTGTTAAAGATTTTTTTTTTATTATTCTAGAACTATAAATAAAATTTAATATCTATTGTCACAGTAAATGCGAGGACAATCTAATTCTAGACTATAATAATATAACTAATGTTGTACAACTCTCGTGTGGGCCTAAATATACAGATCGTGCAATCGATCTCTAATATCTATTATATACCTCTAAGGCGGTAGATTCATTATAGTAAAAAATAAACCAATCGATATATTATGGCATTTTTATTATTTCTATGTTCAGTGCAATAATTTGAGCTGTTTTTTTTTGTTTTGAGTGTGTTAAGGCAATTTAGGTCCGTATTCCAGAACGTTTCTCAATACTCAATCAACGCTTGAGGTTAGATTTTGCCTTATAAAATCTACTCTCGAGCGTCGATTGAGTATTGAGTAACGTTCTGGAATACGGACCTTAAAGTTCATGGTGTTATATGTTATTTTGATGAGAGATATTTTTGACTCTTGATCTACAATTTCAGTTATTTCTAAGTATTTCGGATGTCAGAGACTGTGGAAATGATATGTTGTTTCCGTGAGGGCTCAAACAATATTTTCAAAGTAAATCTCCATTGACTTTTTGACTCCATTGAGTAGCAGAATTGCCAGCATCGACTCTGGTATAGCCTAGCCATACATAAAAATAATATAGAAAAGTAACGAGAATTGAATGATAATTTTATGATAATGACATAAAAATATATTTGGAAAATTTTGATGTTTTGATTGTGTTAATAAACCAAAACAATAAAGTTCAGAAGGTTGTAATTTTAAACATGACTTTATCATTTTCTTTCACCAATACTGGTTTTTACTATATTTTTAACTAATAAGGAATAAAATAAACAATGAAAGATTGTACGAATAGAATAAAACTTATGGATAGGTTTTTAGAATTTTAAAAGTCTAAAGAAAATAAGCAGTACCTAATAATTAAAAAGCACAATAATTTATCGTAGTTTAAATTGTTAGGATAGTAAACAGTACACGATTTGTTAAACGATCTCACTTTTTATAACATATCTCATTATAATCACAACAGATATCTGGAAAAAAATTATGTTCTAACAACGATTTAAATCCTGAGTTAAAGTCTATAACATATTTGTTATGGAATATCCTATTTGTCAAAAAAAATCTAGAAATATATCTATGAACTGATCACCGTGGGAAAACCAGCAACTGTGAGACTTAATATTTGGAAATCTAGTTAGAACATGGAACATATATTTGTGGTTATGTGACATGCCGATGCCAGTAATTATGCCAATACATGTGTAAAAAAGAGCAATACGCTTACAAAACTGCCCATAAATAAACTTAAGCAACACACAGCCAATGTAATTCGCGGAAATGTGTGTATAATTTGATGTTGTGTTCACTTTACTCGATCTTCTTTGCTTCATTCGCATAGATCTGCAAAAAGTAAGTTTGACAAATTACTCACACCATACCACGTTGATAAGGATGGTACTCGTACTGATGGGGCATAAAGCAGTTAAGATATATAGGAGTTAAATTTTTTTTTCAAATATTTTTGGTACATCTCACACAACGCCATCTGCTTCCAAACTAAGCAGAGCTTGTAGTATATATAACCAGATAACTGATAAACATACTTATATATTTCTATATTATAGATAAATAACACCCAGACACAGATTAAACCATCGTGCTCACACAAAGCTGCACACAAAGTTTTATCCCGGGTGGGAATCGAACCCACGACCTCTTGCGTAGCAGTCGGATGCACTCCCACCGCGACACAGAGGCAGTTGTCTCTGAATAATGGATTTAATACTGTTACGAATCAAAACATTTCCTCAAGGTGCCTTGAAACCCAGTTTGTCCATATCCCGTTTCTTTGGCGTACCTTTTTTAAATGGATGGTAGAGTATCACATAAATTAATATTGTAGGACACTTTTTACACAGCGCCATCTAGCTCAAACTAAGCTAAACGCTTGTACTATGGTATCTAGAGAACTGATATACATAATTATATATCTCTTAATACATGTATATTATACAAAGGAAACACCCAAACTCCGAAACCAACATTTGTGGATCACACAAAAATTTGTTTCTACCCGGGCATTGAACACGAGACCTTATCGCGGCAGTCGCATACACTATTACTGCGCCACCAAGGCAGTCAAAGCAGGAACATGTTAACATGTTTCTTTCTTCAACAGCATAACCTGCTGGCGAACCTTCTGCCGTGAAGGCGGAAATTTGTGCTATGATTTTTGTATGGTCTAAAAAAGAGTAGAGCCGGATATTGTCATATTTTTCTCATCATTGTCATTTGTAAAAGAGCAATGTTTTTAATTCTTAATGGAGCAATACAGTTTTATTGTAGGCATGTCAGACGGGCACTGAGTACTAAACGGTAAGGCCTGAAGGCTAACACAAGAAAGGTTAGTTTAGTAGTTGCTGAAGCTTTAACCATTTAAGCTGTATCTTAGGCTCTACATCTGAACTGCGTAAACCAACGCCCTATGGATTTCGTGTATTCCTACTGGATTGATGAAACAATAAATATATCCACTTTCGTAGCTAGTTTCGAAAGTTCAGCTACAAAAGTGGATGAAAGGAATAATTGGACAATATTAGGTTATTATAAAATCATATGAAATTACCTGGCAGTTCCTTAATGTAAACTCTAGCCTCAGTATGGGGTTTCCCTGGTTGCGGTGCAAATTCCAAATCCGAGTACCGTACAGAATATACCTTTTTGTAATGAAGGCGTTCAGCAGCTGCAGCCGAAAACGAAGAAGTGGCGTCCATTCGCATAAAGGTTGCGCCAGCTTGTCTGGCTAGCCGTCTGAAAGGAAACAAAATAGGTTAAGAAACTGATACCTGACAAAATTCCTCTTTTGTGCGGGAATCAACACTTTAATAAGGACGAAAACAAACCAAACATCGAGTAATCTAGTATTATTTTTGCAATAAGGTAGTTAAGTCCTTTCATTATACATACCTACTTTGATGGTACTAGTAGTAAACATTAAGCATAGCTTTTTTTATAAGTCAGGAGCAGTACTATTCCCTTTGTCCCCATTGACGAATTATTCGTTTTACTTTTACCAAATATTATACTAGAGATTGAAAAAATGAAAGAGAACCATCCGTTTTGGTAAGGGCATGTGATGAGAAGGGATGGTAGCCATGTAAGTAATAGAACGATGAATATGAATGTTGATGGATGGAGAGTCAGAGAAAGGCCAAAGAAAAAATGGATGGACTGTGTAAGAAGTGATATGAATAGGAAAGGAGTGAATGATCTGATGACGGATAGGTAACAGGCATGAATGGAAGAAGAAAAATTGGGACAAAGCCAAGAGAATGGTGTTACTAATTTATACTGATATTATAAAGCTGAAGAGTTTGTTTAATTGTTTTTTTGCTTGTTAGTGCTAATCTCAGGAACTACTGGTATAAATTGCAAAATAATATATAAGATAGCACGTTATCAAGGAAGGTAATAGTTTATATCATCACGCTGCTACCTGGGAGAGTGGAACAATAATCATAAATGTCTTAAAATTGGTCAGATTTTAACAATTTATTATAAAATAAAATTGTAATTATTTAATTATTAAATAAGCGACGGAATTACATATTTTGAACCCCCATGGCACCGTGGGGGTCAAAATATTTAACGAGCGAAGCTGCGGGACTCACAGGTAGTGTTACATAAATAAGTAACATGGACTGCCAAATAAGGGACAGGCAGAGGCATACTTTGCGCCCCACTTCACCATTTGTGTTTTTATTGTCCACGAAACAGGTGGCAAGCCCATTTCCGTATTGGTTCAAAATATTTAACGAGCGAAGCTGCGGGACTCACAGGTAGTGTTACATAAATATGTAACTTGGACTGCCAAATAAGGGACAGGCAGAGGCATACTTTGCGCCCCACTTCAACATTTGTGTTTTTATTGTCCACGAAACAGGTGGCAAGCCCATTTCCGTATTGTAATATAGGTACAGTCGCCGTTTGTGACTAACTGCTGTTGTAATTTTAAGCCGCGCATATGCCGAATTGCTTTACGACTGATGTTACTGGTAGCCGGGACTAGAGTGGCTTAGGGTGCCATCCGAAGCACGGAAACGCTCGGAAATGAAAATGCGTCATATAGCGGTCACCAATCCGAGAACCAGCCATACCGAAAGTAGCTTAACGCAGTGATCGTTTAGATAACAGTGAGTTAGCGGGCCACGAGCGTTTCATAATGTAATATTTATTTATTTATTTATCTATCACGCCTTATCCCCGATGGGGTGGCAGAGGCATATATATTATATGCCCACTTTTCACCATGTGTATTCTTGTCCCACGTAATAAGTGGTGAGCCCATTGCCGTGTTGAAATAGACAGACGCAGGTTGTTGCTAACTGCTGTTGAAATTTTTAGGCCGCCCATAAGGCCTTCAACTTGGCTTAACGACTGCCATTTTATTGGCAACCGGGACCATAATATAATATTATTTCTGAAAACAGGTGTGATCCGTTGGTTTTAAGATATTTAACGTATAAATGAGGAACGATTGACGAAGAAAAGTGTAAAATTAAAGGTTAAACTATGTATTGTGTGAAAGTAAAGGGTAGAATATGATACATATGAAGAGCACTTTAGTAGATTGCTTAAAAACGGAAAAGTCAAAAGTATTCGAATGCGCAGATGTGCATGTATGAAACGATTAATGAACCCGCTGGAAGCGAAAGAAGTATGCATGGATCGCGAACCCTAGAAGTCTGTCTACCCCGTCAAGGATACAGCGTGAAGATAGATAGATAGTTATAAAAAGTTGTAAAAAGATAGATAGTTGTAAACAGAGGAAGCCCATTTCTAAGTTATAAAATAAATATCCATGAACAACAAATCCAAAAATGCAGTAGTACGAGTAGAACAGACGCGGTGGAGGACTTTGTTTTATATGTTTGTAACTTTTAAAATAATTCGCGATAAACTCAAAAACTACTGCAACGATTTTTGTCCGGTTTTCATTTTTGATAGAGCAATCTTCTCTATTCTTCTATTCTTGAGAAATGTTAAATGTTTTGTAGTTTTGGATATATTGGCTAAAATATAACAATATTTGTCAAAAGTTTTGAAAAAGTGAAAAACCATCTGGGAGCTTTCAACGAAAACGCTGCCTAAGCCTTTTGAGATATAACAAAATTATGTATGGTGGGATTGTGTATCTTATAGAGGTCTACAGAAACGTCCGCCATGGTATAATATACTAGCTTACTATAACACACACGGTACGGTACAGGAAAAGTTCACTACGCGGGCGAAGCTGTGGGCATCAGCTAGTTATACCCTAATAGCATTAGCTAATTAGAAGTAATCACCATGAGATTATATTATATGTACTGGAAATTTATCTTATATGGTTTTACTTCGCCTAGCCACATAGATTTATTGGACACTTAATAGTGCTTAATCATAGTGCCTGGAACTCATTGTTAGTGTTACCTAGGTAAGTTAACTACAGTTTTACAGGCTATTATTTTGTAAGCACTTATAAATGATTATTGATTGGGCACGCCAAGTGGTACAAAGACTTGTCTCGTAATAGTCGTAAAAGATTAGTAAAATCATAGTCGTTTATTAGTATAATTAGATTAGTAAAGGTTTTTTTTTTCGTGTGGAAATCCTCATGGATGCTATGCCGGACTACCGACTAAAACCACACGTATCTCTTCCATCTTAGAATAAAAACTCTATGTTCATTATTACTAAATAAACGGTTTTACTCACGTGTAAATTACGAGATACCCCGACTAGTTTCGGACCTAACGGAGGTCCTTTTTCAAGAGGAGCGTCAAGCCACGTCGGAAGCTGTGCCGGCGCAATTTCTGACGTGGCTTGACGCTCGTTGAAACTAGTCGGGGTATTCCGAAATTTACACGTGAGTAAAACCGTTTATTTAGTAATAATCCCTTCCATCTGTCTATAGCCGGCCGAAAGTCCCGGGCGAGCCCTCGGAAGGACAGCCCCAGGGTCCCGACAGATTTTGTCCGCTGCCGCGGCCTCTTTCAGAGGAGGGTTCGAGTGTTATCTCGCTTTATTGGGGGACCAGGTTTTATACCACTTCCTTGAAGTGGTGAAGGGCGTGCGTGCAGCTCTCACACCACGCCACCGACCGGACCTAAAATCATACGGTAGCGCGAATGCTGTGCTGTCCTATCTCAGGTAAACATTTTCTGTGTTTACGCGTGATAATACAAATGAGTGCCAATTATGGTCTCACTATACGGGATGCCGACACCGTGCGAAGTGGAGGAGAAAAAGTAGGAAGGTGGACCCCGGCCGTCGCGAGACGCAACTGGAACAGACGCTGGACGGCAGGATACAGAATTAAGAGGATGGATGTCTATAAGTAAGTGTAAATAAGTACTGAGGCTGCGGTGACAAGGAGAGTCTCATCTCGGCGCATTCCCATAGCCCGGAAGCCGAGTCTGCTATTTCAATCGTGTCGAAATAGAATCGAAATCGTCGCTCAATAGAAAGTCACCGGTACAATTTTGACAGTTATTCGTAGTCTACTATTACAATCGTACTCCAATAGATTTCTATCGGTCGGCCAATAGAATTCTACCAACACGTACTGCGCCAGTGGCTGCTAATCAATTTCATTCTTGATGGTCTACTAACATTTTGACAGCTAAAAACAGCGATTCTGGTTCTATTTTACGGCTTGTCAATAGTAGACTCGGCCCCCTGGTCGCTGTGAGTAGCTCGTATCAGGCTTATCCTACGATCCAGTTGGGAAGAAGGCGAAACTCTGCGGGGTTTAGTGTGTATGACGGCCCCTAAAGGGCCGGCAGTTCCACACACCGCTTTGATGATTTTACTTCTTTAGGTATGCTCATTCAATCAATCCGTGAAATCAGTATGGATGAATCCTAAAGCATTGCATGTGCGCATATATGATATTGTTTTACGCGTTAATAACGGTCATTGTCTTGTGCATTTCCGTAGCGAATTGGTTCAATGGCAATTACATAGATGTCTCGTGATCAAGATACGCATCGTCCTTGTTTTGTATGCTGTAACAATTATATAATGGCAAATAGTTCCATTGTTATGTATGGTAATCGTTACATTACATCAGTTTCTTCTAATATTTTATCGAAGTATAGTAAAACTGGCTGAGCAACGCGGCTCGCCTCTGGCATATTTCGAACTCTAATTGCACCTATTTCAACCCAGCCATACGTCCCGCAATTTATAAATTTTATTATAATGTATAGATTTTGTAAACGCATACGGTGAAACGTGGGCATTTAATATGCCTATACTTACCCCTTCGGGGATAAAGGCGTAACCATATGTATGTATATATATAAGTATATATATTTTTATACCACAGAGGTGGTAGTCAAGCATACCTAATGGAACGTGGTCACTGTAGCCTATGGACGTTTCCTACAAGCAGAAGTGCAGCACTCGCGCTGCCGACCCTGTAAAAGCCTTGTAACCTTCACACTTCTACACCTACACCCGTACTGTCATTCACATAGCAATGGATGTCGTCAATGAACAGTATGCTAGGACGATTTGTAAACATTAAACATTGTGTCATTGTTAAATCGTCCTAGACAGTGTCATTGATATGCAGCAAAAACAGGATGGGTGTGAAAACTGAGCCCTGCGGGACTCCAGCATTTTGGTCATAAAAATCTTCCCGTTTTGTTGACATTTATGATTACTGCTTCGCTCTTCTGGGTAATAGCGTAATAATTTACAAGGTAATTTTAAAAACACCAGCGACTGCTAGGAATAAGTATATCACAATAAATTGTTCTTCAAAATATTTTTAAAATTATTAAGATTTTTTTTTATATTAATAAAATACTATGCAACTTATAAAAATCATAAGAGATGCGGTGGGCCGCTAGATCCTTTGACCTAATTGAAAAAATTAGAAATATATATCACCTGACGAAATTATCACCTTTCTTAAATATAATGTATTTTTTTTAAATCTATACTGATATTATAAAGCTGAAGAGTTTTTTTCGTTTGTTTGTTTGGTTGAACGCGCTAATCTCAGGAACTACTGGTCGGATTTGAAAAAATCTATTTGTGTTAGAAAGCCCATTTATCGAGGAAGGCTATAGGGTATATATCATCATGCTAATACCCTAGAGAGCGGAGCAGTAGCCATAAATGTCGACAAAGCGGGAAAATTTTTGGGCAATATTGTAGTATTTATAAGCGACGGGATTAAATAGGTGCGACGGGAGGTCGAAATATTCCACGGACGAAGCTGTGGGGGACATCTAGTATACTAATACAGTTACAGACTTTAAATGTTATCACTGTTTTTAAAATTATTCCTGGATAATAAATAATTATATTAATGCAATTTATGAATATACATTATTATGCTAATTTTTGATAAAAGATTATTTGTAAAGAACTGTTTGTTTCATGTAAGTACTTCATTATTACCGACAAAATCTGAGGCATGTTAATCATAAAATTATGCAGATTTTACAAACATAATTCGAGTACTCCTGTACTCGAATTATGTTTGTAAAATCTGCTTTATTTTCATAATTAAATTTTATTTTTATAATAAAAAAAATTAAATCCCTGGTTTATTTTTATAATTAAATACTATCAAGCTTATTTTTCGTGGGTTCATCATTTTGATAATAAATAAATGATAATAAATAAATAATAATAAATAAATACTGTGGGATATTTTTTAACAGCGCCGTCTAGCTCAAAGTAAGCTAGTGGTATGGAAGCTAGATAACTGATAGACATAGGTACTTATACATTTTTAAATACTTACCTACATTTTATACATAGGAAACACGAAACAAACATTTCATCGATCACAAAAATATCTGGTCCGACCCGGGAATCGAAACCGGGACCTAAGCGCGGCATACACAAGCACTGCGCCACCGAGGCAGTAAAAAGTAGATGAGTCGGCCAACATATTCTCTTAAGAAAATTTCCACTGTGTTAGCTAACAGTGATAGCTGGGATAAAAATTGAACGCAAAGGGGGAGCGCAGAATTGAAAGCCGAATCATTCTTCTAACGATAGACTGTTTATTGAGCAGTGTAATGTGATAACTAACCATGAAATTTATACAGTGTGTGACTCATCCTGAAAATCCAGATCTTAAGTGTGTAAAGTTTAATATAATATATATTATATAATACAGTAAAGTTTAATATAATATATATTATATTAAACTTTTCAGGATGAGTTTCAAAGAATATATTGATATCAAAATCATAAAGGTGTCAATTCTTTGACACTTTCATGATTTAGGTATCAACTAAAACAGATTGCAAGCGAATAACACGAAAAAATAATCGACATACTAAATTTTACAACATACACGGCAATGGGCTCACCACCTATTACGTGGGACAAAAGTGCATACGGTGAAATATGGGCGTATACTATGCCTCTGCCTACCCCTTTGTTGGCGCTTCTGTAAATGTAAAATTCAAGCCGCCCATAAGGCCTTCAACTTGACTTTACGACTGCCATGTACTGGCAACCAGGACCAACGGCTTAACGTGCCTTCCGAAGCACGGAAACGCTCGCAAATGTAAATGCCACAAAGAGTTCACCCATCCGAGGACCGGCCATAGTGAAAAAGTGCATACGGTGAAATGTGGGCGTATAGTATGCCTCTGCCTACCCCTTTGTTGGCGCTTCTGTAAATGTAATATCATCTAATATTCACTTAAGTACCGACTTATTTACATTATTATGATGCTACCTATACAAGGTGTACAAATAATGCATAAAAATAATAACTTTATATGATGAGCCAGACTTAGTTCGCAATTATCGTATGTGACCTCTGCAAAGAATCACGCACAGTATACTCCTACATAATATATCTATACTAATAGTTAATTCTATACTAATATATAAAGCTGGAGAGTTTGTTTGTTTGGTTGAACGCGCTAATCTCAGGCACTACTAGTCGGATTTGAAAAAATATTTTTGTGTACGGTAGCCCATTTATCGAGGTTTTATATTTGATCACGCTACTACCCTGGAGAGCGGAGCAGTAATCATAAACGTCGATAAGTAGGGCAAATTTTTATGCATCATTTTAGAACTACATGACCCCCACAGCTTCGCGCGTGGAATATTTCGACGACCCGTTGCACCTATTTGGTCGCTTATAAATTCTACAATGATGCATAAAAATTTGCCCGATTTGTCGACATTTATGACTACTGCTCTGCTCCCCAGTGTAGTAGCGTAATCATATATAGCCTACAAGCCTTCCTCGATAAATGGGCTATCTAACACAAAAATATTTTTTCAAATCCAACAAGTAGTTCCTGAGATTAGCGTGTTCAACAAAACAAACAAACTCTTCAGCTTTATAATATTAGTATAGATTTATAAGCGACGGGATTAAATATGGTGCGGCGGGTGTTCAAAGTATGTGACGGGCGAAGCCGTGGGGATCATCTAGTCACTTATAGTAATTGAAGTAGGTATGATTCTATGTGATAATATCTTATAATCAGCCGGTAGGAAAGACTACCGTGGTGAATAATTCGCTCAAAGAGCTTAGAAGCCTTGCGTCAATTACATATTTCCTTGAGAATAAGATGACTAGCATCGACCCATCTACGAATTGGAACCAGTACCAATTAGACAGAACAACTGATTTCTGATAACGCAGATACTCTTAGTGACTACTTTTTCTCCTCATCTAGGTGCCAGTAACTTTTTTAGTAAGATAAGCAACAATCACTACATACTCATATTATAAAACAAGGTCCCCCGCAGCGACTGTGTGTCTGTCTGTTCTCGATAATCTCAAAAACTACAGCACATTTTTTTCTGCTGGTTTCACCTTTGCATAGTGTGGTATCCGAGGCATGTTTTATAATATATACATAATTTGTTAAGTGTTTGTATAAAGTAGCTAAAGCGCATTTGTTGAAGATGTCGGAAAAAAATACAGTCTGGAAGCTTTCAACGAAAACGCTGCCTAAATAAACCTTTAGAGATATAACAAAATAATGTATGGTGGAATTGTGTACATTATTTAGGTCTTCAGAAAATTTGTAGTAGTCTATCACGCCTTATCGCCGAAGGGGTGGCAGAGGCATACATATTGTATGTCTACTTTTCACAATGTGTATCCCTGTCCCACGTAATAGGTGGTGAGCCCATTGCCGTGTTGACATAGACAGACGCAGGTTGTGGCTACCTGCTGTTGAAAAATTTCAAGCCGCCCATAAGGCCTTCAACTTGACTTAACGACTGCCATGTACTGGCAACCAGGACCAACGGCTTAACGTGCCTTCCGAAGCACGGAAACGCTCGCAAATGTAAATGCCACAAAGAGTTCACCCATCCGAGGACCAGCCATAGTGAAAGTGTCGTAACACAGTTATCGTTTACAGAACGCTGAGTCCACGGGGCCACGAGCGCTTCTATATAAAATTTGTAGTAGTCGATGGCATATGTCTATCTCTGAAGGATAACAGACACGTACTAGCTTACAATAATACTGGTGGAAACGGGCACGGGAAAACTTGAGCACGCGGGCGAAGCTGCGGGTGTCAGCTAGTAGTCAAATATAATCTTAATCTTAATAATATTATAAATGTGAAAGTTTGTATGGATGTTTGTTACTCTTTCACGCAAAAACTACTGAACGGATTTTAATGAAACTTTACAACAATGTAGCTTTAATAATAATAAAAATCATCAGAATAACACATAGCCTACTTTTTATCCCGGGAACAAGTTCCTGTGGAAAACGGGAACGGGAAAACTTCTCTACGCGGGTGAAGCCGCTGGCGTAAACTAGTAGTAATATATGTGTGTACTGCTAATTAAAGTCCACCAATTTAAAAAAAATCCTTTTGGCAGAGCGAGTGCTGCACCTCTGGTGTTGCAAACGTTCATAAGCAACGGTGACCACTTTCCATTAGTTGTTTGTTTGTTTTTTTGGTTGAACGCGCTAGTGAGTATTATTTTTTTGACTTGTGAACCTAAACCATTCGGGGTTGGGTGGCGCCAAAAAATGGAACGGTACAAGTGTTTTCATTCAAGATATTAATATATCTAGTCTATATAATATGTTTATTGCAATGTCATGGCAAGCCAACGAGTTTCTGACATTTTGGCAACTTTGTTGTTGTCTCTCGTAGCACTTGGTGGATGTAAGCAAATGAAGTTATTTTGTTAACATTGTAGCAATTATAAACTATGAAACCATCGCGTTTTATAATTATACAATATTTAATTCTAAAAATCCAAGATTGGTATGATACCGTGTCAAGTGGGGCTTCATATTTTTCAAGATTTTTCGTTTATCATGTAAAATTAACTTGAAAATATATTGTTAACCTCCCTTAGCCATTGGTAACTATTACAAGTTAATGCATAGTTATTCGGGGTTTAAATTTTATAATTCCGTATGTATCCGTCTCCCCCAAAGAGCGATGAAATACCACCCAAACCCCCTGAGACGAGGCAGCGGCAGCGGACAAAGTCTGCCGGGAGCTATGGGGTTATCTCTCCGAGGGATTACCCGGGACCTTAGATCATAGCAGATGGAAGGGCAACGTGTGGTTTTAGACGGACGCGAGTGTATCAATGCAGCTGATATAGGTTAAGGTCAAAGAAACTAGTGCCGGCCCACCCACATCCTCCGTGATCTCCACGTGTTAGTATTGTAATTCCACACAGCAAGGAATTATATAATGTCAGTCGCATGCCACAATAGACGCCTTTCTATTTCATACATCTAAGCGTGACAGAGGGCGTCATCCTTTCATTTGTAGTCTTTCAAATCAGACAAGGTTCGGACAAAGAAGCAGCTAATTGTCCTCGCCGGATTACTGTGATGAGCAAGATACAATATAAAACAAAATGTCTCTATTAGGGTGCGAGCGAGAGGGAGCGAACAACATTCCTTGCTCTGTGATTCAAGCAGTACCTACGCTAGAATAAAGTTTCATTTTAAACTTTGCATCCGGAGCTCACGGTAAGGTCCGACGGGGGCTTTCTTCCTTCTTCTACGTTTAGATTGTGGTTGATCCCTACCTGGGTTTTCCCAAACGTCTCGTAAGGGGTTCTTCAAAAGGGGTTTCAGAAGGATTTTACAGGGTGGGCGACGCAAGTGCTGCACCTCTGGGGTCCGAGTCTACTATTGACAAGCCGTAAAATAGAACCAGAGCCGTTGTTATCAGCTGTCAAAATGTTAGTAGACTATCAAAAATGCAACTGACTAGCGTCCTCTGGCGCAGTACGTGTTAGTAGACTTCTATCGGCCGGCCGATAGAAGTCTATTGACGATTGTAATAGTAGACTACGAATAACTGTCGAAATTGTACCGCTGGCTTTCTATTGAGCGACGATTCGATTCTATTTCGACACGATTGAAATAGCAGACTCGGCTCCCTGGTGTTGTTTCTACACGTGGGCCACCTCAGTGTATAAAAAAATGAATGAACAAATCTAATTTAAGTTTATTTAAGTTTAATCTAAGTTTATCTAATCTATTTTATCCTGGCTGGTTGCTGTTGTTTTACAACATCTACAATTTTATTTTAGTTTACCTTTAAATATGATTACATTAGGCGCCTATGAAGATTATTATTGTTAACGACCGCGAGGTCAACCAGGTACTCTGCCTGAGCCACTGGTCGTAAAACTAATCTAAATCATATAATTCACTACTTTAAGTTTACAATGATGCCAAGCACAACAATGGGTCTGACAAACGTTTTTTAGGTTCTTTAAATGCCAACTAAATCTACAAAAATATACGAGAAAACGGTGTTTTTACTTTTGCGATCAAAGTGCGTATAACGCGGGTGACCGCATACGTCACAACCCGGCTCATTCAACAGTCGCGCTCTCGTTCGCACCCGAACGCCACGCCGTGCCGTGTGGCAGTCTGTGCGAGGCTATGATGTTATAATGGGGGCGTCCAATCTAGGAAATTCAAAAAAGGACTTAGCATTTGTCAGTTTGACACTAGACATTGTTTAACTACACTTTGACACTAGAGATGTTTAATCTCGTCGTCAATGGTCGACAATGGATTCACCACGTGTTACGTGGGCCAAAATAGCATACAGAGAAATGGGGGCGTATAGTTTGCCACTTCCTACCCCTTCGGCTATATGTATGTAATATTAGTATAAATAAATTACTTACTCTGATTCTTTGCACAGCGCGCCCATGAGGCCTCTTCCTCTCCAATCGGCATGCGTTGATGCGATTCTCACTTCCAATATTGTATGACAGTCTTTTGGTACCTTCTCCCATATTTTAGCCTCGCGATCTAGATAGCCCAGCACTTGCAGTATCCTTTTAAACTTAGGATTCTTGCAGTCGCTTGATTTGTCCGTGTAGTCAACCTCCTAGAAAAAAAAATAGATTTTACTATCCTGATTCCCTACTACTATGTTAATGTCTTAAACAAAAACACTCGTACGTTCCACATATTTATAATTTAAACCTGACCGGTTTCGCCTTACGGTATTTTCAAAGGTTAGCACATATTTTGTGTATTTCGGATGAAAATTAGAAAATGCCGTAAGGTGAAACCGGCCAGGTTTTAATAATAAATAAGTGGAACAGTACAAGTGTTTTTGTTCAAGATGTGTAGCAAGTTCCACCAAGTGCCATCAATCAACAGTGTAAACAGTATTTTAATTTGGACACTTCAAGCAAATGGGTGAGGAACGATTGACGAAGAATATTTACTGTGCCAAAGTAGAGGGTAGAAGGAGTCAGGGAAGACCGAGACTTACATACACGAAGACCACGTTAGCAGCTCAAAAACGGAGAGGTTAGAAAGTACTCGGATACCCAGACGTGTAGGTATGTATGAAACGATTAATGAATCTACAGAAAGCCAAAATAGTATCCGTGGATCGCGAAGCCTGGCGATTTGTCCTCTCTGACTACCCCATCAGAGATACAGCGTGAAGATAGTTAGTTTAATTACTGTTTTTTTTTTATTTATAGACGGATAAGCCTGGTACATAATGATTAACATTAATGTACATTCATATGCACCAGACCTTGTAGGTACTATTAACTACTAAGTGATTAGGCGTAGGTTTATTGGTTGACAGAAACCAATACACTCCAGCACATCTAGATTTTATCTATACTAATATTATAAAGCTGAAGAGTTTGTTTGTTTGGTTGGTTAAACGCTCTAATCTCAGGAATACTGGTCGGATTTGATTTTTTTTTTGTTTTAGATAGCCCATTTATCGAGGACGGCTACATATATTCACGGTACTATCCTTGAGAACGGAGCAATAGTCATAAATATAGGCCATAAATAAGGGTAAATTTTTTGTGCATTAATGTAAAATTTATAAGCGACGGGATAAAATCGATGTGACAGGAGTTCAAAGTATGACAGCCGTGAAGGTCACCTAGTTACTTATAACAAAAGCATCAGTAAGTATTTATCGAGAAATCAAACCTCAATTTCTCGACAGGCATCATGTGTTTGGATTATTTTAGTCATGTTTTTTTAAACAAATGTAGTTTTATAACACTGACACGGCAAGCGTTAATTGTTTTGCAATATTTAGGACCACCCTTATCACCTAGCTAGGGGTATGAAAATAACCTACGGAGTATTCTCAGCTCCTATCAAATATAAAACAATTGTAATAATCAAGATGATAATTGAAGAAGCGATTTTTGATAATTTGAAAGGTTATGAAATAATAAGTATATTGTTTTCAAGATCATACATACATTCGTATTGTCACGCCTTTTTCCCCGATGGGGTAGGCAGTGGCATACTATACGCCCACATTTATCCGTATGCATTTTTATCCCACATAACAAGTGGTGAGACCATTGCTGTGTTGAAATGGATAGGCGCAGGCTGTGGCGACCTGCTGTTTAAATTTTTCAAGCGAATAAGGCCTTCAACCAGGCTTAACGACTGCCATTTTACTGGCAACCGGGACCAACGGCTTAACGTGCCTTCCGAAGCACGGAAACGCACGCAAATGTAAATGCCACTAGTGGTCACCCATCCAAGAACCAGCTATAGCGAAAATTGCTTAACGCAGTGATCGTCAAAACATTAAGAAAACGGGGCGACAAACTCTTCATGTTTTCAAGATCAACAAATGATTATAAAACAGTTTTCTTTCCAATTCTCTAAATTTGTCTTGTGATTAACTCTATTACTACAAAGTAACTAACTACAAGGTACTCTAACTTCTCCCGGCACTTTATCGAGTTCGAGCTATGAGTAAGTTACCGTGTAACCGCACACTGGCTTGTTTTAGTATCCGGTGACTTTAAGGCCTGTATTCCAGAACGTTTCTCAATACTCGATCGACGCTAGAGACTAGATTTTTCCTTATAAAATCGTCTCTCAAGTATTTCTTGAGTGTTGATAAACGTTCTGGAATATAGACCTAAGACTGTGTTTATACCGTGTCGCGCTCGGTCGCTGCATCTGGTTTCCACAAAGCTACTAAGTCGCCGGTTGCATATACTAAAAGAAGCCAGTGTGCCTCCGCACACTGCCTCCGCCCTTATTCCTGATTTACAGGAGTCACAGTAATGGTGTAAGAGGTCACACTGAGATTTTTGAGGTCCAAGTAACTTGCTGACTAACGGACGGGCTATGACGCCGGCCTTACCGGATTAGGAAGTCAGAAAGTCGCTCCCAAAAAAGCCGAAAGTCATAAGTCAAACAATAGCTATAAGTATATTTGTTACTAACGGACTAAACTCGGTTATTTCACATTCCTCTTGTTGCCTGACGTCCACCAGTCAGACCAGAAGACCAAACGTCAGGCAACAAAAGGTATGTGAAATAACCGCGTTTAGCACCGTTAGTAACAAATATATTTATAGTATGCAAATAGTTTAAAATTTATTAAAATATATATCCATCACGCCTTATCCCCGAATGGGTGGCAGAGGCATGTTATATGCCCACTTTTCACCGTGTGGATTCCTGTCCCACGTAATAGGTGGTGGGCCCATTGCCGTGTTGAAATAGACAGAGGCAGGTTGTGGCTACCTGCTGTTGAAATTTTTTTTTAAGCTGCCTATTATGCTTTCAACCAGGATTAACGACTGCCATTTTACTGGCAACCTTTTTATTTTAAAAGTTATTATTTATTATATATCCACGCGGGAGAAGCTTAGCATCAGCTAGTTGTAAATGTGCTGAAAAATATATTGACCTATGCGTCATAGTGTTATTCTGTGAATATATAACACCGCCATTTATATTGACCGAATGTAATCTAGTTATAAACTTGTCACTATTTATTACTGTGAAAAAATCAGTAAGAACTTCATTATCTACTTCTATATAATGTCATCAAGTCACAGAGATTATCTAAGGCATTGAACTGTCCCGAGCAGTAGAGTGGAACGAACCATCAAGCGTAACCCTTTCCTTTTCGTCCTTCAGTTTACTTTGCATGCACTATGACTATTGCTCGGGATTCTAGATAAATCTGTTTACAGTTTACCTATATAGCTGACTTGTTGACGCCCGCGGCTCCGCACGTGTGGTGTTACTTTCCCGTTCCAGATTCCCACAGGAACTTGTTCCCGGAATAAAAATTAGCCTATGTGTTACTCTAATGTATAAAAAGTTTCATCAAAATCCATTCAGTAGATTTTGCGTGAAAAAGTAACAAACATCCTATACTTACAAATTTTCGCATTTATAATAATATTAGTAGGGTAACAAAAAGCCTTAGCCCTGGGGCCATCCTTCCGAGGGCACACCCGGGACTCCCGGCTATAGACAGAGAGTCTGGAAGGTAATGGAACCCTTGTACGAACACTTTTTTTACTAAGTAATTTATTGTATCTTCGATTTTGAGGGTTTCGTTTCTTATAAGGTAATGGAACCCTTGTAGGAACACTTTTTTTTACTCAGTAATTTATTGTTTCTTCGATTTTTAGGGTTTCGTTTCTTATAAGGTAATGGAACCCTTGTAGGAACACTTTTTTTACTAAGTAATTTATTGTATTTTCGATTTTGAGGGTTTCGTTTCTTATAAGATAATGGAACCCTTGTAGGAACACTTTTTTCACTCAGTAATTTATTGTTTCTTCGATTTTGAGGGTTTCGTTTCTTATAAGGTAATGGAACCCTTGTAGGAACACTTTTTTTACTAAGTAATTTATTGTATCTTCGATTTTGAGGGTTTCGTTTCTTATAAGGTAATGGAACCCTTGTAAGAACACTTTTTTATACTTTATATGCATCACAAGACAAAGTTCATGAGGTTTAGTAGTCAACGGACGGACAGCGGAGTTTCAGTAAAAGTATCCCGTTTTACCCTTTGGATATGAAACCCTAAAAACCTGCAATGATAAATCATAAACGAACGCATTGCAATTACGACATGACACTAATGAACACCTGAGCGGAAGCACTAGCCTTATTGTTTGTATGAAACATTTATAGGATCATGAAGCCCTTACTTGGTCTTCTAACTACATTTGGCTAGTGACAGGTACAAAAATTAAATTACTGCTAGAGAGTTGGTATGTCTGTCGGTAAGCTCTACTATACTACAGAGAATCTCTAAATATGAGACCAATTAAGAAAAAAAAAATCTATCACGCCTTTTCTCCGAAGGGGTGGCAGAGGCATATTATATGCCCACTTTTCACGATGAGTATTCCTGTCTCACGTAATAGGTGGTGAGCCTATTGCCGTATTGTAATAGACAGATGCAGGTTGTGGCTCCCTGCTGTCGATTTAGGGCCCACAAGGCCCACAAGACCTTCAAATTGTCCGTATGATTTTCCTCATATCTTGAAAATATGGTACAAATAATTAATAAGATCAATCCAGAGAGTGTACTAAGGGTGTACTGGAGTGTACTTAGTTTCTCTTTTTTTATTGCTTTTTTGTTAGGACGATTTAACCAATATCGTTTTAACCTACCCTACCTACCTTTACGACTGCCATGTTACTGGCAACCGGGACCAAAGGCTTAACGTGCCTTCCGAAGCACGGAAACGCTCTCAAATGTAAATGCCACAAAGTGGTCAGTCATCCGTGTCATCCATAGCGAAAGTTGCTTAACGCAGTGATCGTTTACAGAACACTGACTCCGCGGGACCACGAGCGCTTCACAAAAAACATTATTTATTCTAAATTCAAGCAAAGGGGGGATAGACTGATGGATAGGATGACAGCTATTTACCTGAACTGCTGTGATACCGCCATGAAGTAGGTACTTTAGAATACACACACAGAGTGACATAGTAAGGGGTATCGCTCTAATCACTTCATAAATCATTTATCTACATGCACACAACAAAATGTATTACTTCCAAAATGCAAGCAAACTATGAAATTAGTTCTGTCCGTATGATTTTCCTCATATCTTGAAAATATGGTACAGATAATTAATAAGATCAATCCAGAGAGTGTACTAAGGGTGTACTGGAGTATACTTAGTTTCTCTTTTTTTATTGCTTTTTTGTTAGGACGATTTAACCACTATCGTTTTAACCTACATACATACATATTGTCACGCCTTATCCCCTAAGGGGTACGCCCACATTTCACTGCCATTTTACTGGCAACCGGGACCAACGGCTTAACGTGCGTTCCGGAGCACCTATCCAAGGACCACCTATAGCGAATGTTGCACGCAGTGATCGTTAACAGAACACTGATTCTGCGGGGCCAGGAGCGCTTCGATTTAACAACTCTCTATACATGGTTAAATCGTCTTTTTTTGTCATTAACAATTATATATTTAAATTCACATTGTATTCGGGTCCTTTTCGCTTTCCCCTGTCGACATTTTTTTGACATATTGTAATAGCCGTGATTATTAGCTGATGAAAGTAGAAGAGAAGAGAGTTGAGTCTTGAGTAAGAGAAAATCGTAATGAATTCTTACTGAACATTTTGCATTTAAATAAATAATAAATATCCATCACGCCTTATCCCCGAAGGGGTGGTAGAGGCATATTATATGCCCACTTTTCACCGTGTGGATTCCTGTCCCACGTTATAGGTGGTGAGCCAATTGCCGTGTTGAAATAGACAAACGCAGGTTGTGGCTACCTCCTGTTGAAATAGCATAAAAGCCGCCCTTAAGGCATTCAACCAGGCTTTACGACTGCCGATTTACTGGCAACCGGGACCAACGGCTTAATGTGCCTTCCGAAGCACAGAAACGCTCGCTAAAGTAAATGCCACAAAGTGGTCACCCATCCGAGGACCAGCCATAGTGAAAGTTGCGTAACTCAGTGACCGTTTACAGAACACTACCGAGGGGCCACGAGCGCTTCTTCATTTTGCATTTCAATCCAAAATTTCAAAATTATAGTAGGTATATTTTTGTATTTAACAAATTAAAACATTTACGTTTAGAAAACGAATGACACCAGTTAAGTCTTGAGTTTTTATTTATAACAGACTACCTAATGCTCCGCGTCACATGAATTTGTGCCCGGGATAAAAAGTAGTCTAAGTATGTCTTGGATTGTGTCTGAAGTACAAGTTATATTATTGAAAAGTTTTATCTAAATCCATTCTGTAAATTTTGAGGATCGAGTAATAACACATTTGCTAAGTAAATTTGTCCTAGTAACACATTATTTTATAACCTGTAAAACTTTAATTAAGTTGTAACTGTTGAATATTTTTTTTTCTGTTTTGTCACATTATTTGAACAACAAACATTCATTGTATGGGTTTTTTGCACAAATATTTAAAAAAATATTAGGAAAAATATAATTTATATGGTAAAAACTATTTTGAAAATTGAGCTAAAAGTCTGCGGTATTTTATATACTACTCAGGACTTCACGCGAAACAATTTTGTACTTACATTCACCGACGTTTGGTCGTGGTTGGACTGGTGGTGAGAGCCGAGAGTATGCATGGAGTTACTTTAATGTGTAACTACCCTCCCTTGTTATTATTATAATGCAGGATAGGATTAAAAATTACAAAGTCTGTGGTATTTTACTACTTTCTGTATAAACTAGAACAAACTCTTTGTTTTCTACTAATCGTTTATGACTATGATGTTATGAAAATTCAAGGGCAAAAAGCGACTGACAAAGTAATTGAGCAGTATACCTTTTTAGAAATACTAATTGTAACGGAGTTTTAAAGGAAAAGGAATTGTAAAGGAAAGGCATACATCTTATGGGCACTGATCGTACTCTACTTGTACAAAGCGTGTCTGGGGGGGGGGCATCACTCTATACTCATTCCATTATACGAATTATTGTTAGTACGAACTACAGTTACTGACACTACATCTTTATAAACACCTGAATTCAAGTCTCGTACTGACCACCTCCAATAAAAATGTGCACCAGTTTACAGGGAGCTGTACGACATGTACTTTTCCACCTCGAAATGGTTCTCTAATCTTAAGCTAGGAAAAACACAGCTGTAAAAAAGAAGTGTTTAGTTTCATACCTCTCTCCTAGCGATGCCGTTTATAATGACTCCAATGTAATTTCCGTCTTCATCAACTGCCGCTACAGATACTCCATCGTATATTGAGCTGGCTACGTATTCTTCTAGCTCAATGCATCGTGACTCTGGTGTTTCAATTAAGTTCACTGCTGCGTTCATAGGTTCATCGCGGAAAAAGAATCTGTTGACAGAATGATATGCTTAAATAAATAAATACTATATTCGCATATTATGTTTTATAAAAAAATCTTTATTTGCATACACCATTTTAACGGCGCTTACGAAATGTCATACACTATTTAAAATATTTAAAGTGACCACCGGTTCGGAACGCAGCCCACATGAGAAGAACCGGCAAGAAACTTAGGAAGGTTCAGGTTTTGATGGCCTGATGTCAATAAGGAATGAATAACAAGAATACATATTGTTTGTTGAATGTTAAGGGTAGTCAGAGTAGATCGAGACTTACATACGAAGACCACGTGAGCAGATTGCTCAAAAACAGAAAGGTCAAAAGTGCTCGTATACCCAGGAGTATGAAACGATTGAATCTACAGAAAACGTAAGAAGTTTGCATGGATCGCGAAGCCTGGCAATCTGTCCTCTCCGACTACCCCGTCAAGAAAACAGATCATCAATGGTGCCAACCAAGTAAAGGTAGACCCGGAGATCAATACCATGCTGTGTTACTACTTGGAGGGGTTCACTCTAAATCCATATCGTCTTAAATCCGAATTGGTTATTGAGATGACTTCTGTTATTTAAACTTTGTGTGATGAGCACGACAGTTTATTCTGTGTCTGGGTGTTATTTATCTATTATATATGATATATTTAGAAATATATAGATGTATTTAGAAATATATACGTATGTTTATCAGTTATCTGGTTACCATAGTACAAGCTCTGCTTAGTTTGGAATCAGATGGCGTCGTGTGAGTTGTCCCAACGATATTTATTATTATTATTATTTCATGAACTGGAGCTTGTATATAGATCTGGAGATCATCTGCGTAAAGGTGGTAGGTAGAGATGAAATTTTTAAAAATGGGAATAGTACGCCACTCTGAGGTACGCCCACAGTCATGTCATACCAAGAAGAAAAAGATTCTTCAATGCGTACACGCTGATGCCGGCCGAACTAATCAATAACTGTTGTAGATATGTTAATCGAGCGCAGTATGCCAAGCAGAATTTGGAAATCCACAGTATAAAAGCATTGCTAAAATCAAGTAGGGATAGCACTGTAAGATTTCCATTCTCCATGCCCAGCCAGTCAGTCATGTTGATTAACGCACTGGTCGTGCTATATTCTGGACGAAAGCCTGACTGGTAAGGAATAAGGAAAAGGTTTCTCGTAAGGAATATGCTAAGTTGACTGTATACAAGCCGTTCCAGTACTTTTGAAAGAAAAGGTAATATGGATATAGGACAATACTCAGCAAAGGATGTAGGGTTAGGCCTTTTCTTCCACATTGTCCGAAATACACTACTAGATAAGGTGTGGTTCAATACGTGACACAGTCAGTGCCAACAGTGTTGAACTTAACGACAATATGCACCTTTTAACATCACAAGCAGATAATAGTTCAAAAAGGAACGATGGAAATGGATGAGTAGGAAGTTATGAAAGCTAACACTTTGCAAGATTGATCAAAACATGAAGATAAGTATAAATGTGGATTTGGTGTTGAAATGTTTTTGAAATGTCCTGTTGATTAGGTTTTCCAACTCTTGTAATGTTTTAAGAAATTTCCAGATATTCGCAGAATCCCTGTTTTGGACCAATTGTTGGATATGTTGATGTTGTGCTTTGGTATGGTTAGATTGTTTGCATGGTGATGGTAAATGTCGTACCCTTACTGCACAGATTGGAGCATATACAACGTATGGTTCTATTAATGTTTTTGCCAGAGTACTAATTTTCTCATTAATGAAATATGTAGATAACAATGAACCCCAGTCTTTGTTGGATGTATCATCACGTAGTCTCTCAAGATCCATGCCCCTAAAATTACATTGCATAAGGATTTTGGGTTTAGGAGGGCGAAGGTTATATGAGAGATAGATTGGGTCATGATACGAAAATTCATCAGCTGTCCATGCTTAAGAACTAACGCAGTGGAAGAAACCAGAATAAGATCAATGAGGGGTGGAACAAAACAACAAGAACAGTATTCGACGCAGGGACGAATTTTCGTCACATACACAACAGACATATAACATCTGTGAAATTTTCAACTGTCTAGCTATCACAGTTCATGAGATACAGCCTGGTGACAGACGGATGGATAGTAGAGTCGTACGTAGTAATAGGGTCCCGTTTTTACCTTTGGATACAAAACCTAGAAAAGAAAATACCACACAGAGTGTCGTAAACGTTTTCAATTTAAAATGTTTTATTACGGAAAAAGTCATTTCCAAAGGAAAATAAGAAGTAACCGATAGTTGCGCTTCACTAACTTCAGATGGTGATGATGACTATTACATACGATAAGACGTACAGTACCATACGGATGAAAATTTCAATATGATTGAATAACGTGGACTTAGAATTGAAACTATTGTTAGATTATACAAGTCACACAATATTTTAAAAATAGAATTCTAAAGTAGACTTAAGAAATTTGAAAAATCTTTACCTATTTAATACAAGTAACGAGCCGTTTACTATCGGAGCGAAGAAATCCGACGTCTTCTAAACCGAAAACTGTATCATAACTGGAGTGGTAGAAACTTTAAAATCGCCTACGCACGTTATCATGGTATCCTGGATAGAATGCCGCAAACCGTTTGATTTCTAATGGTTTCTGAGAAATAGATGTATACAGAAGGACTGACGGACAGACAGAGCCGTTTTATAAGACTTTTCTAAACGTTAGGGGTTAAATTTTTTTTTATATCATTTCATTTCTACAACGATGGTAATAGAGGAGCGTCGTTCCATCATTTATGAACTAGAGATTTTGAGATATAGTGTATATAGTCATATTAGTTCAATGACTAGAGATGAAAATACTTTTCTCTTTCAGATTTACCAAGGGTCGAAAAAACAAGTTGAGTGCAAAGTTTTTCACTATTTTGAAATGGATGGCAATTGTAGAGGTTGCATATGTTAATGACGTCAGCAACATGGAATAGTCAGTTTATTGTTTAATCAAAACTAGGGTTCGGGTGTTATCCCGTTTCCTTGGGAATAACCTAGTAGTTTAGAAGCAGGTAGTGGGATTCGAGGCGGGTTTTATAAAACATTACGCTAAATGCAAAGCTTCAATGTTTTAAACGTATCGTGGTTTACTACTTATCTTGCTATAGACCTACACGCGTAACTGCACGACCTCTTTAATTTGCCGAGAGATCATATAAGTTGTAGGAAAAATTTCCCGCACTTATTTTTGTTTTTTTTTATTCATTTATCATCATGTTTTTGAATCTGAAAATAACATTTTAATTGTAAAAAGTGCTTTATATTTAGATGCTTCCTGCCTCAGAATTTATGAGTTGTACGCACGAGTTACTAGGTTTTCCCTCGTTTTACATGTGGAAATAATGTATGTTTATTTTGTTAACATTATTGTAGGTACAGATTTGTTTTTGTGGAAATTTGGGACGTTGCGCTTGGCTTGCGAGAGGTGCTGTGAAATATACGGGAATTCAATAAAATAAGAAATTGAATTATGTATTACTTTAATAAATGCACGATTACACCGGTTGGCTGCCCTGCCAGAACTTAGTTTCCAGTTGCAATTTTAGAACTTGTATTTATTTGTTTTAGGAATGTGGCGTTTGTCAAACCTCAAAGCAGAAGGCTTTGAGGTTTCTCTGTGGAATTGGAATAATTGTTGATCATAGAATAAAATATGATACATATTTTAATTATTTATTGAATTGGGAGAAGCCTACGTCCAGCTGTATACTGCTATAGGCTTATTTGATTGTACACGAATGTACACAATATTTTAGTTTTCCTATTTCCTAAAAATTTTAGTTAACGATGAAAAGAGTATGAAAATAGTACCTACAACGAAACTACTTATTTCGAAAAATCTTTTGCAGAAATCATAAATTTTTAGATATCCAGTTTTCATGCAATAATTTGGTAGATGACAGTCAATTCAGCGCCAAAATTAATAGCATAGTAGGCGTAGCATAGTAGGTCTTTGTAGGTAACGTTCAATTTGGAACAATTTTTGATGACCCGTTTACATTCGATTCTGATATACTGTAATATTGGGTTGAGCCTATTCCTGAAAAGTGTTATAATATAACATAGTATCCATGACAGAGGTTCCATGTTTGTACACTTAGTACAGTAAACAGAATTGTAAATAGAAAGAAACGATTCACAAAATCGTTTTTCTAATGTACCAAAAAAACTGTCTTCTAAGAAACTTGACAGCTGTCTTGAAAAATGCTAATTAATATCTAGCACATAAGACCTTTTAGCCTTTTTGTTACCACCTCACTAAAAAGGCAACGGGTTCAAAATTTCTTCCAAATTTAACATCTAAAATAGACACATTTTATTAAGTTTATTCGGCCTTTTAGACCCACCCCAGTTCCGTGCTTCGGAAGGCACGTTAAGCCGTTGGTCCCGGTTGCCAATAAAATGGCAGTCGTTAAGCCAAGTTGAAGGCCTTATGGGCTACTTAAAAAATTTCAACAGCAAGTCGCCGCAGCCTGTGCATGTCCATTTCAACACGGCAATGGGCTCACCACCTGTTACGTGGGACAAAAATGCACACGGTGAAATGTGGGCGTTTAGTATGCCTGCCTACCCCTTCGGGGAAAAGGCGTGACAATATGTATGTATGTATGTCTTGAATAATTCAACTTTTCTTTTTAAGAAAGTGCAAGTTTTATTAAGCTATACTATTTATTTTTAACCAAGTTCAAGCCGAGTGTGAATGGCATATCTTAGGGGCGTATCATGAGGGCCAGTGTCAATATCTTTTTCGATTATGAATAAAGCCCTCATATCTCATGATTTTTTATCAGACAAGAAAACATTTTTAAAGACTTACCTTCGCAAATACCTGATCATGCGGTCTTTATCGTTTGGTGTGATTTTGCAGATGTAGTAAGGAGGTTTTGAAATACTTCGCAGGCTGAGCTCTGTCAATTGCTCCGGGAGGTTGTCGCCGAGCTGGAAGTAAACAAAGTCTAGTTATGAATTCTATTTGATACAAATATCTTACAGTATACCAGAAGGATACTAATAAGGGCTAACAATGAAATCCCAAACCACGAATGTAGTCCAAAAAAATACCCAGATTGAAGCGCTCGTAGCCCCGTTTTCTCAGTGTTTTACAAACGTAATGATACGTTAAGCTATGATTGGTAACAGATGGGTGACCATTTTGTGTGCTTCAGAAGGCATGTTAAGCCATTTGTCCCAGTTGCCAGTAATATGGCAGTCGTTAAGCCAAGTATGCCTCTGCCACGCACAGCGATAAACAACAAACAAACAAAATAGATTAAAGTGCTAGTAGATATGGCCATTCATGGAACTGGCAGAAAAATTATGGCAACCGATCGTTCGAAGAAGGACGATTGGATGCAGAGTCCCAAAAATCCAGTTCAGTTCTGATATGATGATGGTATTGATGAAATACATCATTTTAGTACCATTTTTAGTTCTGTCAAAATGAAAGAATGTGGAATAACATAACTTGGTTGTCTTGATTTAATAAAATTAACATATTGGCGTTTGTAAAGAATACGATTTCTCAAACATATTAAATTTCACGTGGTCGCCGGTGGTACGATCCATGTTCAATAGAAATGATCGTGAACGACACACCTATTAGCTGCAGTAACTTTACTAAAGTTAAGTTAAAAAAGGAAAGTTAAGGTAATTTAATTATAAAGTTAATTAAATTATTTTCTTTTTTTAAGTTAATTCAATTTTATGTTAATTTAATTTTAAAGTTAAGTTAATTAAAGTTAAGTTACTTTACTTTTGTATTTTATTTATTTATAACAAATAATTATATTTACGACATTTCAAAATAAAACTATAGTATTTAAGTACAAGGGTTCCGATCATCTTACATTGGAAAAATTCACTATAGGTTTCTATAATTTAAGTAATATCATCTAGTATACGGTTGCACTGTGTTTACTTTCCGCTGTGACGTATCGTAGTGATAAAACCATTTCTCCATGTACCCTCACCCTCATATACCACTCAATCAGTGATATGTCAAGCACATTGAAAACGAGACCGAATCATTATTGTCACGATGTCACCTCTTCGATCGTACGTGGTAGTCTGATAGATAATCTAAAAGAACCAAGCATATTTACGATGGAATTTTGGTGGCGGAAGGAACCGTGGCTACCTTAAAAGCTGAGCAGCGAGCTATAACTCTGGGTCTCTTTACCACCAGTGTGGTCGACATAGCTCCCTAAATAAGCACATTTTGTCCTATCTGTCGATGCATTCTGCAACATACGAGTTCTGGAGTGGAGATTGCACTGCACGATGATGTAGAAAAGATCGCAAGATGGGACTGGATGCGTAAGAACTAGGTATTATTTCAAAAACTAAGAGAGTTCTACAAGGTTTAACAGTGCATTGCGGAAGGCCGTATACCTATGATAATAATAAGGTAAATGTTTGTGAGAGAGCTAAGTTCTATATGACACTTTCCAGACCAACTTCTATCTACATTTTAAAAATATCGTAATTTTATCGATTCCTTACGCTTGTGGCCTAATGTTTCCTTTTTACAATATTGAAGTATGAATGCCAACAGTTTAACGTATAGACCGTGATATTATTTTAAAGATTATGTGTACATACGATGTACATTTTGCGTAAACTAACGAAGCGTAAATGTAGAATTATTTAATATTATATTATCTATTAAACCATTTTTTTGCACTTCAATAAGGTAGTAGGCGTTTTTGAATGTTTTATTTGAAGATAATTATAGATATTCAAATAATTTTTAATTAAGATTAAACTTTAAAATTAAACTGCAAAATGACTCGGAAGTACACGTTGTATGCTTGTTCATAAGTATTTAAAAATATTAATTGATTCTAAAACACATTTTTTCGAGTTTACCATTTAAGTTCCGTGATAGAATGCTGAATTTTTTAAAATATTTTATTAAATTATTCTAAGATACAATAATATTACAGAACAAAATATTTCATGTCAGAAGCACTGGAATGCTAAGGCGTAGTAGACTGTAGATATAAACGGATAAACCGTTAAAGAATGCTTTATTGCAATAGCCTTGTCTTAAGACTTAACCGATTTAGTAACGATATGAATTCATTCTCGTAATAGCATTAATAATTATAGCATTAATCGACGATCTTTTGGAAAAAGGCCAGGTCAAGAGCACCCTTAACCGACGAGCGTGTTTAAAAACACCCATGAAAGTAGAAGAAGCGACAGCTGTATGTCAGGATCGTAGCAAGTGGAAAGCCATAGTCTCTGCCTACTCCGATGGGAAACAGGCGAGATAATATGTACGATAATATGTAATAGATTTTTTTTTCTTTTTTTTTTATATTTGACAGGTCAAAATGGCAGCGCCCGCATGATGGTAAGCAAAGACGACGTGATTTTGGGCCGCTATCTTAACCCACAGGGCTAGGATAGCGACCCTCAACTGGGCCAGAAATATGCCTTTTCACGCTTCTCTTAAAGGACCCAGGATTGTAAAGGGAAACACGTGAGCCGGCAGAGAGTTCCATATTTTTATGGTACGAAAAAGGAAGGACCTACGGAATCTTTCCGTTCTGGGCAAGATGGTGTCCACAGTATAAGGATGACATCTCTGTCCCGCCCGTGTTGTTCCGGAACGGAAGGGGGAGGGTGGGACTAGTTGGAAGAGCTCTTCAGAACACTCACCGTGGTAGATGCGGTAAAACGCAGCTAAGCTGGCGACCGTTCTGCGCATCTCCAACGGCTCAAGATTGCCAGTAACATCTGGACAATCTATGACGCGGATGGCACGTCGGTGCGACGCGTCGAGAGATTCAAGCAGGTATTTGGCAAAGCCATCACAGAGATGTAAGCAGTATTCCATGCACGGACGAATCTGACACTTATATAATAAGCATCTCTGTTCCGGCGTGAAAAACCGCCACACCATGTTCAGGATTCCGAGCTTGCGAGCTTGGCCTAAGCTGATGCACCCATCGATATAATTTTTATTGTTGAGCTCTCGACGAACGTCCAACCCCAGAATGCTGAGGTAGTTTTGCAGCGGTAGGGTTGTGCTCTGAAGAGTTGGAAGGGGAAGGAAAGGGGATAATTTTGCAGTAAATGCACACGCCTGCGTTTTCCTGGCATTGAACTCGACCAGATTATCAAGACCCCACCGAGAGATGCGGTCCAGACTCCGATCGAGTTCCGCCACAACTTGTCCCCTCATAGCCTCAACATCCGTCCGCTTTACCGCCGGGTGACTGATATATCCCCCATGTAGTGTACTATCGTCTGCATAGCAATGTATATTGCCTAGGGACAACATATCATTGACATGCAGAAGAAAGAGAGTGGGCGACAAAACGGACCCCTGCGGCACGCCAGCATTTATCTGCAAGTAGTCGGAAGCCTGACCGTCGCATTGGACCCGAATACGGCGCTCATGCAGAAAGTTAGCGAGCCATGTGCATAGTTGAGGTGGCAGGCCATATGCCGGAAGCTTGGAAAGAAGTGATGCGTGCCAGACTTTATCGAAAGCCTTGGCGATGTCCAGGCTGATAGCCAAGGATTCGCCATGCTTATCCATAGCCTCACCCCAAAGGTGTGTAACGTATGCTAGAAGATCACCCGTTGACCGTTTCGGCCTAAATGCCGTATTGCCGGTCGTTTATTAAGGAGTGGTCTTCCAGATAATGCATGAGCTGCATGTTTATGATGAGCTCAAAAACCTTACAGATGACTGAGGTGACGGCTATGGGGCGATAGTTGCCTGGGTCTGACCTATCCCCTTTCTTGGGGATCGGGTCACCTGATGCCCTAGCCCTGGTCCAAGCGCGACATCCGGTATCCTGGTGGTCTGGCGTACAAACTGTGTCAAGTAATGCGAAAGAGCGAATGCATGGGCAGTTCGTCCCGCATGGTCGGTTTTGAGGGAGCCGAACCATTCTGTATGGTGTGCATTAAAGTCCCCCAAAAACACCAATTCCACGTTCGGGAACCGCACCTGCGCATCATCTGCCGCCCTTCCGAGGTATTCAAAGAGTCGAGTTGCCTCCATATCCCCTTTATGGGAACGGTAAAGGCACACGTAGATCTGGCTAATAGAACCATGATCCACGTGAAGCCAGAGGACAGAGAAGGATGGGTCTTCCAGGCAGCGCAGACGGCGAACACAAACATCCGCCCTAACAAACACGCACACCCCGGCCCTTTTATTGAAGCAGTCCTCGACAAAATAGCCGGGGTAGCACAAATACGAGGTATCGTCAGGGCGGTATATTTGCGTCTCCGTAAGGAACAGCAATCCGGGCCGTGCCGTCTCAAGATGGTGATGGACGGCGTTGAGGTTTGTATGGAGTCCACGGATGTTTGTGAACTCCACCTCAAAAAGCGTACGTGTGGCATTTGTTTCGGCCGCTGTACAGATTTGCCTTTTATTTTGCACTGCCATGTTGATGGGGAAAGAAGGAAGCGTGAAACGGAGCGGTATTTTATGCAGCAGTGAGTGACAAAGCGTAGGTGCTCGTTTTGTCCAGGGACGTGTGGCTAGGCGTAAGCCAATCCGCCGGACGGAAGGGCCCCCTACCCCCCCGAGTGTAGTCGCCGGGACAAAAATAAAAATCTTTTTTATTTTTGTGCCACGTGGCACACATTTTGAGTGCCTGCGCGCCGTAGCCTCGTCCGTCGATCAGCAGGTGTACCACGTGCAGGTGAGGTCGGCTTGGGCCCAAAGCTGACGATAGGCCCCTTACACCCCTTCGTGTTCACAATATTATTAAAGAATTATTTGCTTTAATAATATTGTGAGCACAATATATTTCTCGACTTTCTCAATGCTTTGTTTCTGTGTTTGGGTATTTTCTCTAGAAAAAATTAAGCATCTTTATCAGTTTTGGATCACATAGCATAAGATTTCATTAACGTCATTTTTTGTTTGTCAGATATTAACGTAATATGCCAAATCTTCTTTACAGGCAATCCGATCAACAATGCTGATTAAATTCCGGTTGAGAATTTGGGTTAAATCGGAAATTTACGCAAGATAGTACAATAAAAGAGCTAGAAAGAAAGATAAAGATTGCCGTAGATGTACTTTTTAATGCAGTTGTCTTTTAGTGTTATTTTACTTAGTTATTAAACGTAGAAAGACCGTTACTTTCAAATGGGTGTATCGACTGTGGTATCGGGTTAGATGTGTGGTGTTTTTGATTGTTTTGTGTCGGGAGTTTTTTTGAAGTGAATGCTTCTTTTAGTACGGTATGCATATTTTTAGATGAGATAAAATCTCTGGACTCGCGACCCCGTAAGAGACGCAGCTATAGTGTGTGCATAATGCATGTATATATAGCAGACCGCAAACGCGTCTAGATAAATAAATTATTGATAAATTTAGTTTTCAATGGGCTCACCACCTATTACGTGGGACAGGAATCCACACGGTGAACAGTGGGCATATAATATGCCTCTGCCACCCCTTCGGGGATAAGGCGTGATGGATATTTATTTATAGTTTTCACTTCTGTCGGCAATCCCGGAGTGCAAGCCGTAATTTGTTTTTAAACTAGGAACTCTGTATTTTGACCTTGTTGTTAAACAAAAGCTGCAATTTTAGAATTTATGATCACCTTTAGAGCCTGCGCAAAATGTTTGTATTTTAATCGATAAGCGCCATCCATAAGTATAAATGCAATTTAGCAGAACTAGGTATTGTTATGCTTCTAGGCCTTTGTAAAATTTATGAATATTCCGTCAGCTTTCTTGAAGTCTGGTCTGCTATCCACGTGACTACTGGGTCCAGTAAATTTAAAAATTTATTATATTTACTGTATTCTGTATGTATATTATATTTACTGTATTCTATACATTAAAATGACTATTTACGTTCTTTATTATATTTACTGTGGCTGCATCGTGTTGAACGTGTTGTATCATCACGAATACAAAACGATTTATCATAGAAGTACAAAAAGTTATGAATAGAATTTTAAATCTGCAATTTCATTAAATAAAATGTTAGCGTTTTATTACAATTTCAAATTCTTATGCAATTAATATTTTGTTAAGAAAACAAATTACGATTAATTATACAATTTTTATTTTGTAATCATATTGCATAAGAGATTTTTTACGAGTATGTGTGTTGTTAACAAATTTAAAGAATTTGTTATATATACCTACTTAATTTTATTTTTTCATTTTATTTTATGATATTTGTGCGTATTATCTACAACTAGCCGTCCCGCTCGGGTTCGCACGTGACAGAAACGACGTTCGAACCCCGTGGCACCCATAATCCCGTCGTTTATTAATTTCCCAATAATGTATGAACATTTTCCAAATTACTTGATTACTTCTCGGCTCTCAAGTACGTACGGCCGCACGTCCCTGTCGAAATATGATTACACGAAATTAATTACTTTTCGATTTTTTTTTATTTTGTCATACCTCCCAAGATATTTAATTGCTGGTTTTTTTAAGTTTTAAAATGGATATAGTATGTTATCCTTAAGAGATAGACATTTACCGTCGCGGACTTTTTTGTAGACCTATATTAGATACACAATTCCACGGTACTATGTTTTGTTATATCTCAAAGGGTTTAAGCAGCGGTTTCGTTAAAAGCTCCCAGACGGCTCATTTTTTCCGACACCCCCAACATATATCGTTATAATACAGTTAATGTATACAAAAACTTAACAAATTATACATAAAAACCTTCTCTGTGAATCACTCTATCTATTAAAAAAAAACTGCATCTAAATTCGTTGCGTAGTTTTAAAGATCTAAGCATACATAGGGACAGACAGCGAAAAACGACTTTGTTTTATAATATGTAGACCAGTGATAATGAGCAGTTTTTGTAAATACGAGAAGTCTACCACGGTGTTAATAAGTTCAAGGAAAAGTTGAAACTTTCGATGCTTTTTTCGCACTTAATTGCAAAAAAGCAGCAAATATTTGTGAATAACAAGAATATTCGATCCACAGACTCAGTAGGGGCAGGTGAGTGGACAGTCAATTACCACAACACTAGCATATCAAATATCAACCTAACTTCAATAAAATGTTTGCCTTCTATATTATAAAGGGATTTATGATATTTAGTAGAGACACTAGAAATATTTATATTAGACAATGATGCTAATTCTGTTGTTGAGATCACTAAACTAAATTTCTCTAAAATTTTCTAATTTTTATTAAGAGATTGCCAAATGCTATTCTGTTATTAAGTCAAACTAAAGTTGGTGATATCATAAATAGCACTTAATTTGTATCTGATGTCACTAAAATTCATTTTATGTGATAAAATTAAACAAGACGTGAAAAAATGTACATAGACAGTAGAATGTAAATACATGCCGACTAACTTGGTGATTGAACTGCCTATGTACATTTTTCACGTTACAACATTTTAAAAGTTTTCACGTTTCAAACGGTAACTAAAATTAATAAACGTCCCACTAAAATTAGTCTTTTTACAGTGAAAACGTCAAAATTTTACGTGAAGTTAAATTTGTATCTGACCTTACTAAAATTCATTTTACGTGATAAAATTCAACAAAAAGTGAGAAATGTACATAGACAGTTCAATCACTAAGTTAATCGGCATCTAAATACATGTTTTGTTAATTTTATCACATAAAAGGAATTTTAGTGATGTCAGATACAAATTTAGTGCTGTTTATAATATCACCAAGTTTAGTTCGACGTAATAACAGAATAGCATGCCAAATGCTTCTTAATAAAAATAAGAAAATTTTAGAGAAATTTAGTTTAGTGGTTTCAACAACAGAATTAGCACCAATATCAGACTAAACGAATTAATAATTGTCTTTGTGTACTATTGTATCCGCCTAAGTTTGCCTTGATTAAATGCTGAGTTTATGCAGCTGCGCTCAGTTCAGCGTTAGTTATAATGACTAAAAAATATGGACCTGTACTACTTTATATTTACAAGTACTAATTTTCATTTTTATAAGGAGGAGTACGTAAAGCTAGAGGAATACCTTTCTATAATGAAGAGGCACTTAAAATAAAAAATTACATTATATAATTAGGGAATGCCCTCAGTTAGGACAAATATTTGTTTCAAGTTTGGGTGTTTTGTAGAAACCAGAACCTTTTTGTCTAAATTACATTGCATAAGCTCATATTTATTAGCTTAATTTGAGTGCAAAATATTAGACGAGTTTTTATCTCTATCTTATACTCTCTAACTCAAATAAGAATAAGAAAAAAAGTTGTAAGTAGTTGTGTACAAGAATGAAACTTGCATTTTTTTTTATATATTTTGTCATACCCAAGGCGTTTTACATTCTATTGTAAACAGGTTGCATTCCAATCAATCTCTAAAACTATAATTAAACTATCTTTACGCTGTATCTATCCCTGACGGGGTATCGGGACATATTGTCAGGCTTCGCGATCCATACTTCTTTCGCTTCCTACAGATTCATTAATCGTACATGCACGTACCCAGACGTGCATGTACGATTAATGAATCTCCGAAAATCGAATCGAAAATCGAAAATCCGAGTACTTTTGACCTTTTATTTTTCCGTGCTTGGGCAGGTAATAGAAAATATTTGTTAGGAAAATTGGAGTAAGGCTGATGGAGACGACTGGTGACTCTCAATCCGAATCGTTCCTGGTGCAGAGGCTAAATAAGCTTTAAGTACTGTTTAAAAAAAAAACAAATTAAATTTAAAATGTAACCGTTTAATTTAGGGATCTATTAATAAAGGAAAAATATTGTACATCATTAATATAGAGGCGTCAAAGATCGTAATAAATCCAAAAAAAACAGCTTATTAAGTTTTCGACAGAAGAGTTACATAACAAAAACAGAAAGAAAACATATTATGACTATAACTGGTCCTCGGATGGGTGACCGCTTTGTGGTATTTAGGTACTTTTGAGAGCGTTTTCGTGCTTCGGAAGGCACTTTAAGCCGTTGATCCCGGTTGCCAGTGACATGGCAGTCGTCAAGCTAAGTTGAAGGTCTTACAGGAGATTTGAAAAATTTACCTACAGCAGGTAGCCACAACCTATAGACAAGACAGGCGCAGGTTATTACGTGAAATGTCGGCGTATAGTATAACCTCAGCCTACCCCTTTTGGGGATACAGGCGTGACAATATGTATGTATGTATGTATGTATGTTTATATTTATAATATTAAGTATGGATTTTTATACCACGACAAATTTTCAAGAAAAAAATCGTATACATGTGTTCCTAGCGGTAGAAAATACATACCTACTCGTACATACTAAAGCTACAAAGTATTACACCCAAGTTCAATAACGTACTACAATTATTCATCCAACGAAGGAGCCCATGGCCTCGTGAACTAGTTTCTAAAAGGACATTTCAATTAACAGCTTCATTTAGTATGTTTCTAACAATCATCATCATCATCGTTGTACGCCGAAGTCGTGAAAGTAACAATCTTAGTTATATGTTAAAGTCTCCAATTGTAGAATCAGGTAGTTACTCTTATTTTATTATACATTAAACCCCGCGGTGTTCCACCTTCTTCCCAGACGGGTTGCAGGTGGTAGAGGCCTCAGGGGTATTCACTGCAGGCCGGCTAAGGACATGCCGTTATATGAGACTCTCCTCGGGGGACTAGATGTGCTGCCACCCACGCCTATGTTGTATAGCTTTTGTTGCCTGATGTTTCGATCAGGTTTTCATATTTAGTAGTACCTAGATACATATATTAGTATGCGACGCCTTTGTTTAAAAAGGATTTGTTTTTAAATTCACCTATTTAAAACAAAACAACAAGCTACCGCTCGGCGTCGTTGCCCGCGTCATAATTGATTACAGAATTTGAATTCTATATGGAAGGAAATTTTCAAAACATATAATGTGATTTAAGCTCATAAATGCTTAGATCTAAACAACTGATAAAAGTATTTTTCTAAATACATAAACTTGAACTCCGATCTGCGATCGACAAATGTTTGTTTTGACACGGGAATTGAACCCAATACCTTTACAACGGCCGAGAGAATATATTCGTAAGCAGGTGAACGCTCCCCCCCCCCTTCTGCAATAATGCATTAAAATTTGCCCGATTTGTCGATATTTAGGACTGCTCAGCTCTCCAGGGAAATAGCGTGATGATATATAGCCTCTAGCCTTCCTCGATAAATGAGTTATCTAAGACAAAATTATTTTTTCAAATTCGACCATTTCATTCGACATTCGTTCAACCAAACAAACAAACAAACTCTTTAGCTTTATAATATTTGTATACATTTATAGCCTCTATTGTAGGCACTTTGTAACTAAAACAAAGTCGCTAGTACTTGTTCCATTATTTTTATAATCAGTACACATATCTTTGTTTTTCTGATGTAGGTATGTGAAGATAATACTTTGTTAGTCGGTGCTAACTTCATAATAACCTTATTTAAATAATTTGCGCTAAATTTGAACCGACTTAATAAGGCTGCCTTTAATGCCTACCGACTTCCGTGTTAGGGCATCATTTCAATTCAAGTAGCTATACAAAAAACATTCTTATAAAGTTTAGATTATATTATAAACGTATTCATTTTTAAAACTACATTTAAAAAACACAAAAAAGTAGTTTATGTGTTTTGCGCTACTAATTGCTAATTAATTAGTTTATTTGTTGGAATCTTAAACGAGTTAAATTTAGATTTGTTCTATTGTAATAAAACAATACGAAATTGTATAAAAATTGATAAAAAAAATTGTTTATATTCATTATATGCTGGTAGTAACAATGTTTAATTATCCTTCGTCCTGATTAAGACTTCCGGGTTACTTCAAATCGCTACCTGATTTTTGAAACTGGGGTCTGTTATTATAGGATACTAGTTATACTAAGCGAAAGAAGTATGCATGGATCGCGAAGCCTGGCGATCTGTATTCTCTGACTACCCCGTCAGGGATACAGCGTGAAGATAGATTGGTCCATCCATTCAGTCTACAGGTCGCATTTTTCATCGGATTTGCATGTAAATATGAAAAAAGATAAAAAATAATAATGTACATGGTAGCTCATGGGTGCGCAACAGGAAAGTCATGCTTGCTCTCTACTAATAATAATTAATACATTAACCAAATAAATGTTTGGCCTTTTCCTCAATTTACTCCGAAGTCTACGATTTACAGAACCACTAGTATAATCTTGTGGTATAGGAACTAGATAACTGACAATCATACCTACTTATATATTTTAAATACAATCTGACACGGGTTTGTCATCTGTGTGGCTGTGTGAGTGCAGTTCTTGTAAGACAAATGAAAGTGCAATATCGTTTAATTACAGACTCACGTCATAATTTTTAAATAGAATTTACACGCACATGCAATACGCATTATTTTATTTATTTATTAATAAATGCCTCAGTATTATTATTATTATTTATAATAGCGCTACACTACGGAACTCTGTACGTACTTCTCAAAGATCCGTGCTCTATTTTTCAATAAATCTGCATTTTATCTATTCTGTAACTTTAAATTGCATTAATCTATTTTTGTCGTTGACTGTACCGGGTACTTCTAGTTCGCAGAATATGTAAAATAGTCGCTAACACAATACCGGATTGATTTAAATGCATTCGATTGTAAGTTAATTCTAACCACTCACAATCACGATTATTATAAATGGACATATCCTTAACATTGCTATAGCCTTGAATAATGATACTAATAATGTAGACTGTAGAGGCTACCATATAGATGACGGATCGATAAATGCACTGTTTAATTTTAGGGTACTACGAGTATATCTCAATAGGAAAAAACAAAACCCTTTCAGGATTAATTTGTTGTAAAACCATCATACTCAGTTTTAGACTCCCTCGAAGTTGTGAAAAAATATAGTCTTGAATTAAGAGTGTTGAAATACTCTCAGGAGAATCAAAATTTAGGTAATAATTTGGCGTGTTAAACTATGAAATTTTACGAATAATACCGTTTTATATCAAAAGTTTAGAAAGATTAACTAAATGTACATTTGTTAATGAATCATAAAAATATTCAAATGGACATTGCTTATAATAAGTCCCTCCAAATTTAATAGAACCCTCGGTTAGCAAGTTCGTTTCGCTCTTTGTAAATTGTGCGTTTGTGACACCAGAAGTGTTACCTGGCCATTCAAATGTAAACTTTGTTACTGGCATCCGGATCTGAATACGCATTCAGATCCGGATGCCAGTAACAAAGTTTTGTTGAGTCAAGTTAAAGGCTTTATGGGTGCGTTAAACATTTTCATTAATATGTAGCCACATTCTATCTCCGTCAGTCAAAAGTAGCTTGCATCCGGATTTAAATCCGTATCCGGTTTGCGTATTATAACAGAGATACTTGATGCAGTGTTAATTTCTATTTATTCAGAGAAGATAATTCCAGCTTAGAACAAACTGTTCATTTATTATTGCGTTGTATATAAGCACGCTGTATCCCTAATCGGTAGTCAGATAGGACAGATGGCCACCTGACTTCTCTGACTACCGAACTACTAGCGATCTATTCATTTATCATGCATTTTTTTAAGTATATGGACACTTGGTACTTACGAAAGTATATCGATCACTCAATGACAAGAAAATATTTACTACCGTTTGAGAGTCTTGGCAGATGTAGCAGCAGAAAATGTGGGTAAGGTTGTCAAGGCCAAGACAATAATACCGTACCTGTTTGTCTCTCGTCGCGCGTAACAACATATGGTTCTTATAGGACTGGCACTGTATGTTCAAGAATAACTTCTAGGGGCTAAGCAACCTACTACCAAAAGATGAAGTAACGACTGAGGTGCCCTTACTGAGTTGGTAGGTCAAACGGGAGTCGCTCCCAAAAACCCGAAACAAAAAGTCAAACGACAGTGGACCCTATGCTCCAAATCCAGCTAGGTTTATCCGATTGTCTCTGAGATCATAGGTTGAAGGGCATAGCGTATCTAGCAATGCCCTCTAGAATTAATGAACTTAAGATGTAGGAATAATAACATTTCTGACCAACTTATCTGTGACATGAATTGAAGCTAGAAATATTTTTATCAGTTTCAAATGTTAACTTTTCTTATAAAGTAACTCAAGCTTATGCAAGTAGAGCAGCCTTAGACAATATAGTAAGTACTACGTGGACACAAGACAGGAAACCAGACATTATCACGAACTAATGCGGTAGTATATACAAGTCCGGATTCAATATGCCTTTTAAATATATGACCATATCGGGATTTAATCGACCTGTTATAATATATCACTGTCTATTATAATACCTAGTAATACAATCAACTTCCTCGTAAGTATAAGGTAGTTAGGTGTGTATGTATGCATTACTTACACACTTAACTACCAGAGAGAAATACAGGACCTAGGACTTTAAAAAAATGAGATATAGAAATAATGAGAATGATCACAGATACTTGAAACTCTCTTCACCTATTTTCCTCCTCTTACAATCTGTGACTCGATTTTGGTAAGAGTCTTTAATTTTCCCTGAACATTATATAAATAATTTTTACATATACATGCATGGAGATGATACTTAGTATGTGTCCATTCTGTAAATAGATGGTAGAGATGCTGATCATAGTTCATCAGCTTCTTATCAACTTGCTCTCCTAACTTCGTTAGCAATATATGCTGTGATGCAACCGTTAAAATGCCAATTTCTTTCAATATTTCTCTAAGACACACTCGAGCACTCAGTTTGTACATTGCACGTACGTGCAGTAATTTTTGTACTTCAGAGCGAGTTACACAGCCTCTCTTCACTCTTTCACATAAATATATACTCGTAAATATCTTATGATATGCCTGTGACGGCATTTATTATTTCACAGTAGAAGTTACAACACAATACAACTGAGAAAACAGTTTAAGCATACCTCCGGATTTAATAAAAGTAGTATTTTTAGCAACTGTGTTACTCAACGGGAAAAATAGGTGTCATTGTGTAACTCTGAGGTAATATTTTTTCCCATTCAGTAACAGTGTTATACATTGTTGTTACATGGTGTGATTTAATGGGGAAAAAAAATTGCGTTGTGTCACACGTGTTACTGACCGTCACACTGTTACAGAACTGGGTGTTACTCAACGGGAATAAACACACTTGACAAACATACTCATAATATTAGAAGGAATACAATGTAGTGGGAATACCGGGCATTCCTTTCTTGGTTTTTTATCTAAGATACCTAGAGAATACGTTTACCAAGTTTCGGTATCTGTCCAATAATTTAGACTGCGTGTTGTTTCAGCCGCATAGTTCTCGTTCCTATAACAATATCAGCAATTCTTTTGTTATTAACTGCAAAAGCCGCCAAGATATAATCGGGAAACATCTTATTCCCATGGGAAACACTTTTGTAAGATAACCAAATTTTAAAAAATAAAAATTTGATAATAAACTACTACGATCGATGCACAAACAATAATAATGGCTGAAAACAGTGTAGTGCGTAAGAAGGTTTATTATGTGAGAGAGACAGTAGACCGGCTTCAGTAACATCCCTACTTCGTGTTGTTTACTAGATGAGAAGTGACACCGTTAGACACCTGCTGGAGATAACTGTTCAAGTGATAATTGATCAATTATCGACCAGTGATAAAAATTGTTAAATTAATAATAACGCTATTAAAAATAGCGGTGAGGAAAATGTAGGGTGGTATGTATTTTTAATGCCACATCACAGAATAATAAAAATTATCAAATATTTAATAGAATTTTTTGGGGTGGAACAATCACTTAGGGGTATGAAAAATAGATGAATAGATACATTTAACAAAATATAAAAATTGGTCAAGCCATTTCGGAGAAGTTTGGTAACAAACACCACGACACGAGAATTTTAGATATAAGATATACAAAGAAGTAGTAGCAGCAGATGAGTTTTCTGCAGATTTTACAATTCGAGGAATGTTTGGAAGAAGAGGTTTTTCTTCGAAGGGCTTTATATGTATTTTAAGCAGTCGGCGGTGCGAGTTTAGCACCTTTGCAAATACCAATGTCCCTAATCTACCGTGACCATTTTCGATTACGATTTACAAATAATTTGTGTCGATAACTACGATTGAAATGAATAGTTTGAAAATAATAATTAAAACCTGCAAATTGTATAATAAAATTAAATAAACAAACAATAAATTGCACAGGTACCTAATTATGTTTCCCGAGTAAATAAAACGCAAAGTAATAAATCTGCAAATAAATTAAACTCGAAAAATGTATGGCTACCAAATATACTCATAATTTAACAGTTTTTTTATGTAAAAACAGTTCATTCATAAATAACAATTCTTTTTTAAGAAATGTAGGTATTATTTTTAATTATCTGAATATACAGTAATACATTTTTTGAAACCAGTTTAGTGTACGTAGTAAACGCATTATTTCCTTTATGTCTAAGAAAAGTTTATAGAAGTTATTTTTAGGACTGGTATTATGATATTTTCATTAGATTTCATAGTGATTCCAAGGCTTTTCCAAGAATCTTGTAGGCCTTCCAATTTTCCCCTCTGTAGACTATAGCTAAAGATTGACTTGTGCGGTAACGCTGCTAAATTATGAACGCGACAGTTTGTAAGTATTGATGTTTGTTACTCTTTCACGCAAAATGTACTCAAAGGATTTTGATGAAACTTTACAATAATATAGCTTACACATCAGAATAACACATAGGCTACTTTTATCTCGGAAAAAAATCCTGTGGGAAACGGGAACGGGATGACTTCACCACGCGTGCGAAGCCGCGGGTGGCAACTATTGTACAATAACTTTTACTTTATATGATTTTCATTTTATTTTTCTAACTAACGGACGTTTTGCGGAAATTATCATCCGTTTGTAAAGCTTACATCTAAAGGCTTTTTCCAAACTCAGGTTACAAAATTGTAGTCCTCCGGTCTACTTTACATTTGCTGCTAGGACCTGGCGGTGATGTCAGGGACAAATTCTTTGGTCTTCTTAAAACATGATCACTAGCGTAAAGTTCGTAATATCAATAAGACAATGTTTGCATCAGAAGCGGATTCCCGCAATAGCATATCTAGTGGTTATGTGACTGTAGACTTCGGAGTATTTTTTTTTAACAAATTAAAAAAAATCAACATTTTTTTTTCGTTTTGATCGCTCTAGCCTACCATCAGCACTACCCTCCATTTCCCCTCCCCTGCCTACATTTCCCCCCTGATCGAAAAATCCCCTTGCTAAAAGTGGTTGGCTACATCAAGGATTGTCCATGCCAAGTTGCATACAAATCCGATGAAAAATGCTACCTGTAGACTGAATGGCATGACATCAGTAGCATTTTTCTCGTACCATTGGAGTTAAAACTGAGACTTTTGTCGGCTCGCTTCGCCTCCTCAGTCAATAATACTCACATATAATTACTTCTTACGCGGTCCTTACGTGTAGCTACATATTCATTTTCGCTACATGCAATTCCTACTTGTGTCGCTTAAAAACCGGTCAAAGTTCCGAAGCTGTAAAGGTAACTTCAACTTCAACTAATAGTTTTTGGCATTTGTGGAAAGGCCCACTAGTCCGCCAATGTCATCTTTCGGACTGTTTCGGTTCGGATTAAGTTTCGGAAGGACGAACTGTCAAACTTATTGTACGGTTTGTCAACTGAAAAGGAATTTATTTCTCAACCAATTGTATAAAGACAGGTTAATACTGGCAACTGACAGGATTTCTTTTAAATTGGATCTTTATTAGTCTTTTAGAATAACTTTGACAAAACTGTTATCACGTCAAATTCTCTGTCACTTTTTTTGTTCTAATCTTATGGTTCTAATATCATCTACATACTTGACACTGAAATGTCGCGTTTGTAAGAATATAATCAGTCAATTATGTTTAGTCTTCCGTGAGAAAATGTAAAGATCTCTGCTTCGTAAGTGTATTGTATCATCTTATGTCTCTCATTGTTTGACAACAATACACAACACTCATTTTTTTATTGTAGTAATAATTTAGTAGCTGCTGTATGGGCTAGTGTATAATTATGACACTATATAAATGTCATTACTAGTAATTAAGATACAACGACAAAATGAAAATATTTTTAAAATGATATTATCCAAGACTAACGTTAGTATAGTCACGTGTTTCATATACATATATATACATATTTTATGACGTTTTTGAGCTGGTATAGACGCGAACAATCATGGATCCGAGTCTACTATTTCAATTGTGTCAGAACACAATCAAAATGCCGACGGTACAATATGACAGTTTTCTTAGATCTTTGGCATACCAAGAATTAGACCACTATTACAATCAGATTGCTGCAGAACTCTATCGCACGGCCGGTAGAATAGTACTTAGTAAGAATGTGGGAGTAGTAGTACTACATCGTTTCGTCTCCATCGATCTTTATTGCCTGCCCACTGCCACTGAAGCTGGATAATTCTTTGGACTACATTTGTCATGCAAATCGTTCTTCGGAACTCACCTATTGGTGACAAAGTTACACTCCGAGCATTTACCTTTCCTTCACAATGAAATGCTCATAGCTATCTCATATAATCTCAGTGTTCTGTAAATGATCCTCAGATAGGTAACTGTTAGTGGCTTCATCATTTATGAGCACTTACATACTTTGGAAGGCACGATAAGCCGTTGATTTCAGTTGCCAGTAACAGTCGTCAAGCTAACAAGAAAATTTTCAACAGTAAGGGTCAACACAAACTAGCTATTTTTATCATCCGCAACCGGTGAGTTTGAGAATAGTATAGATATTGCTTAGCTTTTAAAAAATTACTAAATCGTCGGTGGCCAATAGAAGAAGTTTTTATTATGACTAATCTTACTGCAACTCCTGTAAACTACGATCTACAGCAATGACAAAGACTAGAAAAGTTACACTGAGCTGAATTTCAGTAGAGACCCAGGGGAAGTTAGAATGTTTTGGAACCCGCACTGAAATTAATGAGAAGAATATAATGCCCAGAAGCGAGTGAGCCAGTCTGCGCCTATAGGGTTGTCGTAGCTCACCACACTAGGTGTTGCAAACGTCTATAAGTAACAATAAACATTTATCAGTATATAAATTATAAAAAAATACTCTCTATACAACAGTAGATTTTAATGAGGTCAATGAACAATGGTCAAGAACCACACATCAAAGCCATAATTCAAATACGTCCCGTTAGTTATTATACCTATATATCATTAAATTACTACCACAAAAACTGGTCTGCGATAAAAATAAAACTCTCAAAAACCAGTTTGAATTTAAGCTACATTCAAATACGTAATAAGTGTCAGTGATATGTGGTCACGCATCATAAAATGGTCGTTGCCACGATCATTCACTATGTCAAGGTTGTTTAGAGCAAAACTTGTTTTTAATATTCTAACGTTACTTATTTAGGTCCACGATAAGTCTCGAACTAGGAAGTGGTCAGTTCTCATTATCCAATCATTGTTATAATAATTATGTGTACTCTAGGAAAAACAAATACAACTAGAAACAAAGATTTTATTTATTTACTAGCTAATACCCGCAGTTCCACTCACGCGATGAAGATTTTTCATACCCGTTTCCCACAGGAACATGATCTCGGGATAAAAAGTAGGATTTATCACTCAAAGATACCACATTTTCACCTTTATAATATTAAAAGATTTTTGAAGTTATACTTGGACCCCATCGGGAAAACTGACGAGAGTAAATTTTAACGATGCGCGGGCACACCGTCACGATAAACCTACACCATGAAATTAGCTGATAAGTGTTTCTATGAAAACTTATAACTACATTCAAAGCAGTTTTCAAACACCCCTATGGTAAACATTTTAGTATTTTCTACAAACGTAGGATTAGGCGAAAGATAAGATTTTTATGTAGTTACTAATAAAGTATAACACGTGTACATAATTTCACATACAATTTTATTTTTAGAATTATTCATTAGTATCTCTGGATCTAGGTAAAGTTTGTAAATCCCCGGTTTTATTCCTACAACGTCACAAACACACAAGCCTCTTTATTTTACCCGCGGTTTCATCCGCTTACTAATCCTTAATTTTTTTTTTGATTAGATGGCGTTGTGCGAAAAGTTTTTAAAAATTTTAAGTCATTGGTCGAAATTTAAATTAAAACGAAACCATAATTTTTATAATATAATAAAAGCGCGTGAGGCGTGCACTTATGGATTTTCCAATCTTTTTTGGAATTACAAACTGTCTGTTTATAATTCCAAAATAACAGCTTGCTTCAATTTAATTTATCCTTAGATAGATATTTTAAAATACCACGTGTTGTGGCTTGAATTGGAGGTAGGTAGGTAGGAGGAAATCCAGGGATTTCAAAACTTTACCTAGATCCAGAAATACTAATAAATTGTTCTAAAAAGTGTTTCAATGTTATAAAGGTATATTAATATAGAAAAGGTAAAGGTAAAATTTTAAAATTTTTAACTTTGCCTTCTCTATATATCTATGTGGTTGCTATATTTGTCAAAACAAACTTGGATTTGTTTCAGTTCCGGAATAGAATTCGGAACAATGACAAATTATCTGTAGTGGCTAGTAAAACGGAATTTATGTATAGCAGTGTTCTGCCTGGGTTCAAATATATTTAATAAGATCCCATCATCAATTAGAAACCTCACGGACACAAACGTATGTAAGAGAGAATTGCATACACTACTCGTTGAAAAATGTTACTATTCACTTAAAGACTTTTTAGAAGATACATCATTATAGCTTGATTTGGTACTTGGTCTAGGAACTTGTCTTGTTTGAACGGCCCCGTCGGTCGTTTACCAATGATCTCGCCAGGCAGACATTTTCTTTATCATATCATTATCACTTTGAAATTTTATATATTAATTTGTCATTGTAATATATCATTTCTTTAGGTTAATCTCTATTTTGAATTGTTTAATCAGACCTGACATGTTTTCCTAATTTCACTTAATTTTTGATTATGTATATAGCAAGTTATTAATTTAAGCTGTACAAAAACACAAGAATGTATAACTGTTATTCTTCTAAGTATTGTATGCCTATATGGTAGGACATAGTGGGTAATTAATTGCAATTGTAACATCTTATGCACCTATGATCCACAATAAAATGATTTGAATTTGAATCTCTGAATGCTACTTTTTATTGTTGCATACATTTTGTGCTTCTTTATACATAGTCCTATATATAAATCAATATCTATAAATAGGTACCTCCCTTCTACTAAACTGTTAAATGACACGAGTTATTTTAAATTATTGCAATTATATACAATAAATGTATTTAATTGCGGAATAAAATGACGGAAAGGGTATTTGAAATGTATATATGGAAGGCATTACTCGTTACTAATTTACTGCAAGCCGGTTTAAACACGTAAATCATATAGTATAAACATAGTACTTGTATATTATCATAGTTTTACTAATATAGGTAAAATGTATAGTTACGGTCGTAAGGAAGACACAAAATGATAATTACGCGGGAGTGACGTACCATAGGAGTAGTGTCTTATGCCACAGATTTTAACTTTTTTTTTAATATTGTGGGACACTTTTTACACAGCGTCATCAAGCCCAAACTAAGCTATAAGCTTGTACTTTGGAATCTAGACAACTGATAATCATACTTATATGTTTCTAAATACATACATGTTATACACTTGATGACACCCGCGGCTTCGAACGAGCCGTATTTTGAACCCTTCTGACGTTTCGACCAGGTTGCACCGGCCGTGGTCACACCATGCATTAGATAGCATTTGAATTTAAAGAATTGTTAAGTTATGAATAAATTGGAACATTTAAGTAGTAGTAGTACGTAGTATTAGTAAGTAAATAGTGTATGCGACAGCCGTGCTGAGGTCCCGGGTTCGATTCTTGGGTCGAAACAAATATTTGTGTGATCCACAAATGTTCGTTTCGGAAATCGGGGGTTTCCTATGTAAGAATAAGAATGTCTATCAGTTCTCTAATTCCCATAGCACAAGCTTAAAGCTTAGTTTGTGCTAGATGGCGCTGTGTGAAGAGTGTCCCACAATATTTATTTAATATTTATTTATTTAAGTGTTTCCATTCTATTAGGTACTTCTAAACTTTTCAAACCAAATATTTACAGTTCCAACTAATCCTAGTTGGAACTTGTTACTCTTTCACGCATAATCGACTGAATATATTTTGATGAAAATTTACATTAATATAGCTTACACGTCAGAATAATACATAGGCTACTTTTTATCTCAGGAACAAGTTCCTGTGGGAAACGGGAACGGAAAAACTTCATCACGCGTGCGGAACCGCGGGCGTCAACTCGTAGATAATAAATGAAAGACGCGATCTACCGTCATTAGTTGCTGTGAAAAATTCAAACTTTGAAGTATACGAGTACGTAAAAAAGATGTTCCGTAAAACTTGCGTTATATGTTACCAATAATGCAAATATTTATTGCGCAACCCTCGGTGAGCAAGTCCGACTCCCACTTGTCCGGTTCTTTTTTTATACATTTCTGTCAAAATTTCAGTAAATAGGCGCCGTACATATTGGTTTTCAAAAATAAAATGAATGAACTCAATGTAGTAATTTATGTAGCTTTTTATAGTCACAGAAAATAAACAAAATAATTTTATAGTAAAAAAATTACAATTTGTCTTATCATTTTTAAATATTATTCAGTAAAGATTTAAAACTACCCGGAATTGCAATATCATTATTTTGTGTGAAAAATACTGTATAATATATATTTTACACTACTAACGCTACCGTTTTGTTAAGTAATAGGAATATTTTTCAAATAAAAAGCAAAGCAAGCTTTAAAGTAGTTACCGTAACATGTTATTATACTTGTGCTGACTACCCTATTGCAGTGTTAAAACAGACAGGAACAGCACGTGGTGTTAAAAAAAATTAACTAATCATAAGTACTTCAACACAACCTATCGACTATATACCATGATATTACCGAAGGGGAACAATGGCTTAACGTTCGAGTAGGTTTCGGTAGGTAGTTGATAAAGCGTCTGACCCGGCAAGTCAAAAGACGCTGATTCGAGTTCAGCTCGAGACCGTATATTTCTTCAATTTAAATTTAGGATATCGTTAGCATAGTAATTGCTTTTTAAAATTGTTTTTCTATTGGCTTAACGTGCCTTCCCAAGCATGAAAACTCATAAATTAAAATGTCACAAAGGCATGCTTAATGCAGTGATCGTTTGCAGAATACGGATCAAATAAACCTTGGCCTTTTCTTGCTCTAGAAACCAAAGACTACTAAGAAATATGTTTGAGTAAGCGTTCTGATCTTACTCAAGTGATTGGACCTTGTTCACGACCAGTGCCAAGGCCCAGAGTTCGATGTTCGGTACACGCCTTTCGCTAAACAATTAAGAGTCGATTATACGATTACTTTGTCCATTTGTATTTATTATTTCTGTATGTCAAGTTCAGTTTTGATTTATGCCAATCTAGTGTCGACATAAAAAACTAGTTGGTGCAAAAGGTACGGTCAATATGTAAACTGGAAATACTGGAATGTGTTTGGAAATAAGATACCTTTATCTTATACTAGGTGACACCTTCCCCCCGGTTTCGTCCATGAGATACTTCGAACTACCGTCGCACCTATTTAATCCCGTCGCTTATAAATTCTTAAATTGCATAAAAATTTACCCGATTTGTCGATATTTATGGTTACTGCTTCGCTCTCCAGGGTAGTAGCGTGATGATATGATGATATATAGCCTTAAACCTTCCTCGATAAATGGGCTATCTAACACAAAAATATTTTTTAAAATCCGATTAGTAGTTCTTCAGAATAGCGCTTTCAACCAAACAATATGAGGAAAATGATTTGGATCCCAGAATAAGTAGGGATTCAAATATGGCTCGTAAACATAAGGAATCTGGCTCGACTAACGATAAGAGAAAGACGCACATAAAAGTTACATAATTAAGGCTTGTATTCCAGAACGTTTCTCAATACTCAAGTAACACTTGAGAGTAGATTTTATAAGGCAAAAGCAAGCGTTGATTGAGTATTGAGAAACGTTTTGGTATATGGACCTTAATGTTTAATAAGTCAATAACTATATTGATAATGAACTTGGACCAAATTATGGCAAGTTTCTAATATTATTTAATGGGTAGTTCTTGGAGCTTTTTCAAGAACTTCGGTCTGGATTTCGAGTATTTCTAGAGTTTTTAATATTTTGGAATATAATTTATTGTCTCGAAAAAGTACATTGAAGGTAATCTGAGAAATTTGTTTATGATGAATGAATAAGTATGTTTATCAGTTGCCTATATCCCATTGTCGGCCAGAATTTAAAAAAATAAACACAATGTTGACTTAATGTTAATTTATTTATTTACTAGCTGTCCCGCCCGGCTTCGCCCGTGACATACTTCGAACCCCGTGGCACCCATTTAATCTCGTTGTTTATTAATTTCTCATTTACAATAATGTATAAACATTTTTCAAATTCATTGATTACTTCACCGCTCTGCAGTACCTACCTAGCCCGCACGGGCCGGTCGAATTATGGTTACACGAAATTAATTTCTTTGCGCTTTATTTTGAATCTGCGATAACTCGTAAAATATTCATTTCATTTGCTAGGTGTAAAGGGACAAAATAATGTTCATGAAATGCTGAAGCTAACTAATGTAGTAAAAAAGATAAGGAATAATAGCATATTTATGTAAATAGGCTTCAAATTACCGCTTTATAATTGATTGTTTTTTAAAGTATTAAAATGGATATAATATGTTATTCTTATGAGATAAACATATATGGTCGCGGACTTTTTTGTAGACCTACATTAGATACACAATTGCCACATGCATTATTTTGTTATATCTCATAGGGTTTAGGCAGCGTTTTAGTTGAAAGCTCCCAGACGGTTTATTTTTTCCGACATCCCCAACAAATATCGTTATAGTTTGGTCAATGTATACAAAAACTTACCAAATTATACATAAAAACCATCTATAAGAATAACACTAACTATTAAAAAAACCGTATCGTAATTCGTTTCGTAATTTTAAAGATCTTAGCATACATAGGGACAGACAGCGAAAAGCGACTTTGTTTTATAATATGTAGTGATTACTTTTCCAGAAGGCTTACATACTAAAAGTAATATAGACTACTTAATTAATAAATTAACAATTCGCTAACAACAAGCCGTTCATACAGGTATTTTGAAAACAATCAGTCACTTGCATTATCTTCCATCCCTTTCATATTAAATATAATTAATTTGGAACCCGAACAAAAATTATCACTGGTCACTATCAAATGTTCATCGACTAAACACAACTAGTATAAATAGTTTACTATGTAACCATATTTTGGTTGCGCTATTAATATTAGCAGCAATATACCTAATATTGTTTTTCAGGAGATCCTACTCTTTATAGAGGCCAACAAAATTATTTTAAGAAGCGCTCGTGGCCCTGCGGTCTCAGTGTTCTGTAAACGATCACTGAGTTACGCAACTTTCACTATGGTTGGTCCTCGGATGGGTGACCACTTTGTGGCATTTACATTTGCGAGCGTTTCCGTGTGAATGGCAGTCGTTAAGCCTGGTTGAATGCCTTATGGGCGGCATGAAAACTTTCAACAGCAGGTAGCCACAACCTGCGTCTGTCTATTTTAACACGGCAATGGGCTCACCACCTATTACGTGGGACAGGTAAATCCACACGGTGAAAAGTGGGCATATAATATGCCTCTGCCACCCCTTCGGGGATAAGGCGTAATGGATATTTATTATTATTATTTAAATTATTATTTTAACAACAGTTAAAATTTTAGAATTCGTACGAATACCTAGTATACAAATTAATAATACATCTGTGTTACTCAGAGGTAATGTTACATTCGATTAGTGAAAGTATTTCTCAATCCGATCCCGTAGTCTTTGCGTTTATACTTATATTACAAACATAAATTGAAACATACATAAAGACATATATTTTCTCTTTTAATATTAGTATAGATATAAGTATTATATCACTTCCTATATAGGCACGTGAAACTATAAATAACTATGTAAGTAATTAAGCGTGACTAAAATCCGTATCGATTCGAACTTGCTGCATATTTTTTTCGTTTGTCCTGATGTTATCGATACCAATTATTGTTTATACTTCACTGACATCAATCAGGAAATAGGTCTAATATTCGATTATGACAAAAAGTAGTACATACTTTATCGAATCAATTATTTAGGTAACATAATTAGATTTTAGAATAAAAGGCGAATGTTTAAAAAAGCACAACATACCTACATGCCATTTAAAAATACAATGCAATTGCATATTACTGCGTTACCATATGCTAGCCAGACGGGTTGGTACAGGGTTTTGTGTCGAGTTGCCCTTCTCTTCGTAATGACAACTGGTGCAAAAAGGCTTCGAAGATATTAGTAAACCCGATATATTTTTCATGTGTAAAAATATATTCAGTCGATTATGCGTGAAAGAGTAACAAATATCCATACTTACTTGCGTTTATAATATTAGTATGACTAACCTGTCCCTACAAACTCTTGATATCGCATCGAAATAAGTAGCAAATGTCATACAGGCACATATTGTAGTTAAATTCGAACAATTTTTTTTTTACTTATTTAATCGTGTTCTTGTGCTAATATATCACACATAATTATGTATTATATGATTTCCTACATAGGCTCGTGAAGCTATAAATGCTACTTTATCTATTTAAGTGTGACGTATAGATTAATACCTGCTTTAAGACAACTTTTCTGCATTTCTGTTCGTTAGATCCTTATTCTATAATATCCTGGATCTAAGACACGAAATACACTAATAAATAATGTAAATTAATTCAACTTTTAATGGATATTATATTACTTTTTTTTTTCAATACATAACTAAATATAAAATATATATTACGAAAATTATTATTTATATTAAACGTTTTGTAAAAAGTTGTTAAACAAATCAAATTCGAAGTAGTAGCACTTGACGCGTTGGGGTCTCGGGTTAGATTCTCGGGTTAGAACAAATATTTGTGAAATCCGCAAATGTTTGTTTCGGAGTTTGGGTATTTACTATATATAATATGTATTTAGAACTATATATGTATGTTGATCAGTTGTTTGGATATTCCACCACAGGCTTATATTAGATTACTTTGGACTAGATGACGCTGTGTAAAAAATATCGAACAATATTTAAAAAAAAATGATGTTTACTGGGTCATTTGGCACATAGAAGCGCGGAAACTCAATGGAATTGTTCTTTTGGTCTAGCAGTTGGGACGTTCTATCAGCCGCTAGGAGTGTCAAGTATTGATAATATAATAGAACCCCTTCGCGACAGGTGAGACTTTGCCACCTTATGTGTGTTCCATCGCCTGTACAACGGTTTGTGCTCTGAGGAGTTGTTTGATATAATGCCCACGGTTACCTTCGCCATAGACAGGGTGTTCACCCTCACATTTTGCGTCCGGAGCGCACGCATACGGTTAGGTCCAATCGAGGCTTTATTCCGCGTACGCTTAGATTGTGGAATGAACTACTATAATACGTAACTTTAGGCAGGGACTGAGTATTCGCGAAGGTCTACAGTATGGGGTTCTTCAAAAGGATTCGAACTCTGGTGTTGCAAACATCCATAGGCTACAATTATTATTAATATAGTAGTCAAAATAGTCCTAACGAAGTGTGTGTTGGGCCGCCTTTGCGTCAGGCCTTGTTTGCCACAGAAGTGATGGCAGACGAGATCTGTGTGATAGCAAACGTGTAGGATACACGCTTTCTCCCTCGTTTAAGCCCGTTCTTGAACAGTTTGTCCGAGTGCGGAGGATCGAGTGACCTACTGATTGATTCTAGATTCAAATGAAACTGAAGAAAAGGTGGAGCGGAGCTATTGGTGCATCAATGACATACAAGTAGAATCAGCGTTGTGATTACGGTGATAGTGGGACCTACGGGACGAACTCTTGAATCTGTACCTACTATTGAAGACCACCCAATGGTAAGATCGCTTTCTTGCAGCGAATGCCTAACCAGTACTACTAGGTCTCATGTAATGGGTGGTGATCCTATTGCCGTGTTAAAATTGTGGGGCATTAGTGGGATTTTTTTTTCACAGCGCCGTCTAGCCCAATGTAAGCTAATATAAGCTTGTGTTTTGGGATCTAGACGACTTATAAACATACTTATATATCGAACCCTGGATCTCAGTCGCATACACTACCACTGCGCCACCGAGGCAGTCTAAAAAATAAAAATGGACAAAGACAAATTAAAGCTGGTTGTTTTCAAGCCGCCATAAGTGCTTGAACTTGTTTTTAAGACAACCATATTACTGGCAGTCGATCCGACCGCCAAAGCCGACCAACGGCTTTATGTGCCTCCCGAAGCAACAGTCACCTATTACAGGACTGGTCATACTGTAAGATGTCTAACGCAATGTTTGGTTATAATAGACTATTATATTGGGAGAGCTATAGGCACAAGTAGTAGGAGAGCTATAGTTCATATCGGTATCAAATAAGTAGCGTTTAATTTCACAGTAATCTTCACATGCAAGAATGTAAAAACATACATTCCTACTATGATTACAGTATGTATTTTATGATGTATTCATTCACTATAAGTATAAAAACATAAAAATAACAATAGTCTGAATGTGATTACCGTTTTTATGCGATTTCTAAGATAAGATAAAACATTCACCTCCTTCCATTATTGCTTTTTTATTTCAGATGTCTACTTTGTATCCAGTAATATAGCTGTATTAAAAACAGATTTTTAATCATTTATCCTACCAGAAAAATAAAGTTCATTTTCAGTTCAATAAACAATAATAAGACAACCATTTTCAGATGCATTTAATTAATGTCAACCGTAGTGTGATAGATCCCACATTCACATAATTGAACGATTGTATTAATTATTATGTGCTTATTAGTATTTATAAGTATTTATTGCTTAGATAACAATATGATATATAGTCTATAGTCCGAGACTACCAGGACTTTAATTGGTCGTGCTAATTAGTGTCTAGCACATAAGACCTTGAAGCCTTTTTGTTACCACCTCACTAAAAAGGCATCGGGTTCAAAATTTCTTCCAAATTTAACATCTAAAATAGACACATAAAATGTGTCTATTTTAGATATATAAATTTATTCGGCCTTTTAGACCCACCCCAGTTCCGTGCTTCGGAAGGCACGTTAAGCCGTTGGTCCCGGTTACCAATAAAATGGCAGTCGTTAAGCCAAGTTGAAGGCCTTATGGGCGGCTTAAAAATTTTCAACAGCGGGTCGCCACAGCCTGCGCCTGTTCATTTCAACTCGGCAATGAGCTCACCACCTATTACGTGGGACAGGAATACATATGGTGAAAAGTGGGCATACAATATGTATGCCTCTGCCACCCCTACGGGGATAAGGCGTGATAGATAAATATGATAACAATAAATATCTCACTCTACTCGTAGTGTTGCTTGTAAGATATCCATCAAGGTTTGAAATATATAAAGCAGTATAGGAAGTGAGCAAACTATAAAAGTCTGAGCTACAAGTTTCGCACAATACAACCTTCAGAGAATGGATTGAATACATAAAATGTAACAAAATATAACCAACTATTTCTAACGATTATTATTATTATTAATATTATTATTTATAACGACCGAGCTTGGCTCCAAGAATGCCGAATGCCGAGCCCCCCCATATGAACTGGAAGTCATATGGGGGGGCTCGGCATTCGCAAAATTTCTGACATTAGCCTACCAGCGTTTCTGTCGTCAGTTCACGGCACTGAAGATTTAACCAGAAAAAATTAATAAACACACTGGTTAATTCTGAAGTATCGTGCAAGACTGACGCCATAAATGCCTGGAAATTGGCGTGCCCTAATACTGCCTTGCCTGTTAACCCATCCTCTCAGAGACTCTGGGATGTGCCGCTCTGTAGCTTGGTAAGAACTGCTTTAATCAATATTTCTCCCAATGTTGCAGAGCGTGCGCGTTTGCTGGCTGTGGGAGAGTGGGAGTCAGGCTTATGGATTCAGGCGCTTCCATCACCCAACATAGGTACTAAGTTGGATGATACTACTTTCCGTCTTGCCACTTGTCTCCGTTTGGGTGCTCCGTGTGTTTCTCCGCATCATTGCCACTGTGGAGAAGTTGTCGATAGTCTTGGACGCCATGGCCTCTCGTGCAGCAGAAGCGCAGGTCGTATATCTCGCCACGCCAATCTCAACGACATAATCCGTCGCGCTCTTGCCAGCGCGGGCGTACCAGCCGTTCGAGAACCAAACGGGTTGGTGCGTGACGACGGTAAGAGACCTGACGGTATGTCTCTGTTGCCTTGGAAGATGGGTCGGCCGTTGGTGTGGGACGCCACATGCGTCGACACTCTGGCGCCATCACATCTTCCAAGCACAGCAGGTTGTGCGGGTGCCGCAGCTGCTTCTGCTGAAAACCTCAAGCGGCGCAAATATTGTAATCTAGTAGGGGATTATATGTTTGAGCCGTTTGGGGTTGAGACTTTGGGACCTTGGGTCCAAGTGCCCGCTTTTTATTTAAGGACTTAGCAAAGCGGCTAATCGACTCTTCGCGCGACCAGAAGGCTGGTTATATCCTTGCACAAAGGATTAGTATTGCCATTCAACGTGGCAATGCTGCCAGTCCTCTGGGAACGTTCCCGGTCAGTGATGATGCGGAGGAATTTTTTGACGCGTTGTAGGTAATGTATATTTATTTAAGTTCAGTTAGTTGTTTTTTTTTATTTTTAGTGTTAGATTATGTTTATAATTTTATTTGTATATATAATTTAAATATAAATTATAATGTTTACTATTTATATAACAAATACATTTCAAAATATATTTTATCCATCTTATTTGTGTATTCATGGATTCGCGCATTTCGACTATTTATTATTTATTTTAATTTAATTAACTGGTATATTAATCGATTATATGTATAGGTTTATAACAATAATGCAGTACTGCCAAGGTCAAAGGACAACGACAAATATTCGCCATTCCAGAAATGTGAGCAGTATTCCACGCACGGACAGGGGAGTGTTCGAAGTATGTCAAGGGCAAAGCCGCTGAAGACCTTTGTATTGTATATTGTACCTAACAATATTCCACATATTTTAAGACCAATATAAGAGTTGATTAAATATCTACCTCGTACCCTGACAACACCCGTATATATGTACCAAAATAACTCATTCGGATATTTCACGTTGGTACCTATTTTCTCAAAGCCTGCTATTTTGTCAAAGCTACCGGTGTAGTTGCAGATATACCGACTCATACGTCATTCAAGGCATATCCTTAGGTAGGTGCATATTATTAAACAAAGTTCCCCTGCCGCGTCTGTCTGTACGCGATAAACTCAATAACTTCTGCACCGACTTTCAGCCTGTTTTCACCAATGAATAGAGTTGTTCTAAAATGTTTTAGTATATAATGTCTGGGAATAAGCCTTATGGGAGCTTTCAACGAAACGCTGCCTAAACCTTTTGAGATACAACAAAATAATGTATAGTGAAATTGTGTAGGTACTTTAAATATGTTTACAGAAAAGTCCTTGATGTCTATCTCTTGAGGATAACATACTAACTTACTATAACACTGAGAGAAAAGGTACGGAAATCTATACCACGCGGGCGAAGCTTTGAGCATCAGCTAGTAGTTAGGTATAATTAAATTTAAATAAGTACTTAGGTCACGTACATTCAATGACATAAGTAATAATCTACATAGATATGTAGATCCGTTATACCTACGTCACTAGCTTCTCATTAAACGTGCCTTCGTCGCCAGTGATACGATTAAATATGGGAGTTGATTAAATGCAACACAATATTATGACTATGACTGCCTTTGATAATATTCAATTTAGATGACTAAGAGTTATGGCTGCAGCGAAGGCTTGCGAAGGCCACTATTTCTGTTAGGCGTAGTTATTGATTTTAAGGACACTTTTATTTTGAATAGCAAAGACAAGAAGGTTATAGATACCTATATCTATAGTAATAAATAAATAATGTGGGACATTTCTTTTTTACACAGTTCCTAGCCCAAAGTAAGCTAATAAGCTTGTGTTATGGGATCTAGACGACTGATAAATATTATATATTTCTAAATACATACATATTATGCATAGGAAACACCCAAACTACGATTTGTGGTGAATCACACAAATATTTTTTCCGAATCGAAAACCTCAGACGCGGCATTCGCATACAATATACTACTGCGCCACCGAGGCAGTCAGTAAGAAAAAAATAGATGATGGGTAGGGAAGGGAGTCAATTGTATTTCTTTGTATTACTAGTGGTTCTCTGAACCGTAGACTTCGGAGTATTGCTTTTTTAAATTATTAAAAAATCAACATTTATTTTTTTGTTTAGAGCGCTCTTGCCAACCACTACGAGACCATTTCCCCTCCTCTGCCTCCATTTCCCCCCCGATAGAAAAACCCCCTCGCTAATAGTTGTTGGCTACATCAAGGATTGTCCATGCCAAGTTGCATGCTAATCCGATGAAAAATGCGACCTGTAGACTGAATGGACGGACAGACGGTCGGACATCAATAGCATTTTTTCCGTACCAGTGGAGTTAAAACAGAGACTTTTAGTTTTTATCAATCACGCCTTATTCCCGAATGGATGGCAGAGGCATATTATACGCCCACTTTTCACCGTGTGTATTCCTGTCAAAGTTAATAGGTGGTGAGCCCATTGCCGCGATAGAATAGACAGACGCAGGTTGTGGCTGCCGGCTGTTAAAATTTAGCCGCCCATCAGCCCTTTAACTTGTCTTAACAATTGCCATGTTACTGGAAACCGAGACCAACGGCTTAACGTGCTTTCCGAAGCACGGAAACTAGGTATAGGGGATGAAGAGTAGAAGCGTGCATGTCGCCATCCCTGCCAGCTACGGCTGCAATTCTACTCCAACACGAGTGCCACCAGGGCGAACTATGCTAGGGCGTGCCCCCGAGGCGACGCGCACCAGTTCGTCCCCGCTGGTGCGAAAAGTGTGAGCCAGAGCGGCGTAGGGGACCGCCACCCTACACGCGCGGCCCGACACGGCGGGAAGTGGAGGATGGAGTGCAGGGTAGCTGCGTGGAATGTTAGGGGAGGAATGACAGATAAGATGAATGAGTTGATGGATGTTCTGAATGAGAGAAAGTTAGATGCAGTGTGCTTGACAGAGACCAAGCGCAAGGGCAGCGAAGTCTTGGAGCTCCCGGGTGGGATGCTCGCGCTTTGGTCTGGAGTACCAGAGAGCGAGCATGGCAGTCGGGGGGTTGGAATTTTGCTGTCCTCGCGATTGGCCTCCGGTATGTATGAGTACAAACTGGTAGGTCCTAGAATCCTCTGGATCCGTGTAAAACTTGGTTTGACGAAGATTTTCCTGGTAGCTGCTTACGCGCCAGTATCTTCGTCGAACGCGAGTGAGCTAGAGGACTTCTGGGAGAGTATGAGAGAAGCTCTAAATGTGATAGAAGGAAATGAAAGACTTATAGTATGTGGAGACTTGAATGGATGGGTGGGTACCGCTCGCGATGGTTTTGAGTCGGTACTCGGGAAGTATGGGGATAAAAGGGTGAACGACGCTGGCAAGCTAATACTGGCATTTTGTAAGGAAAAGGATTTGTTTGTGGCGAACACAATGTTCAACCACAAACAAATTCATATGTATACGAGGAGATGTAAGTCAAAGAGAAGCATGATAGATCTATTCCTAATGGATAGTCGGCTCCGTAAACAGGTGATGGACACGAGGGTTTATCGAGGCGCTGAGCTGGGATCAGACCACTACCTAGTCATAACTAGGATTAGGAGTCTGTTCGCGGGTTGGCGTCATCGTACCGAGTGTCCTGAACCTGGGCTGACTTATAGCATCAAAAGCTGGAAGCTGCAGGATGCATCCATTAGGGATAAATATAATGAAAGGGTAGCCGAAAAGCTTGGCGACATCAATGTAAACAGTGAGAATGTGGAAAGTGTATGGCAGAACCTTAGGGATAGTATGATAAATGCCGCTGTGGAAGTGTGTGGAGAAACGAAAAGAGGCAGTATTAATAAGCGTGATGCATGGTGGAATGAGGAAGTGAAAGAAGCAGTTCGAATGAAGAAGAAAGCATGGCTAGACTACTTAGCCTCGCGGAATGATTTTAATATGAAAGAGAGATACAAGCTGCAGAAAGTTAACACGAAGGCACTGATAGAAGAAGCTCGTGAAAGGTGCAGAATGAAAGCGGATGAAAGGTTGTCGTCCAATTTCCGGGATAATGCCAAGCTCTTCTGGAAAGAGGTAGGCAAGACCCGGAGTTGTTCGGCAATCTGCAGTATGAATAAAGTGCTTAGTGTTAACAATGACGTCCTAACAGACCAAAGTGACGTCCTGCAGAGATGGAGTGAATATTATGGAAAGATGTATGCAAGAAAAGACAGAGATGCCACATTGGGAAGTGGAGCTCACTTCGATGCTCCGGATCCCGATGTCATTGAAGTCATTAGTATGAAAGAAATAGAACAAGCGATAAGAAGTATGAAATGTGGTAAGGCTGCGGGAAAAGACAGAGTTACTGCTGAGATGATCAAGTACGGTGGGTTGCGTGTCTGGGACACACTGAGGTCCCAGATGACTGGCGAGTAGCAGTTGTAGTACCTATTTACAAAGGGAAAGGCTCGCGCCTAAACTGCTCCAGCTACAGGGCGATCAGCTTGGTCAGCTTAGCTAGTAAGGTGTATGCAAAGGTTATAACGGCACGAATGCAAGAAAAGTCTGAAAGGTATTTATGGAAGGCTCAATGCGGATTCCGACGTGGAAGAGGTTGCATGGATCAAGTGTTTTCTCTCCGCATGATCGCGGAAAAGTTTCTGGCTCTTAACCAGAAGGTTTTCTGCGCTTTTGTGGATCTAGAGAAAGCATTTGATAACGTTGTGAGAGAAACGCTGTGGGACTTGCTGCCAGGATATGGTGTGGACGGCTCGCTACTGCGGGCAATACAGTCGCTTTATAGGGACTGTAAGGCTTGCGTGCGAGTAGGGGGGGATGTGTCACCTCTTTTTGATGTCTGTACAGGCGTCAAACAGGGATGTGTCATGTCCGCCTGGCTGTTCATAGTGTATCTGGACAGTTGCCTGCAGAAGTTGAAAGATTTTAATATGGGTGTGAATTTGGGTGACTTTACAGTAAACTGTCTGCTGTACGCTGATGATGCGGTGCTCATGGCTTCATCAGAAGCCGACCTACAGGCATTAGTCACTAATATGAAAGAGGGGTGTGAAAGTAAGGGTCTCCGCTTGAATGCAAGTAAAACTAAGGTTCTAGTATTTGAAAGAGGTGACGTAAGAACTAAATGCGAGATTAGGGTAAACCAGGAACGTCTAGAGCAAGTGAATGAAATTGTGTATTTAGGAAGTATGTTTAGCGCGGATGGAAGATGTGATTCGGATGTAGAACGGCGAGTAGCTGCCGGAAACAAAGTTAACGGTGCTTTGTCCCAGTTAGTAAAGCGACAAAGCATCGTAAAAGAAGCACGAATGGCGATTCATAACGCAGTGCTAGTGCCAACTTTGCTTTACGGTAGTGAAACCTGGGTATGTCAGCAGATGCATGAAAGTAAATTGAATGCTGTGGAGATGCGATCACTTCGAAAATTGTGCGGCGTTACCTTGGCCGACCGAATACGTAACGAAGTGATACGCAATATGGCAGGTTTGAATGAAAGTGTCAGCGTTAAGCTGGAAAAGGGCGTGCTCCGTTGGTTTGGACACATCCAACGAATGAGTGAGGAACGATTGACGAAGAATATATATTGTTCAAAAGTAGAGGGTAGAAGGAGTCAGGGAAGGCCGAGACTTACATATGAAGACCACGTGAGCAGATTGCTCAAAAACGGAAAGGTCAAAAGTACTCTTAGAAGAAGAAGAAGAGAAACCGATTACATGAGTGTAATAAATGTAATTGTAATTGTATTGTACTCGGATACCCAGACGTGCGTGTATGAAGCGATTGATGAATCTCGAAGAAGCGAAAGAAGTATGCATGGATCGCGAAGCCTGGCGATCTGTCCTCTCTTACTACCCCGTCAGGGATACAGCGTGAAGATAGTTAGTTTAGGAAACTAGGTATTATCACAGATATTATAATATAATTCTTGTATTATATATGGAAAAAATTGTTATATGAGAGAGTAAACGATATTTTGACAGCGCGCAGAGGGTCAATTATTTTAAAATTAAAATTTACAAACAAACACATTAATCTACATTTATATTATAAAACTGAAGACTGTTTGGTTAAACGCGGTAATCTTAAAAAAAAAGTATTACTCGATTCGTGAATAGTCCATTTATAAATCTAAGAAGGCCTTTTTATAAAAAAATAGACATTCCGCCATGTCAACCAATAATTTACCTTTTCTGAATATTGGCATGAAAATAATACTAAAAGTTTTAACACTATCTTTCTGTCGTCTCTGACTACTCCGTCAGGAATAAAGCGTTAAGAAAGATTTTTTTTATATACTGAGTGAAATTCTTTATTGACAACAAAAATACGTTGTATGTCTGTTTATTCATTTTATAGTTATAGTGCCTAGTGTCTAATCTACATACATCAGTCTGAATTTTAATATTTGCCTAATAGGTACCTATTTCATAGTGCCATGCCCAAAATATTGTGTCATCAACGGCACATCAAGCTGCCATCCATGACCTAGGCAACCAAGAAAAGATTGGGCTATCCGGCCCGTCCTGTGCTATCCGGCCCGTCCTACGGCAGTGGGTAGAGAGGGCGCACGGTACTCCAACGTATCACCTCACCCAGCTTCTCACAGGTTATGGCTGTTTTGCAATATGTTCGTGTCACTGCCCAAGTGGGGTCGTGGACACGGCGGAGCATACGCTCGCCGTGTGTGCGGCTTGGGACGGGCCTCGCAATGCCCTCAGGGGCATTGTTGGGATGGATTTGTCGCTGCCGGCCGTGGTGCAAGCCATGGCCGGCAGCCAATGCTGGGCCGCCGTCGCCTCCTTCGCCAGCGAGGTGATCTCGGCAAAAAGAGAGGAGCTGCGGGTTCGGGAGCGAGCAGGACGCACGCTCCCATCCCGCCGGCAATCGCGAGGAGTGGAGTCCCGGCTCGCCGCAGACTAGTTTATGGCCGTGGGCGGAAGGTCTGGCACCCCTCGTGTTCCGGGGTGCCTTCAAGTGCCCGCTCGATCGCTCTCCACCCCTCTCTGTTCTCACAGGGACGTTTGGGGACGGCTCGAAGCGGGCACAAACTAATCTCTTCCGGGAGATCGTGGAGGGCAGCACATCTGACCCCCCGAGGAGAGCCTCATCTTGGGGCATTCCCTTAGCCGGATCGCAGTGAATAGCTCTCAGGCCTATCCTGCGACCCGGTTGGGAAGAAGGTGGAACACTGCGGGGTTTAGTGGGTAGGATGGCCCCCAAAAGGGCCGAGAGTCCAACACACCATCCCTGCTGCCCCCGAAGCAGGGATGACGGCGCGTAAACGCATTCCCCGCGACAAAAAATAAACTAAGCTAAGATTGTCTGGTATTGTATGCTTTCGGTAAAGGCTACCGCAGACTAGCTAGGTACTTTTAGTATCCGCATAGTCTCAAAATCGGCGATTACTAGATAGCAGTTATTAAAAACTGCTTAAAGTAGGTAGTCTGTGGTGGTCCTTATATGTACGTACTAAAATTTTGAATCGTTGCTCGTGGCCTCGCGGTCTCAGTGTTCGGTAAACGATCACTGAGGTACGCAACTTTCACTATGGCTGGTCGTCGGATGGGTGACCACTTTGTGGCATTTACATTTGCGAGCGTTTCCGTGCTTCGGAAGGCACGCTAAGCCGTTGGTCCCGGTTGCCAGTAAAATGGCAGTCGTTAAGCCTGGTTGAAGGCCTTATAGGCGGCTTAAAAAATTTCAACAGCAGGTAGCCACAACCTGCGTCTGTCTATTTCAACACGGCAATGGGCTCACCACCTATTACGTGGGACAGGAATCCACACGGTGAAAAGTGGGCATATAATATGCCTCTGCCACCCCTTCGGGGATAAGGCGTGATGGATATTTATATATTTTACTAAAATTTTATTTACTTGGCATACATACCCGGTAAAATTAAAGTGGGCATATGAAGATATGCCTACTTTAATTTTCAACAAAATTATGAATGTACAATAAAATTGTTTGATGTTTCAAGACACAAGACTAATTATTTTATTTAGAGCTCATTGTAATTATGTATTAATTTAAAATTTACATAATAATTAATTCCTACAACATCACAGCGCTGAATAATAAGAATGTCTATAACTAATTAAATAAATCATATATTTTATTTTCGGGACGAAACAGTAATTAAACCTGGGTCGAATAAAGAATTTTTATGTAGGACGAAACAGGAAGAAATCGATACACTAGATATGTATAGAGTGCCTCTGTGGCGCGGTGGGAGAGTACCCGACTGCTACGCAAGAGGTCGTGGATTCGATTCCCACCCAGGATAAAACTTTGTGTGATGAGCACGATGGTTTATTCTGTGTCTGGGTGTTATTTATTTATAATATGTATGTATTTAGAAATATAAAAAAAAAAAAAAAAAAAAGTAAAAAGTAGAGGGTAGAAGGAGTCAGGGTAGGCCGAGACTTACATATGAAGACCACGTGAGCAGATTGCTCAAAAACGGAAAGGTCAAAAGTACTCGGATACCCAGACGTGCGTGTATGAAGCGATTGATGAATCTCGAAGAAGCGAAAGAAGTATGCATGGATCGCGAAGCCTGGCGATCTGTCCTCTCTGACTACCCCGTCAGGGATACAGCGTGAAGATAGTTAGTTATAAGTATGTTTATCAGTTATCTGGTTACCATAGTATAGGCTCTGCTTAGTTTGGAATCAGATTTATTTATTAAAATACCTACTAGAGTATGCCATCTACCTACCCCTTCAAGCTTAAAGACGTGCCTGATAAGTTAGTACGCTAAGGTTTCGGGCTCGATTCCAGGGCCGGAACAAATATAACAATTTGTGTGATACGCAAATGCTCTAGATACCATACCATAAGCAAATATTAAGTTATTCAATTACATTGGGCCCGATGGCGCTGTGTAAAAAAAAATCTACCATATTTTATTTATTTACTAGCTGACCCCGCGGTTTCGCACATGTAGTGCCTGTTCCTGTGGGAATACTGGGAAAAATGAAGTGCAAGTAACTGCTTATTACAACCATTGTAAGGTACAAAACACCATTATACATTGTTGTATTGTTTTTAAGCAGCGTTTTCGTTAAGAGCTCACAGATGACTTATTTTCGCCGCCACCTCCAACAAAATGGTTATATTTGCCCCAATGTATACAAAAACTTAACAAATTATATACTAAAACCTTCCTCAAGAACCACTCTGTCCATTGGTGAAAACAGCTTGAAAATCAGTGCCGTAGTCTTTGAGCTTATAGCGAACATATAGACGCCAAGGAGGACTTTGTTTTATAAAAATGTAGTGATAATTACAAAGTGATTATTAAACCGCTACTTTATACTTTAGATTAATCATTCACTGTAGCTGGCAACCTACTCGTATTATTTTTGCTATCGGCTTTAATGTTTTTTCATAATAATCTAGATTAATTTAAATTAAATTTATTAAATACACATGTCTTTAATCTGGATTTACTTTCGAGCTTTCGAGTGCCTATCATGTTGTTGACTAACTCCAATGAACATTTTTGTTTTCTTTGGCGTATTAAAATTTACTTTTGTCAGTGCTCAATCTTGAAGGTATTTTATATCTTATGATAATTATTGGAAACTAAGACACAGTGTTTGACAGTTCTGTAAAACTTAATAAGTAAAGCGGTTTATTTTTTTGTGTGTGGAAGTTCTCATGGATATTCTGCAGGACTCCTACTGCAGGACTGCCTAAAACCACACGGTGTCCTTTCACCTACTTATGGTCGTGAGTACCGGGTGAGCTTTGGAAAGAAAAACCCAGGGCTCCCGAAGGTCTTTAGCCGCTGCAGGCCTTGCCACAGGGGGTTCGAGTGTTACCCCTTACTTAAAGGGGTAAATGTATGGTATAACAGTGAAGATTTTCTTTACGAAATCAACTTAGAAACACGATTCCTCAACTGAGGAGGAAGGTTAATCATGACCACGTAGATAGAGAGAAATAGCTCACCTGTTAAGGATGACGGATTTTTATACATGTTTGAGAAATAAAAATAATTTTATCGTTATTAAACCTCTAAAATGTGAAATTATGTAGAACAATAATACTATTTTTTTAAATTAATATCCAGAACTGGGCCCCACGAACTAACAGCTTTCGGGCCGCAGTCTACCTCATTATACGAGTAAGTGAGGCGCCTCATAACTAAAGGTCGAGAAGCAATGCCGCCTTACGGGATTAGAAGGTCAGCCGGCAATCGCAACCAACAATATAAAAAAATACTACCAATTTAATAAAACTGGATCTAAGGCTCACTCACAGTCGGGTAAAGTTTAGAAGCTGACATGAACAAGAAGGGAGATAATACAGACTGATATTTTGAAGTAGATTCATAAAAGGTGTTAGTAAGTGATCAAACATCGAATAGAAAATACGGACCCACCGCAATCTCTGAGGCCAAAGCGGTGAACATAACAGTGCAACTGCTCGATGGCGCAGTGGTAATGTATGAGACTGCCGCGCCTGATATCCCGGGTTCCCGGGAAAAAATATTTGTGTGATCCGATCCACATATGTTTGTTTCGGAATTTGGGTATTTCCTATGTAAATAAAAATATATAAGTATGTATATCAGTTGACTAGATAACGTAACACAAGCTTTATGTTAGCTTACTTGTGTAGAAAAATGACCGACAAAATTAATTAATTTATTTATTTTAGTAATCGATAAATTCGGACCCTTAGTCGTCAATTCCAGTTAGTGTTCGAATTCATGGCATGTGTCAATTCGAAAAGAATCGATACTATTTCGTATTGACACATGCCCAAATTGATTCATTATTTTGATATTTTGAAATATTGATTGACCTACTTTTTTCATTTATTAATAATATGATTTATAGGATATTATTACATTATTCTCAATATTATCTGTATATGTACAGCAAGACTTTTGTTATTTGGCTCATATATGATTTAATCAATAAACACCTTTACAATAGGTTAGTTATTATTTTTATGCAGGTATAACCTGAGCAAAAAGTTTTTATGCCAATACGTTGAAATCTAGACAACCAGTTAATCTTACACTGCATAGGTTGCTACATCCTAAAAAATAATACATTATACAATAGTAATGAGCGAGTACGGTATGTAATTATTGGTGCCAATTATATTGAACGTTTTATTAAACTACAATAGGTACGTAAACTGCCCTTCGTGTAGTGCGTTGGACTAAAGACAGATTTGTTGGGGATACATTTTGATAAAAATCTTGATGTAAGTAAGTGTTGAGTTTATGTTCTATGACTTGTTCTAGATAACTAATTATATTTTAAATCATTCGTTTATCATTTACGGAGTTTCAAAAAAATGTACAATAGAATTGCCACCATTATCAATGTCTAAAAAAATATAATTTTAATATAGCTCAACTCACCGTGTATTTACTCGTAATCCTAACATTTTCCCTTTCGAACATTTTAATCTTCTCCTTTACATCCACCATATTCCGCGCACTTGTAACAGCCATATTAAACAATTACTATTATAATAAATACCTAGTTTAAAAAATATAATCGTAAATAGAGCAATAAGATCTGTTACTTTTGGCGCGAAAATGCGTTTGGCTCTCCAGTACGCTCCCGCGGTAGGATCGCGCCGAGAATCCAAATTCAAATGGTGTTGCGAAACAGACGCTTCTTTTATAAAGCTGTATGTCTCGTTATAGATAGGCACAAACGCGCCACCGCGCTCTTGCTTTCCTTTTATATATCTACCCTATATAAACAAGTATCTAGGTTGTCCTATGTTAGTTCTTCTATATGCTAAACTAGGAAGTAGATACAGAATTTGGTTTTGCTCGGGAACTTATTAGATGGCAAACGCTTGACGTATATTATTTTCTAAAACTAGTGCACTAGGTATAGTGTTTTATGTGTAAAATGATAGATTTTTAGACAAAAAATGTTTTAAAGTGCTATAGTGAAAGACAGTGATATATATTGCAGTAAAATGATTGTAACGATTTTGATCTTGTCACGCAAATTCCACTGACAATTTCAATACTTATTTACCGCCTCTACTACTTTACTGAAAGAAGAAGACTAACTTTGACGAGACTATACTTGAATACGAATGTAAACGACGAAGATATTAAGTAATAAGAAGTAATACGAGATAAATAAGATCTGGCTAAAAGTTTAGTACCCAGGCCATAAAAATAATATCAAAGAAAGATTATTTTGTTCAATGAATTATTTTGTTTTTTTTTTTATATGTTATAAACGCACTGATTCAATCTTTTAGAGATAGGGCCGAGCCCAATAACTAACATGTATCCCTAAAAGATAGAATCTAAAATAAGGTACCTAACCCTTTCACTGTTCGCGCTATTCAAGTAAGTAAAACCAGTACAATATAAATTACAATAGGTAGCCCTTAGATTCATAAGACTGCAAGGCTGACTTGTTTCCTGAGTCATTTGTAGGTACTGACTTTAGTTATAGCCAGTATTCAGTGTATTATTATAGGCCACTAAATAGGTAAGTAGTGCTAATGTACTTATAAACTAAACCGATTGTGTAGTTCCCGATTTCGATGGCTGATAAGTATCGGAGTTGGCAAAACTACAAGTTTTGATATTTTTTAGTACATATTGCACCTAACACTTATCATTTGTTTGTTAGCTAATTTTTGCCTTTTATATGGAGAATAGCGAGCTGGGACACTTGAGGCCATTACCCTGGGAGTACTTCTATTATGGTGAAAACTAGCACAAGTCATCGCTCTTTTAAACTGCACTCTTAGAGGTCGGAGATCACTCTTAGGCACCCAGTGCACTTTTTACTAGAAGGTAGGCTAGGTATTTTTCTTTTGTCGACATTTTGCGCTCATATTATCTTCTGGGTAAATTTCAACAGGTCCATTAAAATTTTTATTTCCGTAGATTTTTTTATCTATTAGTTTTTTTTATTAATAATTAGCTTTTTTGAAAGTTTTCGATAATGTATGTATTCTTGCTTAATATGTAGTAGATAACTTAAAAAACAAACGAGACATACAAGATTTCGTGTCACGGCGATGAAACATGTATGCACGGCGATGAAACATGCGTGCACGGCAATGAAAGAACTGTGCCACGGGAATGAACGTACCTGTCCACGGAAATTAAAAACCATATTACACATAATATTTTATATTAATATTATCTCCGTCAGATCCTATATATTCCTCCCATATCACAAACAATATTTTGGTTCCAGCAAAAGTTTGTGTATGAGAGTAAGATTTGAATTTATATCTATCCGAATCTTACTCTCATACACAAACATTTAGGAGTAGGTAGTAGTGTGGTACGTTAGTGTAGTATTGAGGACTCTAAGTAGTGTTGTTATTGTAACTCGTTGTTACTGTAACTGTCATTCTTTACTTATTCTAATCTAATTCTTCATTAGCAAAAAAAAAACTTGAGAGAAAAATGAAATAAAATTTGTTTTTTTTTTAGTTGAGATACTTGCTACTAGAGCGTAAATTCTAAAATTGTCACAGCGACGTCGGTTTAATTTTAAAGATAAAAAACGCGAGCTACTAGAGGAGTCTTGTTAAGAGGAGTCATCTGCATGTTATCATGATCTACTTGAAATAACCCAAACTACATTTCATTTAGCTCCATCCTGCATATTTTACACCAAAATTACATTTGGACGTATGTTTATTTGAAGATTTGCTGTCTTTTTTTATAAGAAGCAAGTGCTCTCGCCAAGTTCTTCTTGCGAGGAACTCGAAGCTTGTGTGAAGTCATTACACTTCGAGGGACAACTACTCCTGCAGCCTTATTTATAACATATCGTTCTCTTTCTTTTCTCAGATACTCCTCAGGATCCATACATCCTACAGGATCGCTTCCAAATTTTTGACGTTACTGTTGTTCAATCTGCCAATCTTTTCCTCTCCTTTCTCTCCTGTTCAGATAATTTTGCATGCGCGCGTGTAAGTGTGTGTCTCGTATCATTATGTAAGGTTTACATGTGATTTTTTTTGTAGTTGACTGTACAATAAAAATCTCATCAGGGGTGCCCTTCGTCAAGTGACCAGTTGGGTGGGGTCCACCGACCTTCCGCCCACGGCCAGACACTATTCGGGGGCGCGCATGTACTCTGCACGTCGCCGCCCCCGAACACGACGGCGGGGCGGGAGCGTCTGTCCCGTACGCTCCCGCACCCGCAAAGCCTCTCGTTTGGCCGCCATCACCTCACTAGCAAACGAGACGACTGCGGCCCAGCACTGTTGGCTGCCGACCATGGCTCGCACCACGGCCGGCAGCGACATATTGACACCAATTATGCCCGTGAGGGCAGTACGCGGTCCGTCCCACGCCGGGCACACGGCGAGTGTGTGCTCCACCGTGTCCATGGCACCACCTGGGCAGTGACGACACACGGGGTCCGGCTCCACCCCCGCCACCTCCCACAGGTACTTGGCGAATACGCCATGCCCAGTGAGGAGCTGACTGAGGTGAAACGTCAGCGCTCCGTGTGCCCTCTCCACCCAAGCACGCAAGACGGGCCGGACAGCCCCTACGAGCTGGGGGCTTACCAAGGGGCCTACCAACCTTTCCGCCCTCTTCCGGAAGAGATCGTCGCGAGCCAGCTGTCTCCAGCGGTCGATCTCGTCCGGAAGGGGCCGTCCACCATTTCGTCGCACCAGGGCGCTCTCTTTGTATACCTTCTTAAGGACTCCAGCCTCGAGATCCCAGGGGAGGCTCCCTACGATTAGGCATGCCGCCTCGTAGGACACGGTGCAATACGCTCGCGCCGCCCTCTGCGCAATCGACCGCTGCGGCTGTCGTAGCAGCGGGATTGTCTTTGCGCAGAGGGTATCCAACCAGATAGGCGCTCCGTAGAGCGCCTTCGAGCGCACCATACCATCGTAGAGGCGGCGACATGCACGGTTCGGACCCCCCGATTGGGGAGCAGCCTCGCCAGCCTTCTGGCGTACGAAAGCAACTTAGGCGAAAGCCGCCGGAAGTGCTCGACGAAGCCCCATCGACAGTCGAGAACCAACCCAAGGTACCTCATACTCGACCCGACAGCGATAGGGGGCCCTCGCCGAGACCCGTGAAAGAATACGATAATTTCTCGAGGGCCACCTGGAGTCCGAGCGCCCTGATGCGGCTGACCACCTGGGCTAGGCCCGAGGTGGCCAGGACCATCGCGTCCCTAAAGTAATTATTAAGAAATTAATAATTACTTTAGGGACGTAAAGGTCCTAGTTAGTAATAATTAATTAAATAATTAATTAGTATTTCTAATAAATTTTTAATAAAGTGGAAAAAGACAATTTGATTCGAGACAGGGATTGAACCTGTGACCTTTGCCTAACCAGGGCATCAATGTTTAAAAATAGTTGTAACACTGTTTATTGGTATCGAGTCGTTCATTAGCTCGATAGATGGCTCTGGTCATACTCTTAAAATGACGATATAAATATGGTGGAGAATTTCAACTTGATTCGATACGGTTCGGGTAGTTCAGGTGGCTAGAACATTGCCCTGGTTAGGCAAAGGTCACAGGTTCAATCCCTGTCTCGAATCAAATTGTCTTTTTCCACTTTATTAAAAATTTATGAGAAATTTAGCAAATAATTGCTTTAAAAATTTATTAATTAGTATTTATTAATTAATAAATAATTTCTTATTAATTAGCAGTAGTTTCACACATCTCTCGAGTACTAATTAATATTAGTAATTATTAATTTATTAAGATAACTTATTAATAATTACTAATATTAATTAGTACTCGAGAGATATGTGAAACTACTGCTATTTAATTAGAATTGTTTTATTAATTAATAAATACTAATTAATTATTTAATTAATAATTACTAATTAATTAATTACGAGGGCGGCACTGAAAATTTCGGGAATCAAGGAAGTGACACAACATTACTATTTAAAAATGTATTTATTGCTTTTCGAAGTATTCTCCGCGAAATTTGACACATTTTTCCATACGATGGAACCAATAATTGAAGCAACCATTGCATTCGGAAGTTGGGGTATCCAAAATGGCCGTTTTGTAGGCGTCCACAGCTTCTTCAGGTGATGAAAATCTCTGACCACGCAATTTATTCTTTATTTTAGGGAAAGTATAGAAATCATTAGGGCTTAGGTCGGGGCTGTACGGCGGATGGTCTAATAATTCTATGTTTTCTTGCTCTAAAAACTCTTCTGTTCTGTGCGCGGTGTGAGAACTCGCATTGTTGTGATGTAGGATGATGCGGCGGTTTCAGTTCTCTTTACAGAGTTCAGAAACGACCTGTCGCAAACAAATGCTAGCATACCATTCTGCATTAACCGTTCTTTGTCCCTCAAGAGGAATAGTCGCGACATGCCCGGTTTTGGAGACAAACGTGGCCACCATTTTTTTTGCAACACTCCGTGAACGAACTATTTTAGTTGGCTTTAACTCATTTTCGAACACCCAAACTCGTGACTGGTTTTTTGTTTCGGGTTCGTACGCGTATATCCAGGATTCGTCACCTGATACTATGTTGCGTTGACAGCATTTGAGGATCCTGCGTGGAATCTTTTGAGAGTTCTGACGCACTAAGTAACGCGAGCTGCTTTTTGCTCTTCACAGAGCGAATGCGGTATCCTTCGGGAAAACAACTTTTTTTCACCTAATTGTTAATGCAAGATTATTTGTATTTGACTCATGCCAATGTCTAAAGTTGCCTGAATTTCGCGGTATGTCACATGTCGATCTTCCTCAATCAGCTTACGCACAGCATCGACGTTTTCTTGGGTGACTGCAGTTTTTGGACGACCTTGACGGTGATCATCACTGAGCTTGACACGTCCACGTTGAAATTCAGCAAACTAGCGATAAATTGTGGTTTTGGATGGGGCTTCATCACCAAATGCAGAAATCATCCGGTCAATACACTGTTTTTGTGTTAAACCACTTCGAAAGTCATAATAAATCATTGCTCTTGAATTTTCTCGAGTCAATTTCATTTTCTCAACGACTAAACAAGTTTGACAAAACCTTGTGATAAGACCGAGAATCTTTTTTTTAAATAAATAAATGGTATTCGATTTTTAAAACTAAGGAGTTTTCAATTAAAAAGATTTTAATATGACGGGAACAGTGGAAATGTTCCATTCCCGGATGCGAGAGTTCCTCACGCGGTCCATCCGCGTGACTCCACTCATTCACCGCAGCATCTTCATTTCCGTGACACGCAGCTCCTACTGTCGCTGCAATATTGGCCACGTCTCACTGCCACGTGAAAAGTCAGGTCTAATGATGGTTTTGTAGACCTGTCCCTTCAACCGGATCGGCATTTTAGGGTCACAAATGACACCCGTCAGCTCCCGCCATCTGGCCCACGCGGCAGAAATGCGTGACTTGACATCGCAATCGATGTCACTGGACGTGTGAAAAACAGATCCCAGTTATTTAACCTGGTCCGTGCACTCGACCAAATCATCGCCTATGCGGAAGGATGTGGGATTTGTCGAGTTTAGTGCCAAGTACTCGGTCTTCATCGATTAATATTTATATGTAGGTCAAAACAAAACCTCATTTCAACAGCAGAATTACAAAACAATAGGTTGAACGTGTATGAATAGATTAGGTATTGTTGTGTCCTCCTTGACTCTGCTGTGGTAGTGATAACTTAGGTAATTGAAGTCATTGTTCGGTTTACATTTTCTAAATGTTGTTCTGGTGACAATCGGTTGCGTGTTTGATAGAGAAGACATGAATAACTGCTCGAGTAAGTGAGATGGCTGATATCATTTGTGACCCAAAATTATTTCTCAGGAACTTTAGAGATAGATTTTATACCTATCTCCTAGAGTTTGCGGCATTTGATTCAGGATGTCACGAATGTTGTTTCGGTTTTGGTACTGGTTTCGTTGTAGAAGTCGTCTGATTCCTTCGCTAAGGACGCGAAACTTGTTTAATTTTAGCCTTGACTGCAATGGGTGTACGCAGAACTGGCATATTATGGATATATATTATATACTGAAGTGAATGTAATCAGCCAATGTATTCCAACTAGTCTCACACTTCTCTTAAAGGACCCAGGACTGTAAGAGGAGGCTAACATGTGCGGGAACGGAAGGGCATCCCCCTTCCGTTCCCGAACAACACGGGCGGAGCAGAGATGTCTTCCTTACACTGTGGACACCATCTTGCCCAGAACGGAAAGATTCCGCAGGTCTATCTTATATCGTAGAGAAGCTTGAAAAGGCATATTTCTGGACCTGAACGTCTTTGAACTTAGAAGAGTATGTATCGTGCATGATAGTGGTCTCACTGATCGTGCAAAGTGGAGACGTCAAGATCCTCTGAACAACCATTAAGAACCATTCTATCTTATGCGCCTGAAATAAGAAAATTATTCTTTGCACCCCTTTTGGTGTTGATTCAGGGTTAAAGGTCAGAATAAATTTAGGTATAGTCATTTCTTTTCGATAGAAAATAGTTTTAACAGATTGTTAAAAGTGTTTTTAACACGACAATGTGCTCACCAACATCACGTGAAATGTGAGCAAATAGTATGCTTCTGTCTACCCTGTCGGGGATAAGGGCGTGACTATATGTATGTAGGTAAGAGGTTTTTGACTGTGTTCGTGTTACGCAAATTGACATCAACGGACTGTTGTGTAAGGTTGTTATGTAAATGACGTACAGATAACTCGAAATTGGTATACTTTGACTATAAAACAAAGATCGAAAATCAAAGAGAACTTTTTTTGACATTCCACTGATTGCACTGACTGCCGAGATTGTAATTGTGGATTTCACATGTGTCCTAGCCATTTGAAATGTGGTTAGAATTAGAGAATGATAAGAAAATTTATTGATACACTGCCCGGTAACGGCAATAAACTTGCCCCAAATACTTTACCCGTGGTAACTGGCAAAGTATGAGTATGTAATCGACTGCCTCGGTGGCGCAGTGGTAGTGTATGCGACTGTCGCACTGTGGTCCGGTTTCGAATCCCGGTTCGGTAAAAATATTTGTGTGATGTACAAACTTCGGGGATAAGGAGTGATGGATATTTATTATTTTTATATTTTTTATTTTACAAATGTCTGTTTCGGCGTTTGGGTGTTTTCTATGTATAATATGTATGTATTTAGAAATATAATAAGTATGTATATCAGTTGTCGCGTGTCATATCCCATAACACAAACTTATATTACCTACTTTACTTTGGGATTATATGGTGCCGTGTAAAAAAAAGTCCTACAATATTTAGAAAAAAAAATCCAATAGCATTTAAAATTCACCTCTGCCTGCTCTGGGATATACCTACTTAGGCGTGTTTATAATGAATATTATGTTTCTCATACACAAGATTATTAAAAACATTTATAACGTTCGCTTAAGTATCCGGAAAACCGTGCAATATACGACGACGTTTTTTTAAACCAAAAATTGAAACTAAATGCCGCTATACTGTTTATAATTATATTTAATGCTACTACGCACGTCTATATTACTTCTTGGTGGATGTTTACTACATACAAGTTAGAGAAATACTCATATTACATACCAAGCGCCTAATAGAGTCGAAAGTCCTACAAATATCACAGCCGAAAGACATAGGTTTACTCTTTATACTGTGCTAACATTATGAACGCGAAAGTTTGCATAAGTATGGATGGATGTTTGTTACTCTTCCACGCAAAATCTAGTCTTTGAATTTTGATTAAACTTTACAACTTACACATCAGAATAACACATAGGCAAATATTTATCCCGGGAACAATTTGCGATGGGAAAAGAGGAAAACTTCACCACGCGTGCGAAGCTGCGGGCGTCAATTAGTTGGTGATAATTATACCGTGTGCCAAGTTTACCTCAAACAGTATGTCAAAATCGCATACGGTGCTGTTATTTGCTTATATTCTTCTGTAGTCCTTGGTGTAATCATAGGAGAAAACTCGCTGAAACTTTTGATTGTATGAAATACTAGTTGACACCGGCGGCTCGCATGCATGGTGAAATTTTCACGTTCCATTTTTCCTCAGGAACTTGTTCCCGGTATAATAAGTAGCCTATGTTTTATTCTGATGTGTTAGCTATATTATTGTAAAGTTTCATCAAAATCTGGGTAGATTTTGCGTAAAAGATTATCAAACATCCCTTCTTACAAAATTCTTAAAATATTAGTAGGATATAGAATAAGGCGTCTCCTCTATAGATCGCGGGAGAGTAACATTAATTTCTTGCTCTGTAACTCAATAGGTCAGTATACCAAATATTGTTTTATTATTTAAAAAAAAACTCAACAATCTTCACGCTTTATCCCTGACGGGGTAGTCAGAGAGAACCGATCGCCAGGATTCGCGATCCATGCATACTTTTTTCGCTTCCTATAGATTCATTAATCGTTTTATACATGCATATCTTGGTATCCGAGTACTTTTGACCTTTCCGTTTTTGAGAAATCTACTCACGTGGTCTTCATATGTAAGTCTCTCTATTCTTTATTTCTTTTCACTCATTCTTTATTCTATATTCTCTATTCTTTTTCTTTTTAAAATACACTTTGAAGAGCTCATAGTCCCACTAATTTAGTGTTCTGTAAACGAACACTGCGTTAAGCAGCTTTCGCTATTGCTGGTCCTCAGATGGGTAACTGCTTTATGGCAACTCCATTTACGAACGTTTCCGTTCTTCTGAAGGCACGTTAAACCGTTTGTTTGGGGGCCAATTTTGCTATGTCAATCGTATCGAAAAAGATCCGAAATCGTCGCTCAATAGAAAGCCACCAGTACAATTTTTACAGTTTTTCGTAGTCTACTTTTACAATCGTACTCCAATAGACTTTATCGGTCGACCGATACAATTCTACTAACACGTAGCGCTCCAGTGGCCGCTAGTAAGTGACATTTTTGATAGTCTACTAACATTTTGACAGCTAGAAACAGCGATTCTGGTTCTATTCTACGGCTTATCAATAGTAGAATCGGCCCCCTGGTTGTCAGTAATATGGCAGTCGCTAAGCTAAGCCTAACGGGCAGCATTAGGCTTGAATTTTTTTAACAGTAGTTCACCTTAACCTGTACCTGTCAATTTCAACGTACCAATGGGCTCACCACCTGTTATGTGAGACCAAAATGCATAAGGTCAAATGTGGGCGTGTAGTAAGCTAAGGTAAAGAATATACTAATAAATTATAGTTATTCTTTATCTTAGATAGTAAGTATCTATACCTTTACTACCACTTCGGGGATTAGGGTGTGACTGATGATAGTAAAAAGCACCACTGATTAGATTTTAATTTTGTAGTGTTCTAATTGCAAAATTTATAATACGACCATTAGTTTTATGGTTTTTGAATGTTGGGATTTATTTCTACCCTGCGAATTGCAGAGTAAATATTTAAAAAGAAATTATAAATTCGGCCAGAACAACTCGATAAAAATAAATTAGGACATAGAATTCGTTTTTTGTACCTACTTAAGTAAGGTATCTAGTGGATATATAGTTCAGGTGGTTCTCATTAAACCTAAGAACTAATGTTTGCTGACAAAACCTGATGCTATCTGTTGGTATCATTCAGCACCCCCTTTGCCAGGGCGGTGATGGAGGCAAAAAGAGAGGAGTTGCAGGTGCAGGAGCGAGGGGTCCGTATTGGGTTGTATATAGTAAATTTAAGAGGCATAATTTAAAACTGCATAACGTTTTTTGCCAAACTTTTCTTTTATCATAACGTTCAAACAGAATAAATCATTAGGCATACTGTATTTTTCAGTTTTTTTTTCCGTGTGGAAATCCTCATGGATGCTATGCCGGACTCTTACCGACTAAAACCACACGTATGCCTTCCATCTGTCTATAGCCGGGAGTCCCGGGTGAGCCCTCGTGAGGCTACCGTGTTGCCTCTCCAGCCACTCCTCCATGACTGGCTTCACCGCCTCGATTGTGGTGTGTCCCCACTTAGGTTGCTCAAGTCGCACCTTCCATGTCTCCATGAGCTCCTGGCGGAGCAGGGATCGCTGAGCCTCGATTTCTCGGGGCACAGGTCTGTAGTCCCGCTCTAGCGCCTCCTTGCGCCATTGATACAAGGACGCAAGGGTCCTCGCTTCCAGGTCCCATGGAGGGGTCCCGGCTAGGAACTGTATTTTCTTGTAACTTTTTTATAATAATGATATACCCGCATAAAATGTTTACGCATATTTTTTTTACTATAACGATTACTAATCATAATATTTATTGGCATCTCACTCTATGGCATAAAGATTACAAGTCATACATATAGAATACCATAATGTAATCTACACGCTGTATTCCTCACGGGGTAGTCAGCAAGAAAAGATCGCCAGGCTTCACGATTCATGCATACTTCTTTCGTTTCTTGCAGGTTCATCAATCGCTTCATACATTCACGTTTGGGTATCCGAGTACTTTTGACTTTTCCATTTTTGAGCAATCTGCTCACGTGGTCTTCATATTTAAGTCTCGGCCTACACTGACTCCTTCTACCCTCTACTTTCGCACAATATATATTCTTCGTCAATCCTTCCTCACTCATTCGTTGGACGTGTCCAAACCAACGGAGCACGCCTTTTTCTTCTACCATAATGTTAACGAGAACATATTTTTATATTTATACCTAAACTTGAACTGTCTAATATTGAAATGCTGACTGATTAAAAATGTTGATAGGTCGACGCTTATATGTCAAAGTATGAATTTTTGTCCCACGTAACAGGTAAGCACATTGCAGTGTTGAAATGGACAGGCGCATGCTGTGGCAACCAGCTGTTGCATTTTTTTAACCGCCCATAAGGTCTTCAACTGTACTTAACGACTGCCATTTTACTGGCAATCGAGACCCACGGCTTTCCGTGCCTTCCGAAGCACGGAAACGCTCGCAAATATAAATGCCACGAATTGGTCACCCATCCAAGGACCAGCTATAGCGAAAGTTGCGCAGTGATCGTTTGCAGAACACTGAGTTAGCAGGGCCACGAGCGCTTCACACTCCTTTTTAAACTTGTAAATACGAAAGATATCTAGTTTAGCCAGATTTCCGCGTAAGGCAATATGACAACCTCGAACTTGACCGACAAATACATTGTTTACTTTATTTTATGTCCGACAAGGAGAACCGAATTTTAACTACGAAATGTATAAACAGTCGATTAATTATTGAAGTCTATTAGTTTATATATCTATATAAACGAATAGACTTCAATATATTATTATATATATCTTTTTTTACAAATATTGCCATTGTAAAAAAAGATATATAGGAAATCTGCATCGATATTTTATTTGAGAGGTTTCGTTTAGCCTTCGACTGTTAGGTTGGCACTAGGCAACTGTTACTGGTTATGTTACAGGATTTTTTTGATCTCTTGCATGAATTTTGGTTTTCCTAGATAATAGGTATAGAAACAACCGCTCCTAGTCCTCTGATGGGTACCTACCTCTTTGTGGCATTTATATTTACGAACGTTCAGCCTTGCTTCGAAAGCCACGATGGGATGTGGTGAATGTTATGCGATGTTAATTAACTTTAAAAAAATTTAAACCAGTTCTCGAAAAAAAAAATAGTAGCACCAAAAAGCGACAAACAAATATGTGTGTGTATCAGAGTACTCAGGTAAGAAGTGCAACTTCTTTACGACTTTTTTTACAGCCTAAAATTTCTCTCATAATGTCAATAAAATTACTTTTGATAAAGAAGTTTCACTTCATAACAACATGGCGCGTAACCGACAAACCGCGACGATTTTAAAAAGTTAAACCAGACTGCCTCTGTGGCGCGGTGGGAGTGCATCCGACTGCTACGCAAGAGGTCGTGGGTTCGATTCCCACCCAGGATAAAACTTTGTGTGATGAGCACGATGGTTTATTCTGTGTCTGGGTGTTATTTATCTATAATACGAGTACGTATGTATTTAGAAATATATAAGAATGTTTATCAGTTATCTAGATCCCATAACACAAGCTAATATTAGCTTACTTTGGGCTAGATGGCGCTGTGTGAAAAGTGTCCCACAATATTTATTTATCTATTTATTTTCTCAACGTCGATTAAGAAGTTTCACTTCAAAAAATTATTATAATATAATAGTCAATTTTTGCTTAAATTCCTCAACTATCAATTTTAATTAAGGATTATTGTATGTGCTAGGTAAGTAGGTAGGTATCTAATGGTCTGCATCAGCATCAGCTAAACTTTGACCTAGATTTTCCTAAGATTCTGGCATGTAGCCAATAGAACCACCTCAGGATTATAATCATTCAAATAAAAAAGGAATTTGGAAAATTTGTCCTTGATTGGGGGAGAAATTGTCTGTTCCGAAGACTGATAAACTCAAAAACTAACGATTTTTTTTTCAAACAGTTTTCACCATTGGGCAGACTGGTTCATAAGGATGGTTTAAGTATGAAATGTAATCTAGGATTTATTCAAATTGACTGAAAGTGACCGACTATGATAGCTGTATACAATTTTGTAAAAGATCGCTTGACCGATTTTATTTATTTAAATTAGACCGATTTCGATTAAATAAATAAAAAAAAAAAATTAAACAGAAAATTTAAAGGTTTCGGATACCCATACGTGAGTGTATGATGCGATTCATGAATCTGCAAGAAGCGAAGGAAATATGCATGGATCGTGAAGCCTGGCGACCTGTCCTCTCTGACTAACCCTTCAGGGATTCAGGGTAAAGATAGTCAAATTTAAATGGAACAACATAAAAGAATATTACAAATCAGTTCAGAAATTTTGGAGTAATCGGTGTAAATACATAAGAAAAGACACTACCGAAACTGGGTTTTAAACGGTTTCCACCAATAGATAGAGTGATTCATCATGAAGGTTTCATTCAAATTTTCGCAAATATGACTGACTATTGATGATGTAATGATTAATTGATGTAAAAATGTATAAGTTTTTTATTTTTACTTATAAAAACCAAGCGATCGATTTCGATAAAAATCAAATGGGACAACCTGGCAAGATATTTCCCTCTGAAACAGTAAAGAAATTTCCAAATCGGTATCTTCGTGTAATCGGTGAACAAACAATAAAAACATATTCTAACAAACAGAGAACATCCACAGAACATATAATATTACCTATTATTATATGTTCTGTGGGTATATTGTTCTGTTAAAAATTAAGAGCAATGATGGCTAGGCTAAAGTATATAATGGGTTTCTACATAATGGCAGTATTTTTAAGGCTCTATAAAAATGTCCGCATCTCGTCCAAAATCAAATAAAGAGCTGTCAGTGTCCTTTGATCATAGAGGTTAATACTTTTTATACTGTGTACTATGCTATATTTGACACATGGCTGAACATTTATGGTCATACATCTAAATCATATTTGTGGTGGTCTGAATCGACCCATCTAGTGATTATCTACTATGTCACAAACTCACAACATCACAAACTTTACATCTTTATAATATTACTTAGTATAGTAGATGTTTAAACATTGAAGGTACTTTGTAAAAATTTTGAAGAACAACGATTCCATATTCTATGCTGAAATATAAAACTGAAAAGTTTGTTTGTTTGGTTAAACGCGATAATCTCAAAAACGAAACTTTGTTTGTATTGGATAGCACATTCATCAAGGAAGGCAATAGGTTATCTATTATCACGCTACTACCCAGGGGAGTAGAGCAGTAATCTTAAATGTCAACAATAGGGCAAATTTTCTTACATTATTGTAAATTTAAATGCCAGGATGTTTTACGAATATGATCTTTTGAGAATATGATATTTAACGACTGTGACTTGTATGGCACGGGGTTCAAAATATGTCATGGGTGAAGTTGCGGAGGTCAGCTAGTATTTATTTTTAAGGGGTTTATTACAATGATTGCCGTGAACTATTATATGTTTTTATGTGTTATGAAAATGTCACCGTATCGGTAGGCGCTCTAACTTACTTTGTTACTTTATGTATACTTAAACCAACTAGTGCTTCGCCCGTGACATACTTCGACATTTTGTGTCACTTTTATGTACTACATACTAGAGAACGCCTGTGGTTTCAACTGCGTTATGAAAAATTTCCGTAACTGTTTGCAGAGAAACCTGTTTTCCGAATAAAAGTAGCCTAAAGTTAAGAGTTAAAACCTCGCAATATACACAATGAATTTCACTCAAATTTGTACAGCCGTTTGAGTGCTTAGAAGTAACAAACGTACACATACACTCTTTCATCTTTATAATATTAGTGCTGATTACAAAATATAAAAATAGGTATAAATACAAAAATAAAGTGACGCGTTTATAGCCTCTTTAACTGAGTGTTCTGTAAACGATCACTGCAGTAAGCAACTGTCGCTATGGCTGGACCTCGGATGGGTCGGAATTGAGTATCGTGGCATTTACATTTACGAGCGGTTAGTGCTTCGGACGGCACGTTAAGCTATTGGTCCCGGTTGTTAGTATCATGGCAGCGACGTGAAAGCCTTATGTGTGGCTTGAAAAATTTTAACAGCAGTTCCCAACAGGACAATAGGCTAACCACCTGTTACGTGAGACATAAATACATACGGTGAAATGTGGGCATATGGTTTGCCTCAACCCCTTCGGTGATAAAGGCATGACTAATAAACAAACCTTATACTTTGTTATCACTTTTAAAACCACAAAGATCGAACTTAGTGAAACTTTCCTGTTCTTGTTCATTACTGTATAGATCCTACTCTACTGGAGTCACACATTTATAGGCGGGACGTTTGCCATTCAATGAAACTGTGCACTTTTCGCAACACCAGTAGCCCCAGCGAGCGTTGCGCCGCCCGTTTGTCGCCTATTTATTTTGATAGAAAATTACTATGACATGACTTTTTTTTTAACTTTGTAGAGACCAATCTCAAACAGTAACGATCCTTATCATCGGCCCATCCATTCTTGAGTTAGCAGAGTTATGAGTACTTCATTGCTTAGTTAGACTGCATGATTCAAACCCTAAACCCCGTCGACAATAACAACAAAAAAAAGCGAATTACTACTTAGGCCGTGACTTAAAGAATACCTACAATAAAATCTGTTACGCTGAATGAATTGTTGGAAAAATTTAAACTTGCTTAGTAATGCCGCTATGCAAAGCCGTTTGCATTTGTGGCTGTCATGCTTCCGTCTTCATTGAACTTGGACAGAAAATAACATTTTGTACGAAGAGTAATTCTGTCATTCATTCAAACGAGCAAATGGTATTGCGATACAAAAGTAATTACTATGGGATTTCTTTCATGGGTCATTAATTGTTTTTGAATAATTTGTCGTTAAGCCTGGTTGAAGACTTAACGACAAATTATGGAAAATTCCATCATGGTGGCTTGAAAAATTTCAACAGCTGCATGGTCGCCACAGTCTGCGCCTGTCCATTTCAACACGGCAATGGGCTCACCACCTGTTTCGTGGGACAAAAATGCATACGGTGAAATTTGGGCGTATAGTTTGCCTCTGCCTACCCTTTCTACCTATAAAGGCGTGACAATATGAATATGTATGTATAAATAATTTCTACCCAGTCTAACGTAAAGGCAACTAGAGCCTCGTGGTAAAGGAGAGATGGCGCTCATACTTCCACGAGCTGTTTAATAAACAGCATAAAGAGGTGCAGCCTCCGGACCTCCTTCCGAATCAGGGACTAGTGCCACCGGTAACGCCTGGAGAAGTCCTGACTGCGCTTCGCCGCATGAAGGATCGGAAAGCTGTCGGACCCGATGGAGTCCCCATCGAAGCCTGGAAGGCGATGGGTCCTCGCGGTGTCCCGCATACTCCTCAGCGGGCAGATCCCAAACCAATGGAGACTGAGTATTATTACTCCAGTCTTCAAAGGTAAGGGGTCAGTGCAGAAGTGCGGGAGCTACCGCGGTATAAAGGTGATGTCCCACACCATGAAGATCTTCGAGAGGATTATAGACTCTCGGATCCAGCAGGAGTGTACTCTCTCGGAGTGTCAATATGGGTTTCGCCCTGAGGGTTGTCGCAGAGAAATACAGGTCGAAGAACACGCCTCTGCACTGTTTGTTTCTAGACATGCAGAAGGCCTTCGACTGTGTTCCTCGTGCGATGATCTGGTGGGCACTGCGGTCCAAAGGGGTTCCAGAGGTCTATATTGACACTATCCGGGACATGTACTGTGACTCCGATTCAATGGTTCGAACTGCTGTTGGCGACACGAAACCCTTCCCCATCACCGTCGGGGTACACCAGGGTTCTATCCTTAGTCCGCTTCTGTTCAGTGTAATATTAGACGAATTGTCGGACAGCATCAGAAACCCGCATGAGCAGCCTCCATGGTTGCTCATGTATGCTGACGATATTGCGCTGGCAGACGCGGACAGGGGCAGATTGGTGCGACGTCTAAAGGCGTGGAAGAAGACGCTTGAGAACGGCGGTCTGAAACTAAATGTGGCGAAGACCGAGTACTTGGCACTAAACTTGACAGATCCCACATCCGTCCGCATAGGCGGTGATTTGGTCGAGCGCACGGACCAGGTTAAATACCTGGGATCTGTTTTTCACACGTCCAGTGACATCGATTGCGATGTCAAGTCACGCATTGCTGCCGCGTGGGCCAAATGGCGGGAGATGACCGGTGTCATTTGTGACCCTAAAATGCCGATCCGGTTGAAGGGACAGGTCTACAAAACCATTATTAGACCTGTCCTTTTACATGGCAGTGAGACGTGGCCGATATTGGAGCGACACAAGCAGGAGCTGCGTGTCACGGAAATGAAGATGCTGCGGTGGATGTGTGGAGTCACGCGGATGGACCGCGTGAGGAACTCTCGCATCCGCGGCAGCCTTCACGTCCGTGACATTGCAGACAAGTTGCAAGAGTGTCGCCTTCGTTGGTATGGTCACGTCTTGCGGCAACCGCCGGGCTACGTAGGTAACAAATGTCTGGCCATGTCAGCCCCGCCGGGTCCCGGTAAGAGGGGAAGACCCAAGAAGTGCTGGCTTGACGTCGTAAGGGATGACATGCGTGCCAATGGTCTCACCACAGGGGATGCCGACGACCGTGCGAAGTGGAGGAGAAAATGTAGGAAAGCGGACCCCGGGCGTCGCGAGACGCAACTGGGACAGACGCTCGGGTGATGATGATGATGAGTTTGCCTCTGCCTACCCTTTCTACCTATAAAGGCGTGACAATATGAATATGTATGTATAAATAATTTCTACCCAGTCTAACGTTAAGGCAACTAGAGCCGATTCTTTTCAATACCTTTAAACAAGTGAGTTTAGACCCCGAAGAAAACTGACAGCTGCATAAAAACTGTAACAACATTGTAATGTGTGTGGTGTACCACTGAATACGTGTCCAGTTCTGTAAGTATTGCTTGACAAACGGCTTGACGTGCCTTCCTAAGCACAGTCGCCCATCTGAGGACCAGCCATACTGAAGTTGTTTAACGCTGTGATTGTTTACAACACTGAGTTTGTAGGGCTAATATAGTTTTGAAAAATAAAGTGCTACTCTGATAAATAGATACTTTAATAAAATATAATCCGGTATAATCCAGTATATCCAACATTTTACCAATATAAAAAAAACTACTTTTAAATTCAAGCCTCATTTCATCTACAAATCTACTAGAACGCAATGAAAGCACCTAAAGCTTCTATGTTAACACTCCTATGTTCCACTGTATACCTGAAGGCTCTTTTCATCTCGTTCCAAGCGACCGACTTCCCCTATTGCTCTCATCAGCATTATAGAGCTATAAACATACAGACATGATGGTATTTTTTAATGAGAGCGGTAGCTTAACACATTGATTGCTTAAACAATGGATACAAAGTAATAGCCGTAAGCCATAACTTTTTATGGTGAATTTTGATTAAGTAAATATGAATGTTTGAAAATATGTATGAATGTATATTATTATTAGTATTATTTTTATTACAAAATACATTTTTCGGATCCGAGTGGTCGGCATGCAGCACTACGGGTGCCGAACACTCGGATCCGAGTGCTAGGGATGGCAATTGTTTATTAACTAAAATGTCATCATGTGGTGACTTAAAAAAACAGTAAGTAAATAAAACAATTATGCATCTGGAGAATTATTTATTTAGAAAGATATATTAATCAATCTATGCAAAGAAGCATTAAAATCTACAATTATAAAAATCAAACAAAAAAACATAATACTTAATTATAAGTTTAACTGAAAAATTACACTCTGAATCACAGTATGTTACGTACACAAAGAAAAAAAACTTAAAAATAATTTAAAAAAACTTAGGAATGTGCCTGACAGAAACATTGTGTACAGAAGCCTGGAAAACCTTCACATTGCTTACATTCGTAAATGGTTTGCACTCTCTTTTTCTGGGCTTTGCAGCCTTTGCATTCCTTTCGGGCCACTTCGGTGGTTTCCTTCATGACTCTTCCTACCTTCTTTTGTCTCACTCGGGTCTTTTCTATTTTGGTGAGTTTATGTTTCACTTTCAAAACATTGCGTTGATTGACATCATGAGGATCAGGTAGAAGCCTTTCCAGTATGCTCAAACGGAAATCGTACAGATTCATTTTATTAGTCGCCGAAAATTTGTTGTACAAGTACATTGCATTACTGAGGCTCATTTGCAGCATATGAACAAATAGCTTCTTGTACCAGCGCAGCGTCTTTCTTTGGACTGGGTAATAAGCGAGCATCTGATCTTGAAGATCTATGCCCGACATAAAGTTATTGTAATGGACAATTGCGCTTGGTTTCAATACTACAGATCCCCTTTTGGAAGTAGTTTCCAGCATCTCGTCACCATGTTCTGTGGAAATATATAATACGTAACGTTTATCTCTCCACTTACCAATATGAACCCCGTTCAAGAACAAGGATTTGTTTTCTCCTTTTTTCAATGGGATAGTCCCAATTTCAACAGGATTATCTCTGCGGTTTTTTCTTAACGTTCCTGTGCAGTATGTCTGTCGATCTAGCAATTTCACAGCCAAACCATAAGAATTGTAGTAGTTGTCCATGTACACATGGTGGCCAGAATCTAGTCTCTCTTCGAGGAGTTTAAAGACGACCTTGCTGGCATGACCCTGTCCTGACGTCTCATCATTGGCACCTGCGTAAACTTGATATTTTAAAACGGTGCCATCTGGCTCTGCCAAGACATAAAGTTTGATGCCATATTTGTGCCTTTTGTTCTTAATGTACTGTCTGAACAGCAGTCGTCCGCGCCACAAAACCATGGACTCATCCAATGATAGCTGTTTACCCGGACAATAAATATTTATCATTTTATTATTAAAATGATCTATAAATGGTCGAATTTTTATTAGGCGGTCTTCTTCGCTTGTTTCCGACGTGAAGTGCAGGCATCGTAATATCAATAAGAAACGGTTTCGAGACATAAATTGACCGAAGCATGGAATATTAAATAAATAGTGCCGTTTCCAGTAATCGCATATACGATTTAGCCGAATTGTTCCAGTGTGCAGAAGGAGTCCGAGAAATGTCATCAGTTCTTCTTTAGTTAAAACTTTCCAGTTGTTTATTCGTGAGTTGCGCTTTACATTATCTGCAGCACCCACTCTTACTGCATTTGCATTCGTCTCTCGAACAATCAGATCTAATAAATCATCATCAATAAATAAACGGAACGCATCGTAAGGATCTGTTGGAGGCGGCACCAAGAGTTGTTGTTCCGTGGTAAAGTCGATAGTTTTCATTGAATTTGGGTTAGAGCTCCAGGTGGTAGTGGCTCCTTGATGAGAAGGTGAGTTATTGCGTGAATTTTGAGGTGACGGGGCATCATGGTTGTCGCTTGGCAAGTCGGGAGTACTACTTTCAGATCTTAGAACGGGAAAAGCCGGAGGGGCGTCATTATGCTCTGACGAGAAGTTCGGAGTCACGGCATTAGATCTCAGAAGCGACACGCTAGGCGTAGAAATGTTACCCAAGGATAGATTCTCTGGCAAATCGGGCAGTACGTCTCCATAATCTTGTACGATAGAGGGCGATGAAAGACGTTCAATTTCGCAGTTGATCTCATAATTGTCCAGTCTGTCAAATTCTAGTTGGCGAAACGCAGGCCTCGATGCTGAGAAATCTGGTAACGTTGAAGACTGAGCTGATATATCACGCGTACCTGGTATATTCGCTCCCTTGCGGCCATCACTAACCATTGCTTTCAGTCGCTTAGGTCGAATAATAGGGCTACCGCCTGATTCCCTCAAACCTCGCTTTGATGCCTGTGACCTTGAAGGTTGAACTGGTACATCACCAGCGCGTGGTCTACGACTGGTCGTCTTCGACTTCATTTTTGTATCAAAAATACTAACATCACTGCCGCTAGATCCTTCTGAACTTGAAGATAACCCCTCTTCATGAACTCCTTGCGAATACACTTCTTCATCACTATATTCTTCAGACCCTTCCGAGTCATAATCATCACTTTGTCGACGCTTTTTTGTAGCACTTTTACCAGTCGACGGCCGAGCCTTACTGTCCATTTTGGCTAAAAAATAGCGTCCTGTCTATCGTGTATACAAATCACCACAACACTATTAGAATGAAACCAATTATCTTTTTCGTAAGTTGATTATATTGCCAGAGAGGCCGCGCAAAACAACGTGAGCTCGCTTACAAACGCCGGTGCGTTACTAGCCAAAACAAAATGAATGGGACGCTTGCACGGATCCGAGTGGGCGGCACCGTTACTATGGCCCCGCCCCACTCGGATCCGAGTGAGGAGCACAGAATGTGTTAAAGTGCTTTTAGCTCTAGCTCAGTGTTCTGTAATCGATCACTGCGTTTAGCATTTTAGCTCGAGATGGGTGGTCGTATGAGGCACTTTAACTTGTTGGTTCCGACTGTCAAATACATCGTTGTACCGAGTTGAATTACTCATTATAGACAACACAAGTTAGCCACCGAAGCCACAAATAAAAACCACTGCTCTTTCATCATGGCAAGAGCAGTGGATTTTTTTTAATTGGCATCGTCCATAGCCTAAGACCGGAGCTTTCCATGACCGAAGCTTTCCACTTAGCTCTGATTACAATTTCGGCATTATCGAAAACGACTACCGTCTGACTTCCCACTGAAACAGTGAGGTTGACTTAGGCCTCGATGGTTTCTGAGAGGTAACGTGTCTCTTAGATATTATTATTAGTATTAATAAATGCAAATTGAAATTGATACGTTTATTACTGTCATTATAAATGTCAAATATCAATGACCACATAGGTTTCATGTGTTAAAATAATTGTATTTATAAACATTTAAAAGCTATTTATATCTTAAATTATGTAATTTAAATGTAAAGAGCAGTCATAAAATACGATAAAATCTTTATTTATGTATGAGCGGACCGAAATAGCAACAATTAATGAGGTAAAAAAAAATCTTTAATCAAACTTCCTAGGCACTGATTCTGAAGTCATATCAATAACAGAAACTAATCAAAGCACAAGCATCTTTATTTCTTCGACAATGTAGTGTGCTCCAAGGCACTCTACGGAGCACCTATTTCGGCGATAGCGCAGAGTACGGTGAAGGCGTACTGCACCATTTCTTACGAAGCGACGTACTTGAAAGCAGGGAGCCTCCTTGGGGATCTCAAGGCTATAATCCTACAGTGGGTGTATGCTGAGTGGGTCGAAATGGAAATCAGCCGCTTTTGAAGGGCGTCGATCGCTGGAGGCAGGCGGCTCGATGATCTCTTAAAATTAGGCTGAATGGTTTGAAAGGCAATAGGTGTAAAGAGCGCAAGATTTCATCAAGGCGATCACAAGGCATTGCTGCTTTGTCAAATACCTGTGAGAGGTGATGGGTGTGAAAACAAACCCCATGTTCCGTCACTACCAATACTATAGACACGTCAGAGCAGAGTTGCACGCCGTGTGCGTGGCATAGGACGGGCCGTGGTGTGCCCTCGCGAAAGTGTTGGGCCAGATGTTAGGCTGCCAGCCTGTGAGGTGCACCTAGCTGGCGCACCTCCCGTGCTGTAAGGGTGTCTTTTAGGCACCTGCGTTCGAGATCTCGACGCAAGTTCTGCCGAAACTCCTCCGGGGGATCATTTGGAACCGCATATCTGGCCTCCCAAGCAAAGAACCATCCTGGGGCATTCCCTTAGGTCCCGGTCAGGTCGCCGTGACTCGCTCTATGTCCCACCCTGCAACCTGGTTAGAAAAATACGTAACCCCTCGGGGTTTAGTCGGTAAGATTCCCTCTCGGGCAGTCCCACACACCGTTTTTTGACAATAACGGCGTGTAACTCAGAGTCACCAAAAAAAGAAACCACAAACTATACTAATGTACGAGTAGAAAGCTGAATCCTTTTAAAGCAGCATTTCCTATTAATGTCACTTCTAAAGGGAATAAAATTGTATGTAGGCCAATGAGTGCGTATCGACATAAACAATTTAATGTTAATGTTTCAGCAAAAGTCTAAGTTTCAAAAAATTAAGTGGGTAGTTAAAGGAAATAGTTTGTTATTATTTTGCTCAGATATATTTTATTTTATTTTATTTTATTAATTACTAATTTTCCTAGTTATATGGCACTTAAATGCTGTTAAACAGTCTACCTGCCGGGTTTTAGTAGTTTCCAACGGCATATTTATTATACTGCGAACTTCTCAATGGACACTATGCAGGGCACTATCGATCTTCTGAGAGACAGCCTCTACAAAAGAATGAAGGAGTTTGAGGCGCAGTTGGAGCAGACAACGCCTAACAAGCCAGCCAGTGTCACCAGCTTAGCTTCTGACTTTACAGCGTTCAGAGATTTTGTCACGCAAACTTTGAAGTTACTCCAGCAGCAGATGGACGAGCTGAGACGTGAGGTTGATACGATGGAAATGCGGAGGCGCAGGAAAGTCTTACTCTTGCATGGTGTCGACGAGGTCAAAGATGAGGATCCAGCAAACACAGTGGTCAGTCTTGTCCAGCAACACTTAGGCATCCATGACTTTGGTGCGAAACAATTTAGTCGTTGTCAACGCCTTGGTCAAACAACATCTTCCAAGCGGCCAAGACCCATACTCTTCAAGCTTCACGACAAATCTTTAAGGGACAAACTGTGGTTTGCTAAGTCCAAACTGAAGGGCTCTGGGGTCACAATGTCAGAGTTCCTGACTAAGACCAGGCACGACATATTTATGATGGCCCGTGAGAAGTTCGGAGTCACACGAAGTTGGACCAAGGACGGTGTCATTTATGTAATTGCAGCGGATAACGTGCGGCACCGGGTGAATTCCCTCGACGAACTCAATACAGCTTGCAATATTCCACCGAAACCCACAGCCGTCATGTCGAAGGCAGCCACCACAAAGCATAAACAGACAGCTACCTCTAAGGCGAAGTAGATATAAAATTAAATACAGCACAGTCCAGGTATATTTCCAATGCAATATTATTTTGAAATTGTTATTATTCGCAAGTTCATTAATACTTTCACTTCTTTTTACGGTTACTGTTATTGTTGACATCTTTTGCTACTAATATGAGGTCGGAAAGTTGAAAAGATCTATATATAATAACTTATTATCTCATTTTCCGCACTACTTAAATTGACAAAATTAACTACTCAGTACACAAAAACAAAACAACAACACGACGACTCACAGAACTATAATATTTTTGTTTTCTTCGTTTTACGTTGGGCAGGCAGGAGAAACACTGTTCCTACAGCCTTGCTAACACAGAACAATTTTTCTCATTAAGGTGAGTGCACACCTAACACTATTGATCAACAAATGTTCAGCTGTTTTAATAGTGACTATTGTATTATTAGTTTTCTTTTTTTAATATGTGGTACTAGTATATGTTCTCGACTTCACCCTCGATCATATTTTCGAATAATATGTTTTCTCTTCTTTTTCCTTATGTTTAAATTGCTCGAATTTGCACCTACCGTTTAATTCACTTTTTGCATTTGTATTTGTGCCTGGACTGTATAGATAATTATAATTATTTACTTTTAGATTAAGATCCAAACTTATTGTAAAAAAAAGTCATATATTTATAGTTAAATAGCAACCGGCAGGTGGATTTTAGTATTGGATTAGACAGGATATTGGACGTTATACAGATTATTATATTAGCATAGAATTACTTATATTTTTTTTTTTAGACATTTATATTATTTTATTATATTTATTCATTTATTCATATCTTTTATAGATTGTAGCAATGATACAGATAGCAAAGACGATTTCTACTCTGCTTGCAGTAACACCAGTTCTCAAAGTGAACCTCCACTGGCAGATTTTCTTTCATCTCGATTCTCTGGTGTTTCCGGTAACTTCAATGTAGAGCACATAAATGCTCAAAGTATTCCGGCTCACATCACTGATATGTTGGTATCTTTCGACTCTCCCCATATTTATGCTATTCTTGTTTCAGAAACTTGGTTGAAGCCTTGTCTACCTTCAGCTGCTTTTATTCTTCCAGGATTCAACCTCATCCGAAACGGTCGTGGACCGAGTGGATATGGTGGCGTGGCCATGTACTTACGCAGTAATTTGTCGTATACTGTTGTATCTTCATCCCCACAGCCGCCGCCCCCGCTAACTGGCGAACATGTTTTTCTTGAGGTGGAACTCCTACATACTAAGATACTTCTAGGTGTTTATTATTGTCCTTCTTCAAAAATAGATTTCTTCTCTTCCTTCGAACTCCTCATAAATAAACTTCACTCCAAACTATAGTCATACTATAATCATGGGAGATTTCAACACCTGTCTCCTCAAAAATGATTCTCGCTCTTCCACCTTCGAATCTATCGTACAATCTAGTAACCTGTCTATTCTTCCATCCAGTACCACACATCACTTTCCAAACTGTAACCCTTCTCTACTCGACCTTGTGCTTGTTTCTTCACTAGATCATGTGGTTTGTCATGGTCAGCGAACGGCTGATGAGTTTCGATCTCCTAAACTTAAACATAAAGTACTTTGGCACCGTAATTTTAGTGGTATTAATCTGGATGGCTTGCGTAGGGATGCTGCTGGGATTGACTGGGCACGGTTGGTTTCCTCTCAATGCATTGATGAGAAGATTAATTTGTTCACATCAACTTTAATCTCACTCTATGATGTCCATGCACCAGTCCGTTGTATTAAAGTGAAACACCTGCCCACGCCTTGGCTAACCTCTGACATCAAAGCGCTTATTGCCAAAAAGTCTACAGCCAAGTCCAAATATAAGAGACGGCCAACAGCTTCGAATTGCAGTAAGGTATGTAGGAACGCACAACGCCGGTACATTCATAGCTCTGTTCAAAACGGAGATCCAGCTAAAGTCTGGAAATTTCTAAAGTCTTTGGGAGTTGGTAAATCTCGCCAAAACTCTATCCCTAATAATCTTAATTTGAATTCATTGAATCAATTTTTCACTGCCTCTTCTAATTTCAGTTCTGAGGCCAAAAAATCTACTCTTAAAAATCTTTCAACCATACCAACTCTTGACTGTGCTCCATTCTCCTTTAGTCAATTCTCTAGTTGTGATGTTAAGAAGAGTATATTATCTATCACTTCTAACGCTGTAGGGACCGACAGTCTAAGCCGTAATATGATATTTCCTCTAATTGATGAATTTCTTAAATTATTCTATTCTTCGCAAATATTTGCGCAAACCAAATATGAATCTCTCACATCTCTGAATATCGCAAAAAGCTCAAGTGGTTACCTATTCGCCTTCGCCGGAATACACATATCCTATCCTTGCTATATAATATCTTCTTTAATCCTTTCACTCCTTCCTATCTAAAACAGCGCTTTGAATTTTTAAGTGACACCCATTCTAGATCTCTGCGATCATCGGAGAATTTGAGATTGAAAATGCCTGGATACTCCACTGATTTCATGGACAAATCGTTCACTGTTCAGGCGGTTCGTTTATGGAATGCACTGCCAGTGTCAATCAGACGTACACAAACTTTGAACACCTTTAAAGTGGTTGTTAATAATTATTATCTGCGTGTTGCTGACTCTGCCTAAACTGCAATGCCTTATTAATATAATAATGTTTATGTTTATTTATTATATATATGTATATAATATGTATATGTTATAGATATGTATATATTATAGATATGTATACTTTATGTGTATGTATACATGTAGTGTTTATGTAAATTAATTTAAGTGCGTAATTTTTTAGTACCTAGTGTTACGTTGAAGGTACACCACACCATACTGCCCCAAATCATTTTTTCATCTTGGTTTCCATCCAAAGGTTGCCTGTAAGAGATTGCCTTGTGCGATAAGGCCGCCAATTGTAATACCGATAAGTTTTTTTAATTGTAATCCAATACTGTTATATTTCTGGTGTACAATAAAGAGTTAAATCAATCAATCAAAAGTCACTAATATTGATTTATCAGGAAGATCCAAACGGTTTATATGACTCCTTATTTAAGCTGAGTACAATAACATATTTAAATCAAAAACATTTTATAAAAACAAAAGCTTGCAATTTTGTGAGTGTGCAACTACAAGAATTTACAAAAGTAGGGCTAAGTTGTACGAACTATATGGTATGAAGCAATTTTATTTTGATCCTGCCTTTATTCAATATATTAAAATGTATTATAAAACCTTCAAAAAGGCCTGTGCTGCTGCCAAGACGTTACATATAAGTAATAAAATTAAAGATTCAAAAAATAAGTTAAAAATGACTTGGAATGTAATCAAAACTGAAACCGGTCGATCACTACCTCGTGATAATAACATTGAGTTAAATATGAATAACAAAGTGATTAATAATAAATTAGATGTAACACAAAATTTTAACAACTATTTTATAGACATACCCGCGAAAACAACTAGCTCCTTAAATTCTTGTCCAATAAAAGCTCAACGTATGCTTGGGGGCAGCGTGGATCAGTGTAGTGTCTTATTTAGCTTTAAATATGTAATCACTCACTCGTAGTCACTTAACTAAAAAAAACAGCTGACTTGTGGGGTATTCCTGTAAAATTGATACAGTCTAGTATTGTTAATATACGACCACATCTAGCTGAAATATTTAATAAGTGTGTTGATAAAGGAGTGTTTCCGGATGTAATGAAACACAGTAAAGTAATACCTCTATTTAAATCTGGATACAAAACCGACCCTGATAATTTCAGACCAATTTCATTATTACCTGACAATAGCAAAATTTTTGAAAAAATTATATTGCTACAATTACAAGCTCATTTTAATTCAAATATGCTATTACATAAAGAGCAGTATGGGTTCACAAGGGGCCGTTCTACCATTCATGCAGGTGTGACACTTCTAAATCATATATATAGCGCCTGGGATAATAGACAAGATGCTATTGGTGTATTCTGCGATCTCTCCAAAGCATTTGATTGCGTTGACCATAAAACACTATTGCGAAAACTATTTTATTATGGTATCAAAGACTCTGCACTGGACCTTGTTGCCTCCTACCTAAACGATCGAATACAACATGTTGATGTCAATGGAATTAGCTGCATGGGCGTACCGCAGGGATCAATTCTAGATCCGTTTCTATTTTTAATTTATATTAAAGATCTGCCATTCTATATACAGAACTTCTGCGACATTGTTCTATTTGCTGATGATACGTCACTTATTTTAGACAACAGTCAAGGCCAAATTGTGTAACAAGGCATATTATAAAATTTCAGACTATATAAATGATAAAAATGCATGGGAGTAAGTCGCTCTAAGTCAACACACATAAATATACAAATAGAATTAATAATTATAAAGAAACATTATAAATATAATGTACATTTGTTCAACATAAGTGATCTGAAACGTCAGGTTCACTAATATAATTATATGTAATTTGAGTTTGTTATTGTGTGAGCACCGTCCACATAGCTTTTTATAATTTTTGAAATTGACATGATGGTTGCTGTGCAGTTTGAGTATGTCATGCTCGCCTAAGTGTCCTAGCAGTGGTGGTGCATGTATCGGGTCGCCTTATTCCCTATAATACGGTTGAGTAGGGCGATGGCTGATATATGCGTCATACCCGTGAACGGGTGCCGTCTGTTGGGACTGGTCAGCTCCTAGCTGTTATAGCAATTATTACAAATAATACTATTTATATTTAAGGCAAATTAAGTTTAGTCCACTGTTCTCACGTAACTCCAAGGGAACAATGTAAGTTTAATATTGTAAGCTATACCTGCATTTTAAAATAACAGCTATTTAGTTTCTTGCCGGAGTCTTCCTCATCAGGGTGGGCTACCTTTAAAACTGGCAACTAGAAACGCTTTCATTTTGATTTGATTTTGTTTCTTTTGTATAGACTCATTACTATATAATTTGTTCAAATATCATGTAAATAAAACTAATGTAATTACTGCAGTTAGAAAAGAGTGGCCATGAGTTTTATTGCCAGGTTCTTCCTCAGGCTCTACCTATTGCGTTGCGAATCTGGCAGTAAATGTAAATGTAGAAGCAATAATCTTGACGTTTATAAGTGTTACTTTGTGACCTACATGAATAAAGGTTTTTCACTTTCACTATTACTTATTTTTAAAGTTGATCGCACGCTTACTGATTTTAACGGCGTAAATAGTTCACTTGCCCAAGTTGTAGATTGGTTTACGATCAATAATTTGCTACGAAGACAAAATGTATCAGATTCAGATTCAGACCTTACGCATGGTCAGGAATTGCGGTACAATTATAACATTGAACGGTGATACCCTTAATCTTGTAGAATCAACTGTATTTTTGTGGATCACTTTAGATAGCAAACTGCAGTGGAACGCCCAAATAACGTGTCTTGCAGGTAAACTCAGCTCGGCAGCCATTGCCGTGGGAAAAGTCAGGCAGCTCACTGATGTGGAAACTGCCAGGCTAGTATACTTTAGTTATTTTCATAGTGTCATGTCTTACGGCATTTTGCTGTGGGGCAAAGCAGCTGATATACAAGTAATTTTTGTACTCCAGAAGAGAGCAATACGTGCAATATATAAATTGAGTGCTAGAGTGTCTCTTAGAGAGAAATTTAAAGAAATTGGCTTTTTAACGGTTGCATTACAGTATATATTTGCAAATATCATGTTAGTTAAACAGAACATACATTTATACAATAGACACAGTGACATACATTCGATAAATACTAGAAATAAGCATAAATTAATTGGAACGCATCATCGTTTACAAAAGGTTCATGACTCTTTTGTAGGAATTGGCGTACGCCTATTTAATAAAATTCCTTTAGACATTATGAACCTGACGTTACATAAATTTAAGGCGGAAATTAAGACGCACCTCTTGAAAAGGGTTTATTACAGAATTAATGATCATTTAAATGATAAAAATAAATGGAAATGAGTTGCTTGTTCTTCGCTCGAGCTGTTTAGGATTCGAATGAATCTTGTGTTATTTTGTACTTGTCTTGAATCTGCATAAATGTTGTATTTTTACATTTCTACACTGTGAATAATTTTAAACGTCAGACAACTAAAGGTTTCTAAATTGGCTGCGTTTAGTTCCTGTAATAACTAATATACAAATATGTAATTTGAGCTTGTTATTGTGTGAGCACCAAGTAGACTTATTTATTACTTTGAAATTGACATGATAGTTGCTGTGCAGTTTTTGGGTATGTCATGCTCGCCTAAGTGTCCTGGCAGTGGTGGCATATGTATCGGGTCGCCTTATTCCTTATAATACGGTTGAGTAGGGCGATGGCTGATATATACGTCATACCCGTGAACGGGTGCCGTCTGTTGGGACTGGTCAGCTCATAGCTGTTATAGCAATTATTACAAATAATATTATTTAAATTTAAGGCAAACTAAGTTTAGTCGACTGTTCTCACATAAATCCAAAGGAACAATGTAAGTGTAACTTTAATGTTGTAAGCTACACCTACATTTTAAAAGAGCATCCATTGACTTTCTTGCTAGATTCTTCTTAAAGTGTAGGCTGCCCTTAGACTGGCAACTAGAATAGCTCAAATTTTGATATGATTTTAAACATAACATTGATTTTGTTTTGTATAAATTCATGAAGCGCTCGTGGCCCCGCGGTCTCAGTGTTCTGTAAACGATCACTGCGTTACGCAACTTTGACTATGGCTGGTCCTCGGATGGGTGACCACTTTGTGGCATTTACATTTGCGAGCGTTTCCGTGCTTCGGAAGGCACGTTAAGCCGTTAGTCCCGGTTGCCAGTAAAATGGCAGTCGTTAAGCCTGGTTGAAGGCCTTATGGGCGGTTTGAAAAAGTTCAACAGCAGGTAGCCACAAACTGCGTCTGTCTATTTCAACACGGCAATGGGCTCACCACCTATTACGTGGGACAGAAATCCACACGGTGAAAAGTGGGCATATAATATGCTTCTGCCACCCCTTCGGGGATAAGGCGTGTTGGATATTTATTTATTTTTATTTTTATTAATTCATTACTATATAATTGGTCAAACATCATGTCATCATCAAACTAATGTAATTACTGGCGGTTATAAAAGAGTGGCCATGAGTTTTATTGTCAGGTTCTTCCTCAGGCTCTACCTATTGCTTTGCGAATCTGGCAGTAAATATAAATGTAGAAGCAATAATCTTGACGTTCATAAGTGTTACTTTGTGACCTACATGAATAAAGATATTTCATTCATTCATTGAAGAGTTTGTTTGTTTGAAAACGCAAATCTCAGGAGCTTGGGTTTGAATAGAAAAATTCTTTTGATGTTGGTTAGCCTATTTATCAACAAAGTTGCCACATATAAATCATTACGCTGCTACCCACGAGAGCGGAGCAATAACCATAAATATGAACCAATCCGGCAAATTTTCATACAGTATTGTAAAATGTATGAACAATGGAATGGAATGAGTACCAAGGGCTTAGAAGTACATCACGGGCGAAGCCACACCCAGTCAGCTAGTATATTATAATCGCAAGCCAAGTGAGACGTCCTAAGTTACCTTACCACAACATTAATTGTCCCTGGTCACTGTGGCGCCACAACGATTTTGTAGACTAAACAAGTCATACAAAACAAATGTTGAAATTGCCTCTACGAAAAAATTCTAACTCTGTGGATATGTTTTCTCATTTACATTCACCATTTTGTTCGTAGATTGCAATGAAAGTATATCTCGCTATCCATTTCCAGATCCATCCAATATTTCAGATGTTATGAGGATGTACAACTATTGTTTTTAGAGTTCCGTACCTCAAAAGGAAAAAACAAAACCTCACTTTGTTGTTCGTCTGTCTGTCATGGCAATAATTCCAAAATATAAAAAAGCTGAAAATTAAGGGGTGTCCCATACATACATAGAAACACCAATTAACATAGACCTTTAAGTTGTATCGGTGCTTATACAATTCGTAGGTCTAGCTTAATTGTCTTTTACTCAAATAAGGTACTATTTTTTTACAAAACCCTCGGCGCACGAGTTCGACTCGTGATTGAACGGTTTATTTTTTTACATATAGCATATATGTTTTATGCAATTGAATTGGGGTGTTAGCAAATGATCCATCTGATAGAAATTGGTAGTTTTTTTTTAATTTGTAACATTACAACGCCCCAGCAATATTGTATGCGACGGCGTGCTGGGGTTATTAGATACTTTTTGATTGGATTTCTTTTATCATTCTTTTTCAGCGGACCTTTACGGTATAGTACATTATTGCAAAGGCCGGGAAATAGGCAATTGCAGGCCGAGTATTACTGTGAAGGCCGAGCCGTAGGCGAGAACTTCACTCATACGAGACAGGGAATTGCCATTTCCGCCAAGGCATATATAGTGCTTTTCTCAAAAGAATGCATGGAAATAAAACAACAGTATAATACATTTAATTTAATTAATATTAAAAGCTACATTAGCCATATTAGGCAATTACCTACTAGAAGGAAATATTTTTGATTTTCCTGTAGTGGATTATACGCAGCAAGATGGAAAAACTAACAAAAAAATGTATATACGACTGCCGCGCTGAGCTTTACGGTTTGATTCCCGGGTCAGAACAAATTTTTATGTGACCCATAAATGTTTGTTTCGTAGTTTCGGTGTATCCTTATATCCATATATGTATGTATTTAGAAATATTTCAGGTTAAATATTAGTTGTCTAGATCTCATAGTATAAGCTTATAGCTTACTTTGGGCTAGATTGTTGTTGTGTAAAAAAGTGTCCCAGAATATTAACTTATTATTTAAAGCACGTAGACACAACTTTCATGTCCCAGGTTCAAATACCAACACTCCAACATATGAAACAAGATAAATTGACTTATTTTAGAAAATAAGATACCCTCCGTCTTTATTCACTAAATAAGAATGATAATAGAAATCCAATTAAAGAATACGAGTACATACCTACTAGATAACATTGTTGGAGCGTTGAATGTTCCAAATTCAAAAAACACGCCAGCAATTAATTTCATTTTCTCAGTCCGTAAATGCGGAACTTCGCGTATTCTTTTAAGTATTCCATGCATGTTTTAGAAAAATATATTATTTTCTAAAATAAGTGCATTTATCTAGTTTAATGTGTGCGAGTGGTAGATCCTGGGACATATAATTTGTGTCAATGTGCTTTATATTGATATTCTGGGGCACTTTTTACACAGCACAATCTAGCCCAAACTAAGCTATAAACTTGTGCTATGGGATCTAGACAACTGTTAAACATACTTTAATACTTCTAAATACATACATACATAGATACATATTGTAGTATACCCTGAAGGGGTACACAGAGGTATACTAAACATTTTTGTAAGCTGTAACATCATAAAACGATATTTTAAGTGTTATTAATTTTAGACTAGTCTTGAGCAAAGTCGTAAATAGGTACGACGACGAGCGAAGCGAGGCACATTTCGCCGTATGCATTTATGTCCCACGTAACAGGTGGTGAGCACGTTACCGTGTTGAAATGGACAGGCGCAGGTTGTGACGACTTGCTGTTGAAATCTTTCAAGCCACCCATAAGGCCTTCAACCAGGCTTAACGACTGCCATTTTACTGGCAACCGGGACCAACGGCTTAACGTGCCTTGCGAAACACAGAATTTCTAAATACATACATACACTCCCGGACACCTAAATCGAGCCACCTTTTTTGGTTTGGGGTACTGTAACTTATAAAAGATGTATGTAGAAGGAAAATGTTTTGATGCAGTTTTGGAGCTGGTATACTCATCATTCATTTAGAGTGCCACTGTTCTAAATTTAAACTACAGTTTATTAAAAAAGTCGAGTTACGTTGAAACAAGTCCATATTTGCTTTTTTCAAGGAAAAAAATCTAATCAATTTTAAAATAAAGAAATGTTTTACATGAGAAGAAATGTTTATTTAGTAACTTGTATTGCCTCCCAGTGCATTTATTACCGCTCCCATACGGTTTGGCATAGAATTAATCAACGTCGTTATGACATGTTGAGGAATGTCCTCCCATTCTTCCAAAATTACATTTTTGAGCTCCTGCATGGTTTGCGGGGCAGGATGATGAGCTCGAATACGTCTCTTCAGCTCTTCCCATAGATGCTCTATAGGATTCATATCAGGACTTCGCGCTGGCCATCTCATAACAGTGATACCAATGTCATTTAAGTACTCCCTGACGCTTCGCGCAGTATGAGCCCTTGCATTATCATGCATAAAAACGAAATCTTGGCCACTAAATCCAGCATATGGCATCACGTGGTTCTCTAAACATTGGCGAATGTATCTATTGCCCATCTAGGGGCGGCAGTCATGGTCCCGTCACTACCTCTAGCTCAGTTTTGCCTTCCATAGAGATTCCTCCCCAGACTGTCCATGATCCTCCACCATAACTCACTTTCTCGTCAATACAGCATTGCGCGAAACGCTCGTTGTGTCTTCGGTACACCTTACTCCTTCCGTCATTACCGTATAGCATTATCTTGGACACATCTGTGAAGAGAACCTGATTCAAGAAATAAAGAACAAAAGCCGAGCTTGGTCACTGATTTGAAAAAAATAATGACTGTTGAAAGTTGCTTTTGAAGCAATTTAATGTCGATTTGGTTTGAATTTTCGCAATTGTTGTTAACCAAAGTTTAGTTTAGTTATTTTCCTATAATTTGAACCGTTTTGGCTATAAAATTATGGATACTTCACCTGAAGTAGCCGCGCAAGCTGTAGCACTTCTTCAATCTGGGCTAAGTCAGCGAGATGTGAGTTCACAACTTCACATAAGTCGTTCCGCTGTTCAAAGAGTGTACCACCGATACCTGGAGACTGGCGGCTTCGTTCGGCGAACAGGAGGACCTCGTTACCGAGTGACAACGGCGAGACAAGATCAATACATTGTCACTACTAGCTTACGAAATCGACGCCTTAACTCTGTTCAGATACAAAAACAGCTCAGGGACTTTTACGGAGTGGCTGTAAGTGCTCGGACCGTTAGAAGGCGACTCAATGAACGTGGTTTAAAGCCCCATAAGCCAGCCAATGGACCCAAATTGACACGAGCACAACAAAGGCTATCATCTTTTTTCCTTGACTTCTTCCTTTCTTTACCTTAGTTGGCCGATCCTCAAAAGGAAACACCCACCGAGCTGATTGTCTTTTGGTTTCGGGTTCGTAGCAATATATCCAGCTTTCATCACATGTGACGATGTCAAATACAGCATTTGAGTCACCGCCGTTGAACTTATCTAACATTTCGCGACACCAGTCCATGCGAAGGCGTTTCTGGTCGTCGGTTAAAGTATGGGGAATCCATCTGGTACAAAGCTTCCTGACGCCTAAATGTTCGTGTAATATTTTTTGAACTTGACTCATACCAATGCCTAGGCTTGCCCGTATGTACTGATAGGTCACTCTCTTATCTCCTCTATGATACGTCGCACAGCACTGATGTTATCTTCAGTAGTCGCTGTTAAAGGACGTCCCTCACGCGGATCATCACTGAGATTGCTACGTCCACGCTTAAACTCGTTAAACCAATTGTAAATAGTGGCACGAGATGGGGCTTCATTATGAAATGCTAATTGCAGCCTATCATAGCTTTGTTGTTGAGTAAGCCCACAACGAAAGTCATAATAAATTATTGACCGAAAAATTTCTCGCGTTAAGTTCATTTTCACGTTTAACAAGAGTTTTACATTTGCTGCCAATTCACAAAAACAATTGTCAAATGAATGCAATATATTACATTAGGTTACCAAAGAGTTCTATAATTGAAATTCAAATAAAGTTTTAATTAGCAATATTCCTTTCTGGCCAGTTCTAAACATTCATTTCAATATTTCATATCAACATTTATTTCAATAAATTCGTAAATCCTGATTTATTACAAAAAAAAAAATACTGAGATTAATTAATATCATTAAATTTATTCTGTAATTTGTGTTTTAAATACGAATTATTAAATTTTTAATTGGATGTTGACGATTTAGGCCTTTCATGGCAAGTAGCTTATTTTTTCTTGCCGCGAAACAGAACGCGCATCTGTATCGCGGCAAGAAAAAAAATCAATTTTTTCGTAAATAATTTAATATAGTATAAGTTTCGTCACAGCCATCTGTGACGAAACTTATACCATCTACCATTTTTACTCATACAACAACTTAAAATGTACTGTAAAGTCTATCAGTTATATACTCGTAGGTTCTTACCTTATGTCTAACCGAATCTGATCGTTCCAATTGACATTCAAATGAGTTGTTTAGTGTTAGTCGAGATGTTTACTAATTGGTGGTTGTGAATATCATATCTAGTCACTGAGTCCAGCGTGCTATTGCCGCAATTCACTGAGCGTACTTTTGTCACAGAGTTTATTTCAGTGTCACAATTAATTGTAAAGTTTAATATTATCGAAAATGTTTAAATTCAGTTAAGAAAATTAAGAAACCCTATTATTAACACCGCCGGACACACGTAACTCGTGCGATAGCCTTTTGCTATCAAAATAAATTAAAAAAAACGACCAATGCAAGGTTTTTTAAATGTTGTTTTCTTTTTTTCTCGCAAGTGTGTTGAAAAATTTCGTGGACACAGGCTTTCTTATGACTACTCGCTATTGCACTCAATATCGCCTTGTACGAGTATATAAGGGTCAACTTAGCACACTTGTACTCGTAACATTATGTACTATTAATATTCTTTATTATTTTTTAAAATTATTTATTATTATATTTTTGTGCAATTTCTTACGTGTCTTGTACATGGGTTGTCAACGCATAAACACCTACTTTACCATTTAACCTCAATGTTATAATAATACTAACATAAAAGAAGAGTTTGTATGTTCGGTTGAACGCGCTAATTTCAACAACTAGGTACTGGTTTGAATTGAATATCCTTTTTGTGTTGGATAGCCCATTTATCGAGGAAGGCTATAGGCTATATATCATCACACTACTATCCAGAAGACGGGAGCAGTAATCATAAATATCCATAAATCGGGCATATTTTTTTACATTGTTGTAAAAGTAATAAACGACAGCATTAAATGGATGCGAAGTGTTGGCGAGCGGTTTGAAATATGTCACGGGTTCGAAGTTGTCAAATATGTAACAAATATGTTACAATTTAATCAAACGTTACACATTATGGTGGGTGATACAAAATTACATCCGCGTATTAATTCAGGAAGACTGATTATGTACAACATATTAGAAAAACACATTATTTTTCTTTATGTGTTTATTGACATTATAAAATATAGGTAGTCATTACTAAAATTAATGAGTGTAGGTGCGTTTGCTGAAGCTTACTGTTAACTAGGCGCTAGGCGAGGGATATTTTGGTTTTAATAAATAAATAAATATTGTTGGGACAACTTACACAACGCCATCTGATTCCACACTAGGCAGAGCTTGTACTATGGTAACCAAATAACTGATAAACATACTTTCTAAATACATACATATTATAGATAATTAACTCCCAGACACAGAATTAACCACCTGTCCAAATCAACACGGCAATGGGCTCACCACCTGTTACGTGGGACAAAAATGCATACGGTGAAATGTAGGCGTATAGTATGCGTCTGCCTATCCCTTCGGGACTAAAGGCGTGACAATATGTATGTATGTATGTAAAGTGAAAAAAGACAACTTGGTTCAGGGCGGAGATTGAACCCGTGACCTTTTTCTAACCAATTTTCTAGTCACTGAACTACCCGAACCGTACCGAAACAAGTTGACATTCTTTACTATATGCCCTTCAATTTGACTTAACGACTGCCATGGCAACCGGGACCAACAGCTTAACGTGCCTTCCGAAGCACGGAAACGCTCGCAAATGTAAATGCCACAAAGTGGTCACCCATCCGAGGACCAGCCATAGTAAAAGTTGCGTGATCGTTTACAGAACACTGAGTCCACGGGGCCACGAGAGCATACTTAAAAAATTATCTGATTAAATATTATTTTAAACAATGATTTTTTTACTAATTCTTGCAGTAAATTGCTTAATTTGTTTCTAAACTACGAACTATACTAATTTTTTTTTGCGTTAAATCAGGGACCAGCTATGCAATTGACAAATCTCGAATGCAAATCCGCTACGGCGCAAATGTCATTGATATTCGAGTTCTATGAATATCGATGACATTTGCGCAGTAGCGGATTTGGATCCGAGATTTGTGAATTGCATAGCTGGAACAATATTCAGCTGCAAGACCTTGATAACTTAATGCAAAGCATAAAGTGCCGTTGCAGAACTGTTGTGAACGTCATGGATGTTTTTACTGACTGCTGATTTTCGCATATTGCAAAACAAGGCAAAAATCTGCTTTATTTTTCCCTTGTCCTTGAAAAACATCCACCGTTATTGAAAACACAAAAACAAAATAATCTTTATTCATTTTGTAAATATTTCAACATTTATGAACGTCATTATGAACGATTTTTAAATCCCGAAGCAAAACGAAGGTGTTATAATTAAAGTGTTATATTATACGACTGCCTATGTGGCGCGGTGGGGGTGCATCCGACTGCTACGCAAGAGGTCGTGGGTTCGATTCCCACCCAGGATAAAACTTTGTGTGATAAGCGATGGTTTATTCTGTGTCTGGGTGTTAGTTATCTATAATATGTATGTATTTAGAATTATATAAGTATATTTATCAGTGATCTCGGGTACCATAGTACAAGCTTTGCTTAGTTTGAAATCAGATGGCGTTGTGTGATTTGTCCCAACAATATACAATAGAGGTTTGACGTCGATGTCGTTGTGTGTGTCTATCTGTGGCAGTGCAACTGTTAAACGAATGGACAGATTTCGATGCAGTTTATTTCATTTCAAAGCCAGTTTCCTGGTAGTGGTTCTTAGCTATTTTTAGGAAATATCGGTCCAGCAGTGTATCAGCTCTATTCCAATTTTTTTTTCGCGTTCTTTTTTTTGGACATATGTTCTCTAACTAATTAACTATCTTCACGCTGTATCCCTGACGGGGTAGTCAGAGAGGACAGGCTTTGCGATCCAAGCATACTTCTTTCGCTTCCTGCAGATTCGTTAATCGCTGCATACATGCATCTCATCTGGATATCCGAGTACTTTGACTTTTCCGGTTTAGAGCAATCTGCTCATATGGTCTTCAAATGTAAGTCTCGGCCTACCCTGACTCCTTCTACATTCTACTTTCACATAATATATATTCTTCCTTAATCGTTCCTCATTCATTCTTTGGACGTGTCCAAACCAACGGAGCACGCCCTTTTCCAGCTTAACGCTGACACTTTTATTCAAACCTGCCATATTGCGTATCACTTTGTTACGTATTCGGTGAGCCAAGGTAATACCGCACAATTTTCGAAGTGATCGCATCTTCACAGCATTCAACTTACTTTCATGCATCTTCTGACATACCCAGGTTTCACTACCGAAAAGCAACGTTGGCACTAGCACTGCGTTATGTATCGCGAGTCGTGCTTCTTTTACGATGCTTTGTCGCTTTACTTATTAAATCAATGCACCCTTAACTTTGTTTCCGGTACAGTTTGTACTCGCCGTTCACATCGATCACATCTTCCGTCTGCGCTAAACATAGGTACTCCCTAAATTCACAATGTCATTCACTTACTTTCAGAACCCTAGTTTTACTTGCATTCAAGCGAACCCTTACTTTCACACTTCTCTTTCCTATTAATCACTAATGCCCTAAGGTCGGCTTCTGATGAGACCATAAGCACCGCATCATCAGCGTATAACAGACAATTTACTGTTAAGTCACCCAAATTCACACCCATATTTCAATATCTGCAGACAACGTTCCAGATACATTATGAACAGCCAGGCGGACATGACACAACCCTGTTTGACGCCTGAACATACGTGGAAAAGAGGTGTCACATCCCCCCCTACTCGCACGTAAGCCTTACAGGCCCTATAAAGAGACCATATCCGGGCAAGACGGTCCACAGAGTTTCTCTCACATCACAACGTTATCAAATACTTTCTCCAGATCGACAAAAGCGCAGAGAACCTTTTAGCTAACAGCCAGAAACTTCTCCGCGATCATGCGGAGAGAAAACACTTGATCCACGCAATCTCTTCCACTTCGGAATCCGCATTGACCCTCCCACAAATGCCTCTTAGAGTTCTCTTGCATTCTTGCCGTTATAACCTTTGCATACACCTTACTAGCTAAGCTGACCCAGCTGATCGCCCTGTTGCTGGAGCAGTATAGGCAAAAGCCTTTCCCTTTGTAGATAGATACTACAACATTACTCAATTGTTATTTGTCATTTAACGATTACACTGGCAGACTTTAAGCACTTACTTAACGCCTGCCTGTAACTTCAACCTGATGCTGCAACAAGAATGATCTCCAGAGAACTCGAACAGACATGACAGTAGATAGACATGTCGTATTTGGGTTCTATATTACTTTTTAAGGGTTGTTCCTTAAACTATAAGTATATTTTGGCATAGGGGTTTTTAAATTATTAATATAATCTTGTAGGTACATTCACTACTAGATTCGCCTAGCAACAGTTAGGCCTGTGTATAAAATATCTGGCAAGAAATCTATATAATCTATATCTTTTAGATTCTTACGTCTATGTCTGCAGAAATAAAGTATACACAAATATATACTATGTGTATTTGGACAACGTATTATACATTTAAATTTAATTATATAATTATTTATTTAAACTTTAAAGGTGTCATAACACAATAGTTCTTGATTTAATCAAATTAAAAGTCACAACGTAAATAGATTGTAAGTTGACAAAATTAAAATATTAATTATTTTTAAAAACGTCATTTGTTTTTAAATTCCATATGTGTTTGAGCAGGTATGTATGCGGTGTGGTTCTAAAAACAATTGACGGTGGACTATTAAATTCTTGGTTCTTGGACGGTTATAACATGTAAATTAAGTAAATTAAAATCTCTTAACTTATAATTGATTTTTAAAATGAATGTAAGAAGTGAATACACAAAAGAGAAATAAAACTATAAGAAATGAAAAATCACTATCTACTTATCGAAATATAAACATCTCGGTAGGGTAGGTAGGTACGCATAATGCAGGCAGCATTCACACGCTGAATAGCTATCTATGGAAAGCTTTTACGCGAGAAAGATAACCTGCACGGAAATCACCAGTTTCTTACCTCAGACGCTTACTACACCATAAACCTAGTGTCTCGAATCCAAATTTTAGAAATTCATATTGGGCATCAAGGCAAAACTGTTCTTACCCACGTTGCCCATCTTCAGCCGCCCGCGAAATATTAATAATAAATAATATCTAATTAATTAGTAAAGGAGAGTATAGTATAAAAATAGATACCAAAATTATGTTAAATCCTGCATACATGTAAATTTGTCTCATTTATCGTAATTTTTCCGGACAATAATAAAGAAAATTGAAAAGAAATGAATAAAGAAATACTTTACAATTATTCAGATTCAATGGTTTGTTGTGTGGTTTTGGACACCCATTGATATAGAGTTCCTACTTTTCATCACAAAACACCTTATTCCCATGTGAACCATTGTTTCTATGATAACCAAAATTCACGCAGGTGGTCATAAAATAAAACTTGTACATACATACATACATATTATCACGCGTTTATCTCCGAAGGGGTAGGCAGAGGCATACTATACACCCATATTTCACCGTATGCATTTTTGACCCACGTAACAGGTGGTGAGCCCATTGCCGTGTTGAAACGGACAGGCGCAATAAAACGTAAACCTACTGTACCAAATGAACCTTACGCTCGAAGGCCGAACGAAACCTCTCAAATAAAATACCGATGCAGATTTCCTAGTTCTTTTTTTTTGTTAATAGCAATCGTTAAATAACCCTACTAGTGTCAAATACAGTCTAGACTGCTTCAATAATTAATCGCCTGTATAAATTTTGTAGTTAAAATTCTGTTCACCTTGCCCATTATTAAATAAAGTATCAGTATTCGTCGGTCAAGTTCGAGGTTGTCAAAGTGCCTACGCGTTTGGTTTAAAAATAGAGTGTTGAAATGTATAAAAAGAAAAGTATTGTACCCGTATATTTTTCAATGAGGCATGAAACAGCGCACGTGTTTCCCTCTTACAATCCTGGGTCCTTTAAGAGAAGCGTGAAAAGGCCATATTTCTGGAACATTAACCTGAGGGTCGCTATCGAAGTCCTACCAGCTGGGATAGCGGCTCTCAGTCACGGATCGTCGTCTCTGCTTTCCATCAGGCAGGAGGCGCCATTTTGAAGTGTCATACATTAAATATTATGAATAATTAGTTATGGGGCATATTTACGCAACTTTATCTAATCCAAAATGAACTCTATAAGCTTGTGCTACGGGATCTAGACCATTAATAAAGAGACTGTAAAAATGTTTTTATTTATCACGCCTTATCCTCGAAGGAGTGGCAGAGGCCTATTATAAGCCCATTTCTCACCATGTGTATTTCTGTCCCACGTCCTAGGTGTTTAGCCCATTGCCGTGTTGAAATAGACAGGCGCAGGTTGTGGCTACCTGCTGTTGAAAATTTGCTTGACTTAACGACTACCATGTTACTGGCAACCGGGATCAAAGGCTTAACGTGCCTTCCGAAGCAAGGAAACGCTCGCACATGTAAATGCAACTAAGTGACCCATCCGTGACCAGCCATAGCGAAAATTTCTAACGCAGTGATAACAACACTGAGTCCTTAATATTAAGTCCTTAATATGAGGTACTTAATATAAACGCGAAAAGTTTTATTTATCAATGGATGTTTCTTATTTACTTTTTACGCAAACATTTATTATTTAATGAAACTTTATAGTAATATATAACTTTTAATTATGTAAATTAGTCAAAATATTACAATAATTGTCACGTGAATAAAATAAATTTACTCAATTTATCTTATTTTTTATTATAATTATTTATGACTTACATGAATATATTGTATGGTAAATAATACAAATGTAAATACTTTTTTGTCATTGAAATTGTATCTCTTAATTTATTTTAATTCTTTATTTATTTATCAATCACGCCGTATCTCGAAGGGGTGGCAGAGGCACATTATGCGCCCACATTTCACCGTTTGCTTTTTTGTCCCATGAAACAGGTGGAGAGCCCATTGCCGTGTTGATATACATAATTGCAGGTTCTCGCGACATGTTGTTAAAATTTTTCAAGCTGCCTATAAAATTGTGCATAGAATATTTTAATCCTCCTAGATCTTTTAAGGTTGATTGACTATTTTACAATACTCAATGTATTTTCCAAAATTAATAAATCATTATTTGAATCCACCTGGAATTTACTTTTATCCGGGGAACAAGTTCATGTGGAACACGATCGAAGACCTGTATCCGTCCGTATAAACTCCAAAATCGGATCGATCGAGCCGCGGACCTCAGCTAGTACTGATTATATTGTACTAACTCATTCCTTTGCACTTGACGTCATTTAACGTTTGAAGTTTGCGCATGATTGTACACTTTATCGTTAGAGAATGAAATACTAGTACCACGGTACAGTCAGCGTCAAAAACCTTAATTTTTGTAAATTCGTTTTGAACAATCTGTCGCGTTCAAAACTAATTTTTAACCATTTGGTATCCTTTAACAACTGCCAAAAAAAAATAGTGTTATGTATTTAGGGTTTATTAATATATAAATTAAATTAAATAAATATCCATCACGCCTTATCCCCGAAGGGGTGGCAGAGGCATATTATATGCCCACTTTTCACCGTGTGGATTCCGGTCCCACGTAATAGGTGGTGAGCCCATTGCCGTGTTTAAATAGACAGACGCAGGTTGTGGCGACCTGCTGTTGAAGGTTTTCAAGCCGCCCATAAGGCCTTCAACCAGGCTTATTAATATATGATTCTTTTATTATTTTTTATAATTACTGGCATGCATGTTAAGTACGGACCCCTCACCTATATCGACGACGCGGCAAACATGCATATTATGGAAACTAAGACGGAATCGCTGACACAGCAAATATGCAGTTGCGCCATGACGTCCGTTCAAGAATTATTCGTCGACGCAGCACACGTATGACGAAAGTTCGAAAACCGATCGCCGACGCAGCAAATTGATTTAATACATATAGAACATAAATTTTTCATTCCATATTCTAGCATCGAATAGGTTTCACTTAAATATAATTGTAATTTCTATTTTAATAAATTAATTATAAGTAACTTTGGTTTTTTTCGGGCCTCCGGCTGCAGTATACGTAATTGGCGCAGTCGGTAGGATACTCGCGGGCCGGTTCGCGAGCTTTCGGGACGTCTTAAATCGATATTCATCGCGTTTGCGAATCGCCCGGGCGGTTTTCTAACCACAGTACGAGTACCCAGAATCTACGAAGCTGCAGCGCCGGATGGAGAATCCAGACTTCGATTCACGAAGAAGAACCAGAGATGATATATTATATGTAAGTACACTTGTATCTTTCTCGTGTTGCTTCCTCTCTTATACTTTTCAGTTCCAAAATTTTTCGCCACAAAAAAAATCTTATTCCCGGGATCCTGCATCGCGACAGGGTCGCCAGCATATAGTAGATAGTAATGGAGAATTAGATAGCGAATTAGATTCTGATTTGTGTGATTTAATTGAATTAAAAATGCCTTACGATCCAGGCGTAATCTACAAGGCCTTACGCCTCGTACCAGAGTTCGGTGGTAACCGTAATGTATTGACTAGATTTATTAATATTTGTGATCGAATAGTAGCCCAATACGCTAGCGCTGACCCAGGCAGCGAGTTAGGTAATCTATGCATAATGAACGGCATTCTAAACAAGATCACAGGGTCTGCCGCTTCCACTATTAATGCAAATGGCATACCAGAAACTTGGGCAGGCATTAACGCGGCTCTAATCAACAACTTTTCAGACCGAAGGGACGAAACTGCACTATATAACGACCTTTCACTGGCTCTACAGGGTAATAAGTCCCCACAGGAGTTTTACGATCAATGTCAGACGTTGTTTAGCACTATTATGACATATGTGACCTTACACGAGACCTTACAGACTACTATTGACGCTAAATGCTAAACGCTAGGGCTCTCTATAAAAAGTAGCTATGCAGGCTTTTGTACGCGGTTTAAAAGAACCCTTAGGATCGCGAATACGATGCATGCGCCCAGATTCAATAGAAAAAGCTCTCGAATACGTGCAGGAAGAGTTAAACATTAAGTACCTGCAGCAACGTAATGATACCCCAAAGACTCATAGCACTCCTAAGCCTACTATTCCCTTCAATATACCACTAAGTACGCAAAGTGTACCACGATATCCCACACATAATTGGCCAGCCCCTATCAACCTCCAAATCAAGCTTTTAAATTCAACATGCATAACCCACAACAAAATCGTTTCCCCACACGAACACAGCAAATGTTCCGTGCACAGCCTACTAACTACCACCCTCAAAGTAACATGTTTAGGTTACAACCCAGGAATAACGCCCCACAAAATTCTGGTGCGAAACCTATGAGCGGCGTTCAACATTTTAGCCCTAAAGCGCTACCAATGACGTCAGGTTACGATTGGCGAAAATCCGGTAATCCACCACCTATTATTTTAAGGCACGCGAATTAAACTTCAATGACTTGTGTTACCCGCCAATACCTATTATTCTGCTGAGTATTACTGTGAGCCCAAATATGAATGTTACACAGACCCTAATGACTATAATAGCCCTTACGACTATACTATAACAGTAATATGACTTATAGTGACACAACTTACGAAAATCCGATAGTATATGACCTAGAACCGCAACCAGGGCTTAGCCATGCAAGCCAAGACCAGGATTTTCATTCCGACAAGATATCAAAAGAGCAAGGATAGATATTAATTTGCAAACCCAGAGACAATTACCGAACATAGAAACTACTTGCCCTCCCTTGAAATTTTTAATAGCCGTACAGAATTTTTTTCCTAATTACCGACTTAATTACGACCCCTTCTAAGTAACAAACATACATGGAGTTAGCAGGAGTGAACATTCTATAACGTTACCATGTTTCAACGAATTTAATGAGAATAAATATCCATCACGCCTTATCCCCGAAGGGGTGGCAGAGGCATATAATATGAATGATAGTATAAAGCTTTTTATGTATCGTTTTCATGATTATTTTGATGGGTTGATAGGCTTAGATATACTTTCTAAATGAGAAGCAAATATAAATTTAAAAGATTTCAAATTAATTACACGAAACGCAACAAATCAGATTAAATTATATAACTCTCGCAATGTCAACCTATATGAAGATATTATCCCAGCAAAAAGTTTTAAAATAATTAAAATACCCATTAACGCTCCGGAAGGTGAGGTCTTAATAGACGAACAGAACTTTTGTGGCTGTATTTTACACGAATGCCTTACTACGGTAACTAATGGTCGAGGTTATGTAGAAATAGAGAACCCTACATCAAACGATATTATTTTTTATCAACCCGCTTGTGCAGATGTATTCAATATTAAATGTACGCAAACTGAGAACTCAAATCGTGTGAATGACGTGTTATCGCGATTGCGTACGGACCATCTTAATGAAGAAGAAAAGGTCAATCTCTAAACACTATGTAGTCGTTACACGGATGTATTTTATATTGATGGCGAACAGTTGACTTTTACTTACAAGATCAAACATAGGATCCGTACAACAGACGAGGTACCGGTATACACAAAAAGCTATCGGTATCCTTTCATTCATAGACAGGAGGTTAGGGACAAAATTTCAAAAATGCTACAGCAGGGCATAATTAGACCCTCTGACTCTGCATGGAGCTCACCCATATGGGTCGTACCTAAAAAGATGGATGCTTCTGGTAAGCAGAAGTGGCGTCTCGTCGTTGACTTCCGTAAATTGAATGAAAAGACAATAGACGACAAATACCCTATACCAAATATCACTGACGTTCAGGACAAGTTAGGGAGATGCCAGTACTTTACGACTTTAGATCTGGCTAGTGGCTTTTACCAGGTGAAAATGGACCCTCAGGACATACCTAAGACCGCGTTTAATGTTGAACACGGGCATTTTCGGAGTTCCTCCGAATGCCCATGGGTCTTAAAAACTCTCCATCGACCTTTCAAAGGGTCATGGATAACGTCCTCCGAGGTCTCCAAAATAGCATTTGTCTAGTTTACTTAGACGATATTATTGTCTTTAGTTCATCACTCCAAGAACACTTAGAAAGAGATTTTCAAAGACTTAGGGAATCTAACTTCAAAATTCAGATGGATAAATCAGAATTTTTGAAGCTAGAAACAGCATACCTTGGACATATTATTAGTAAAGATGGTATTAAACCTAATCCCGATAAGATTTCAGCTATTGAAAAGTATCCGATTCCAAACACTCCAAAGGAAATTAAACAATTTTTAGGCCTTCTCGGTTATTACCGTAAATTAATTCCGCCTTCGCGCGTATTATGAAACCTCTCACCCTTTGCCTTAAGAAAGGGAACAAGGTAGTCCATAGCCCCGAGTATGTAAATTCCTTTAATAAATGTAAAACGTTACTAACTAACGATCCCATCCTGCAGTACCCCGACTTCAATAGAGAGTTTAACCTCACAACAGATGCATCCAACGTAGTCATTGGAGCGGTGTTATCTCAGGGCGCCATAGGATCTGACAAACCTGTCTATTACGCTTCTCGTACATTGAACCAAAGCGAACTAAATTACAGTACAATAGAAAAAGAATTGTTAGCTATAGTGTGGGCTACAAAATACTTTAGACCATATCTATTTGGCAGAAAGTTTAAGGTGATAACTGACCACAAACCGTTGCAATGGATGATGAACCTGAAAGAGCCAAACTCCCGACTGACAAGATGGCGACTTAAACTCAGCGAGTACGACTTTACTGTAGTCTATAAGAAAGGGAAGTTTAACACCAACGCTGATGCCCTCTCGCGTATAGAAATACATAATAACGAGACTGACGAGATTAATTCTGTAATTGAAAACATCAAAGACTTAAGTTCAATGATAAGCAACCCTTCAGAACCATCCATCCAACGTACTAACTCTTTGGCTGAAACCTTATCTGTTAATAATAAACATACTATATACTATATACCCCTCGAGGACAGTCGTTATCTTTTATAGGATTAACGCAACCCTATGAGGGCATAGTAGATTCGCTTTTTGAGTTAACTACTTTCTGATACCAACAAAAAAAATTATCAGTAAGTTATTGAAAAGCTCACATCCGCAGGGCAGCTTGTGGCGAGCTGAATGTGTGTGGCTACACATCGGTCCCGATTCCTCAGAGTTTTGTTGCCCTTCTGCACCGGTTAGGATTTAATGGCCTAACGGGAGAGCAGTGAGAGTGCTACTTCCGGAAGTGCAGCAAATCTCAACTCTGGCTTGCCTTAATTGGCCGGTCAGAGGGAGGGAGCCAGAGCTATTTGCTCGGGGGTGGAAGTGTCATTTTTAAGGGCATAACTACGGGGAAGCCCGCTCCGGGCCTGTCCCGCGAAGGTGAAACCGGCGCCGCACCGGTCGACACCCCAAGCCGCTCACACCGGTGTTGCCCTCTGTCGCCTTACAGGCTTATCATGCCTATGGCGATTGTTTAGGGGGCCCATTTAGTGAGTTGGCAAGTCACCGTCTGCCAGTATTTTGATAATAATATATTAAAATGGCAGACGCCGTCTTCAACCATAGTTTTAGTTACATACTCCACTTAACCTTCAACTCAATAGCCCATTTAGTAGTTAGCATATTGTACAATAGTTTAACTCCCATTGGAGGTGGTCTATTACCGTTCTTCTACATAAGGCGGGCGTGGACTATCTGCATTAGGGGTCCCATTCCCTATTAGATTAAAATTCTCAAAGGGCCTCTGCGTGTTGGACCTATGTCCCCATGTAAGCCTACCAAAAGTCCGGGTATCTTAATGAGAAAAAAAAAAGATACCCGTGTAAAAAGAAGAAACATACTATAAAAGAAAATTGCAATCAATTAGATATACCAGATGACGGAAATAATTCCTCAACCGAAACCGTGCATACCAGTAACGGACATCCTATTTTAGAAGTCCCTATTACAGACGAACCCCTTAACAAATTCCATATACAAATTCATTTTACAATCGTCGGTGACATAAAACGAAGACCAATAGTGACTAAACCTTTTGAAGGACACACAAGAACAGCAATTCAAATTTCGGAATCAAACTTAGAATCAGATGTTATCAATGCTATCAAAGAATATGTCAACCCAAAGGTTAAAACAGCTATTCTAATTAACCCCCGTTAGCTATGTATTCAATAGTTCCTATTATACAGGATAAATTCAAAAGCTCTTCTCTCAAACTAGTATTAACTAAAATAGAATTAGAGAACGTTAAAGAGTACCTGCGGCAACAGGACATTATCAAACACTACCATGATGGTAAAACAAACCACCGTGGTATAAACGAATGCTATTTAAGCCTTTCGCGAAAATATTATTGGCCAAAAATGAAGGAGCAGATCGCTAAATTATAAAAAATAAATAAATATCCATCACGCCTTATCCCCGAAGGGGTGGCAGAGGCATATTATATGCCCACTTTTCACCGTGTGGATTCCTGTCCCACGTAATAGGTGGTGAGCCCATTGCCGTGTTGAAATAGACAGACGCAGGCTGTGGCTACCTGCTGTTGAAATTTTTTAAGCCGCCTATATTTAGATTGTTCTTACTGTACCGCGCTGGCAAGGGGGGTTGGTGCAGGGTTTTGTTACATTTCTTCACCGTCGTCAATTCGTCAGCAGATGCAAATTTGCAAGTGATACTGGCTTGGGCCTCATTGCACGTGGATCCATTAGCAACACTATCTTCTTCAAAAAACAAAACTTCACTTATTTCCTTTGATAAATGAAGTACGACAATAAGTGTAAAGTTTAAGCTTGTCTGATGGAAATTTTTATTTGTGTATTCGGTAGGCTTGAGAATCGGTCGTAATCTATTTTTCATAATTCTTATCACCTAAGTGATAAGGGTGGGAACACCCAAACATTTGTTTTTAATTTTATGGATGTTTTTGATGTGGCATGAAATAACATATGCAGTCCTGAAATTTCACCATTTCATTTTCATTTCGCTAAATTCATCAACGAATGTACCATTTGCGGTCAAGCAAAATACGATAGACACCCAATCAGACCTTACTTAGTGCCACCAGCTACAAAACCATTAGAAATTATTCACATGGATCTATTCACAGTTGATTCAGAAAAATACGCAACATTCATAGACGTTTTTACGAAATATGGTCAAGCATACCACCTACGAGATGGTACGGCTATAAGTATAATTTTGTCAATTTTAAGATTTTGTACTCACCATGGACTGCCCATGACTATTGTTACGGACAACGGCCCAGAATTTACCAACCAGTTGTTTTCCGAGTTCACGCGTATCCATAAAATAGCCCACCATACAACTTTACCCCACAGTCCAAACGATAACGGTAATATAGAACTCTTCCACTCGACTCTACTGGAACATATTAGAATCCTTAAATTACAGCATAAAAATGAACCAATAGTTAATCTCGTGCCATACGCTATCATAGCATACAACAGCTCTATCCATAGTTTTACAAAGTGTAGACCGTTTGACTTACTGAATGGACATTTTGACTCAAGAGATCCAATCGACATTGACTTTACTGAACAAATCTTACAGCAATACGCGCAGAATTATAGAGAACAGATGAAACAGGTTTACAATATAATCAATGAATCTTCTCTTACAAACCGGACAGCTCTAATCGAAAATAGGAATAAATCCCGTGAACCTGAAGTAGAATACGAACCTCAGCAACAGGTTTTTATTAAAAACCCTCTCGCTAGTCGTCAAAAGTTAGCACCACGATATACGCAGGACACTGTCTTAGCCGACTTACTTATCCATATTTATACCTCAAAGAAACGAGGCCCTGTTGCTAAGTCTCGGCTAAAACGAGTACCTAAAGCAAACCAATTGTTGCAGGATTCACCTACTACTGATATACTGGCGACGCGCCTTCAAGACATAAGACTTGAGACTTTAGCGGATGGACCAGGATTGTTACCATATAAACTAGGACCAACCAGATTAACGACTCATTACCATTCCTTTGTACAGTTTATACAGCTGACTGATATTGAGGACAAGATAGTGTCAGTGCAAACTCAACTAGGGATGTTTAAAACTAAACTTAGTCAAGGAGCATACACTATTTATGAACATCAACTCGATTACCTTACTAATAAACTAGAAAAGGTTCTACTACTACATACATACTATCTTCACGCTGTATCCCTGACGGGGTAGTCAGAGAGGACAGATCGCCAGGCTTCGCGATCCATGCATACTTCTTTCGCTTCTTCGAGATTCATCAATCGCTTCATACACGCACGTCTGGGTATCCGAGTACTTTTGACCTTTCCGTTTTTGAGCAATCTGCTCACGTGGTCTTCATATGTAAGTCTCGGCCTACCCTGACCTCCAGAATATATATTGTGCGAAAGCAGAAGGTAGAACCTTCTGCTTTCGCACAATATATATTCTTCGTCAATCGTTCCTCACTCATTCGTTGGACGTGTCCAAACCAACGGAGCACGCCCTTTTCCAGCTTAACGCTGACACTTTCATTCAAACCTGCCATATTGCGTATCACTTCGTTACGTATTCGGTCGGCCAAGGTAACGCCGCACAATTTTCGAAGTGATCGCATCTCCACAGCATTCAATTTACTTTCATGCATCTGCTGACATACCCAGGTTTCGCTACCGTAAAGCAAAGTTGGCACTAGCACCGCGGTATGAATCGCCAGTCGTGCTTCTTTTACAATGCTTTGTCTCTTTACTAATTGGGACAAAGCACCGTTAACTCTGTTTCCGACAGCTACTCGCCGTTCTACATCCGAATCACATCTTCCATCCGCGCTAAACATACTCCCTAAATACACAATTTCATTCACTTGCTCTAGACGTTCCTGGTTTACCCTAATCTCGCATTTAGTTCTTACGTCATCTCTTTCAAATACTAGAACCTTAGTCTTACTTGCATTCAAGCGAAGACCCTTACTTTCACACTCCTCTTTCATATTAGTGACTAATGCCTGAAGGTCGGCTTCTGATGAGGTCATGAGCACCGCATCATCAGCGTACAGCAGACAGTTTACTGAAAAGTCACCCAAATTCACACCCATATCACAATCTTTCAACTTCTGCAGGGAACTGTCCAGATACACTATGAACAGCCAGGCGGACATGACACAACCCTGTTTGACGCCTGTACAGACATCAAAAAGAGGTGACACATCCCCCCCTACTCGCACGCAAGCCTTACACTCCTTATAAAGCGACTGTATTGCCCGCAGCAGCGAGCCGTCCACACCATATCCGGGCAGCAAATCCCACAGAGTTTCCCTCACAACGTTATCAAATGCTTTCTCTAGATCCACAAAAGTGCAGAAAACCCTCTGGCTAATAGCCAGAAACTTCTCCGCGATCATGCGGAGAGAAAACACTTGATCCATGCAACCTCTTCCACGTCAGAATCCGCATTGAGCCTCCCATAAATACCTTTCAGTCTTTTCTTGCATTCTTGCCGTTATAATCTTTGCATACACCTTACTAGCTAAGCTGACCAAGCTGATCGCCCTGTAGCTGGAGCAGTTTAGGCGTGAGCCTTTGCCTTTGTAAATAGGTACTACAACTGCTATTCGCCAGTCATCTGGGACCTCACCCGTCCGCCAGCACAAGTTGCATAACAGACATAGAGTGTCCCAGACGCGCGACCCACCGTACTTGATCATCTCAGCAGTAACTCTGTCTTTTCCCTCAGCCTTACCACATTTCATACTTCTTATCGCTTGTTCAATTTCTTTCATACTAATGACTTCAATGACATCGGGATTCGGAGCATCGAAGTGAGCTCCACTTCCCGACGTGGCATCTCTGTCTTTTCTTGCATACATCTTTCCATAATATTCACTCCATCTCTGCAGGACGTCAGTTTGGTTTGTTAGGACGTCATTGTTAACACTAAGCACTTTTTTCATACTGCAGATTGCCGAACAACTCCGGGTCTTGCCTACCTCTTTCCAGAAGAGCCTGGCATTATCCCTGAAATTGGACGACAACCTTTCATCCGCTTTCATTCTGCACCTTTCACGAGCTTCTTCTATCAGTGCCTTCGTGTTAACTTTTTGCAGCTTGTATCTCTCTTTCATATTAAAATCATTCCGCGAGGCTAAGTAGTCTAACCATGCTTTCTTCTTCATTCGAACTGCTTCTTTCACTTCCTCATTCCACCATGCGTCACGCTTATTACTACTGCCTCTTCTCGTTTCTCCACACACTTCCACAGCGACATTTACCATACTATCCCTAAGGTTCTGCCATACACTTTCCACATTCTCACTACTAACATTGACGTCGTCAAGCTTTTCGGCTACCCTTTCTTTATATTTATCCCTAATGGATGCATCCTGCAGCTTCCAGCTTTTGATGCTGTGAGTCAGCTCAGGTCCAGGACACTCGGTACGATGACACCAACCCGCGAACAGACCCCTTATCCTAGTTATTACTAGGTAGTGTTCTGATCCTAGTTCAGCGCCTCGATAAACCCTTGTTCCATCACCTGTTTACGGAGCCGACTATCCATTAGGAATAGATCTATCATGCTTCTCTTTGACTTACATCTCCTCGTATACATATGAATTTGTTTGTGGTTGAACATTGTGTTCGCCACAAACAAATCCTTTTCCTTACAAAATGCCAGTATAAGCTTCCCAGCGTCATTCACCCTTTTATCCCCATACTTCCCGAGTACCGACTCAAAACCATCGCGAGCGGTACCCACCCATCCATTCAAGTCTCCACATACTATAAGTCTTTCATTTCCTTCTATCACATTTAGAGCTTCTCTCATACTCTCCCAGAAGTCCTCTAGCTCACTCGCGTTTGACAAAGATACTGGCGCGTAAGCAGCTACCAGGAAAATCTTCGTCAAACCAAGTTTTAGACGGATCCAGAGGATTCTAGGACCTACCAGTTTATACTCACACATACCGGAGGCCAATTGCGAGGACAACAAAATTCCAACCCCCCGACTGCCATGCTCGCTCCCAGGTACTCCATACCATAGCGCGAGCACTCCACCCGGGAGCTCCACGACTTCGCTGCCCTTGCGCTTGGTCTCTGTCAAGCACACTACATCTAACTTTCTCTCATTCATAACATCCATCAACTCATTCATCTTATCTGCCATTCCTCCCCTAACATTCCACGCAGCTACCCTGCACTCCGTTCTCCACTTTCCGCTGTGTCGGACCACGCGTGTAGGGTGGCGGTCCCCTACGCCGCTCTGGCACACACTTTTCGCACCAGCGGGACGAACTGGTGCGCGTCGCCTCGGGGGCACGCCCTAGCATCATTCGCCCTGGTGGCACTCATGTTGGAGTAGAATTGCAGCTGTAGCTGGCAGGGATGGCGACGTGCACGCTTCTACTCTTCATCCCCAAAAAAAAAGAAGAGGTCCTAAATCGAATAAAATCACTGGAACCCGTAAGAGTCAAAAGGGGACTGATAGATAGTTTAGGTCAGTAATAAAAAGTGTTACTGGTAACTTAGATTATCAAGACGTCCGGGCCTTTTGGGCTTTGGTAAAAATTGTTCATAATTGATCCCACGAGTGGAGACGAACAGACGACAACTCCCCGGGTGACGCTCATTCCGGGGAGTGGGATGTATACTGTGGGGTGCTCCAGGTGCCCCACAGGTTTTAACGACTTCGCTGTCGGGTTTTAGAGACTTGTCCTTGTCGCGAGCCGGCAAATTAAGGCAAGCCCCTCGGCCCCCAGGACCACCGCGTACCAACTGGTGCCACCAGTTGGGTCGCTGCGGATAATCTTAGGGGTTACGAGACGCGGGGGGATGGCTATACCTCCCCAACACCGACGCTGGCACGAATGCCTGTAAGCCCCTGCGTGAGCAGAGAGCCTACACGTCCTGCGGTTCTCCGCTCAATACGCTCTGCCTAAAGCAGAGTGTAGACGGAGCAACCCGAAGTGGCCAATACGGCCCCCTCCTTGGTGGACTATTGGCCGTGGGCGACGACGTGCGCCTCCAATAAAGCGCACATCGTCGTCCACGTTACCAGGGTGTACCACGTGGAGGTTGTCCTACCCAACACCCCGAGGTACGGACCCCTAACCAATATCGACGACGCAACAAACATGCATATTATGGAAACTAAGACGGAATCGCTGGCACAGCAAATATGCAGTTGCGCCATGACGTCCGTACAAGAATTAATCGTCGACGCAGCACACGTATGACGAAAGTTCGAGAACCGATCGCCGACGCAGCAAATTGATTTAATACATGTAGAACATAAATTTGTCATTCCATATTCTAGCATCGAATAGGTTTCACTTAAATATAATTGTAATTTCTATTTTAATAAATTAATTATAAGTAACTTTGGTTTTTTTTCGGGCCTCCGGCTGCAGTATACGTAATTGTTTTGTCTTCCTTGTTTATGTTTCCATTTTTAAAGTGACAAAAGGGATGTTTAAAAATGAACAAAACTTACATTCATGTTCGTTCAGATACAAACCTTATCTCACATTAATAAAATTTCATTTAGTTAGCTGTTGTAATATTATGAAACGTATATTCGTTCTATTTTACTGACGTTGGTTCTACTCTTTTTATGAAATACTATTATTAGCCACTTGAAGTTTAAATATGGTCTTTTAAAGGTCAAGTTCTCTTTAAAATAAAAGGTATAAGTAATATTGTACCAGAGATTATTTTAACTACCTTAAATAATTGCTAATAAATGAGGTTTCCTGCTTTACACGAATTTTTGCACTCATTCATATTGCTCATGAATTATTTTATTTTAATGTAATAAATTGTTTTGAACAATCTATCGCATAAAAAATCTTATAAAACATTTAAACAAAGCATCCATTCTATTTGATTAATAATGAAGTAAGTATTTTGTTACAGTTGAAAGTTTATTCATGCGATAGTTGATATTTAAACATGTAATGTATTTTCAGTTGTTTACAGATTCTACCTGGAGTTGCAGCCTTCGGTTTCATTTTGATTTGGCTGCTTAGAGCAACTAACGTTCGACATTGCTGGGAACCATGCCGTCTTTTTTTTTGTTAACCGTGTGGAAATCCTCATGGACTTCACCTCGCTTTTGACGAGGTGGGCATGTCGGACTCTTACCGACTAAAACCACAGGGCGCTCATATGCCCTTTTCAGGACGCTCGGGTGTGTCCTAAAGAGAATGTCTTCAGGGGCCCTGAGAGGCTAGGCCACCAGCTTTACCTGACAACCAACCATGCCGTCTGACTCTCATAGCTCTAATCACCTAGTCGTCCTTAGTCGTTGTCGTCTGTCAGTCAACAGGTGCACCGCTAGCAGGTTAGGTTACTTGGACCCTGAATATCTTGGTGAGGTCTTTTACACCTTTTTATTTAGTTACGTTCATTAGCAGTTCATAATATCACCTTTTTAATTCATCAACCTGCCGCTTCATTGTACCCACAGATCACTTCCGACTGTATTAATGCATCCAAGTTAGGTGTACCAAATATTAATTCAGTTTTACACCAAAAGTGTTTCGTTTATATTTATTTTTTAAGTTAAATGGCCCCGAACCCGTGTTTGAGAGCAGGGCTTTGAGAGCGCCCCGCATATTGACGGCATAGCAATATGCCTTTTCACGCTTTTCTGAAAGGACCCAGGATTGTAAGAGAAGGGCAACACGTGCGCCGGCAAAGAGTTACATGCTTTTATGGTCTGATATATAAAAAATACTTACGGAATCTTTCGGTTCTGGGCAAGATTGTGTTCACAGTGTCAATCTATGAAGATTTTTAATAACAACACAGAAAACATAGTTTAATCCTCATATCAAATACAATGATACATATTTAGGATAAATATCCTGTGCCGTTTTATAAACAATTGTGCATCAACAGTTGAATGAAATAGCATCTTAATGGTCCGGAAAAAGGTTTGGTCTTCTGACTGAAAAATAACTCTACAGAATTATTAAGATTTAATAACTCTACAATTAAATTGTTGACGTTTATTTAACAATTTAAAAGTTCTTAGCAACTGTCAGGTAATGTTTGCTGTAGAGGTATTTTTCAGTCAGAAGGCCAAACCTTTTTCCGGACAATTAAGATGCTATTTCACTCAACTGTTGATGCACAATTGTTTATAAAACGGCACAGGATATTTATCCTGAATTTAAGAGGAATAACTATAAAAAAATATTGTGAGACATTTTTTACACAGCGCTGTCTAGCAATAAGTAAGCTATTATGAGCTAGCGGTGTGGGATTTAGACATCTGATAATCGTTCATATATTTTTCTTAATTCATTCCTATTACTTATACATACATATTACTTACACATAGAAATCATTCAAACTCCGAAACAAAAATTTGCAGCTCACATAAATCCAGTAGAACAATTTTATCAAAGATCCTAAAGAGGTCCTAGGTCTTATGTATTTTAGAGATTAATATGTGTTCATATTTATTACGCAAAACCAAAAAGTACCCGGAAAATTCTGCTCCCCATTTAGTTAACGAAAAACCGTTCCTAGTTAGTTACAGGATTCTGTAATTATAAAATTGTTATTATAATTACACAATCCTGTAAATTAATTTAATTTTAATAACAATGAATTTAAATTTAATAAAAACGAATATTATATTGTTTTGCTTTATAATTTTTGATTTATTTGTTTTACATGTAGATTTATAAAATGATAAGACTATTGCAGCAAAACAAATTGCTGTTTACCGACTCAAACAAAGAGTTTCGAATTTGCAATTGTATTTTTGTTTTGTAAATCTATGACTGATGAAACCTACGCTAGGTCATGGAAAAAAGTAAAAAATGACGTGATCGCTCCGATGGAGCATCCTGAATATCGAAAGAAAACATTTATCAGCAGGCAAACCAAACCCGTAGCTTACTGAGTCCAAGGTCTCGAAGTATAGTCCCATTTATGGCGTGTAATAAAATACTGGTACATAGTGTTATTGCCATAGCAACATGCAATATAGGTACAACAACAAATAAAAATATTTTGAGATATTTATTATTTTACGGGTATACGGTTACGAACGCAAGAAAAAGTGCACTATTTTATTTTAATTGTTAGATTTTGTTATATAAATATAAATCATGTCTTAACTTATCTAATTCCGGCTCTTAGTATGCATATTTTTGTATTAATGTGTATATCGATAACGATCACTCTTTTTTTAAAAAATATCCTTGTCAGCGTTTACTAAATAATCAAAAATGAATGTTCAATCGTATTCACGTGATCAAGCGGTGTCAATTCTCACGTGAACGCGATTATACATTCAGATTATACATTCAGATTATATATACAGAGCGTTACTATAGGTATCTCAATATGTGAACTGAAGACCAATTCTTTTAATAAATTTACTCGGTCCAATCTTAGATGCAGTCATAGGGTCGAGTGGGTCGAGTATCGAGAGTCCGGTGTCTAAAGTCCAAAGTATTTAGGACTTAAAGTTAAGACTCCAGAATCAAGTATCGACAGTTTGTGGTCCAGGACTTAGGGTTTAGAGTTCAATGACTGAAACTGGACTCTAGACCCTAGTCTAGACTCTAGATTCATAGCCTCAGAAACTGCTTATTATACTCAGAAGTGGATGATAGAGAAAAATAATAAATATTTTACTTTCCGTTATAAAAACAATGGCACATTAAACATTTTAAAATTAAATTTTATCATTATTTTACTGTAGTGTAATTGTTTTGATTATTTTTCATTATTGTAACTACTAGTAAATACATTTTTTTTTTAATATCTGGTCATACTCTTATAATGACGATTAAAATATGGTGGAGAATTTCAACTTGATTCGATACGGTTCGGGTAGTTCAGGTGGCTAGAACATTAACCTGGTTAGGCAAAGGTCGCGGGTTCAATCCCTGTCTCGAATCGAATTGTCTTTTTCCACTTTATTTAAAAATATATGAGAAATTTAGCAAAATAATTGCTTTAAAAATTTATCTATAAATACATTATATTAATTGAAGTGCAATTATTCTGATTATTTAAATTGTTTTTGGTTATCTATCACGCCTTATCTCCGGAGGGGTGGCAGAGGCATACATATAATATGCTCTTTTTTCACCATGTGTATTCCTGTCCCACGTAATAGGTGGTGAGCCCATTGCCGTGTTGAAATAGACTGACGTAGGTTGTTGCTACCTGCTGTTGAAATTTTTAAGCCGCCCATAAGGCCTTCAAATTGGCTTAACGACTGCCATTTTATTGGCAACCGGAACCAACGTCTTAGCGTGCCTTCCGAAGCACGGAACTGGATTATTTACTTTCATTGGGCGCCAATAGTAGAAGCGCTCATAGCCCCGCATTTCCATTATTAAGTGTTCCCGCGTACTTTGGAAGGCACGTTAAGCTGTTGGTCCCGGTTGCCAGTGGTAACATGGCAGTCGTTAAGCCAAGTCGAAGGCCATTTAGGAGGCTTGAAAAATTTCAACAGCAGGTCACCACAACCTGCCGTTGTCCATTTCAACAAAGCAATTGGCTCACCACCAGTTACGTGGCATAAAAATGCACAACGTGAAAAGTGGGCGTATATTATGGCTTCTACTACCCCTTCAGGGATAAAGGCGTGACGAATAAAAAACTATACTAACAAATTTTTAATTCGTACGCCATAGTCCGTCTTATCTGTAGTCATAAGTTAACAGCAATACCAATTGGATGAGTTTTTTCCGGATAATAATATATAGTATCCCTAAGTAAATAAAGAAATGCATTAATTCAACTCATTCGTTTGGTATCTTACAGAAGATAATGGTTTGTTTTAACAGTACTTTAAAATTTACTGTGTAAATAGGCCCGTATTTTAAAAGGTGTCTCAGGCATGAATCTAGTCTTAAAACTGTTTTCAAGTAGAGATTTTATTATTTACAATCATTAGAGAGGAAATTCGCCGATCCAAATTCAAGTAATTAGATTTATGTTCAAATCCGAATCGTCTCTAGATTTTACAGCCGCGAGCCGTAATCTTTGTTTACGTGAGACGAGCTCATTTGACAACTCAATAAATTAACCGTCCGTTATATAGCATTTTAAACAAGGAAAATATTAATATTACATCAATATTATTTCATTATAGGCAAGTAACAAACAATTTTTGCGTTGTTAATGCGTTTACATTGCTACACTAGGCAATATTCTATAACATAATATTATTCTCATTTCAGCTCTATTCTTCCTGGCCTCAAGGAACTGACTTCTTCTGACTTTAGCCTTATAGGATCTCCAATATTTTTTTCTGCAGGTCCTAAGGCCATCACTGCTCAAAAGCAGCTTCTCCTTACTGCTTACGATCGCCTGAAGGGTCTTTTTGTGCATGTTGCGATTATTCTGTTGAGCATGTGCTTCGCTCTTCCGAAGGTTACTTACTTAATGAGGACCGCCCCAACTTGGCTTTGTCCCGAGGAAGTTTCCTCTTTTGACGATACTTTCGAAATCGGTGGTGGAGTCAGTCCTCAATGTGTCTCTGGATGAGACTCAGTGGAGTCAGGCTGGTCTGCCAATCCGATGTGGTGGTCTGGGAGCGCGTTGTGCATGTGATGTGGGCTTGCCGGCTTTGCTGCCGTCTGCTCATGAGGTTGCAAACCTTGTCACTATTTTACTCAATTCTGAGGGTGACGGGGGGAGCATGCCTTTTGTGTCGGAGGCTATATCAGCTTGGACGGTCCTCAACGCAGGTGCGTCGATCCCTGAGGCAAGGCACCTTCAGCGTGCGTGGGATGACGTTGGGGTGCGACGACTCCAGGATCAATTATTGGAGGGCGCTACGGGGGCTGATAAGGCTAGACTGCAGGCTGTGTCGCAGCCTGAGTCTGGAGCGTGGTTACAAGCGTTACCTTCACCCCACCTGGGAACCCTGTTAGACAGCGACTCTTTGCGTGTGGCAGTAGCTTTGCGCCTGGGCTGTAAGGTGTGTGAACGTCATAAATGCACCTACGGTTCCATGGTGGAATCAGATGGTCATCACGCTTTGAGTTGTCGGCGGTGCACTGGAAGGTTTTCGCAACACCACGCCCTCAACGATATTATTCGCAGGGCCCTTATCTCAGCGACAGTCCCTTGCGTGCTTGAGCCTCCAGGTCTGAGTAGGTCAGACGGTAAGAGGCCAGATGGGCTGACTTTGATTCCCTGGACCAACGGCAGGTGCCTAATATGGGATGTAACTTGCGTCAGCGCAGTCGCTGCCAGCCACCTTAGTCGCACCGTTCACTCCCCGTCTGCCGCGGTGGAAGACGCGAGCTTAAAAAAAAAGGCTTAAATACGCCGATTTGGAGCCACTACATCAATTTGAGGCGGTTGAGACCCTGCAGTGCTGGGGCAAGGACGCTAAAGTGTTTATAAAAGAAATTAGAAAGAGGCTGATAGAATTTACTGGTGACTCTCGATCCGGATCGTTCTTGGTGCAGAGGCTGGCCATCGCAATCCAGCGTGGAGACGCAGCGAGTGTGATGGGCACGTTTGCGCCGGGTACAATTCGGGGCGGGTATTTTAATTAATTTTTAATGTGTTATATATTATTTTATTTTAAATTTATGTAATTAAATTAAAAGTATTAAAAAAAAAGAAAAAAAATCACAAGATTAATTTTAAAATAGTTTGATTCTCGATAGAATAAACTGCGTGATACGGATAATAATGTCGAACATGTGAAAACGTCACGATCGATCGACGATCAGTACTTGCGATTAGGTTCAAGTGAACAAAACTTAAGACACGTTCTAAAATAAGATCGATGCATAAGTTTTGATCTTGACTTGAAACTAATTTCACGTGATCATAGATCAAACGATACTTGGGACATCTTATAAAACGGGCCTTAGGTTTTGTAAACGATCTGTGTTAAACATCTTTCGCTTTGATCCCGGTTGCCAGTAGGACAAGGACAAGGTATGTGCATTTCAAAACGGCAATGGGCTCACCACCTATTACGTGGGAAAACAATGCATAAGATTAATTGTGGGCGTATAGTATGCTTCTGCTTTCATGCTAAAGTCGTGACTGATAAGTCATTTGTGATTGTTTTGATCCTCAATTTTAAAGACGACCAATAATAAGATTATAATTTATTTATACTTTAATATGTTTTACATAAAAATTACGGAAATTCGCATTTATATCATTAGAATGGCAAGTTATAATTTAATTTAACTATACTTAATTGTTAAGCGACTACAAGTAGGAAATTAACATTCATAAATATCATAAATATTCATGAATGTACATTGCTATGCGACTTTTTTTGTTTCTGTAGTTGATCATTAGTTATGCTCATTATGGGCATGCTGCTTTTGCCTGATCTCCCTGGTGTGTCGTCTCTCGATCCTTTCAGGCCAGACAGAACCGACAATCAGACCTCATTTGAATTCAGGCACTCTCGCTGCTGACTGTATCATGACCTACAGCCTCTACTTTTACTTCATAGTAAAATAAAGTCTCATACTATACCTCGCAGGCTTATTTTTTTATATTTATGTATAGGAAACACTATGAAACTAATTATAAAACATGAAACTTAAATATAAGGTACAAAATGTGAGGATTTTGCGATAGGTACTGATACTGCTTGCCAAACTAGACTGAAGCTGTATTTTGGGTAAACATGCCTGTTACATTATACTCGTAGGTTTTATTTGTTTTAAATGGATCATTTTATAGTGATTATACATCTCTTCATGAGATAAATTATTGATTTTATACTAAAGCATTAAATTAAGATATTAGTACTGATATGTGTGTGTGTGTGTGTGTCTGTGTGTGTGTTTATCTATGTGTGTGTCTATGCGTATAAGGCACTCAGGCTTACTACTGTGGATATAAAAATACTAACATGATAATATAAAGACCGGTGCTGGAAGAATAAGACTGTTTTAGTCCAAAAATAGTGCCTTCGTAATCAAGTTGGAAAAGCCAGATCGAAGTTTCCTTTTGGCCTATAAAAGCCACTATATTTCTAAAGTTATTCAATATATTATAGTTTGCAACCAAGAACCTCAAAATGACCTCTGGCGAAGGCAGTCCTATGCAACACAGAACCAACGGATTGTTTTGTGCGCTTTTTGGGTTTGGTGAGAGGCACACTTTCATGCATTTTGAGTATTGATCGAAGACCAAAAAGCTGTCTAATTGTGAGGACGCTGCTGTCAATGTAAAATTGCGCAGTGGGGTATCTAATAGGATTTAATTCACGACTTTAAAAAACAGCTCTTTGTGCTCTTTTCAATTCCAAGATTTGCGTCTTAGCTGACCGTCCCTAAACGGGAATGCAATATTGGATTATAGACTGACACAGGGTGAGGTAGACCGTTCTTAAATTTGTTTGCGTGGCGATTTGGACATCCCAAGAGAGCCTATCAGCATTAAATAAGATATTTAGCGTTTATTGTTTGGTTGATTTCCCGACATGTACAATCAGTATCAGATCGGCATGCATGAGCTTTAATGCAAAAAGATTTTGGTGGTGTTTTAGTTATTGATAAAACAAAGGGAATATAAAAAGTTTTGTCAATATTTAGTGTTAGTAGATTGTCACGAAGCCAATCCATAATTCGGCTTAAAAAGACCGAGATGAGTACTCACTCATCTCGGTCTTTTACTATTCCCCAGGTAGGTACATCTATAATAACTACAGTGTCATCTGCATAACTGTAAATTTTAGTATGGGGAAGGGACATGTTACAGAGAACATTCACCAATAACTAAAACAGTGTTAAACCTAATATACTGTCTTGAGGAACACCGTAAGAAACTAACATCTCATCACTAAACTGCTTGCCTATTTTCACTTTTTGTCATATATTTGTGAGGCAGCTTCTATTCAAATTAAGGATGTTACCCTCTATTCCTAGCCTCTCCAGTTTATGCAGCAAGATTGGAACAAAGACTGTGTCAAACGCATTAGAAAGACCTAAAAATATCGATAAGCATCTATTGTTGCTATTCAAATTCTTGACTACAGGTTTAGTTAAACCAATTACAGCATCTTCTTGGTAATAATTTTAAAGCCTTGCTAATAAGCAAGGATGTTTAATTTGGTTACGTAGTTCTTAAGCGCGTTATTAAGAACCTTCTCCAAATTCTTTAAAAAACAATTAATGACAATTAATGTTAACATAGTCTCTGCTACCGCTCTTTTGGATGGGATGAATTACTGCCTCATTTAAGTCATCAGGAAAAAAAAAACACTATTTATGGTACGGTTGCAGATGTGAGTTATGGGTGGAATTAGTGTTTGTCGGGCTGACAGATGCAGAAATACAGTCCCAAGCCACAGCTCGGCCTGAGCGTAAACATGCAATGATATTGTCTATATCAGCTTTGGATACTTCTAATATAACTGCAAAATATGCAATGTAACCATCCAGAACAGACGAAGTGTTAACTTTACTGAGCAAGCACTCAAAAAGAACGATAATGTCAAATGTTACTCTCACTGACGACATTATTATACGAAATTTATCAAAGTTTTTGTTTATGCTACAAATATTGATGTGCACAATTGAGATGATTAGAGCAGTTCTCTGGCTTACAGAATATGACCGTGACGTACAATCAGCGCCCAATTCATTACTAATATCACAAATATCAGCCATTCACTTAACACAATTTTTCACCTAAAGGCTCCGAAAGTGAGAAGCGAGTGAGAGGTATGAAAATTTAAACGCTAGATATGGAGATAGGGGTGTGTAGAATTGTATGTATGTTCTTTTAAATAATATGGTAAGAAAGATATGTCGTGTGTGTTTAAATGTATGAAATTTGTGCCAAATTTGAGGACACTTATCTGTTGTAATTAGTATCTGTTTTTGTCTATCCGCTTTACGAAGGATCTGCGTACTGTTCTCGAGGGAAGTGTAAACAAATCCAAATAACGGAGAGCTACTTGAATTCAATTTAATCGAATAACACATTAAACCCATAATACTAGTATCAAAAGCAAACACTAGCGTGAGCTAAAAGGATGGACAGCACCATGTAGTAGAAATATATTAACCAAATTGTAGTTTACATGCAACGCTACCGTAGTAGATTTAGACATACCGCCCGCCAAGGACCGATAGTCCTTTCTTATACAATCAAAAACGATTCAACAATGTATTCACTAACTTATAGGTTCCAAGTGTAAATGTAAATGAATTAAATCAGCTAAAATTAGCTGACCCTTATTGTAATTCCCCTAATAAGATAGACATCTTGTTAGGCGCTGAAGTATACTGTCGCATTCTCAAAAAAGGTTTGATAAGAAGCAGTGGAGGTACAATTGCGCAAGATACTTATCTTGGATGGGTTTTATCCGATCAAGTTGTTGGTAATGAAGAGAAATCAACAGCTTGTCATAATGTTGTTATTAATTTACACGTCCAAGTGAATGATTCAATAGCTTATTGAAGACGTTTTGGGAACTCGAGTCTGAACCAAACCCTTAAAAATTGAAGATTCTGACCCCAGAAGAACAGGCATGCGAACGACACTTCGCAAAAACCACCAGGAGAGACGACAGCGGTAGCTGTTCCAAAAGTTACCGTCATTAGGCGGTAATCTTGAATTTCATCCAGATTAGGGTGCTTTCTCCATACTAATCTTTGAAAATCTGCGTGTTCATCAGTGACTCGTACTTGCCTATACATCTTGATGATGTCAGCGGTAATGCAAATTGGGTGTAAACGCCATTGCATAATGATGTGCCTGAGTTCTAGTTGCAATTTTGGACCCACCATCAAAGTGTCATTTAGCGATGGTTTATCGACACTACATTTACTGGACGCATTGAAGACAACCCTAGTTTTGGTTGTGCTTTTATCACTGCGGACGACTGCATGGTGCGGCAAATATACCACTTTATTACTTGAGCTTGGTTTACCAGAGACTTTTTCTACATGACCCAGAGCTAAGTATTCTTCCAAAACATGTTCGTAGTCTCTCTTTAACTCTGGGTTTCTATCCAATCTTCTTTCTAAGCTTGTCAGCCGCTTTACCGCCACTGCACGAGTATCACCATAATTGCAGTCGACGTCGGGTCGAAACGGAAGCTCAATAATACAGCTACCGCTGTCGTCTCTCCTGGTGGTTTTTGCGAAGTGTCGTCCGCATGCCTGTTCTTCTGGGGTCAGAATCTTCAATTTTAAAGGGTTTGGTTCAGACTCGAGTTCCCAAAACGTCTTCAATAAACTATTATCATTCACTTGGACGTGTAAATTGATAACAACATTATGACAAGCTGATGATTTCTCTTCAATACCAACAACTTGATCGGATAAAACCCATCCAAGATAAGTATCTTGCGCAATTTTACCTACTTTGCTTCTTATTAAACCTTTTTTAAAAATGCGATAGTATACTTCAGCGCCTAACAAGATGTCTATCTTATTAGGGGAATTACAATAAGGGTCAGCTAATTTTAGCTGATTTAATTCAGGCCATTTTGGTAGCATCGATGTTACCGTGTTTAGTACGTGAGCTTGTACCTGCAGTTGAAAGGTGGGATCATGGAGTGATTGAGTTTTAACCATAACCACACATTTTGAGGTTAACTCGCTATGACCTCCACCTAACCCTGATATATTACTGTGCTGAGTTACTTTCTTTAGCCGTAAAAACTGTACAGCTGCCTCAGAAATGAAAGAGGCTTGCGAACCTTGGTCGAGCAGAGCTCTTAATATCTGAGGGCTGCCGTTAGTTGACTCAGCTTTTATCAAAGCTGTCGCTAATAGAGTCTGACTACGAATCTCTCCTGAAATAAAATGATTAGCGATAGCTGCTGCATCGTTAGATTTGGATGAAGGTTCAGGTATGTTCTGGTCGTCCGTCTCAAAAGATACTGGCCTTGTAGAAAGGACACGTGTAGTACTCTTCCTGTGCAGCAATGTGTGATGATAACCTCTGCATAGACGACATTTCGTGGTAACACGACAAGATCGTCTCGTGTGGCCATTGCCTAGAAAATTAAAGCAAAGTCCGAGTGGCTTCACGATCTCGTGCCGCTTAGTAACATCTACTTTGGTAAATTGGCCACATGAGTATAATTTATGTTTTTCCTGGCACCCGGGGCAGGGCGCAGTGTTAGTGTCGGAAGTGACATTCATGACCTTAGTGAACGGTTTACTATTGTTCGGCTTAGAATTATTTTTGACAGAGCTCACAAATTCTAACGCGCGGTATCGAGACTCCAAAAAATCCTTAAATTGATTGAATGAATGCAATTTTTCAGAGGCCTGATTGACGTGAAGCTCCCATTGCTTTCGTGTCTCGGCATCCAATTTCGAACTTACTATATAAATTATTATAATGTCCCAATATTTAACGGGTACAATGTCCCAATATTTAACGGGTACACCTATGTTTTCTAATTCATGAATACAATCGCAAGTCGTGTCTAACAAATATTTTAATGCCTGAGGAGACTCATTTGACATTGTGCGTTGGCTAAATAGATTTTTTAAGATACACTTTGACATGAATCGTTTATTATCATATCTACTTTGTAACATATCCCAACATTTTTTATAATTTGCTTGGGTTATGTGAATGTTTTTGACCAATTGTTCTGCTTCGCCTTTAATCAAAACCTTTGCTTCCTGATGGCTTAAAGGCTAGAAGAGAAGTCTTTAATTCTCCTTTGTAGGTCAGATATGTCTCATATGCTAGGTTAAAAACGTCATTTGTTACATAAGTGCTAGCATCTAAATCTTTTTTACTATATGACGATATTATAATATCATGCTTCGCAGTAAGTTTCTTCATGAGTTCTTCTAACCCTTCCGCTCTGGCTTTAATATATTGTTCAGTGATTCTCTCCTTCGGTGACTTTCTAAAATTAGATCGTCCCCTTTCAATTTAACCTTTCAAGTCTTCCATTACTCATAGATCCTTTTCCATGTTTGTACAATGCTGTTAGATAGTGGACTTTTATGGTTGGAATGTCGAGTTTTAAATCTTAGTGAAATAAGTTTCAAAACTCGATGAAAATTTTATAAGTCCAAAACTCTTTGTTTCACTAAGTTCAAAATTCTTTGAAATTTCAATGAAATTTTTCAATGAAATTTTATATAATATTTCTAAGTCCAAATGCTGTGAAATTCTTTTAAGTGTTTGGAACGATTGTTCATTCGAAAATTGGGCATAGATTTCCCGTCTTGTCGGTTTTAGAGAAATTATTCTAAGTTTTCCAATTACTATTTCTTGAAATTTTACAAGTCTTTGCATCATTTCTAACTATTTACAAGTTCCAATATTTGAAATGTACTCACAGTTTTCATTCAGTTTAACCAACCATTCACTTTGGACTATACGGCTTCCTCGTTTCGTACCGCTTTTGGAACTACTGACAGCTAATCCGGCTCGAAGGATCTTGTTCGTACTATTCTCGAGGAGGGTGTTATCAAATCCAAATAACAGAGAGCTGCTTGAATTCAATTTAATCGAATAACACATAAAACCCATAATACTAGTAACAAAAGCAAACACTAGCGTGAGCTAAAAGGATGGACAGCGCCATCTAGTAGAAATATATTACTATAATGATTCCCGTACACTACAGTTTATATATTTACTTCAAACTTGGCAAACAAATAACAGAGAACACTCGACTACACGTCTTCTCGCTCCGAATGGTTAGGCGATTGTGGAAATAATAATAATAATAATATCGTTGGGACAACCCACACAACGCCATCTGATTCCAAACTAACCAGATAACTGATAAACATAATTATATATTTCTAAATACATACATATTATAGATAAATAACACCCAGACACAGAATAAACCATCATGCTCATCACACAAAGTTTTATCCTGGGTGGGAATCGAACCCACGACCTCTTGCGTAGCAGTCGGATGCCCCACTGCGCCACAGAGGCAATCAAATCATAGCGATGTTAAATCTATGTTACAATTAAGTATACAAATATATAAAAACCTTTACAAACTTTCATATTTATTAAATTATGATTACGTTCCCATGGGAATACCGGGAATTCCTTTCTTGGTGCTGATCTAAGGTACGTAAATAATTCAAGGTACCTCAAGAATACATTTTCCAAATTTCAGACTGCTATGTCTAATGGAGTTTAGGCTGTTTGCGGTTTTAGCCGCGTAATTCCCGATCCCGTCAGAATACGGGAGTAAATTTAATCTATTATGATACCCCCTGATAATATAAATTTTATCTCGTTTTTATTTATGTAGGGGTTTATTACGAAGTTCTCAAAGAACACAAATGTTTGGATTACAATTCAGATCTGCACCATGTGATTTCATATTGTGTATTGTAATAGTTGTATCTGTATTGTGTTTAATAAAATAAAATAAAAAATAAAAATGAAAAAAACGGGAAAGAAATACCCTATAAAATTTTATCTATCTATCTATTTTCACGCTGTATCCCTTACGGGTAGTCAGAGAGGACAGATCGCCAGGCTTCGCGATCCATGCATACTTCTTTCGCTTCCTGCAGATTCATTAACCGCTTTATACATGCATGTCTGGGTATCCGAGTACTTTGACATTTCCGTTTTTGAGCAATCTGCTCACGTGGTCTTCATATGTAAGTCTCGGCCTACCCCGACTCCTTCTACCCTCTACTTTCGCACAAAATATATTTTTCGTCAATCGTTCCTCACTCATTGGTTGGACGTGTCCAAACCAACCCGATAAATTTTGAATCCCTTAAATGAAAAACATAAAAACAGATTTTTATGACAACAAAATCGTATTTTTTTAAAATAACTTACTTGTTTGATTATTTCACAGCTGAATACATGGTTTTAATATTAACTTTATATCTTCACGTATTCCCGAGGTACTGACGACCAGATTATTTGTATTATGTACCTATTTAGTAGTAGGTTTTGCATTATGTGGTATTGCGTCTAAAGCTATGGGCGGCTTGAAAATTTCAATAGCAGGTAGCCACAACCTGCGTCTGTCTATTTTAACACGGCAATGGACTTACCACCTTTTACTTGGGACAGGAATCCACACGGTGAAAAGTGGGCATATAATATGCCTCTGCCCTTCGGGGATACGGCGTGATGGATGTTTATTTTTATTTATTTTAAGCTCTATAATGGCGGCTCCGCATCAGAACTGAGAATCTCCACAAACAGGCGTGAATGTCAATGTAAATGATGCATTGCATGCGTCTGTTCCCGAACGATTGGGTCGGTATTTTGTCCCGCAACAAAGTGTTCACACGTCGTTCACGCCGTGTTCCGGCCATTAGACTCTTATAAATTCGTCAGTCAATACCATCATTTATTTTATTTATTTATTTATTTATTTATTTAGGCTGCCAACAGTTGAAACAGTGAAACATTATAAAAAAAATACACAAAAAGCTTACGTAGTATGAGCCATGGTTACTTACATCTAGGAACTAGCACAATGTAAGCCTAAGGCTAAATGCTCAACCTCTTACAGGCAAGCATGGCATGCATCATTGTATCTAAGTTATGCTAATCTAAATTCTAAAATCATTAATTACATTAAAAAAAAAAACCTAGTGAAAATGTATTTTACTATTTTTATTTTACATTTTTATTTCACTATTGTTTATTGTATGTATGTGTGAATTCAAAGTTAAGTTAAGAGGTGCGGTGCTGCTTATCCTTTAGCCTACAACTAATTGCTTTCTTAAACCAGCATTGTGAACTAGTGTGAATATCTACAAGCTCACTGTGTTCATTAAAAAGCCTGCTCAAACGTGGTACAGCTGAATTACTGCCCAAGACCGTTCTTCTGAGTGGAGGCACAAGGGGCTTAATTTGGCTACGAGGCATTCTGGATGGAACGTTGAACTTGATTTGACACAGAAGTTGGGGACAATCTATTATGTTTCTTACTAACTTAAAAAGGAACATGAGGTCAAGCAAGTCTCTTCGTGAAGCAAGAGACATTAGGTTAAAAAGTTTCAGCCTGTCATCATAGTGCCTTTTCTTGCGATTGTCACCTTTATCTAAGTACCTGAGGAATTTCTTCTGCACACGCTCCATTCTTAGAGATTGAGCTGCGAAATGAGGCCTCCATACTACACAGTTGTATTCTAGAATGCTCCTAACGAGAGTGTTGTACAAAAGAATTTTAGTACTCGTTTTGTGGGACTCTTTTCCGTTTCTGATAATAAAACCCAACATTTTGTATGCCTTTGCAATGCAAGCTTCAATATGGGGCAGGAAATATAATTTTGAGTCCATTATGACACCAAGGTCTCTGATGCTATCTACTCTTTCTATGGGTTTGCCATCTACGCTGTATGATGTGGATATCCTTCGTAACTTTCGTGTGAACGTTATACAGAAACATTAACTGTGATTTAGCTGCATACCGTTGGTTATGCACCATGATGCTACAGATTCCAGATCGCGTTGAATCAACTGAGCATCATTTGTTGAGTTTAATATTTTTAAATTTTTTAAATCATCTGCGTACATAAAAGGTACGGTATAATGTAGATGGTTTGGAAGGTCGTTAACAAATATGTTAAATAGGAGCGGCCCGAGATGAGAGCCCTGTGCAACCCCTGAGGTGATTTTGTATGGTATGGACTTAAATCCATTAGCGACAACAAAGAAGGAACGATTGGTCAAATAAGACTCCAGCCACTTAAGCATAGCATCAGTGAAGCCATATTTGGAGAGTTTTTGCAAAATCAGTTCATGCGGCACGCTATCGAACGCTTTACTGAAATCTGTATAAATAACATCAACCTGTGCCTGGGAGTCTATGGCACTCGATAATAACTCCGTAAACGTGACTAAGTTGGTGTTAGTAGATCTACCTTGCACAAATCCATGCTGGTGCACAGTAAGAAATCGGGAAAAATAGTTTTGCATGTGAGGACATATTTATATAGATTCAAAAACCTTGCAAAACGTCGATAATATTGATATCGGCCGATAGTTACTTGCTATGCTTCTATCATTTGCCTTGTGTATGGGAATCACTTTAGCCTGTTTCCATTCGTCAGGAAAGCATCCAGTCTGTAAGGAGTCATTAAAAATGGTACATAAGGGAAAAGTGAGTTGTTGTGCACATGATACTAGCACAATTGGAGGTATACCATCTGCGCCTGCTCCTTTTGTTACATCCAAGGACCTGAGCTTATTGAAAACAGCCTTGTTATTCAAGATTAGACCTGAGAAGGACTGCCGCTGCTACTTGCAACACACGAGTCGATATCATCGACTGGACATAGTTGCTGGTTGTTAGACTTATATACAGACGCAAAATATAATGCAAAAACATTACAAACATCCGGCCCAGAGGTTGCAGTGTTGAGGCCATCTCTCATAGTATCTAGATAGGCATTACACTGACACGTTTAGCTTTAAGGTAAGTCCAAAACTGCTTAGGATGCCTACTGATGTTACTCTCAACTTTATTCAGATAGTTTTTAAAGCATTCCTTGGCTAAATGATCACATCGTTTGGAGACAATTTTCAGGGAGATCTGATCAAGGGGGTTGCGATAGATTTTATATCGCCTTCTAAGGTTTTCTTTTTCTCTAAGGACTCTTTTTAGATCCTTCGTGAACCAAGGGGCATAATTTGTTGTTTTTTGAGGATGCAGCAGGGGCGAATACAGTTTTATACCAGTCCATAAAATATCGTAAAAAGCATTTACCTTATCATTAACATCTTTACAATTCTCAAACAGATCATGCCAGTTTGTACGTTCCAAGTAATTACACATTTATTCAAAGTTGGTTTTATAAAAGTTATATCTAGTTTCAGTATTGTGGGTTAATGTTTTCAGAACGGGGAATGAAAGAAAAATGTTCAAAGGTGGATGCAGAGGATCCACCTTAGATAACGGATCACTAACTTCATTAACAACTGCGTTAGGTCCTGCGCACAAGACCAAATCCAGTATTCTATTCATACAGTTTTTAATTCTGTTATTTTGAGTTAAACTATTGACATAACAAAAATCGACAAGTGTCTGCTCTAACCAGGATAGATGACAGTGGAGTGCTGAATTTCTTAGGTAATCCCAATTTATTTTGCCTAAATTAAAATCACCTATAACGCATGTATACATATCGTTTCGTTCTAAGACTTTATTGTAATTATTTGTGAAATTCTGTAGAGAGTTCTTAGTTAGAGCCGAGGGCAAATATACCGCACATATTGCTAGTTGTTTACTGGCGCTACTTGATTTTGGTTTCAGCAATATCCATATTTCGTCATAGTTTCCCTCCCACTCTTTAATCCTAGTGCAATTCAGAGACTTGGAAACAGCCACCAATACACCACCACCGTCTTTTTTAGCCCCAATTGTTTTAGTGTCTCTATCTTTCCTAAATACAACATAATTGCTATTAATAAGTTCACTATCCAAAATGTTATCATTAAGCCAAGATTCTGTCAGTACAATTATATCATATGAAGAATTACACACATTCCTATAAGGATTTGTTGTATTAGTTTTGAGCCCACGCACATTTTGATAGTAGATACTTAAGGTTGAGGAACTATTATATGTTGTGGTAGCCATTGTTAAGATAAATATTATACAAACCAACAGCAAACACTTGCACAGCCTAGGTACTTATTCTAATTTCTCTAAACATTCACTACTTTTGATGACTATATATTTAGTGCCATCGCTTTTGCGCATCATTCATAGAATAAATTACAGTTGAGTGATTGAATAATAGAATGATTGTGACATTACACGAAAACAGAAATATTTTTAAAAGAATATTTAGGCTATATAAATCCATATATTAATATATAAAGCTAAAGAGTTTGTTTGTTTGGTTGAACGCGCTAATCTCAGGAAATTCTGTTCGGATACGAAAAAATATTTTTGTTTTGGATAGTCCATTTATCGAGGAAAACTATAGGCTATATATCATCACGCTAATACCCTGGAGACAGAGCAGTAACCATAAATGTCAATAAATCGGGCAATTTTTTATGCATTGTTGTAGAATTTATAAGCGACGGGATTAAATAGGTTCGACGGGAGTTCGAAGTATGTCATCAGTATCCATTAGTCCATCTTAACTCAGATTGATAAATTTTTTTAAAGCAATTATTTTGCTAATTTTCTCATAAATCTATACTAATATTATAAAGCTGATTTTTTGTTTGTTTGTTTGTTTGGTTGAACGCGCTAATCTCAGGAACTACTGGTCGGATTTGAAAAATTCTTTTTGTGTTAGATAGCCCATTTATCGAGTAAGGCTATAGGTCAGGCATAGTCGGTAAGGCTATAGTATCCAGTTGTTCATTAGCTCGATAGATAGCTCATGGTCATACGCTTAAAAAAAATGACGATTAAAATATGGTGGAGAATTTCAACTTGATTCGATACGGTTCGGGTAGTTCAGGTGGCTAGAACATTGCCCTGGTTAGGCTAAGGTCACAGGTTCAATCCCTGTCTCGAATCGAATTGTCTTATTCCACTTTATTAAAAATTTATCTCAGATTATCTTTATACCACACCCCTCTAAAACACAATTTAAAAAAAAACGATACAGATGTGTCGTTTTTTACACAGATGTGTCGATTAAGTGGTTGGAAGAAAATCAAAAAAGCTGCTCCTAGCAACTAAATAAAAGTGTACCCAGGGCTCCAAATCTAGGTATGGTTTGGACGCAAATATACTAAGATGGATCAAGGATTAAGTCCTAATACAATTGAAGTTAAATATAAGTATTAAAAATATGATCGGAATTAATTAGTATTTGATACCAACCATTTTGTGAACGTCATGTAACCGAGGTACGGCTTGGCGAATATTAATGGACTTCCGCGTGATTTTTTTATGTCATTTTTTTATGACATTTTTAAACAGCCAGTGATTGTTATAATTTAATGAGTAATTTTAATTAGAAAAAGTTATTTTTATTTCAGTCTTTTTTTATGTCTCCGTATCTCCAAGGGCCGACAATCATCATCATTCAAGGCTTATTCTTAGCTGCAACCCTCCTATTGCCTGATATTTGACGTCCCAATCAATTCTTCTTTTTTTTTTCTTATATTTTAGGTATCCGACAAGTCGGCTAGCTTGCTAAAAATCGCTTACAAAAATCGATTTCTTCACATTTGTGCAATATTCTTTTTCCATTTTCAGCATCTCTATCTCATCTTGGCATGCTTATCATTTATTAAGACAAGCCATGATTTTGGTTTGCCCCTTTTCCGTGACTCCGGTATTGCCAGAGACAATTAGAGTACAGTTGCACCTGATCGTATTGGCACTGAGAAGATCCACTGCCAATACGATCTGTTGAGATGTTTGTCTCTCACAAGCAGTTCCTGTTCGGATCGCTAAAATACCAGTAATGCTGCTGGTTAGCAGGTGCATTGCTTAAGATACAAAAATGAATTTGTCTTGGACTATCAAAATTTTGTACATAGACGTCTTTTTTGCTCTTTCTCAGATGGTGTGCCGACGACAGGAAATCCCAGAGACCCCGACTAGCCCTGGTCGCCAACGATGACGTCACAGCACTTCTTGTATGCACTCGTGCTTTACCACACTTCAAAAACAGTCGTTCAAATTATTGTTAGCTCGATACCGATTTCATGTAATAAGTATTTCTTGAAAAACAAAACCTATAGTTACACAGTCCTTTCGCATTTTAATTAACTAAGCCCGAAGGAACCTCAACACGTGACCCTTGACGAAAAGAGACGCGTGCGAGAAGACGATGCCCCACCTTCCTGAGCCTGCTTCTACTAGAGTGACAGCTAACCCAGAGCCTTGGAATTGATGCCTTTTGGAATTTTCGGTCCCTATTAGCACTGGAGAGTACTATTCCTCTCCTATTCTTTCTTCGACGTCTCATTTGCGGACATAACTTCTTCACAAAACAATTCAAAATATTCTTACAGCTGTCTAAACATCTTTTGGCATTTTTCAGTGTGCAAAGTCCCCCTTGCACAGTGAAAATTGCCAAATGCGCTCGGTCACTGCATTTGCCTTCTATAAAGCTCCTAAGTTGCCGGTTGCGGATACTAAATAAAGCTAGTTTGCGGAGGCCCTTACACGCAACGTGTCAAAATGCCGCGATAGTGGCAATTTGATTTGACTTTTATGTATATGGAAGTGATATTCTTGTATGACAAATGAAATTGTGACACAGTTTGTCAATATAATTATAATATGATATAGTAATTACGAACTTTATTCGATTTATCTTTTATAATCTTTTTCTCCCAGTTTCAAACCTTTTTTTGCTCTGTTTATTTTTTTAAGGGTAGAATTAATAGGACTAGGCAATGGTAGCTTGCCGTGACTCATTTTACACTTAGCCGATAAATTGTAAAATTCTGACTGAAATAATCCCAACCTATTAAGTTGTTATTTACGCTGGTTATTATGTGTATAATCTGCTTCCGCGTTGAAGCCCTCCTTGGTTCTTAAATACACAAATTATGAATATTATTCTTAACTTGAGTACTAAGTAAGTAGTTATTGTAATTTTTAGTTTTTTATTTTGATTTATAGTACAATAAATACAGCTAAATTTAAGGACTTAATTTAATATTATTGTTGTGAACTTGAATTAAATAACATGCATTCTAATTTGTTACACTTTGTATAAGAAATAACACATATATTGCCAAAAACAGAAATTAGCTGTATAAATAACACAGTACAAAATGGTTCACGAAGGATTACCACTGCGCAGAAGTCATTTATTGGGCATTAACATTATTACATACATACATATTGTCACGCCTTTATCCCCGAAGGGGCAGGCAGGCACGCCCACGTTTCACCGTATGCACTTTAGTCCCACGTAACAGGTGGTGAGCCCATTGCCGTGTTAATATGGACAGGCGCAGGCTGCATCGACCTGCTGTTGAATTTTTTTAAGCCGCCCATAAGGCCTTCAACTTGGCTTAACGACTGCCATTTTATTAGCAACCGGGACCAACAGCTTAACGTGCCTAACGAAGCACGGGACTGGGGTGGGTCTAAAGGGCCGAATAAATTTAATAAAATAAAATGTGTCTATTTTAGATGTTAAATTCGGAAGAAATTTTGAACCCGTTGCCTTTTTAGTGAGGTGGTAACAAAAAGGCTAAAAGGTATTATGTGCTAGACACTAATTAACACGACCAATTAAAGTCCTGGTAGTCTCGGACTCATTTATTTACATTATTATTAACATTATTATAAGCATTATTATCATTATGTCTCTCTGTTTCACGGGCATCTTCTTTTTTTTTTCTACGAAGATACCCGGTCTTTTGGTTGGCCTCTGCGTGTTGGTCCAATATGTCCCCATGTAAGCCATGGGGACATATTGGACCAACACGCAGAGGCCCTTTGAGAATTTTAATCTAATAGGAAATGGGACCCCCACTGCAGACAATCCACGCCCTCCTTATGTAGAAGAACGATAATGGACCACCTCCAATGGGAGTTAAACTATTGTAAAATATGCTAGCTACAAAATGGGCTATTGGGTTGGGGGTTAGATGAACTGGGTGATTCTAACTATGGATGAAGGCGGTGTCTGCCATGTTAATATCTGATTATCAAAATAATAACATTAATATTAACATTATTATTATTAACATTACATTTATATTTTTTACACTTCGCTCTCCCTTTTTAATAGGGGTATAAAACTAACACACGGGCCTTGACCAAGTGTGCTAATTGGAAAGAAAAAGTATGTTATAATGAAGAAGATGAGGTGAGGAATTTGCGTGTAAAAAGGCATGTATTGAGTAAAACTGCTTTTTGTATAAGTGTAAGGGTAGATAGAGTATATTTAAATGCTAGGATTTTGGTGAATTATGGCAGCTACTTGGTCATGTCTGTGTTTGTAATCTGTTTGGACTATTGATTTGCATGCACCAGTGATGTGTTGAATAGTTTTTGAGCTTCTATGGCATCTTCTGCATAAATGGCTAGGTAAATTAAGGGTCCGAATAATATGTTACTGGTAATTACGGGTGTCTATAACTTGATCCTGAATAGCGATCATAAAAGCCTCTGTTTCTGAAAACAGTTCACCTCGTCGTAGCCGCTCGTTCGACGCTTCTTTGTCGACATGCAGCTGGTTTCGGTCGGAATAGTGTCTCCCGTGTAGAGCCTTTTGTGACCATAGATCTATTTTCTGTTGCTTATTTACTATTTTTGGTAGCTTGTCTCTGTTATTTAAGTTAAGTGGGGTCAGTTTTCTATCTTTTTTTTTATATGTCGGTATTTATATGTCGGTAATATATTTGTGAAGTTGTGATTGTTCAGCTTTAGTGTAAAAATATTTGCGTAAGATGTCTACAAGTGTATTGTGTAAATTTCGTATTTCGATGAGGCCTCTCCCTCCATCTTGCCGTGATAGTGTGACGTTGTGTACATGACCTAGGGTGGATTTTCTGGTGACTGTCATATGAGTGTTAATGGTACGTTGCAATTGGGATAAATCACTTTGGGACCAATTCATAATCCCAAAGGAGTATGTGAGAATTGGTATTGCAAACGTGTTTATGGCTTTAACAGTATTTCGTGCATGTAGCTGAGTTCTAAGAATTTGGTTTATTAGGGTCTTAAATTTTCTTGTTAATTCCAGTTTTGCTAATTTTTGATAAATTTGTTTTGATTGATAAAAACTTAAATATTTATATGTACTATATTCGTCCATGGATTCTATATGCTCACCAGTCTCAAGAGTATATGTGTTATTTTTTGTCTTACCTCGTTCAACTGAGTGTACTTTACATTTATTTACTCCAAATTGCATATGAATGTCCTTAGAGAATATAAGTGTTATATCTACTAGTTTTGTAAGTTCTGAGTTATTTGATGCATATAGTTTAATGTCATCCATGTACAATAAGTGTGAGATAGTTTGAAATGAGTTGTTGTGTTTTAGTTTAAATCCTAAGTTAGTTTCATTAAGCAGTTCAGATAACGGGTTGAGGGCTAAACAAAACCATAAGGCATCTCCTTGAAATATACCTCTTTGTATTTTTATCGGCTCAGTAGTCATGGACCTGCAATTTATTAATTTTAGTTTAGTTTGCCATTCAAGCATGGCTGCACCTAAGAAAGACACCAAATTGGGATGAACTTTATAATGCTTAAGTGTGTAAATTAACCAACTATGAGGAACAGAGTCAAAAGTCTTTTGATAGTCAATATACATCGTGTGAATATTTATATTTTTTGTTTGAGCTTGTTTCATAACTATTGCATCTATTGTTAGTTGTTCTTTGCACCCTTGACTATTTTTCCTTTTGTTGTTCTGCGAGAATAGTATGTTGTTCTAAATGTTTATTAATCAATATACTGATACATCCAGAGATAATTTTGTAGATAGTTTGTAAGCAAGTAATAGGCCTGTAGTTTGCAGGGTTATTGGGATCAGAGCCTTTAGGGAGCATATAAGTGACACCGTTGATTATGAATTTTGGCATAATATTTGGAGATTGTATGAATTGACAGCTATGAATGTGAGTGAATGGATGCAAGTAAACTTTTTATACCAGTAATTGTGTATATTGTCGGTACCTGGTGCCTTCCAGCTATGTGTGTGATTAATGGTTTGGATCAGTGTGTCTACTGGGATGTTCATGAACTCCATTGGATTATTGTGTGTAGTGTTTTTAGTTTTATGTAACTAACAGTTATCAGAATTATGATGTACTGGCCATTCCCAGATATTTTTCCAAAACTGCTGTACGTGTTCTTATCTTTTTGAACATGTTGTGATTGATTATGACCTAGAGTTCTATAAAACTGTTTTTCATTATTTCTGAACATTAGATTTTGAGGTTTTCGTTTGGTACAGGTTAAATATGTTGAGGTGTTTTCTTGACGATTCAATTAAACTGCTGTAGTGGACTGTATATGCTGTATTATGAATAACTTACAATATGGTTCGTAAAAAAACAATATAAAAATAATGATGAAATAAGAAGTTGTGTTGTCGTTAGACAGAAGTTTTTGAAGTGAGTGCCGATCATGTCAGCTGATTCGACACCGCCGTGCGGGTCACCGCCCGCGCGTCTCCATTCCCCGCGGTGGCCCTACTCCGCCGCCGCCGCCGATGTATATTATGTATTTACTTAGACAAATATCTTTTTAATCTACTAGCAGTGGCATTTAACTTCTGTTTGAGTGTGTCTAGAAAATGTTGTGGTTCTGTATTGAGTTCTTCATGTTGAGAGTGGCTTTTGTATATCCTTTTTAAGTCTTCTATAGAGTTAGGAATTCTCCAACTTCTATTTCCTTGTATGTATTGTGTCAATCGTCCTATTTCTAGTCTATATTTATCTATTCTCTTTTCGATTCTTTGCTGCCATTTGGGCTTTTTGTTAAACTTCGTGCCATTACAGGATGCTGCAGTGAAAGCTGCTGAATATATCAATGTATGCAATGAACTAAAATCTAAGTCTTGGTTTAAATATTTAGGGAGAATTTCATTGTTCAGACACTGCACAATGTCTTATACATGATTTTGACTTTGGACTGTTTCGCTGGTTCTAGTACAATTATTTAAGTTATTAATGTCTGCGTGTAAATCGGTATTGTCTATAATACTTTCAGGTGAGTTATAGGAGATGGGAGTTTGATGGGAAGTATACTGTTTCTCTTCTATTATATTATGGTGCTGTATGTTATAAGCCTCTATTAGTTTTATTTCTATTTCTCTTCTCACTTGATTAACTTTATTGCAGTATTTCTTGTTATTAAAAATTAACCTTTTTCGATCTGCGATTCTTTGAACAGTTAGGTGAGATAGGTGTGGATGTTTTTCTATTACCAGTTTATGGAGGTTCTGTCTATATGCTATTTTATTGCTCTCTACTGCAGTTATTTCAAAATAACATCTAATAATATCTTCGTTAATTTCATCTGACCATTTCATTCTGCTAGTTGTACATGTTCGTTCATCATATTCCGGTATTTGATCATGGTTATCATTTTTCAGATTATCTTTTACTTCGTTGCTTATTGTTTCTATTACATGCTGTGGTAGTAATTGTCGTCTCAGAATAGCTAGATTTTGGTCTCCTAATCGTTGTCGAGTACTTTGCATGTCAGGGTATCTATGAGTGAATTGTTGGTGTAAAGGTTCGAAGTAATTGTTCAGTCTAGATGTTTCATGTTTGGTTATCATAAGATATGTGCGCCAGATAAAACGGTTCATATCTTCATATAACATAATATACGTTCATAATAATATAATTATTAGACATTAACATTATTTTGAGGTATTTTTGGTCGTTTGTGGTCATCTTTAGTGAACCGATCTGTATACCTAAGCTCCCAGATTATCTCTTGTCTTAGTGTAAAATCCGGATTTCTACATATAATATCTACACTTTGGAATAATAGGTCAACTTTCAATGCCTGCTAGAGGCTGATGTGATTTGATGAAGTTTTATAAATACTAGAGTAAACAGCTGTTGTAAGTATGATGCCTTATTTTCAGAATAGGAGTTTAGAGTTATTTTATTACAGTTAGACTAGAAATAATGTAAGTTAAATATATCGTCAACATTAATATTTCTTAATAAACATGACATGAACTTAAATATTTTGTTCAGGAATCAGAATAAGTATAAAATTGCAATGTCACGCAATTTTCTCACGCTCCAATATGTACGTACACGGCAATGGGCTCACCACATGTTACGTGGGACAAAAATGCATACGGTGAAATATGGGCGTTTAATATGCCTCTGCCTACCCCTTCGGGGATAAAGAGGTGTGTCAATATATATGTATGTAATATGTACGTAAAACTCACTCGTAAGATGTTTTATGCTAAAATACCGAACTCTACATGGCTACCTAGGTCTCCACCATAGAAAACTAAAGGTATGATATCTACATATGTATTGTCTCCACACTATAGAATATGCAGAATGGTATCCGGGAACACCTTTAAAGACGATCGCGGCCAGAAACCTTCAGAACCACTCAAAAAGTTTTCATTCATGGAGCTGACTCCATAAATCAAGTTATTAGTGTATGCTGTTATGAATCAGCATTACATGGCAAAATTCTATCGCAGGACGATAATATAGAAAAGGAACATGTACCCATCGAGTGTGTAATTCTTCAATCCTAGATGGGTAACTTCGTCTAAGGTACCTGTGGGTATTAAGGCCTAGCTAAGGGAAATTTATAATAAAATGAAAAATATTTAACATAATCAACAAGTTTTATTATTAATCAGTCAAGTACTTAAATTAATTACTACTAGAGTTTAAACAAAAAATAGCTTCTCTAGCTTAAAATCAAAACAATATATAACTTTTTTAAAAACGCAGTCTTTAGGCCTTATTATAGTAGGGTAGGGTAGAAAGGCCTATAGTTTAAACTATCCAAAAATCAACTTATACTACGTAAATTGGTATTCTTGAGATCAATAATCGATAACATAAAGCAATAGGAAGCATAGTGGTCTTAGAAAATTAAATAAATTGCCTTTATTCGCATCCATCAGGACATTGAAAGTCATCAGTATCTTCTGCAGTCAAACCGACACACTCTTCGTGGTACCACTTGGAGCATCGGGAGCATTGCCTTTGCCGTTGCATTGTCCATTCTATCTTCTTTGCAGGCATGACTGTACCAACTCAGTTGTTTTTGTGATTTACCTTTGACGATAGTAGATTTTCTTTCTCTTGTTACCTTTCCCTTCTTTACTAATTATTTTCTCTTGATTATATTTATCAAATATATCTTTTGTGACTGGAGTATCTCGATAATTAATGGCTTTTCGTCTAACAGTCGGTGTGCATGTTTGAACTTTAACAGGCGTAGGCAGAAGATCATAAAAATAATTTCTTTTCTACTGACTGAGTGGTAAACCATCAGATTCATCATTATTTTGTTCCATAAACTGTGCGACAATAGCTTCGCTGCACAATTGATTCTCTTGAGACCTGACTTATGAAAACAATGATAAATAAATCGAAAATGGATATAACTACGTACATACTACCTACCAACAAACATTTTAAAAACACGCATAGCATTTACATAGCAGTTAAATAAATAGGAGTGTAATAAGGCCTATAGTAAAATTTTATAGGCCTTAATACCCGCCAACCAAAAAAAATAATAATAAAAAATTTACAACTACAAGTCCTTTAATACGGTAACCTAGGGACAAGCATACATTAATTAATCGGAAAAACGAACGAAACGGACAGTCAATACCATAGGTTTGTAAATATGATATTTTCAAAATAACTTACTGTATTTCGTACATTTGTTGTTACTTAGGCCTTATTGCCCGACAGGCCTTAATACCCACAGGTACCTTAATTGCTAAAAGGAATCTCGAATCGAATTTCTTAAGGACCGGTAGTAATACTCTTCTCCTTCAGATTGTTGATAATGTGTAATAAGTACTCAAGTCCAAATAAGTAAATAAGAGGACCTAAATCCCTATTATTGAAGAGTTCAATGCGTCATTCCTCCTTTACAAATGGTTGAGGTTGCCCTTCACTGATTGACGAATTGAGGATAAGTACTGAGTTCCTTCTTATTTTTATTATCGTTTCCTCAAAGCGATAATGCACTAAAAAAATAAGAAGTAAATCATCGAAAGTATCATTTGTGTTTGGTGACATAAGGTCAAAGTTAATCTTACAAGTAAGTATTGACAAGGCTTTTCCTGAGAAAGTAATGTGTAGGCTATCAGATAATTGTTTATTGATTGAGATCTGTCATTTTGACGTTTGAATGCTAGTCTTGTCACGTAATGCTTGTAAATTTAATGAGCAAGTAATCCGCGAATATCATGTAGCTCCAAGGTCTGATATTAGACAATAAGATATGTAACCGAACTTTCAATATGGAATTATCTCGTCCAAGTCCATGATTGTGATTTAAAATTAATAAAGTATTTGCAAAATGTAAACAATTCTTAATAATTGAAAAAATGTAGCTTGCAGTACCTACAAAATAATTTCGTTATAATTTAGTGAATATATACAAAAACTAAACAAATCTTAATAATATTATAAATGCAAAAGTTTGGAGAAGGTTTGTTACTCCTTCACGTAAAACTACTGAATAGATTTTTATTTTTACAAAATATAGCTTTACATCAGAATAACACATAGGCTACTTTTTTTGTAGAAGTTTCTGTGTACGGGAACGGGAAATCTTCTCTACGCAGGCGAAACCGCCTTTCTTATGAATCAATCTATCTATTAAAAAACCGCATCAAAATTTGTTACTTAGTTTTAAAGATCTAAGCATACATAGGGACAGACAGACAGGAAAGCGACTTTGTTATCTAGTGATTACCAAATAAATGTTTATTTTCATACCATTGTCTAGTTTTGTCTACTAATTAACAGTGGTTAGTGTAATTTATAAATCAATATTTGTTATGTATTTAAAAAACTAGGTTGTATCTGTAACTTTAGCGTAGGCAGCTAGAAAATAATTTGCGCGCCATTTTTCTTTAATTTTCTTTAGTTTGTATTAATGTATTTTGGATCTAAAAATGCCAACTTCCAATAATTAAGAATAGGCCAGAGCTTTTATTACTTTTTACAGCATAACACGAGTGTTTTCGTGGATTTATCATGTTTGTGTTTAGATGTTTATAGTTAGGTACAGAGGACACATACATAGAAAAAAAAATGATTGATTTTATATTATGTTTCCCTCCAAGCATGTTGGAAAACGTCGTACGATATACGTGCGTATATTGGTTAAACTTACTCGACTCTATCACAGATAAAATAATATTATTCTTATAACTCTATTCCGCCCTTGCCGGCGGCTCGGGTTGAAAATCCGCCTTGTGCTTTATTAAGCATCATAACGCACTTATATCGTAATGTACTATTACGAGTATACTATGGTCGCCAAAATGACACTACCCGCTTAATGGAAAGCCATGACGACATCTTATGAATTGAGGGCAACTCTTTAAATCCACATGATTACTGACAGCTTTGCTCAAATTGGCGACTCAATGATGTTCCTCTTGTCGCTCCGCTTGAACAACCCGGTGTTGTGAGAGTTAGGAAGTATGGGGGCGGACAAAGAGTTCCAGGTTTTTGTGTTTCGATAGAGAAACGATCTTTTGAATTGTTTCTCCACTATATAAGGAAGAGTAGCACCTCTGCTTGGCACGCATTGTTCCAGAACGATAACTTATTATTCAAGAAGTCAAAAACGCTGTTGCCTTAAAAATCTAAAGAATTATTGCATCAGCACAATATCTTAATTATTACATTTAATTAATTATTATGCTATATAGCATTAAAAAACCTGCCCCGACAATATTTGCTAAGTCAAATTCACATGGAGTAAAAAGCATCAGTGCTCGTGGTCGAGTGTACACCATCCATGTAACTAATTTTGTTTATTTCGAGGTCCGATCTTTCAGAGAACTCTAAATTATGAATGATCGGCAATGTGTAACGTATAGAAAGGGCATGTGAAGCACACACACTGGGCAGAAACTAAGGAGGTAACCGTTCAGCTTCAAACGCCTTTTTAAATGTCGGAAACCTTTATAAAACCCCTCATATCAACTTGCGGAATATCCAATCCCCAAGAAATGCGTTCCAAATAAAAAAAATACATGGCTGAAGATATTTTCCAAAAAAATCCAGCAAACACACAATATAACTTTTAATATGCATATTAAATATAAGCATAATAAGCATATTATTAATGAAGCTCTTGGAAAGATCGGAAGCAAAGTATTGAAAATGGTGGATAAAAAGTTAAGTAATTTTGATATGACTAGCCCTCGACGGCTCGAATTGGTACCCCGCTTACTACAAGAACTGAGAACACAGGACATACAATTGGGGAACTATGCACTTTTCTTTGTAGACATTCAAGAGGAAATGGAAAATCATTGATATCGTTGGTTCTGTAGCTCTATTGCCGCTACGATGCTGAGAGGAGAATATGGAAAATCGTAGATTAGCACTTCTAGCAAAAATACATACATACATATTGTCACGCCTTTATCCCCGAAGGGGTAGGCAGAGGCATACTATGCACCCACATTACACCGTATGCATTTTTGTAACACGTAACAGGTGGTGAGCCCATTGCAGTGTTGACATGGACAGGCGGAGGTTGTGGCGACCTGCTGTTTAAATTAATCAAGCCGCCCATAAGGTCTTCAAATGGGCTTAACGACTGCCATGTTACTGACAACCGGGACCAACGGCTTAACGTGCAATCCGAAGCACGGAAAAACTCGAATTATAAAAAAACCGCCTAACAACGAATATAAGAGTGCATCTATATACTCGTAATGATGATAATACTGAAAAGTTTGCGGACAACCAACATAAAAAATACAAGGTAAATGTAATTTATTAATGTGTATATTTACATCTTGAACTAAAATACTTGTACTGTTCCACTTATTTAAATAAGTGGAACAGTACAAGTGTTTTAGTTCAAGATGTGTAGCAAGTTCCACCAAGTGCCATCAATCACCAGTGTAAACAGTGTATTTATAAACAATTACTTTTATTGAGAGAATTCATCGGAATTTCTCAAAGTTAGTGCCATTTTTTAGAGTAACAGTGGAATTATTGTGTTATTACAAACTAAACGTTTATACTCACGTATGAATTTCGGGATAGCCGGACTAGTTTCGGACCTAGCGGAGGTCCTTTTTCAAGAGGAGTGTCATGCTACGTCGGGAGCTGCGCTGGCACTTGGCACAGTGCCTCATTCCTATCACTAAACTTTCGGGCCCTGAATATATTTAATAACACTTGGCTATGTTACGAGTTTCATCTATCATTTATCTCTCAAAGCCAACCTTTCTACTATCCTAAAATTAAAATCGTTTCAACAGTAAATGTAATATGTAAGTGATACTTACGTGCCACGTTCTATTTCATATGTGGTGTCGTGGGTATATTGTAACAAGTCCTAACCGTACAGTCAACATCAATAATAGAGCAGTTACGATACTGTTCAAAATCTTAAGAAATATTAATGAACTAGGTGACTCCGCCACCCAGCTTCGCCCGTGACTTTTTCGAACTACCGTCGCACCTATTTAATCCCGTCGTCTATAAATTTTACAATAATGCATAAAAAATTGCACTCGACATTTATGACTACTGCTCCGCTCTTCAGGGTAGTAGCGTGATGATAAATAGCCTATAGCCTTTCTCGATAAACGGACTATCTAACACAAAAGAAATGTTTCAAATCCGACCAGTAGTTACTGAGGTTAGTGCGTTCAACCAAACAAACAAACAAACTCTTCAGCTTTATAATATTATAGTATATAAATAATCTAAGTATAGATTACTGTCATAAATTATCATATACATTTCTTCTCAACGATAATAGATGTCGCTACTATAGTTTTAAAACGCGCTATCCTTTTGTTTCCCCTGATGAACTTATAGCCTGACATGATTTATTGGAGATGTAGCGTCTACAAGACATACATCCGTCCGCGCCTCACATATGCCTCCCCAGCATGGTACGTGCTGGTTGCGGAAACACTCCGCAAACAGTTGCGCGCGCAGCAGTCGCTTGCCCTGCGCACCGTTGTAGACGCTCCTCGCTACGTGAGGAATAGCACCATCTCCAGGGATCTACACATGGAGAGCCTCGACGACTGTATCGGTCGCCTGAGTGCCAACATGTTCACCCGCACCGAGGGGTCCACCTTCCGCCATTTGGAGCTAGCGCCTTACCATCGTCGCCCACCGGAACGACCACTGCCGAGAGACCTAATACCCGCGGCAGCTACACCTCAATGACATCGGCTGATGGGCGCCTGTCGGAGACCTCTCGAACAGGCTCAACCTCGCCGATGTCATGAGTACCATCTCTGTCAAGTCGCCGCTAGCTCGTAGATCGAGCAGGCTGCGACGAAACCCTCCCCGTACTTGACGACCGGAAAAGACTCCATTGTGGCCACCAGACCACCTACGACCCGCCTGTATTTGTAGGCGGCGGTGACACCACCGAAATAGGCGTAGCCTAAAAACGGTTACCCCCGGTTCCCTTAGGGGAATCGTGAGAAGACCCAGAGCTGGAGATGTAGTGAATGTAACTTATATGCGTTGGATTTGGGTTTCTAGTTTTCTGCTTGCTTATTATTTTAAATTGTTAATGCTGATTGCTGAAATTGTGTTCTGACTTCTTGATTTGTTGATTTCCTTTACTTAATAACTTGTAGTGATGTGATATGAAATCCATTTTTGTTTGTTTTCTGTTATGTAAGTATTTTGTTTTTCTGATTAGATTACATTTTTGATTTGGAAAATTTTGTTGTTACTTCTACTGTTGTTGGATTTCCAAACATTTAAATCTAATCTAATGATGATTACGGTGTTCTAAACTAAAAACAATACTGCTTTTTTTTAAATTAATCTTTTATATTCATTTGTATTGCCATTGAAATTCAACTAGAAAGATTTGCCGAGGTTACTGTTTACTTTTTTCGGTTGGGATATGTCCGGCATACGCTAATCAAATTTTCTTAAACATACATCGAAATATTGTCATTATTTTGAAAAAAGAATTTGCGAACTACCGCATAGACAGACCAAAAAATTTTTATGGATTACACAAAAAATTGTTCTGACCTGGGAATTGTACCCTAAGTTCAGTGCGACAGTCGCATATACTTTTTTTTAGATTTTCCGTCTTGCTGCGTATAATCGACTAAACGGAAATCATTACTGTTTTCCTAAATAAAAATAAATTTCCATTACGCCTTATCCCCGAAAGGGTGGCAGAGGCATATTATATGCACACTTTTCACCGTGTGGATTCCTGTCCCACGTAAAATAAATAAAATAAAAATAAAAATATCTTTATTTTGCATAGACCATTTTAACGGCGCTTACAAAATGTCATACACAATTTAAAATATTTAAAGCGACCACCGGTTCGGAAAGCGGCCCACCTGAGAAGAACCGGCAAGAAACTTAGGAAGGCTTTTTTTTTGATGGCCTATTTACAATTTAATATTATTTCATTTTGCCAGCAGATCATTTCCAGGCGTCCCTGTCCTGCAAATAGTCTGTAACGGAGTAAAAATCTTTTTCACAAAGCTTGTTTTTAATAAACTTTTTAAATTTATTTAAAGGTAAATTTCTCAGGTCACAGGGAAGCTTGTTGTAAAAGCGTATACAGTTACCCTGGAAAGAATCGCCAATCTTATGTAGTCGACTGTGGTGGACTGAAAGATTATTTTTATTTCTAGTGTTTATATTATGTTTATCACAGAGTTTAGAAAACTGTGATAGATTTTTCTTTTTCAAAAATGTATTGTGCTGGTACGGTTAGAATATTCACTTCTTTGAATTTTTCTCGGAGAGAAACTCTGGGGCCCAAATTATAAATAGCGCGTACAGCCCGCTTTTGTAGAACAAAAATAATATTTAAATCTGCAGCACTCCCCCAAAGGAGAATACCGTAAGACATAATACTATGAAAATAGCTGAAGTAAACCATTCTAGCCGTATCCACATCTGTTAGAGTCCTGATCTTTTTTACAGCGTATGCAGCCGAACTTAATCTAGAGGCTGTCTTTTCTATGTGTGGGCCCCACTGCAAATTGGCATCAATAGTTATACCTAGGAACACAGTTGATTCTACAAACTCTAACACTTGTCCATTCAGTTGAACATTGGCCGCAACTTGTTTTACATTTGGTAGAGTAAATTTTATACATTTAGTTTTATTTTCATTAAGGCAAAGATTATTTGAGCTGAACCAATGAACTACTCTTGCAATTGCATTGTTTACATCGTCATAGTTATCTAATTGTCTTTTAATTTTAAAAATTAATGAGGTGTCATCTGCAAACAAAACAATCCTATTCCTGTCCCCTACATAAAATGGTAAATCATTAATATAAATGAGGAACAAGAATGGCCCAAGTATCGAGCCTTGCGGCACACCCATTGTAACCATGGATCCTACAGAACGTGTACCATTAATATCGACCCTCTGTATTCTATTGTTCAAATATGAAGACAGAAGGTCGAGAGCTTTGCCTCTTATTCCATAGTGGTGTAATTTTTTGCACAGCGTTTCATGTTGAACGCAATCAAAAGCCTTTGATAGATCGCGAAATATACCTAATGCATCGTGCTTGTCTTCCCATGCTTCATGAATACATTTTAATAACTCAACACCAGCATCGGAAGTTGAGCGCCCTTTCGTAAACCCAAATTGATTCGCATGAAGTATTTTATGACTATTAAAATGGGATAGCATTTGATTCAAGATTATTTTTTCAAATACTTTGCTCAAAGTTGGCAGCACTGACACTGGTCAGAAATTAGACGGCTCTGTAGCGCTGCCAGCCTTGAACAAGGGAACGACTTTGCTGTGTTTCATTAAATCAGGAAATGTACCACTAGAAACACAGTCATTAAACACAGTTGCTAGATGGGGCGCAATTACCTCAATTATACATGATGCAGTTTTGACCGATAACCCCCAAATGTCCGCGGTTTTCTTAATTTCGATACATTTAAATGTTTTTACAATGTCCTGAGCACAAATATCTGTGAATACAAATGCATCCCTGCAACAAAGAACAGATTCTTCTAATAAAAGTTCAGCGGAACTGGAAGATGCTTGGAGAGATTTTGTTGTCAATATAGGTACATTTTTGAAAAAGTGTTCAAACTCCGTAGCCACTTCCAGGTCCCCTGTAACATGGCAACCATTTACTTTTAAGTGGAAATCCCTTTCAGTCACTAAAGATCTACCGCATTCAGAGTTAATGATGTTCCAAGTCATTTTTATTTTATTTACAGAATTAGAAATTTTATTTTTAATGAAGTTTGACTTAGCAAGATGACACGTTTGTTTAAATATCTTTGAATAATTTTTAACATATTCCTGAAAGGTTTGCCTAAAATTATATGATTTTTCTGAATATAATTCAAATAATTTATTTCTACTTTTAAAGATACCTGGTGTTGCCCAGTCACTGAAAACAGGACGACCACCAATCTGTAGAGTTTTTGAGGTAAAAACTTTGCCAAACTCATCATTAATCAAATTAAATAAGTGTTTATATGACTGGTCTACACAAGTGAAGTTAGGTAGATATGGTAATCTCTTTAATACATTTTCTTTAAAATTATTCAAACGACTTTGGTTAATTGGTACATATTTAATTTGTTTTTTGCTGACTTTGTTACTACTTTTAGGAAATTTTATCCATTGGCCACGATGATCTGACTCCACAGGATCCACAATACCTTTATCTATAGGTTTAATATCAGTAAAAATATTATCAATACATTTTGCACTGGTGGCTGTAATACGAGTGGGTTCTAAGAATGTACTATGCAGATTAAAGGATTTAAATAAATTTTTCATTTTATTTCTCTCTGATGGAGTTAATGATGTATCTAATATATCAACATTAAAATATAATAGGTGGTTAGCCCATTGCCGTGTTGAAATAGACAGACGCAGGTTGTGGCGACCTGCTGTTGAAGGTTTTCAACCCGCCCATAAGGCCTTCAACCAGGCTTAACGACTGCCATTTTACTGGCAACCGGGACCAACGGCTTAACGTGCCTTCCGAAGCACGGAAACGCTCGCAAATATAAATGCCACAAAGTCACTCATCCAAGGACCAGGTATGGTGAAAGTTGCGTAACTCAGTGATCGTTTACAGAATACTGAGACCGCGGGGCCACGAGCGCTTCTACTGTTTTCTTATAGTAGGTATTTGCCCAATATGGCTTATGTAACTTTAATATTAAAGCAGGGGCATTCTTTTCAGCAAAGCACTATATAGGCCTCGGCGGAAATGACAATTGCCTCTCGAATTAGTACGGTTCGGCCTTCAAACTCATACTCGATCAGCAATTGCCTATTTCCAGCAAGTATATTTATGGGTACTGCCTGTTTATTAAGGATTCAAGAAGGCTGCTGTGTTGAAATTTTAAAGAATATTGCATCAGCATAATATCTTAATTAAATACATTTAAGAAAACAGTATTAGATAGACTTGATAAGATTGCAAAGTCTCCTAAAAATTGGTACGAAATAAGAGCATTAGATGCCTTTGGACGAATGTCTACCATCCATGTTACCAGAATTATATTAATTTATCTGTGAAATTAGTAATTTTAATTGTTTATGTTTGCTATTACACCATGGCCGGGAATGTGCAACGTATAGAAAGGCATGTGAAGCTTTGTGTTTGTTAGAAAACGAAACACTGGGAAGAAACTATGGAGGAAGCCGTCCAGTATCATGCACCTTTTAAAATCAGAGATCTTTATGAAACCCTGAAATCAACTTGCAAACTATCCAATACTTGTAAGTTGAGGGTGAAATACAAAAATTACATGGTGGAAGATATTTTGTAAAGACTCCAGCAGACACAGCCGAACAAGTCATATAATGAGCACATTATGAAGGTTTTTGAAAGATCGAAAACAAAGTAATAGCATAAAGTGGGCAAAAAATTAAAGGATTATAAATGTTAGCCTAATTTTATTTTACGATTACACGTATTAGAATGTGTGCTTACTATAGTCTTAGAAATAAATAAATCATTAGTATTAATAAGTGAAATTAAATTAAATGATTAAACAATAAAGAAAAGTAATTACGATATTTTAGCTTTACAAGAGAAAGTAGCCGAAGTATGTTAGGTACCCCGCTTACTACCAGAACAGAGGTTTTAATTGTCTTTGACTAAGTACAGAAAATAAAAACATGGAATGGTGCACTGTTATTTGTCGTAAACGTCTTCGGAACAACTGAATTTTGCTGAATTAATTGATGATGCTAGCTCAAAATCGTGCCCAAATTTAAAAAAAATATATACAGGAGGTAAGATGCTACAACAGCGCAATCTGTTGTTTGGGATGAAAATGTGGAGGCTCCAGGATTTGCACAACAATACACATTTATGGTTGTATTACTGGCTGGTGATATGCGATAAAGTAGACTTTACCATCTTGAAACTTATTTGAGAATTGCTTTGACCAGACCAGTCAAAGCAATTCTCAAATAATCTACTCTTGGAGAAAAGCTAAAAAATGTATCCTAACATCAAACAATGATTGATGATAAAGCTTGAAACTTTGTGGATAACTTACATAAAAAGTAAAATAGTAAGTAAATGGCAATTATTGCAATTTTACTTTAAAACAAAATCATTTATTTTGAGAATTTATCGGTATATCTCAAAAAAACGCCGTTTTTAGAGTACCTAATAGTGGAATTATAGTGGCCAGTGGTTATAGCCAACCCAACCCAACGGTCAAAGGTCGTAATGCAGAATAATAATGTGAGGCGCAATTGTTATGGTTGGCTTGACGCTGTCATAAAATTAAAAAGTCATAATATTTTAAATGCAATCAAATAACAGATACAATAAAGCTAAAAACGCCTTTCATATATTTTAGAGCAAATGTTGCTTCGGAATATCTGAATTGAACTAAAATATTTTTATTTAACTCATTCGCTGTATGTGTTAGTAAGTATTAATGCACATAAATATATTTATTTAGGTATTGGTGTTAGTATGTATGCAAAAAAATGCAGTTATTTGTGTAATTATGGATTGTACGTATTTGTTTATGTAGCTTTATACTTTTACACCTAAACTGGTCATCCATCATCATTCATGGTCATTTTGTATTTTTTTTTGTAAACAGAACAAGGAATCTATGTAATTTGCGGCCTTAGCCCTAGTGGGGGAGCGAGCTCGAATGAGGGAGTGAGCAATATTCGTCGCCTATTTTTAAGTATTTTTATCAATCTTTTACTTGATGTACAATTAAATATTTATTCTATTCTATTCTTTCCATTTCAAACAAATTTAAACTAAATTGCGAAGCATCGACCACACACTAGGCAAATGTAATCTAGGTAACTACAATGATAACTCAGTACTTTTCATAGTCAAGCCTTTTTCCTCGAACAGGCAGGTAGAGGTATACATATCTTTTAGCTCATAGTATAGGAAATATATCTGTAAGTTCATTATTGTCAAAATGTATAGTTAAGATATTATTCTTCAATCATATCAACAATTTGCTGCTAGATGTTATGCTATATACAACATTGTATTAACAATAGATGATAAGAAAGTACATTGATTGTAATATCAGCCTACTATAGAGGCGACCATCCTTTTCAAAATGATCCTAGCAAATAAACTGAACTGTATCTCATTTAGACAAAGATCGTTTAATCAGGATGACAGCTGTCACAGCTGACACTTACTTTGATCATTCTAAAACATTGATTGAGCCATTAAATTACGCATCAGGCACGCCTTTATCCACGAAGGGGTAGGCAGAAGTTTGCTATAAGTGCCTTCCCTGTGTTTCAAAATACGCGTAAAGTCGTTGGTACCGGTTGCCATTAGCATAGGCTTAACGCGTGCCTGCTAGACTTGCTACTGCAATTGCTTCAAAAAAAATCCTTAGATAATTTTAATAGCAGTAGCAGGTCACCACAATCTGTCTTTGCGTTATTTTTTACATTTGCTAGGATAATTTTGTAAAGACGCTTTTATGATTTTGATGCAGTCTGTGCGAGCCAGAATAAATCATAGAGATAAAATGCGCTCTACTGAACTTAGGTGAATAAATTGAAAAAAACTAAAACTAACTAACTATCTTCACGCCGTATCCCTGACGGGGTAGTCAGAGAGGACAGATCGCCAGGCTTCGCGATCCATACATACTTCTTTCGCTTCTTCGAGATTCATCAATCGCTTCATACACGCACGTCTGGGTATCCGAGTACTTTTGACCTTTCCGTTTTTGAGCAATCTGCTCACGTGGTCTTCATATGTAAGTCTCGGCCTACCCTGACTCCTTCTACCCTCTACTTTTGAACAATATATATTCTTCGTCAATCGTTCCTCACTCATTCGTTAGACGTGTCCAAACCAACGGAGCACGCCCTTTTCCAGCTTAACGCTGACACTTTCATAAATTGAACCTATTTACATTAAATTTATATGCATTTAAATAGATGTGGTTACTTTCATTGTAAATTAATATTACCTACGTCGTCGTACTGTTGAAATATAAATAGTTTTGGAGCGAATTGGCAATTGCCTTGGGCATACCAATTCTTATACTTATAGCAATTTACAAAACTTTTATAGTACTTATTTAATAGTGCCCGACTTTTGTAGGGAGGTATTAAATTTCACTGAAATCAATTTGACACCAAAGAATTTGATTCATGGTGCTTCGCTTTGCTATAGAAGATACGCCTAGTTTTTTATTTTTATTCCTGGTATCATACTATATACATACATACTACATACATATTAACATGCCTGTCTCCCATCGGGGAAGGCAGAGACTCGGCTTTCCACTTGCAACGATCCTGACATACAACTTCTACTTTCATGAGTGTTTACATACGCTACGCCACTCTAGTCTTGCGTTTTTCCAAATTATCTTTGATTTAATTGACCTACCAGTTTGACCAACACTCTTGCCACATAAATCTGCTTCGTCAGTCTATTCTCATCCATCCTCTCCACTTCTCCAAACCATCTAAGCATCCCTTTTTCTATCTTGTTCACTACATCTTCTCACATACCGTAATGTTCCCTTATCGCGCTGTTCCTTTCTTTATCCATCAATTTCACTCCAGCTATACTTCGCAGACTTCTCATTTCAACTGCATTAATTTTACTTTTATGCGTCTTCTGCCACACCCAACTTTCTGTAAAATTCTCTCCAATTTATCTTGTGACTAGGTGACCCCCGCGGCTTCACCCGTGACATACTTCGTGTTCCCGTCGCATCCATTCAATCCCGTCAATAGCAGGTCACCACAATCTGCTAATGCTTTATATTTTACATTTGCTAGGATAATTATGAACAGACGCTTTTATGGGTTTGCTGCTGACTGTACGTCCGTGCGATCTAGAATAAATCATAGAGATAAAATGCGCTCTACTGAACTTAGGTGAATAAATTGAACCTATTTACATTAAATTTATATACATTTAAATAGATGTGGTTACTTTCATTGTAAATTAATATTACCTACGTCGTACTGTTGAATTTTTAATGGTTTTGGAGCGAATTGGCAACTGCCTTGGGCATACCAGTTCTTATACTTATAGCAATTTACTGAACTAGTATAATATAATAAATAACGCAATATAATTTTGATTCGGTAGAAATTAATTTAAATTAGTTATGCTTACGAACATACTTATTGAATAGATGTAAGAACATGTCAGAGGTGTATAATTATTTTTTCTCAAACATGCATGGAAATACTTATTATTTCGAAAAAAAGAATACGCGAAGTACCGCAACTTACAACGCTCCAGCAATGTTGTATGAAACAGCGCGCTGGGGTTGTTAAATACTTTTTGAGTGAATCTTTTTTATCATTCTTCTTCAGCGGACGCTTACTGTAGGTATAGTATTTTCTAAAATAAGTGCATTTATCTTGTTTTATGTGTAGGAGTGTTGGATTATGGGACATAAAAGTTGTGTCAACGTGCTATAAATAATAAATTAATATTTTGGGACGCTTTTTCACAAACAAACAAAACGCAAACAAAGCTATAAGCATGTGCTATGTATTTTTTTGTTTATTGTTTATAATTGTAATTGTCTAGATAACTGATAAAAAATCTTAAATATTTCTAAATACATACATGTATTATACATAGGAAACACTCAAACGCCGAAACAAACATTTATGGATCATACAAAAAATGTTTTGACCCAGGAATCGAACACAGTGCGAGTACCAGAGCGCAGTGCGGCAGTCGCATATACTTTTCTTTTAGATTTTCTATCTTGCTGCGTATAATCCACAGAAGGGAAATCAAAAATATTTTATTTAAGTAGGTAATTGCCCATTATGGCGCATGTATGAATTTTAATATTAAATAAAATGTATAATTTAAAAAGTATGTTTAATTTCCCTGCATTTTTTTGAGAAAAGCACTATATATGCCTTGGCCGGAATGACAATTGGCTATTTCCCGGCCTTGGCAATAATGTACTATTAAGGTGTCCTTCAGGTCTCCTTGGCCATGTCCTAAATTATCAAAATCTTAAGGCTAAACGATACAATCGTACGAAATGAATGAGCTGGTCTAGTCCATAGTGTCCTGGGATGTTCTTCCGAGGAATTTCCCGGGGCGCGCAGGGGACTTATAGGTAGTGTTGGCAAATACTACCTAAATGGCGCCTATCGGCTGTGACGTAGATATTAATACGGTTAGTATCTGAATATAAATTAGTCTGATAATCGAACTGATTATACGTCTACAAATCCTACAATTAATAATTAATATTGTTAAGCATTATTAAGTTAGTTCTGAATATCGAGATGTAATTAATTAATTCTTGATTGGTCAATTTGCGTCTGTGATAAAAATGTATAAAGAGGGTAAGATTATCTTTAAGAGAATATTGTACTGTTAGCATCGAGGCAGGCAGTCACTCTGTTCAAATATAGTGCGTTTTGACATAGTATCGTTGAGTTTTAATATTACAAGTATATTACAATAGAGACTGTGATTATTGTCGATTTAAGCCCTGCATTATATCCGTAGAAAAATTCCATACGTTAAAAAAGTCCGATATGTATAATTATGTCTAGCTCGAATAATTTTCAAGTACTTAAAAGTAGATTTTCCAAAACACTTACCTCCATTTTATTACGTTCAGCTATCGAAGATCTCAAGAACTAGCAAGCACTAAGTATATTACTGCACTAAGTTAACCTGAGTTCTCAGAGGTCCCCTTTCAATTGACACACGAGTGGGAATGATGCCTGGATGGTTACGCCGGATACATTTGCCTATCAATTTTATTACATGACGTCCCTAATATCACTCAAGGGAATTGCACAGTCGTAGAGAAAACCTATTTGTATAAATGCACTATTACTTATTTAATATCCAACATATATCTTCTGTCTGTCTGTTATGTCCGGTACCCGCCTGATCTTGCCTGGGTTTTCCCGAACGTCTGCAGTATAGGGTTCTTCAAAAGGGGTCTTAGAAGGTTTTTAAAGGGGCGTTAGCGCGAGTGCTGCAAATGTCCATAGGTTACGGAGACCGCTTTCTATCAGTTATGCTTGTCTGCAACCTCAGTGATATAAAAAAAGAGATGACAAAGTGCGCTGGTTTGACGTCGTAAGAGGTGTTATAGTCTCACTACAGAGGGATGCCGACGACCGCGCAAGTAGAGGAGAAATTGTAGACAGACACTCGGATGATGAAGACGATTAGTCCTGATATAATGCTCATCATTTTAAGCACAGAAATTTACGTAAATGAATCATTTACGTAAATTTCTGTGCTTTGGAAGGCACGTAATGCCGTTAGTCCCGGCTGCCAGTAACATAGTAGTGGTTAAGCCAAGTTTAAGGTATCACTGGTGGAATAAATATTTTAACAATTGATACCCAAAAACTGCACCTGCTCGTTTTTACACGGAAAAGAGTAACCGCCTATACAGCGTAGACAATGGGAAAAGTGTGGGCGTTTAGTGTGTCTCTGCCTACTCCTTCGCGAAATAAAATGTATGAGTATAGATAGTTCTGCATGACACCAACTATTTTAGATATGGTTACCTCAATAAATACAATTTAATCCATGCTATAAAGCTGAAGTGTTTGATTGTTTGGTTGAAAAATTCTTTTTGTGTTAGATAGCCCATTTATCGAGAAAGGCTATACGCTATATTTCATTACGCTACTACCATGGAAAGCGGAGCAGAAATCATAAATGTCGACCAGTAGGGCAAATTTTTAAGCATTGTTGTAGAATTTATAAGCGACGCAATTAAATAGGTGCGACGGGAGAACGAAGTATGTCACAGGCGAAGCCGTAGGTTATTTGATAAAGGTTTTAACAGTATTTAATTCCCAAACCTAATCCTCCCTCTCATGCAACCCTAAATAACTAATCCTATGCATGTTTACTGCCATGAGGCTGTGGAACTAACGGTGAAATGGGCATGTTTTATTATTATTCACAGCCTATTACTGTTTCATTCCAATGATTTCTTTCTGTGGAAAACCACCACCTCGCCTCCTCCTAAAACATGGCGATTTAGTTCCAAACACTTTTAATAATAAGCTAATAACTATATCTTGAGTCATAACCTGCAGCGGAATTTTTCCGTTGCTATTGCTGCCCCACGAGGTCACATCGTTGCTCATCAACACGGGACAGTTTGATATTTTGTGGTGCTTTACGTATTGCGTATCCTAGGAGCAGCATAAGCAGTGGTTGCATTGGTGCTTTTGTTTTTGCCGCATTCGATACTAGAACACATCAAAGTAACTGTGCCTGGTGAGCGACTGCTTTCGCTGGTAGAGGAGACTACCGCAGTGCCTGTCAAGCTAATCCGTTTATGATACGTTGTACCGGTAATGGCATACCCTGTACTGGGGCTAGCGGAGCTGGAACCGCGTGAACTCTGATTTGCATTTTCTGATGGTTTTTTTTCTATTATTTACCCTAAATGACATCGCCCTCCTGTAAAGTCAGTCTCAGAAAACGGGAAAGGGAAGTAAGTACCCATCAAAACTTTAGGAATAGATTTATACAACTTTAAAAAAGACAACAAGTGCAGTGAGAACTTCTTTCTTAAGTCGTTTAAGAACTCTTCAATTAAGCTCAGCTTTTTCTCCTTGATTGTACTCTGTGCTTAGATACTCATGAGAATAATGTCCGAAATGAATCATGGTTTATCTCTTTATATAAAATGCACCGTGACTGACTGATCTATCAAAACACAACTTAAATTTAATCTTGTTATAGTTAGGTGGATGTCTGATGTTCGTGTTCCGCCCGGGTTTTCCGGTCTTACCCCGATTCCCACAGGATGTTTTTGGGATATAAAGGAACCTTTGCCAGGGGACAACTACCTCGACACTAAATTGTATCTAAATCGGTCCATGTATACGTGTCCACTGTATTTATAATATACATATTAAGTCATTATTAGTTCTAGTTGATATATAATATGCCTCTGCCACCCCTTCGGGGATAAGGCGTGATGGATATTTATTTATTTATTTATAGTTGATATATTATCTTATGTAATCATTCGTAGTGTAAAATTTTGTTTAGTACAAAAGATACACCTAGATCGCGTTGCACGGTACTCGTTAGATCGCGATATTATGTTACTCCCAGCTTATACTGACTTATACATTAACCTGTTATAAATTTGTATTTGTGCTTACCCAATAAACCAGTGTAAACAAAACAGTTGGTGATATTATTACTCCCTGCTGTTCCAGACGTATAGAAATAACAAAACATACAAACTCTTCTACTTTCGCCTTTACAAGAGCTGATAATGACATAAGCGTTCTGAAAGAAAGAACTTTTGAAAATTCCTATCAAGAAGTCTGAGGTGTAACGGGGGGTTGAAAGTACTAACAGGGAAAGCTGATACAAACACTATTACTTTAGTTAGGTACATTGCAGTGCATAATAACATTACAATTGCAGATTTTTTTCTTAAGTAGGTATCTGATGAAAATATCTTTGTACTTAATTCACAAAGTAACACTTAAAGTACATTTACTGCCAGATTCGCAAAGCAATAGAAAAAGCTTGAGAAAGAACCTGGCAATAAAACTTATCAACTCACTTTTTTTTTAATCGCCAGTAATTACATTAGATTTTGTTTACTTAATGACAATGAAAATCTCTCAATCCCTCAATCCCAAAACAAAATCCACCTGGAATCGTTAGGTGCCATATTCCACAGAGTCATTCAATTTCACAACCTTGTGTACATTGTAAAAATATATACAATGTACCTACTTATTTAGAAAAATATAACGGTGTGTCGACAGTAGACGACAGGCATCCTTCGCCGTTTCTGCCCAAATCCATTTTTCTTAATCCTGCCTACGTAATTTCGAACAATATAATTTTTCGCATCTTCCTTATATTTGTTGTTTATACAAATATCATTTTTCTTGAGTCTAAAAAATGAAACGGTCTCCTATGGCGGCGAGTCGTTCCACGTATTTGTTCAGAAGGACGAACAAACCTTGTTTTCATTTAAAATGGTAACCTAACTTTGGAAAGGTACATAATGGAAATCCTAAATGAACATGCAGGTCCTAGTTGTATGTACTAGTTCACAGGCACTTGTTCCCGTGGTAAAAAGTAGGCTATGTGTTATTCTGATGCTAAGTTAGTATATATATATAAGTAAGCTATATTATTGTAAAGTTTCATCAAAATCCATTCCGTAAATTTTGCGTGAAAGAGTAACATATATCCATTCTTAAAAACTTATGCGTTTATATATTAGTAAGATTTTAGAAATTTATAAAGTTTCTTTATCAGTTGTCTTGATCCCATAGCACAAGCTTATAACTTAGTTTAGGGTTAACAGTGTCCAATATACGTACAGTAAGCGTCTCTTGAAGGAGAATGATAAATGAAACCCAATCAAAAAGTATCTAATAGCACGCCGTTTCATACAACATTGCTAGAGACTTGTAATTTTCCAAATTCAAAAATCGCTCCAGCTATTGCCATTCCGGCCGAGGCATATATAGTGATTTTCTCAAAAGAATGCCTCTTAGTAAAACGAAAGTATAATACATTTAATTTAATTCATATTAATAGTTACATTAGCCATATTGGGCCTTGGTAAATGCGATACTTCGCGTATTCTTTTTTCGAAACAATGACAATAATTCCATGCATGTTTGAGAAAAAAGTTACATTAGCCATATTGGGCGACCTAGGTACTAGAAGAAAATATTATTTGTTTTTCCTTCAGTGGATTATACGCAGCAAGAAGGAAAATCTAAAAAAAAATAGTTTATGCGACTGCCGCGCTATGTGATTCCCTGGTCAGAACACATTTTAGTGTACTCCATAAAAGCTTGTTTTTTAGTCTGGGTGTTTCCTATGTAAATATACCTATGTATGTATTTAGAAGTACTTATTTAACTTTCTTTATCAGTTGTCTAGATCCCATAGCACAAGCTTATAGCTTAGTTAGGTCTAGATTATGCTGTGTGAAAAAGTGTCCCATAGTATTCCTTTATTATTTATAGCACGTTGACACAACTTTTATGTCCCAGAATTCACCACTACCACACATAAAACAAGATACATGCACTTATTTTCGAAAATAATACATTTACTTACAGTAAGCATCCGCTGAAGAAGAATGATAAAAGAAGTCCAATCAAAGAGTATCTAATAACCCCAGCACGCCGTTTCATACAACATTGCCGGAGAGTTGTAATGTTCTAAATTCAAAAAACGCTCCAGCAACGAATTTCATTTTCTCTGCCCGTAAATACGATACTTCTTAGAAGAAGACTTACTTCAAAGAAACCTTACAGGTACCCAACTCTACAGCTTTTTTTTTTGACCTTAAAGTGATTACAGTTCGCCAGCTCTATGTGCTCCGTGTGGTTTTACGCAAACACCTTACTAAACCTTATCCTAACCCAAGAAGACGTGCCAAGGGATATGTCTACTACAGCGCGGCCTGCAAAACTTCTTTCGTAAGAATTCAGTTTAATAGTTTGAGATCTAAAATTTATAATAAAATCCATAAACAAATAAATATAGCAGATGTAATCAGTCACAAAGTCAAAACCAAGGTTTATGACTGGATTCAATCCCTGGACAATCGGCAAACTGAGGAGCTCCTTATATTTAAAAGTGACTTAACTTTTATGGAAACTCTGCTCTGATGCTGAACGTACCTGACAAAAAACAGCGACATTTCACTTTTTTTCACATCAAAAGTATAAATAAGTAAAGTTCCCACGTACCGACACTATCTTCCAAAACACAGGCTTCAGCCTAGTTTGTAATTTAGTCTTAGTACTTTCAACGCAAAAAAAAAAAATTAATTATGTATTTGCGTAAATTACATACTATGTAAAATTCTTGAATGCAAATAAAGATATATTATTATTATTATTAGCTACAGCTTTTTACATTCGCTCGTGGCCCCGCGGACGTAGTGTTCTGTAAACGATCACTACGTTAAGCAACTTTCACTATGGCTGGTCCTCGGATGGGTGACCACTTTGTCACTTTGACACAGCAGGTCGCCACAACCTGCACTTGTTCACATCAACACGGCAATGGGCTCACCACCTGTTACGTGGGGCAAAAGGCAAAGCATACGGTGAAACGTGGGCGTATTAGTACGCCTCTGCCTACCCCTTCGGGGATAAAGGCGTGACAGTATGTTATGTTTTTAAATTCATCAAATTCCCGCGGCAAGTAGTTGAAGGCCATTTAATACATTTCAATTAAGTTATGTACTGTACATTTAACGAAATAGTTACAAAGGCTACGTTCCACTAAACGCCCGCAACGATCGTAACACCCAAAGTATCGTTCCACCTAAGACCCGTGGTCGTAGCGAGCGATCGTAGGACATCATACATGAAGTAATGCGGTTGCAAACAGTGGTTTGCAACCGCATTACCGCCCACCTCGCCCACAAAATATATGTAGGTCCAAGTGGACTTACAGCGCCCAGCTATGCAATTCACAAATCTCGGAGCCAAATCCGCTACGGTGCAAATGTCATCGATATTCATAGAACTCGAATATCAATGACATTTGCGCCGTAGCGGATCTGGATCCGAGATTTGTGAATTGCATTGCAGATGTGCAGTCCACTAATAAATTTCGACCACAACGCCCGAGGCCTATTTACGTTAGTAGAACGGCAATTTCAGCGGTCGCGGTCGTGGGCGTTGCAGGCGATGAGTGGAACGCGCCCCTAATGTATCGTTCCACCTAAGGCTTAAGGTGCAATCGTATGACGTTATATATGACGTCACTGTTCGCGACCGCATGACGCCCACTTCGCCTACAAAATATAGGTGGATCCAAGTGGGCTTACAGCGCTCAAGATGTGCGTTCGATGTATAAACTTCTACAACAACGCCCGTGGCCCATTTATTTTAGTAGAAGTGGAACGGCAGTTTCAGCGGTCCCGGTCATGGGCGTTGCGGGCGATAAATGGAACGCGCCCAAAGTCGTTTAGAATAATAAAGAATTCACGTATCTGACTCTTCTCGTCTTATTAGTCTTGAATCTTGAAAACGAATGACAAGGCTGTTTGTATTGAGTTTCCTTTGCCAGGTGCAAGATAGACTTATGACTGACGGAGAAATTAAAAAAAAATTCGTCTTGTGGCGATACTATTGCTCCGCCAATAACTCAGTGTGGATTGACTTTTGGCGGGAAGAGTGACGCGTGTCCGGACGCTTGCTGTATATTATTTTCTAAAACTAATGCATTTATCTATCGTTTCTTGGACATAAAAGTTGTGTTAACGTGCTATAGTGAAAGACAATGTTATATATGCAGTGAAATGCTATTTTCTCTCTTGTCGCGAAAAGTCCACTGAAAACCTCAGTATAAGAATCATCATTATACTGAGGGCAAGGACCAGGACCTAGGACTGAGGACACGACATCGACAAAGATTGGATAGGACTGAAGAAATATGATAATAAAAAATAAGATTTGGCTAAAAGGTCTTTGGAACCAAGCCATAAAAAAAAATTGAAAAAAATATTTCTTTGCGGTGCGAGTGTGGATATCTCGATTCGTAGATAAATAAAAAAATTATTTAGATGAAATCTATTCAATATTTGTGTTGTTAAAATGTGATATATTAGTATTTGTAACTATCAATATTATTCGTGTGAACTTATTTATTGCACTTGCAGATTTTTACACATTTGCTATTACAAAAGAAAACAAACCAAAATGGATGTCGTTGGTAGCGAAATAGGGCAGAAGATGCGAGTAAATATACAATTTTATGGTTTATTACATAGTTTAGAAACAAATTAAACATTCCACTGCAAGAATTAGTCATTAAACTATTTTTTTACTACAATATTTCAACTGGTTCAAAAGCAGATCCAGCGTGCTAGTTATCGTCAAATAATGAGATCCTAGATTGATTTGTGTATTGATTATTATGATTTGATTTTCAGTCTGCCATCAAGGCCAAACTAACGGAATTGGGATGCTATGTCGGTAAGTATTCCTGTCATTCATGTTATGATCAGTTCGGGAAAATGCTATTCATTAGCTATAGGTGCTCATGCACCACTGTATTTCATAGAAACAATTCCTGTTTACTATTTTAAAACATAATCTGTGTTACTTATGTACATGTGCCCATTCTTACAATGTTAAGTTTGCAAGTGGTATTTAATTTGTGTTTGGTTTTTCCAATCAAAATGATCAAATTAGATGACCCCAGTATGCCTTATATCACAATAAACTTGAACAAATATAAATATGTTGCACTCTGGGGTAAACATAAATTAGTGTAAGTCCTCTGTAAAGATGTGGTGTGTCTATCTACAATGATTTATTAAGTCCACTCCTTACACTGTAACCACCTGTATGATATACAATAGAGAATGTCTTGGTGCTGGAGTAGTTAGTTTGTAAGTCTGCCATTATTGAGAGCGAAAGATCCAGGGGGTTTTTGAAAAAATAAACATACATACATATTGACATGCCTTTATCCCTGAAGGAGTAGGCAGAGGCATATTAAACGCCCACAATTCACCGTATGCATTTTTGTCCCACGTAACAGGTGCTGAGTCCATTGCCGTGTTGAAATGGACAGGCGCAGGCTGCTGCGACCTACTGTTGAAAATTTTCAAGCCGCCCATAAGGCCTTCAACTTGGCTTAACAACTGCCATATTATAGGCAACCGGGACCAACGTCTTAACGTGCCTTCCGAAGCACGGAACTGGGGTGGGTCTAAAGGGCCGAATAAATTTTATAAAAAAACTGTGTCTATTTTAGATGTTAAATTTGGAAGAAATTTTGAACCCAATGCCTTTTTACTGAGGTGGTAACAAAAATGCTAAAAGGTCTTATGTGCTAGACACTAATTAGCACGACCAATTAAAGTCCTGGTAGTCTTGGATGGTAAAACAAATATGTGTACAGTAATGGCTATATAATCAAGAATACAACAACAATTTTTCCTACATTCTACCCTCGATAAGGTGCACTGCGAATGTTGACGATTGTGCTGGATGATCAACTTATGCTGAGAGGGTTGTTAATGTTAGTTAATGGTGTGTTAATTTCAGATGCTTTTTGAACCTTTTTGCATAGCCTGGGATCATCATAAGTTACAATGATGAACATACATGTTTCATAGCTGCCTATGCAATTTAATAACATTACATTACAAGGCTTCTTTGGAAATGATTAATGCAATTTCAGTTGCAAGGATCTGCAACACTTGATGATGTCCCATGATGTCTTAAAAGATTTTTGGGTATAGGGTTAATGATGATCATTATCTAAGTATAAAACCTTTTTACATAAATTGAAATAAGGGCATTGACTAAATATGCCCCAACTGACTGCCTGACTACATGACATACCAACTTACATATTTCCAATGCATCTGGGACTTTTGATGATAAACATAATTAGTTAGTATTTTTTTGAAGTTCAACATTTGACATTTTTTTAATAATAGATGATGAGCTACCCGATTATGTAATGGTCATGGTAGCAAATAAGCGCACTCGCATTCAAATGGAAGATGATCTCCAGCTGTTCCTTGGAGACAACACTCAACTGTTTGTGAACTGGCTCCACCAAGTACTGAAGAAATTACAGGAAGTCACTGTAGCAGCACCTGTTCTTAGTAAGTACAAATAATCCTTACTTGCTTACTAATATTAAAAATGCGAAACTAAGGTTCGTATTCCAGAATGTTTCTCAATACTCAATCGACGCTTGAGAGTAGATTTTAAGGCAAAATCTAGCCTCAAGCGTTGATTGAGTATTAAGAAACGTTCTGGAAATACTGACCTACCTGTCGGTCTGCCTGTCGCGATTTAACGCCAAAACCACTAAACCGATTTAAATGAAATTTGGTATGATGATTGTCGAGCCCGAGAAAGGTCAAAGGCTACTTTCTGTCCTGGGAAAAAGTTCCTATGGCGAAACTTTATTACGCGGATGGAGCCTCAACTGTTTTCAAATAAACTTAAAAAATATTATTTATCATATGAAATAAAATAATATATTTATTACCACTTCACAGTGACAGCTGAACGTGACAAAAGTAAAGAAAGATCTTTGTCTAAAGACCAAAAACCAAAAGAAAAGAAGTCAAAAGATAAACACAAGAAGAGTGATTCAAAAAAAGCCAAAAAGAAAGATAAAGAGAAATTGTTTCGTAAGAAGGATGATAAGAAGATTCATAAGTCTAAGAAGAAAAGTAAACATCATGAAATGATAAGGCCAAATGTTCCACCGTTGCTTATGAACATGGAAAAGCAATCTGAGCCTTCAATTACAGATGTATTTGCTGGACAGATATTGAAGAATCACGGGATAAGCTTAGATAGTCCTAAGGAAGAAGCAAAAGAAGAGGAGAAACCTAGTATCACTGAGATCAAAAGGCCTATCCTGCCTATCATAGACCCAGCAACCATCCTATCCCAATCTGAACTAGATTCAAATACAACTCAGGAGGATGGTACTAATGAACAAGCTAGTGATCCAAAAGAGGACCAAATAAATGAAATAAATCAAATTGAAGCCAAAATTCAGGGTTTAAAGCAGAAATTGGCTGAACAGTTGGACTCTATGTCTGATGATGAAGATTTTCTGAATATAAGAACTGAAGCTGAAGAATTGATGAATGATTTTGCAGAAGATGTATTTCAGGTCAGTTGTTAAATAATAATCGTATTTCAAAGATAAGAACAATTTGATTCATGTATTCTCATATTTTTTTTATAATTATTTAAAGTAAAATTAATGCTAGCTGGTAACCTACATGTTGCAGAGGTAAATTCTATGGCCCTAAAACGACGTACTTTTAACAAACTCAGGTGATTTACCCAAAATTAACTTACAACATTTTTATCTTACTTCAGTTGCTTATATTTGGAGTCTGCTTTTTTGAACTCTTACGATCTTATTTTCGCTATTGTTATGAATGCCGCCTGACTTCTTAACCCTGTAAGAGCGCCTGATCCTGAGCCTCAGTGACAGCACATGCATTATTTGGAAGTGTAGTTGATTTCAGCTGTGAAGCACAATTTACAAAATGTCAATATCCAAAATTCAAGAGCAAAACAAATGTACAATCAAAGTCAATTTTCAAAAATTTCTTTTTAGGAAATATCACAACAAACTCCTGTGATAAGAACGCCACCAATAGATGCATCAAAATCTCCTACACCACCACCCATTATTCATAAAACTATAGAAGTTCCTACAGTATCATCCAAAGATCCTGTAGAAGCTTTGCCACAGATTGAACTAAATCTACCTAAAAGGCCGATAAGAGAAAGACTGGGAGCCCGAACAGAGCCCAAAAAGCACCCTCAAAACAAAGAAAGAGACTGGACTAAAAGTCCTGAAAGGTATTTATCTATATTAGTGACAAGTAGAACTAAGATTATTAAATTATAAAGTTGGTTTGTCCAACAAATGAGTGAGTAACGAGAAGAGAGAAAATTTTCAAGCCGCCCGTAAGACCTTCAACTTGGCTTAATAACTGCCTTGTTACTGGTAACTGGGACCAACCGCTTAACGTGCCTTCTGAAGCACGGAAACGCTTGCAAATGTAAGTGCCACAAAGTGGTCACACATCCGTGACAAACCATAACGACAGTTGCTTAACGCAGTGATCATTTACAGAATACTGAGTCAGCGGGGCCATGAGCGCTTATAAGCTTACTAGGTGACACCCCCCCCCACCCCGGCTTCGCCCGTGACATACTTTGAACTCCCGTCGCACCTATTTAATCATGACTACTGCATCGCTCTCCAGAGTGGTAGAGTGATGATATATTATAAGATAGATCATATTGCCTATAGCCTTCTTCGATAAATAGGATATCTAAGACAAAAATATATTTTCAAATCCGACCAGTAGTTCCTGAGATTAGCGCGTTCAACCAAACAAACAATCAAACTCTTCAGGTTTTTAATATAAGTATAGATTTATATAAATATTTTATTATAAATCTATCATTGGTTTCAGATTCACACCAGACCGTGAGCCCGAACAGCGAAGTCAAAAGTCATCAAAGAGTAGGTTAGCAGAATTACCTGAAGCAATCAAGAAAAGTTCTTTGTCTGACGATTCGGACTTTGATAAACCATTAGAATCTAGCAATAAGAAGCTTACTTCTAGGTTAGTTTTTTTTTATGTTTAGGTTTTATATGTTTATAAACTGCCTAAGTACCACAGTGGTATGCGACTTCCGTGTTCGGGTTTGATTCCCGACTCGGAAATAATATTTGATAATCTACTAATGTTATCTATGTATGTATTTAGAAATATATAAGAACGTTTATCAGTTGTCAATATCGCATAGCACAATATTATCTTTGTTTGGGCTAAATTAGCACCATTGTTTGAAAAGGTTCCCAAAAGAAAAAAAAAAGGTATTCATTTATTTGATTTTGTTAATGAAAGGAGACTGCGTCCAAGGTTCAGACTTTGAATGTCATCATCATCCGAGCGTCTGTCCTAGTTGCGTCCCGCAACGCCCGGGATTTGCTTTCCTACATCTTCTCCTCCACTTTGCATGGTCGTCAGCATCCCCTGTAATGAGAACATTGGCACGCATGTCATCCCTTACGACGTCAAGCCAGCACTTCTTGGGTCTTCCCCTCTTACCGGGACCCGGCGAGGCTATCATGGCCAGTAATTTGTTTCCCACGTAGGCCGGAGGTTGCCGCAAGACGTGACCATACCAACGAAGGCGACACTCTTGCAGCTTAAGCGAGAGTTCGTCACGTGGTCCATCCACGTGACTCCACACATCCACCGCAGCATCTTCATTGCCGTGACATGCGGCTCCTGCCTGTTTCGTTCCAGTTGTGGCCACGTCTCATGTAAAAGAATGTAAAAGAACAGGCCCAATGATAGTTTTAAAGACCTATCCTTCAACCTGATTTTTGGTTCACAAACCAGTCATCTTCCGCCACTTGGACCACGCGGCAGCAATGCGTGTCTTGACGTCGCAATCGGTTCAATCGTCACTAGACGCGTGAAATACAGATCCCAGGTATTTAACCTGGTCCGTGCACGACCAAACCATCGCCTATGCGGACGGATGTGGGATCTGTAGAGTTTAATACCAGGTACTGCTTCCACGCCCTTACACGTCGCCCGTGTCCGCGTCATCCAGCGCGATATCATCAGCATACATGAGCAACCATAGAGGCTGCTTATGTGGGTCCCTGATGCTGTCTGACATCACGTTAGACGTGATGTCAGACATCACGTTGTTGCTGATGTTGTCTGACATCACGTTAAACAAGAACGGACTAAACACAGAACGCTAGTGTACCCCAATGGTAACGGAGAAGGCTTTCGTGTCTCCAACAGCGGTCCGAACCACTGAATCGGAATCGCGGTACATGCCCGGATAATGTCAATATAAGCCTCTCGAACCCCACTGGAACCCTTTTGGTTGAGATGTTGAATGTAATTCTACTTTAATATTTGTTTTGAGATTCAATAAATATCAATCCAGGATATGACGTATGCTACGTCAATCAAAGGGTCAAATTATAATATTAATGTCACCATAAAAAACTATAAAAATACGTAACTTAATAGGCTGAGAGAAGCTAAGGTTAAAACAAAATCTTGTCTTAAACTCTTAGGCCCGTATTTCAGAACATTTCTCAATACTCAATCAACGCTTGAGAGTAATATTTATAAGGCAAAAACTAGCCTCAAGCGTTGATTGAGTTTTGAGAAACGTTCTGGAATACGGCCCTTAATGTAATGTAGTTTTTAGTCGCTTAAAGGTTGTATTGTCGCTGAATAAACAATGCGAGCAACCAATGATTTTGTCGCTTTTTAAAAGCTAAATACATCAATACAGTCTCAAAATCGTTGCGGATACTAAAAGTAGCTAGTCTACCACAATTTTTTTTCATAACTTTCTTTTGGGACTGTGTATTATAATAACCTAAAAATATTTTCTTTAATATGTTGTGTGGATTCTATTTGTAAAAATTAAACACTTTCTTTTTTCATTCTAAAAGTTGCTAGTCTGCAGTGCCTTTACTTCCAACAGTCAGTAATGTCAGAATTCATTGTGGTATTAGGGTCGATTCATACAAGCGCAGAGTTGAACATTAAACAACTCATGTCTTTGCACGTCATCAACTTATAACATTTCTTGGTGGAGAAAACGTGATTTGTTTTATCTATAGCATAATTTGACGTTTACCATTATTCGACAGAGTGTCCGTACTAGAAAACCGTCCCAATCGTACTTCGTGCGCTAGCGTGGTCCGGGTCAGGCCACGGCCACGAGTCTCGGCGCCATCTTCTAGTCTGCTAATGAGGGCCATGGCCGATGCTCACAAGAGCTTGTTAAATGTAAGTATGTTCTTCAAGTAGTTGAGTATGCGATTGCCGCGCTGAAGTCCCTAATTCGATTCCCGGGTCGGAACAAAGAGTAGAAAACACATTGTTGTATACGAGCTCCTCCCTGTAGCAGCTCCGAGGCCAGGAGATAAACGCGTTTGTAACGTCGAGAGACATTTCCAACAACACCTTACCTTGCGAAACAGCTTCCATCTTCGTAAAAACCAAATTGGTTACCCGACAGGTCCAGCCCCTTTTCTGTCAATTACTTGACAGAAAATAGAATAGATAGATAGAGAATAGATCTAGAATTCACTAGAATAGGTTTAATAGCTTACACTTCGTCAAGAAATACTATGACGTGTTCTTCGGCATAGGCGATTATGAAGTTTCTAACACTTCCGGTTTGGAATCTGGTTTCGGTTTAGAAGTGATTTCTGCGCTGCGATAGTGAAGTGCGCGTTATTTGTTTAAATCCATAGATATATAATAACTTTCGTAATTACATAAAAGCTTATTATCATCATCATCATCCGAGCGTCTGTCCCAGTTGCGTCTCGCGACGCCCGGGGTCCGCTTTTCTACATTTTCTCCTCCACTTTGCACGGTCGTCGGCATCCCCTTGAGACCATTGCCACGCATGTCATCCCTTACGAAGTCAAGCCAGCACTTCTTGGGTCTTCCCCTCTTACCGGGACCCGGCGGGGCTGACATGGCCAGACATTTGTTTCCCACGTAGCCCGACGGTTGCCGCAAGACGTGACCATACCATCGAAGGCGACACTCTTGCAACTTGTCGGCAATGTCACGGACGCTGCCGCGGATGCGAGAGTTCCTCACACGTTCCATCCGCGTGACTCCACACATCCACCGCGTGACTCCACACATCCACCGCAGCATCTTCATTTCCGTGACACGCAGCTCCTGCTTGTGTTGCTCCAATATTGGCCACGTCTCACTGCCATGTAAAAGCTTATATCGTCTTAATATTTTCCCTCCAGACGCCGAATATAAAAGTAAACAAAGAAACACAGCAAGTAAAACGCGCGCTTGTGTTGCCGATGCGGAGATGTGTTGAATCGCAAAAAATCGTCATACAAGTTCCCACTGACAACTCACAGGAGACAGGCGATAGCATCAGTCTTGGAGGAGATATGGACAGTGACGATGACAAAATTGAAAGGTAGGACTTTGTATTTTCATCATCAAAAATTTTCCCGTCCTCTAACTTTTAGTCAAGTATAGTCTTAAGTCGAAGTCTCTCGTATCCCCATTAACGTGGTAGTAGCGTTAATGCGGCCTTAAGTTGAATTTGCGCGGCACGATGTATAATAGCATTTCACTGCAATAGTCTTTCACTATACCACGTTTTAACAACTTTAATGTCTAAGAAACTACCATTTTTACACATAAAACATGGTTAAAGCACTAGTTTTGGAATATAATATAGAGCAAGCAAGCGTGTGCTATTCGAAAAATTCCCGCGCAAACTCCTCACTTTGTAAGTGCCTGCGCAGTTGCCTTGTCCATTGATACACCACATGTGGGTGAGGTCAACTTTGGCCCCAGAGATGTTGATGGGGACTACATCTTATAAACAACCCTAGTTCTTTAACCGAGGAACAAAGAGGTATGACCGAGTCATTGAATATAACAGGTAGAAAAGTGTCAAGTGTTCTGCAAACGATTACTGCGTTAAGCAACTTTCACTATAGCTGGTTCTTGGATGGGTGACCACATTTGCGAGCGTTTCCGTGCTTCGAAAGCCGTTGGTCCCGGTTGCCAGTAAAATGGCAGTCGTTAAGCCTTGTTGAAGGCCGTATGGGCGGCTAGAAAAATTTCAACAGCAGGTCGCCACAGCCTGCGCCTGTCCATTTCAACAAGGCAATGGGCTCACCACTTGTTACGTGGGACAAAAATGTATACGGTAAAATGTGGGCGTATAGTATGCCTGTGCCTACCCCTGCGGGGATAAAGGCGTGACAATATGTATGTATGTATGTATTGAACGTTAGTTGCTCATCCCCTGCGGGGATAAAGGCGTGACAATATGTATGTATGTATGTATTGAAAGTTAGTTGCTCATTATAGCTACTTGGCACTTAGTTGGATTCATGAATAATCCAATTTAGAACAATTAATTGCATTAGATTAATCTTAAACAAGAATGAAGATTAAGCAACTATTTATAGCATTTATACTACTAATATAAAAAAAAGTGAAGTAATAAAAAAGATAACATGTGATTCTCATTGTAGATTGTTCCTTATTTGATTGCACCTTTTAATTTGACATGTAAATAAGTATTTTGGTTATTTTTATCAATCTAAAAAAACACATTTAAAAGAAATGTGAATAAATCGAAAAAACAATATCTGTAGCTACTTGCCAAAAATGCAATAAATCTGTTTTCTTTAAGTCGACGATACAGTATGACTTTAATTTCAGATCTGATTGACCACTAGGATATTTTTTTTGCTATTGTCTAATGCAGTATTCGTTATTTCTATCAGATTGGCGAATAACTTAAATAAAAATGAATTATTGCCAAATATTACGAAGAAGATTATCAACAATCCATTATCGATGCGCAACGAGGGCAGAACAACTATTCGGAAGGATGACTCACTAATTATAGAAACTATGTAAGTATATTACTACTAATATTATAAACGCGAAAGTTTGTAAGAATGAATGTTTGTTACTCTTTCACGCAAAATCGAACGAATGGATTTTGGTGAAACTTTACAATAATATAGCTGGACACATCAGAATATGTACATATCGGGAACAAGTTCCTGTGGGGAACGGGAACGGGAAAACTGCGTGCGAAGCCGCGGGCGTCAACTAGTACGGACAGCTCCAAAGAAATGTCACCCCCTTAGAATGTAAATATAAACTACTGGGGGTGAGGTTTTTCTGGAGCTGACTGTACTATATAACAGTACTTAAGACTATCCAGAACACACAATGACCTTGAGCTGTCGTGCTTTATGAGCTAAGTATGAAGTTTAAACATACAAATATAGCAATACACATAATTTCTACAATTTTTACATTCGTATATCTATATCTATACTTACTTTATACTAATATATAAAGCTAAAGAGTTTGTCTGTTTGTTCGTTTGTTAGAACGCGATAATCTCAGGAACTGCTGTTTGTATTTGATAAATTATTTTTGTGTTGGATTACCCGTTTATCGAAGAAGGCTATACAGGCTGAATTTTTCAAGTGGGCCTTTAGGAGCAAATCGTAAACTATAATAAATATCGAAAAATGCTTAAAGGAGTCGCGAGCTCGACTTTTAAGAATATAAGAACTGCATCATTAGATTTTTGAAAAATCAATACTAATCCTACCCATGAATCCTACCAATGATTATGAGAAAAATAACACAGCCTGTATTTCTACACCATTCGATAGTGTTGTTTATAAAAATCCTGTAAATAAACGATCATTGCGTTAAGCAACTTTCGCTATGGATGGTGCTTAGATGGGTAACCGCTTTGTGGCATTTCTATTTACGCGCGTTTTCGTGCTTCGGAATGCACGTTAAGCCGTTGGTGCTGGTTGCCAGTAACTTGGCATTCGTAAATTTAAGAAGACGGTTTGTAAAAAAACAATAGCAGGTCGCCAAAACCTGCGCTTGTCCATTTCAACACTACATTGGGCTCATCACCTGTTACGTGACACAAAATGAACACGGTGAAAAGTGGGCGTATAATGTGCCTCTGCCCCCCCTTCAGAGACAAAGGCGTGACTGATAAACAGATGGTACCTGTTGTTGAGATTTTACAAACCGCCTATAGTACCTTAAACATGATTTATCGACTACCATGTTACTGGCAAAAAGGGGCAACAATAAACTCCACAAACGGTCACCCATCACAGGATTAACCATATCGGAACATGCTTATTAGTAAACGATCGTCGATCGTAAATCGATTGCGATGTCAAGTCACGCATTGCTGCCGCGTGGGCCAAATGGCGGGAGATGACCGGTGTCATTTGTGACCCTAAAATGCCGATCCGGTTGAAGGGACAGGTCTACAAAACCATTATTAGACCTGTCCTTTTACATGGCAGTGAGACGTGGCCGATATTGGAGCGACACAAGCAGGAGCTGCGTGTCACGGAAATGAAGATGCTGCGGTGGATATGTGGAGTAACGCGGATGGACCGCGTGAGGAACTCTCGCATCCGCGGCAGCCTTCACGTCCGTGACATTGCAGACAAGTTGCAAGAGTGTCGCCTTCGTTGGTATGGAAACGTCTTGCGGCAACCGCCGGGCTACGTAGGTAACAAATGTCTGGCCATGTCAGCCCCGCCGGGTCCCGGTAAGAGGGTAAGACCCAAGAAGTGCTGGCTTGACGTCGTAAGGGATGACATGCGTGCCAATGGTCTCACTACAGGGGATGCCGACGACCGTGCGAAGTTGAGGAGAAAATGTAGGAAAACGGACCCCAGGCGTCGCGAGACGCAACTGGGACAGACGCTCGGAAGATGATGATGATGATGCTTATAAGTAAACAAGTTAACCCTAACGGCTTCGCCCGTGACATACTTCGCACTCCTGTTGCACCTATTTAATCCCGTCGTTTATAAATTCTACAGTAATGTATGTAAATTTGTCCGATTTGTCGATATTTATGATAACTGCTCAGCTCTCCAGTGTATTAGCGTAATGATATATAGTCTATAAACTTCCTCGATAAATGGACTATCCATCATAAAAATATTTTTTCAAATCCGACCAGAAGTTACTGAGATTAGCGCGTTCAACCAAATATACAAACAAACTGACTCTTCAGCTTTATAATATTAGTATAGGTGAGTAAAGCAAACTTTTCTAAACTCTAGTTATATCTTAATAACATTATAAATGCGAAAGTTTGTTTAAATGTTTGTTACTCTTTCACGTAAAAACTACTGAATAGATTTTAATGAAACTTTACAATAATATAGCTTATACATCAGAATAAACACATAGGCTACTTTTTATCCCGGGAACAAGTTCTTGTGGAAAACGGGAACAGGAAAACTTCTCTATGCGGGCGAAGCCGCGGGCGTGAACTAGTTTTGATATATTGTTACACTTCTAATATAAATCTATTATTTCTACAGTAACATCCACAACCCATCACTTGGCAGGGACAAAAATACGCAATTCATAGTCACAATGGATGGTTTCAATCCAAATGCTTTCCTAGCTAAAAAATTACAGACCGAAGGTCTCCTAAACGATGAAGATGAAATTAGTAAAGATATTAAAGAAAAAGGAAACGCGCCCAAGGTGAAAGATCCAAAACAAAAAGAGAAAGATGTTAGGCCTATAGAAAAAGACATTTCTAGAAAGATAGATAAAGATAAATCTAAATCTACAGAAAAAGATATACCCCTAACTACAGAGAAGGATGTATATAGAATTACAGATAAAATAGTAGAAAATAATCCGAAACGTTTAAGTAATACCAGCGATGATAGTGAAACCCAAGTGATAATTAAAAAAGATGAAATAATGGACAAAAATGAAAAAAGAAAAGGTATTGATATAAGTGAAAATTTACCACCTACGAAGAAAAGGAAGGCGTCACCAATAGTTTTCAACGTTAATAAGGAAGAGAAAGAGATAGAAAGAGTTCGAGAGCGAAAGGAGAGTATAAGCAGTGATGCAACTACAACGGTGACTACTGTTACGAATAGCCACAAATATGACACGGTGCCTCCTTGTAAGTATTCATTAAAATTCTACACACTTTTTATAATATAGATTTTGTTAAATTGTCAATACATAGCTTTTATTTGAAAATGTTCTCCTCACTTAATATTTGCAGCCATTGGGTATTTTCCCCACTTTTACCCCTAGAGCTTTTTCACAGCTCAACCGATTTTCATTGATTATTTTGTAATGTGCAGGTGATGCGCTTTCATTTAAGACCTCACTCGAGTATATTTTGCAGACATTCTGTTATTCTTTCCACTTTCACCCCCCACGACTTTTAAAGGGGTCTACTGATTTTCATCAAACATGGCTAAGAAAACACTCCCGACCAATTCACCTTTCAAATAAAACAAAAAAACAATCAAATTCGGTTCACCCGTTCGGGAGCTACGATGTCACAGACAGACACACAAAGAGACACATTGAGGGCCGTATTCCAGAACGTTTCTCAACACTCAAGAAACACTTGAGAATAGATTTTATAAGGCAAAATCTAGTCTCAAGCATTGATTCAGTATTGAGAAACGTTCTGGAATACGGACCATAGACACACATTACAGATATTTTTGAAATATTATTTAGTTTGCTACAATGACTTCGCCCGCCTAATGGAAAGCTATGGTGACATCTAGCGGGTTGAGAACCACTGTCACAGTCCACAAGACTATTGATAGTGACCCTCAAGTTGGCGGCCTAATGATAAGCTTATTCACGCTTTGCTCGAAAGGGTGTGTAAAATTGTAAAAGAAGGGTTACAAGTACGCTGGCAGTGTTCCAATTTTCTATCATTTGACAAAGAAACGATCTTTTGAATGGCTTGGTTCCTGCCAAGATTCTTTACCCTTCATGTGTTGTTCGGGATCGAAAAGAAGAGTAGCATTAAGTCAAAGAACTCTTCAGAACAATCGCTGTGGTATATTCTGTAGAATGCAGCCGAAGATTATATATCGATAGAATAATTTAATTTCGATACTAGCGGCACGATGGCCGTTTTGACGAAACTTCATGAAAGAACAAACCTTTCATGAAGTTTCGTCTTAATTGTAATCACATTTTATTTGTAGAAATATGTGAAAAGTCTATTTATACTACGGTAGAAAACAGAGTACTTATGTAAAACAAGTAAAATATCATCACTATTGTAATATGTCAAAACAGCCATCATAGCGTGCCGCTGCCAAATAAGACCATACGTCTTATTTTTGTTTCAATAAGTAATAACATGCTTTTTATTATCCCAGTATCATCGTCATCGGACCGCACTCCGGTATGGTGTCGCACGTTCCCAGCGTGTCGATACGGTTCAGCGTGTGCATTCGCTCATCCTAGATGCAAATTCCTAGCCGCTTGCACCCGCCGTAATTGTGTCTATTCACACTCACCAAACGCTCCGATTGCCCCGGCAACTTTGACCTCATCTGTTGCACCCAGTGTCGGTAAGTGGCTATATTGTTTACTATAGTTTGACCACGCAACTTCGTTAGAACCACATAAGAGAATCCTATGGTACTTCTAATACCTCCAAGAATATGTACAATGTTTCATGATGATTTGACCTCATCTGTTGCACCCAGTGTCGGTAAGTGGCTATATTGTTTACTATAGTTTGACCACGCAACTTCGTTAGAACCACATAAGAGAATCCTATGGTACTTCTAATACCTCCAAGAATATGTACAATGTTTCATGATGATCGGTTAAGTGGTTTTCGCGTGAAAGCGTAACAAACAAACTTACATACACATTTATAATCGGAGCGTAGCACCATTCTTCCACGATTTGGATTTTCGCTTTGTCTTCGAAATCCTCTCAAACCACTCAAAACTTTTTGATCAAATTTGACCCATAATACGTCATCTAGCCATAGATGGTTTAGAAAAATAAAATCGGACATGCCATGGAGGAATAAAAAAAAACAGAAGCGCTCGTGGCCCCGCTGACTCAGTGTTCTGTAAACGATCACTGAGTTACGCAACTTTCACTATGGCTGGTCCTCGGATGGGTGACCACTTTGTGGCATTTACATTTGCGAGCGCTTCCGTGCTTCGAAAAGCACGTTAAGCAGTTGGTCCCAGCTGCCAAATTTTGTACCTAGATATACTCTTTTACTTGTTCTACTCTTTCTCCTTCCACAACAATTGAGCAATCCGTCATACTTACCTCTCTTTCAAAAACCATTACTTTCGACTTGTTTACATTTACTTTCATTCCTTTGTTTTTTATCGCATCATACATAATGTTAACCATCAACTGCAACTCCTCCGTCGATGATGCTAGTATTACCTGATCATCGTCGTATAGGAGGCACTTGACGGTCAGTTCATCCATTTTTATACCATACGTACTCTCTTGCGTCCATGTATAGGTTAAACAGCAACGGCGACGCTACACAACCCTGTCTCACACCTTTTTCAATGTGAAAAAAGTCTGTGCAAGCTCCGTTGATTCTGACACAAGCACTGGAGCCCTCATAGAGCGATTTCAGTGCTCGTATCAAGTGGCTGTTTATTCCATACCTGGCCAGTATTGACTACAGTTTATTCCTCACCACTCTATCATAGGCCTTTTCCAAGTCTACAAATACGCAAACTACCACGCCTTGTCCCGCTTTCAGCATCTCGACAGAGATCCTATCAAGTCCCGCAGCTTTTCCCACTTTCACGCTGTTCAATGCTTCCACTATATCTTCCATACTTATCACTTCTTCCTTTCCAATTTCATTGATTTCCCAGATACTAGTCTGTACTTGCATATCCTCTTTTTCAAACAAGCTTTCAAAATAATGTTTCCATCTTTTTAACACACATTCTTTTCCTTTCACAAGACTACCATCATGGTTTCTGATATGGTTGAGATGCGATGTCGTCTGTTGACCCCTCACTGTTCTTATGGACTTCCAAAAGAATTTCATATTTTGTTGGAAGTCATCAGATAACCTTTTATCAAATTCATCTCTGTCATTCTCTTTCTTTCTTTTCATCACGTCTTTTGCAACACGCTTATACCTTTTGTACTCCTCTTTTGCCATTTTTAGGTCCACATCCGTTGCCTTCTGCATTCTTCTATTGACTTTTGTAGTCAACCAGTCCAATCATGTTTTCTTCTTATCAGACAATGCCTTTCGGACTTCTGCACACATTCTCTTTCTGTTACATCCTTGGCTTCTCTTACTTACCCCACACACTTCCACCGCAACTTCCACTAGACCTTCCTTAAATGACTTCCATACTTCTTCGATCTCACATGCGTCACCAGAATTTTTAAATTTCTTGCTCAGCTTACACTTAAATTCCTTTTTTATGCCTATCTCTTGCAAATTCTCGACTTTTATGCGTTCTAGTACACTAACAGGTGCATGCACACGATGCCGCCACCGCTGAAACAGACCTCTTACTCGACTAACAACCAAGAAGTGGTCTGTGTCAATCCCGGCACCGCGGTATGCCCGAGTGTCTAACACTTTCTTTCTCATCCTTGCATCTACAATCACATAATCAAACATGCGTCTCTGGCTTCCTTCTTGTCTCGTAAACAAATGGATATCCTTGTGGTTGAACATAGTGTTGGTTACCACAAGGTTCCTCTCCAAACATACCTCAAGCAAACTTTCTCCATTTTCATTCACTCGTTCGTCACCATACTTTCCCAATACACTTTCATAACCATCACGCTTCACACCAACCCAACCATTAAAATCACCTAACATTACTATTCTTTCATTCCGTTTGCAATTACTCAGTATATCGCTCACACTCTCCCAAAATGCCTGCCTCTCTTATTAGGAAGAACATAATTATTAGAGATACTGACAGAACCCCATTGGACACCTCAGTGTGTCATCTGTCTACGCCGTTTAACGGGGTTGGTCTTTTGGTCCTGCAGCTGGTGCTTTTGTGCCATATACCTTGATTTACACGTTGCTGCAGACTATCCAGAACTGTTCATGTTTTGAATACTCGAAGGCTATCGGTAGTCCACAAACCATAAACAGAAGCCCCGTTTAGCCACCCGTTGTTTTAAGTTTCGCCAGACGGGATCCTTAGAACTACTTGATTGCAGCCTCAGTGATGCTGGTGTTACAGCGTCTAAAGACACTAATTATAGGGATAGTTCAGGGATAAAAAGTTCCTGTGCTCTGACGAATACGTGTGCGTAGGTGGCATAAGTTCGATAGTGTCCGGTGAGAGGATCCTGGGGGCCGAGTCTGCTATTTCAATCGTGTAGGAATAGTATTGAAATCGTCGCTCAATAGAAAGCCCAAGGTACAATTTTGTCAGTTTTCGTTGTCTTTCGCACTTCAATGGACTTCTATCGGTCGGCAGTTCTACATTATATAATTCTACTAACATTTTGACAGCTAAAAACAGCAATTCTGGCTCTATTCATATCCTCCCGGTGATATCCCCCATATAATTTTAGTGATATAAATAAATACGAACTACAGGTATTATCGCAATCATGCTTATTTATCTCGAATTCGCGACGAATTGTAACAGATTGTTATCAAGGCTGGTACGTTACACGCCTTGGACTGTTAATGAGCTTTCAGTATTAGCTATGCGACCCGGGCCGACTCATTTACTGATTTCCTTTAAAACAGGTCATCATCTCTCGCGTTAGTAGGCTTCTTTTAAAAGAGTAAAATGGGAAACTACGAAGACAGGTAGGCAACTGGAAAAAGGTACCTCTGGCTATTGCTATTTTTGGTTAAAGCTGAGTTCTATTCCTGAAAACCTTATTTAAAAGAGATTGGCCGTGTTACGTGGGACAAAAATGCATACAGTGAAACGTGGACTATAGTATGCCTCTGCCGCCCCTTCGGGGAGAAAGGCGTGATTAATAAACAATTAACTTAACGTTTATTCTAACTTCTTTTTTGTGTTTCAGCTTCTCACGTGGTGCCAGCAGCAAATTATAAGTCCATATCAGCGGTGGTTCCTAATATCTGCAAATTCTATCCAAACTGTGTGAATCCAGCTTGCCATTTCTACCATCCGAAGCCATGTCGTTATGGCAACAATTGTGCAAAAATAGTATGCAATTTCTACCATGCTGATGGACCACCTAAATGGCGTTACCCAGTCTAAACGTAGATAAGTAATATATTAATAATACAATTAAAGCTTTGTTTTTTATTTTCCACCGTCCTACAGTATCGATCAATGGCATTATAGTTTGACCACGACCGCTGTACCAACAATTTTGTAAGCACTGAGCGGTACAGCGGTCGTGGTCAAACTATAGTTTCGTTATGTCGGAATACAAATGTAATGAATGTGAAAAGCCTTCAGAAATATCACTGTTCTTTCAGTGACCTGTATTTAAAATTACTGTGAATAATTTTAAAATATTGCCTCATTGCTTGTGCAACACAACCTCATCCAAAAAACAAAAGTTCATAATGATTTATTTGCTTTACTATGGTTTACGGTTTTCTTTGTTTGCTTCAATTTCCTTTGGTATGTTTTGCTTTCTTTTATTTTGGTTTTCTTTCTTTTGTTATGGTTTGCTTTGCTTTGTTATGGTTTGCTTTTATTTGCTATGGCTTCATTCTTTGCTTTGCTATTTATGGTTTAAATTCCTTTGTTTTGCCTTGACTTGCTGTATGCTGTATTCTTTGTTTGGTTTATATTTCAAGGGTAAATGTCCTGCAGGATACAAAAGAGTGCGGTTGAGCTGCAACTCCTGAGTTATTTCTTTCGTAATTTTTCTATTAATTGCCTATTGGGGTACGTCCAGACACAAATGGGCATCATCCTTTAGTGTATAGCTCTGATTACTGTGGTGAAAAGTTAACCCCTTCCCTCCCATCCATAGTAAGTATAAGAGCAACATGAGGCACGCCGGCTCCGAGTAGGACCAGCAGCAATTTCTTTCGCTCTATTTCCTGCTAGCATCATCGAAATAGTATGCGATCTCGATAAGTAGGTAATCTGCTCGATCTTACGTTTTCCAATCTGTCAAATCGCTAGCGTATATTGCGTATGAATCTCGCTACAATCAAGTGAGAATCTCTACCTTTTTGGCAACAGACAACAGGTACTTTAAAACAGGTCCTCGTAAAGTACCTGTGTCAGGTAGTAAGGATCCCGTGCTTCCCACTATCGGCTGTGCTTATATTTAACTAGACTTTGCTTGCCTTTTTTTGCTTTTAAAACAGAAATAGAATTCTTGCACTCGATGCACTTCCAATATGAGTTTCGCTCATGTTTTACGAGCCAGCGAGCATACCATCGGAATTCAATACCTTGCATATCGTTAATACATACGAAATCGTAGTATGTGATACAAATAATTTATGTAGGTAGTGAACTCGCTAGCGAGAAAACGTGACATGAAGGTTGAGGTAGAAAACTTCGATATTGGTTTATTATTTATGAAAATGACAGAAATACATATAGTAAAATGTGGGCGTATAATATGCCTGCCACCCCTTTGAGGATAAGGCGCGATTGAGTGATTGATTTTATGTCACTTCTGTTGCGCCCTTTCATTTCTTACGTCTGCTCACCTTTTTATAGGTACTAAAAAAGAACATAAACGAAATATGTGCGTCTGGATTAAGTGAGATTCCTAAATAAAATCAATAATGCATGTTAGTAATTTAGTAAAAGTTTTAAAACAAGTTTATAAAATCTACCCACAATTTTGAAAAGCAATTTGTATGCTAACTAGATCCTAAATTAAAAAAATATAACTGTTTTGCATTAAAACAAAACAGGTATTATGTGTTGTAGAAAACACACAGCATTGAGATGAAGAAGCAGCTCTGTGATTTGCCTAGAATATCGAGAATATCTGTCAAATAACGAGAATATCAGTAAAAACATACCAAAATCATGACAATTCTGTTACCAGAGGGCGCCAGTGTCTTATATTTGGCGCTACATCTGCTGTCAAGTGTCATAGCGTCTTCATCGCCAGCAAGCCCCTTGAAACAATGCTGTGTGTTTTCTCCAACACATAATATCTATTTTGTTTTAATGCAAAACAGTTATATTATGTGTCTTCAAAAACACACAGCATTGAGATGAAGACCTGTTTGATATCTGCTGGTGACAAGAATTAAGTATGTCTACACAAAACGTTATGTGAATGAAAGTCAATATAACATTTAATAAAACTTGAAGCATTTATTAGTTATATTTATTTAACAAAACTTAAAGTAGGCTTTATCTGTGATTCTAGTAGGAATGTGCCTATCTAGTACACAACAATCAATATGCTACTCATGTAGTATCTTCAACTTAGAAACAAATCTCCAACAAAAGCCTTCTTAATAGAGAAATTTTCATTTTAAACAAACGAAAAATAAATTTGTAACCTACATTAAAAACAATTATATATTGAGATCACTTTGTCTCTTGTAAGATTAAAGAGACTGAAAATTATCATACAATACTTCAGTACACTGACTTTTTACTTTATTTACCTCGCGACAGTAAAACTTCTGAAATGTTTCTGCACATTTCCAATTTCCTCTCTGCAAAATTTCATCATTAGCCCTATTATCTAGCCACCCTCTAGATGCTACAGCTGACCTAGTACTCCCTGGTGAAGCATCAATGCCTGATTGTTTTAATATGGAACGTATCCATCCAGCAATGACTGTTCTAGAGACAGCTTTCACTTCTCCATTCACTGTTAAGAAAAGGCATTTTAGATCCTTCTTTGTAGAGCGCCTGCTCTCTGAAGCAATGATAAGATTTTTAATGTGTGTTATTGGGCAAATGTAATGGTTTTTGTGCTTTGTAAGAAGCTATCCAGATTGTCTGTGACTGCCAGAGTCAGTCTTAGACCCGAACTTAGGCCAGAAAATTTTACTATTCTCATTTTCTACAAATTTGCCCTCAGAAAGCTCTAGAAGTGTGAGGTCGTGTAATCTACGACCTGTGGCTAACAGCAATATTAAGGGGTACTATAGGTATTTAAGGTGGAAGAGCGCCAACTTTTTATCAACAGTTGTTGTTCCTCCTTATTCCAGTCAGTTAACAGAGACCTGTTAACTGACTGGAATAAGGAGGAACAACAACTAGGCACAACAACTGGGCAGACGCCCACCCCCAATTTTCCAAGCTTGCAATATTAAATTGTCTACTTGTGGAGGGTTGGATTTGGTTGTCCAATCCAACAGAACCTTCCGCAGGTTCTTTATCAATATTGGGCTTGCAAGTGCTTGTGCCTGAAGATCCGGGTACCAAAAACATTGTATCCACTGCGGTGCTATTAGGATGTATGTTCCTGTTGCCTTGTTGAGGTGTGCTAAGACTGGGGATCATGTTGGGAGGTGGGAACACCCAAGCTGTCTGGAAGTCCCAATCTCGACTGAATGCATCGCAAAAAAGTGTTGATCCATCTGTTGAGTCTAAAGTTACGTAGGGTTCTAAGACGGTGGTCTCTTTGGATGCAAAAAGATCTACCTTTTTTTTTTTTTTTGTTGTCCTGACTATACCCCCGATGTTCATTTTTCGGAGTCTTTCCTAGACTAATCCTTTCATTCCAGTTCTCGCTAGTTTCCTACATTCATTCTGCATACCTGATCTTTCTTACATTCAGCCTTTTACTCTGGACCAGCGGTGACTGGTCCATCACTCTAACCCGCTACAAGTCCACATGAAGGGTTCCCAACGCCGTCATTCTCCCCCATAACTTTGGAGAAACTGACAAAACCATATGACTGGTGTGATGGTTTCTTGCCTTCTTCCTATACTTTACTACGAGACGATCGTCCTCCTTGCCGAGGCCGTCGAACACCGAGCACTTCCTCATCTGAGTTAATGCTCAGGACGTCCCTCAGAATGACCATGGGGTCCTTGTTCTTTACTTCCTCGACAATGAGGCTATCTTTCTCCAATCTCTTGCGTGCTCCATCCCTATCCGCCACAGTCGGGCAACCGAGGATGATTTTACGGTCCTTTGCCTTCCTGACTCTTTCCACCTTTACCCATCCCTCCTTTGCATCCACCGCTTTTCGTACTCTCTCCAAAACCTCTTCGCCTGTCTCATCCTCTTTGTTAGAGGACACCACTATGGAGTGCAGTGCCGGTCTTTGTTGTTGTGCTCTAGGTGAGGTAGCGAGAATGCTAGCATAAGTTGGTTTGGCCTGAGCTTCTAAGTTTGCCTGCATTGTAGACCTTAGTTCTTGCATCTGCTCGGCGTTTTTAGTGAGGAGCTCCGAGTGTTCTTTAATTTTTCTATTTAGCATTTCGATGTCTGACTTTTGGATGGATGGGTCATTCTGTGTAGGCGTCTCCATTGGTTTTTCCGCTTCCATACTCTTCACCAGCTCGACTAGTTTGTCGATCCTTTGTGTGACGTCGATCTTAATTTCGGATCTTAGGTTTCTCGCCAGTCCTAGTGAGCTTTTCGCTTTTTTGGCTATCTCTCTCGCTTCTGTTGTCCTATCGGGGTAGCTCTTCCCGGAGATAGGACTGTGCTCAATTGGTTGGGTTACTTTTTGCCTTCTTACGTTGTCCGTTTCGAGAGCACTATCTGACGGCTTATTTCTTTTCGGGGGACTATATTCAAGCCTTTTGTTTGGTTTCAACGGGTTGGCTTGAGTCACCACTGGCACAACTTGCGATTGTTTCGATGTACTAGCTTTACTCTCAAACGTTTCTAAACTTTTACGCACAATTGACTTTTTTGTGACAGTTTTTGTCGGTGATATGCGGGTGCTGTCCTCCTCCGTGCTTTTAACGGGGGTGCGTTGTGAGATGAACATTTTGGGGGTATATTCAGTCTGCTGACTGCCGTGTATGCTTGTGAGGTATGTAAAGGTACCTCACTCGCGTAGTTACTGTGTAGAGTTTTCTGGAGGGTATGTAAAGGGTACCCTATCAGATTGTATAATGTGGTGTGTGATGTATGTTTCGTGAGTGTAGGTATGTGTCTGTTTGTATTGCTTGTCTACGTCTGAAGTATGTGTGTGTAATGAGCGCGTTGAGTAATGTGTGCGTGTGTGTAGCTGCTTATGTGTCGTGAATGCGCAGGTACTTTACCTTCTTCTGGTCAGCAGCCGTGTCGCAAGGCAGTAAGTAGGGTAAACGTTACCCTCAGACTCTTGGCTAATTACTGGTAGAGCCAATAGGGCTCTGGTCTGTTTTTTTAAAAGAAATATAGAAAAATACGGAGAAGAAAGAAATACAGTCACTGTAGTTACAATTTAGAGCTCTATCTAGAGCTGTCCTTACTCTACAATTATCTATTTGCTGTAGACCAGCTACGTCTTATACTAATTGTTTGGCCAATAAGCCTTTGTTTTATTCTAGGTATCTATTCTAATATAAAAACTTATTTATTTAAAAAAGAGTGGTTTGCGGCCCAGCTTTATGGGCTACAGTTTAAAACTGTCTCTCCACCTGTCCCTCGGAGTCTTCCCGTGTATAATTTTGCCTAAAATTTGTACCTCTCAAAAGAATTTATATCCAAACAATAGAAATTTAGCCCCAGAACTCTACACACTCTATGTAGAGCTGTGTAGAGTGGCCCAACTGGTAGCCCCCGCCAAGCCCTTCTTAACAAACCCAAACACGCCACCGCTAGCCCAAGGGGTTCCCGAGAAAAAGAGGTCCAAACTTTTCCAATATGGCCGCCAAAATTTTTAAAACCTCCGTTTCTCCTGAACCACCGGGCCGATTTCACCCGTGTTTGGGTCTATCTTAAAGTCCGCGACGAGACCCACCCGCCGGTAGCCTTTTTGAAATAAATAATTTTGAAACCCCCAAAACCCTCCAAAACCCCTTTTTCCGGTAGGGCAGAGGCCGCCGAGACGCCCAAAACAAACCACACTCCTTTACGACGCTCCGTTCCAAAATTACAGGCGATCAAAGTTTTCCAAAATGGCGGATGAGCTGTCAAAGTCAAACTTTGATCGCCTGTATCTCCGGTCCCAGACGTCGCAGAGCAGCCAGGTTTGGGTCCGCCCTGTTCGTCCTGACCCCCTCTACCTCACCTTCCACCAACCACCTCGCCTTTCGGCCCCCTAAGATTTTTTTGCTCCAAACGCCCTGTAACTCGAGGAGCAGGTAGAGTTCCACCTCCCAACCTACAATTAAAAAACCGTAACTCTCTACGGTCTATAGTTTAGGAACTGCGAGGGTTTAAAGAAAACAAAGATGGCCGCCGAGCTGTCAAAAACAATTTTGAAAATGAGATTACTCGGCAACCGTTTGTCGTAGGAGACTCGGACTTTCTTTGGCAGGCTAGGCGCTTCTCCGGGAACCTTCCTGGAGGGGTCTGGAGTGAAAACAAAAATTTTCCTCCAAACTCCTCAAAACCTTGTAGAAGTGAAAGTCCTTTTCCCGGGCTTATCTGTATTCAAAACCTCGCAGTTCCAAGTCTCTCCGTTCTCGAGTTATTTAGTGTTGAAATCTGCACCTATAAAAAACAAAATGGCGGATTTCGCCGAGATTTTTTGTTTTAAGGCCTACAGGACCCTAGTTTGGGCTTAATAATATTAATTTGTAGTATCTAAACACTATTCTGGCCTTAAATTTATTTATTATCTATTTATTTCTTATTTATATACAAAAAACATAAAAAATTCGACAACTCGAGAACGGTTATACCTAAAAATACACAAAAAAATTGATAAAATACAGGAAACAAGCCACTATTAAATACAAGTAAAATTTTAAAGGGAATTAAATTTTTTGACAAAAAAATTTTAAAAAATATAAAAATTTCGGTTTTTTTATTTTAAAAGTTACTAAATATTGTCCAAAAATGTTGTAACTTGATAGGTCTATTCTTCAAGCGAGCGCGCAACAAATAGCAGTTCAGCTTTTTCTTAATTTTCTCTGGTTTTTAATTTATGATGGTGTAAAGTTGTACTTTTGTTATTCCAGTCAGTTAACAGGTCTGCCCACCCCCAATTTTCCAAGCTTGCAATATTAAATTGTCTACTTGTGGAGGGTTGGATTTGGTTGTCCAATCCAACAGAACCTTCCGCAGGTTCTTTATCAATATTGGGCTTGCAAGTGCTTGTGCCTGAAGATCCGGGTACCAAAAACATTGTATCCACTGCGGTGCTATTAGGATGTATGTTCCTGTTGCCTTGTTGAGGTGTGCTAAGACTCTGGGGATCATGTTGGGAGGTGGGAACACCCAAGCTGTCTGGAAGTCCCAATCTCGACTGAATGCATCGCAAAAAAGTGTTGATCCATCTGTTGAGTCTAAAGTTACGTAGGGTTCTAAGACGGTGGTCTCTTTGGATGCAAAAAGATCTACCTTTGGGGTGCCCCCACCTTTTGAAAATTGCCTCGGTAGCTGGCGGTAGAAGATGCCACTCGGGTACTTGTTGTCCCCTTGACAGGCGATCTGCAATACCGTTAATAACCTTTCTGGTAAGAAGAATGCTGTCATTGTAATGTTGAGTGACATTGCCACTTCTAAGAGCCTGGTCGTTAGGCCTAGAAGGTTCAAGGACTTTGTACCGCCCTGATTTCGAATATAGGCGACTAGAGTCCGATTGTCGGACTGAATCAGGATGTGTGCATTTTTCAGGAGTGCACCCTGGGATCTTATTACATCAAAGACTGCATACATTTCCTTTAGGTTTGAGTGCCAAGCCTTTTGATTTGGAGCCCATCTGCCTGATAGAAATTGGTTGTTTAGATGAGCTCCCCAGCCCGCATCCGCTGCGTCTGTTGTTAGGAAGTGTGTAACTCCTTTTTTGTGAAGGGGAGTTGGACTGCAATCTACTGCATCCAACCACCACCTTAGTTCCTGTCTTACACTTGGACACAATGTCTTTCTTTGTTCTCTCCGAGAGAACTTCTTCAGAAAGAGTTGTGCTCTGCGACAATGTAACCGACCCTGAGGGACGGCATGGTTGGCAAAATTTAACATGCCCAGAACTCTCTAAAGCTCCACTAGGGAACACTTGTCGCGGTATAAAATTTGTGACAGGCTTCTCTTTATTTTTAGAACTTTTTGGGTTGGTAGAGCAAGAGTTAGCCTCTGGGTGTTCCAGACCAGGCCTAAATATTCTAGCTCGTGTGTGGGTTCTATAATTGATTTTTTGTAATTCACGTGCCAACCCAGAAACTTCAATGTCGCGAACGTTTCCGCAACATGCACGACTAATTTGGATTTCTCTTGACAGGCCAATAGGTAATCGTCCAGGTAAACTATTACCCGAATGCCACGATTTTGTAGGGTTTCCGCAACCCAATTTGATACCGCGGCAAACGTAAGGGATGTCAGTTGTAGAATTTCTCCATTGTAAATCACCCTCAGAAAACGCAATCCTTAAATGAAAATAAGCCTGGTGAATGTCTATTTTGACCAGCCAATCCTGGTCCTGGAGAAAATTGACTACATCTACTTGAGAGATTAGTTGAAAGTGCTTTGTCACTATGTACGTGTTCAGTGCCCTGAGGTCGAATATGGGTCATAGGCTTCCATCTCCCTTTTTCACCAAAACATCTTCGAAAAGAGGCCAAGGTCTCGAGTTGGAGGTCTCTCAAATATTTCCTTGCTCTTTAGCTCCTGAACCATTGCAGACATGTCTGGAGATACCCTGGTCGCCAACATCTCTAAAATATTTCGTGTTGGGAACTTTAGGGTGGGTTTTAGCTTGAATGGTAAACGGCAGTTGGCAATTGATTTTATAATGAATGAATTGGCACTCATCTGATTCCATTTTTCTATACAAAGTCTTAGACACCCCCCTCTGAAGTTCCTCTGTTGAACTTCATGCTTGTTTGTTATTGGGATCATATGCCTTGTTTGTATCACGTTGACGAAAGGGCTGCTCCCTTTTAGGATTGTATCTCTTTTTCTTTTCAGGTTTTTTAGGCTTGAAAACTTTGTTTTTGAATTTCTTATTTGTATATGAGTTCGTGCGTTCAGGTCGATCTGGTATCTTCTTCTCTTTCATATAAGCTGGGGTGTTAAGCCAGACTTGAGAGCCTCCAAGAGACTGGATTATTGGTTGCAGAGCCTCTCTACTAAACAGATGTTCTGAGCTTGGGGGTACATTTTGTAAAGTAGCCCGCAGGTTGTGGTTACTAATCTCTTTCAATATGCGGTCACGCCTAACTTCTATGCATTCTGAACGTTTACCACATACTATTTGCATAGTCAGTTCTGAATTTTTATGAGTTGCAGAGCCTGGACCAAATGATTTTGAGAATTTTTCAAACAAGGAATTTGGGTTTAAATCCTTTGCATTGGCTGTGGCCCAGTCAAGAATAGCCTGTAATTCAGTTTTTAACAATTGTCTTTGCTCTAAAAGTTTGTTGGAAAGTCCAGCTAATAAAAGCTCTGTCGAAGCCAAGTAGTCCTTGTTCTTATTAAAATGACATAGTTCATCATTCACTTTAAGTTCATTAAAGCCCGGTGAAGCTAAACTATCCTGTAGAGACTTTTTATAGCGAATGGCTTTCCAAGCAGGTGAATTAAACTGTTGCAGTTTATTTAATTCATTGAGCCGTTCCTTATCACAAGGAGGTATAATCTTTGTAGAGTCAAAATCGGATCCTAAACTACCGAGACTTAATGTTAGTGGTAACTGACTAGTTGAAGGTTGGTCAGGCCTACTAAGAAAATGTTCTTGTGTACCTATACTAGTTGGTTCTTGTGAACGTTTACTCATGTAAACGGGTAATTGTGTTAAATAATCTGTAATGTAAGTCATCTGAGACATTAGGTGTCAACGCGGGGATCCGAACATGTAGGAACCTGTTGACGTCTATGTTTGGTAGCCATCCCTTGGACGCTTGTTGGATAGGGGAGAGGCTAAGCCCTCCTCAACCTCCGAGGAAGAGGAGGAGCTGCTCTCAGATGTTGTCGAGGTTTGTTCCCTATTCCGGGCAACAGACTCACGATCGGACCTTTCAGTGTCCTCTCCAAGCGATGGCGCCATTGTGATTTAAGTAATTTCTTATATGTTTTCAAAATAATACAACAATTCCAGGTTGACAATGCTGTGATAGTGTAACACTGTAATACTTTCAATTTGCACTTTAGAAACAAATTTTCATAAACTTTGCAAACTACGAAGCGAACGCGCGCAAATCACAAAACGCTATGACACTTGACAGCAGATGTAGCGCCAAATTGAAGACTGGCGCCCTCTGGTAACAGAATTGTCATGATTTTGGTATGTTTTTACTGATATTCTCGTCATTTGACAGATATTCTCGATATTCTAGGCAAATCACAGAGCTGCTTCTTCATCTCAATGCTGTGTGTTTTTGAAGACGCAATAGTATATTTCGATACAAGTGCGGAATGCCTGTCATTGCAACGAGTTCCGACAAATGTCGACCCGAGCCGAGGCGCAGCTGAAGGTGAGGGTTGACAGTCGGAACAAGTTGCAATGACGGTTCTGCACGTGTATTGAACGACTATTTTTAATACAGTTGCGAAAAATTAAGCAATTTAATAAAATAATAAAAACACAATAAACTCAAGAAACTAATCATTTATTTCTTGTAAAAGTTATAGTTCACATATACATTGAAATTGGTACAGTTTTTTATATTAACTCGGGAAGTTTTCGGTTGCATATTTACTGTTTGAGACAAACTATTATTAATTTCATATGATTGTTCATGTATATTTGTCAAAGGTGTCATACAAGGGCGTTTGCTAGTTGATGGAATTGGATCTGATGAATTATAATTATCAACGAAGGTAGGCGGACGAACGTTCTCTTCAGTATTGTCATGTGAAGGAGATGGACTGGACTTTTTAATTAATGGATTGTGTGATTTTTTTCCCAGTTTCTAGTTTGTTGTTTAATGAATCAGCAATATAGCCTTCTGCAACTTTGTCTGACTTCCAGCCTCCTAGTCGCTTTAAGGACGTCAAATTGGCTCCTGAATCTGCCAATAATGTAGCAGAGGTCCTCCTGAAGCTGTGCCCAGTATAATACTCAGCATCCGGCAGACCAAGAAACGTAGCTATTTCTTTTGGCATATTACCAAATTTGTTTATCCCGATTGCTTGATCTGTACACTTCCCTTTTTGATAATTTTGGAAAAAACGGTCGGTTTTTGCTTTTTGGGACCGCTGATTCAAATATTTTTGTACTATTTTAAGAAAATCTCCTTCAACAATAAAGCTTCTCGGTATCTTATTTTTTGTATTCGGAATATTGATTAGTAGCATTTTTCCATGGATTTCAATATCTTTTAAAGTGATATTAGCTAACTCCTCTCTGCGGCAAGCACCAGCAACGCCAAAAATCAGCGCAACCTTCAAAAAAAAAGGGTTTTGATTAATATTTTTTTATATTGAGTGTATTTTGCGATTTCGTAAACTGAATACCAAAGAAAAATAGAAGTACTTATTAATAAATTACCCTTGTGCTTAAATAACGATCATCGGGAGCTTCGTTCAAAAACCTTCCCACTTCATTCGATGTTAATATTTTCGACTTTTTAGTTGTAAAGCCGTCTGATTGTCGTTTTAGGAAAGCATTTAGTTTGGGGTATTCACTGATATCCACATTATTCCTGATTTTTAGCACACTTTTTAACATTGAATACCTCGACCATAAGGTAGATGGTTTTAATTTTGTTGAAAGTTCAGAGAAGTATGCCAAAATAACATTTTCTGAAAAACTATTTGCCTTTTTCTCTTCTCTCCACACAATGAATTCGTCATATGTAGATATGTAGCGTCTTTTAGACTTTTCAGGTACAATGTTCTCCGAAGCATTTTTTGCAATTAAACTGAGTTCCGGTGGCGTTAATCCAAATAATTTGTCGTCAAAATTACTCATTTTGTGCAACAACCAACTAAACTCGAAAGGAAAATTTTTGGAAAATGGCGCCAACAGTAAAAGAATATAAGCAGAGGCTATAGCAGTGCACGTCATACAGCCAACTTTTTTATTTTTATAAAATTAATTTGGCCTATACATATATGTACTACTATTAAATTAATGTTTAAATTTGTACTTAATATTACTTTTAAATCGGATATTGAAATAAATTAGTAGCTTTTTAAAGAAATATTTGCATGAATCATGAAAACTTCTATGATTTTTTTCGAGGAAAAACTTCGTGGTTGGTTTTTTTCTTTTTAATAGTCATTATTATGTCAGTTGGGAAAGAAAAAACACTAGTTCGGGAATGGCAAAGAAAAAACACGCGTGTGTTATAGCCCACATCCCGAACGCTATACGTCCCTGCAATATGCCACTTTTTGAGCACCTGTATTAAAAAATGGATATTTTTTCAGTCTCGACCTGGACTCGAGCCAGCGTCTTTTGGTTAAACGCATCAGACTCTACACCATCGAGACCTAGAAACTGACGAATTAATCCACCTCTTTCCTAATTAATTTCACAGTTTGTTAAAAGATAAAACGATATACATACAGGTGTATTTTCCAAGCGGGCCTTCAGGGCCAAATAGTAAACTAAAAGGAATATCAATAAATGCTCAAAGGAGTCGCGAGCCCGACTTTGATAAAAATCAAAGCTGCATCATTGTAATTTGAAAAATCAATAATCCTAGCCAGGAATCGAAACCAATGATTTAAAAAAACAGCATGTATTATTACACCATTCGATAGTGTTAAGGATCGATTTCTGGGAAGTAATGATATACGGGAAACTTAATGAAATATTGATTGTCGGGATATTTACTGCTGCACTGTTGCAAGCGCCATGATCACGCAGTTACTCCGTGATCATGGCGCTTGCAACAGTTCGAAATATCGGATACTCACGAATGAAAGTAGACATGGTAAATATATGTTATATATTTACCATGATTATGTTATGGTTATGGTAATATATTTTTTTCACTATGCGGCTATTATGGGCTGCGGATCCGTCTTGTTGAAATAATAATTGGTTTGTCTGGGTTAAAGGCAAATTATACAACTCTTCAAACAGTTCATTGTTAATTATTTTTCTAAAACGCTAAATAGTTGGAAATCACGTTGAGGATATTAATTTCGGTACCATACCAAAACGCGGGTGGCACTGAGGCATTGAGAATATACCTCCATCAAATCAAATCGTTCATCATTTGTTAAATCCTTCTTTACACACAGTCCAACTCACTATTGTTCCATTATTGTTGTATAGCGTTGTTATCATTATTGTTGTATAGCGAATGTTGCTTAACATAGTGTTCTTCAATAATGATATTATTCCCTATACAAACTTAAATATAATCGTAAATCATAGGCATCTTAGGATTTTGTTTTTAAGTATTCTGTTGTTTTCTTTGATTCTCATCTTTATAATAACTTGTTCACACAATTATTTTTCGTTAAAACACATTACTATATCGATAATTATTACTGATCTGCACTTTGTGATCATATAATAACACCAATGGTCCACTTTAGTAACATATTTTCTACTATACAGTTCGGAATTTCTACTTTTACTAATTAAATTTGTACTAGATTCGATTTTTACCGACGAAACGTCAATCAACTTATAAACGTAAACGTTATACAACAAATATTATTTGCTATTCCGTTATATTATTAGGATTTAAGATATTATCACAAAACCGTAATTCGTCCACTAGGGCAAAGCCGACTAAGGCAAAAATGGCTTATTGTGTCGGAGTTATAGTAGCAGGTGGGTTCTTCATGGTCGTAGCAAGTAAAAAATCGGCATTCTCAAATGTTTTCTCTGGAGGCTACAGGCCTATTTCTTCAAAACAAGCCAGCGTCAACAAGACAGCGTTTTGGGTTCATGTTGCTCGCATTACAAGCTCTCTCAAATAAATTAGCTACATTTGTCTGATAAATTATTCAACGTACCTACATGAGTTTTTTGGAATGTTGCTACACTGCTCTCAAAATCTTTTATCGGCCTATACCCGCAGAAATATAGGGGCTGGATCCGGTGCGTAGTATGCAGGGAAATCATCGACGACATGGTTTCAGGAGGCAAGTTTTTCACTGCCTTTTAGTAGTGCAGTGATAGTGTATGCGACTGCCGCATTGAGGTCCCGGGATCGATTACTGGATCGAAACAAATATTAGAGCGATCCACGAGTGTTTTTTTGGAGTTTGGGTGTTTTCTATGAATATATATGTATGTATTTAGAAATAGATTATAACGATCTCAGCCAATCGATGTCCGCTGCTAGGACATATACAAGCAATGTTTTTGCCCGGTAGTAATTAGTTCATTTGAACTACCAAGATCTACATGTATGGAAAACAGTTGTGTAAATGGTTTAATAGCAGCCTTAAAAGTAGCGTCTACAAATTTGTCTTTAATTCTTTTTAAAAGCTTTCTGCCTTGAGCAGTGGCAAATAATATTTAATGTTTGTGCTTTGTGTATTCGGCAAATACAAAATCTTCAAAATACCCGGTATTCATACATCTTGTAACCTCAATATACTTTTATAGTCATAGAGTATTTTTTAATATTGTTACATTTTAGTAACTTAGTGGCTAATGCAGGGTTCATTGATTGTACTCTTCAACGTGTCTAAATAAATTGTAGGCAAAAATGTACAATATTTTTTTGTTTTTGAGAATATCCGGCGTACCATTATGTGATTGTTGTTACTGCAATTCGTTCATGTCTAACCTAAGTTATTATTGTATACCACTAGCTAGAAGCGACCGCTCCAGCCTAGTTACCTCCTCGGCCACACCAGCGTCTAGGCACAGCACACTGCACTACGGTCAATGTAAGAAGAGCACACCTCTCCCGTCTACGCAGCAGCCAGCCACTACGCAGCAACCACCCCGACTCACTGGGGTTACCTCACCGCGCACCGCAGCACTGCATTCAGCCCCGACTCACTGGGACTAGCAGCATTCGATTCCGACTCACTGGATTCAGCGGCATACGATTCCGACCCACTGGGATCAGCGGCATACAGTTCCGACTCACTGGGACTACACAATCTGGCACTGGCGCAAATCACAACAGACGAAGACACCAGACTCATACTCACAATCGACCTCCGGTCTCGGAGGGGAGTGATGTGGCGACCAACGCCACCTAGCGTAAAGCTATCGAACTACATCGATACTAAGAATCCTACATCGCGCTATGAGAGTTCTCACGCTGAAGAATTATATATACAACAGCCCAACATCAACCGTTGGGCCGCGGTCCGCCAGGCGTGATCACCTTGCCTGGTTGGAGGATCCTCCCTTTGTGTCGGAGGAACATCTCCACCCGTTCCTCCACAAAGTAATCGGGTTTTTTTATAACAACTCGTACTATAAATTGAAAACGTAGTCACCACTTATGACATTTATAAGCAAGCATATACAAATAAGGACTGTTTAAAAAAACATAAGTTTGTATATTTTAAAATCTATTTTAGTTTATACTATAATACCTAACTTATACCTAATCTATATCACTTTCATAGCTTATTTATCATAGGTACCTACTATTTACAACTTAAAGCTTATTTACTACAATCTAATATCTAAAAATAATAATAATATACATATATCTATATGACTATATGATACAATTTAATACAATTTAATATTGAAATTGGGGATGAAGAGTAGAAGCGTGCACGTCGCCATCCCTGCCAGCTACGGCTGTGTTAAGTGTGTGCCAGAGCGGCGTAGGGGACCGCCACCATACACGCGCGGCCCGACACGGCGGGAAGTGGAGGATGGAGTGCAGGGTAGCTGCGTGGAATGTTAGGGGAGGAATAGCAGATAAGATGAATGAGTTGATGGATGTTATGAATTAGAGAAAGTTAGATGTAGTGTGCTTGACAGAGACCGAGCGCAAGGGCAGCGAAGTCTTGGAGCTGCCGGGTGGAGTGCTCGCGCTATTGTCTGGAGTACCAGAGAGCGAGCATGGCAGTCGGGGGGTTGGAATTTTGTTGTCCTCGCGATTGGCCTCCGGTATGTATGAGTACAAACTAGTAGGTCCTAGAATCCTCTGGATCCGTCTAAAACTTGGTTTGACGAAGATTTTCCTGGTAGCTGCTTACGCGCCAGTATTTTCGTCGAACGCGAGTGAGCTAGAGGACTTCTGGGAGAGTATGAGAGAAGCTCTAAATGTGATAGAAGGAAATGAAAGACTTATAGTATGTGGAGACTTGAGTGGATGGGTGGGTACCGCTCGCGATGGTTTTGAGTCGGTACTCGGGAAGTATGGGGATAAAAGGGTGAACGACGCTGGCAAGCTTATACTGGCATTTTGTAAGGAAAAGGATTTGTTTGTGGCGAACACAATGTTCAATCACAAACAAATTCATATGTATACGAGGAGATGTAAGTCAAAGAGAAGCATGATAGATCTATTCCTAATGGATAGTCGGCTCCGTAAACAGGTGATGGACACAAGTGTTTATAGAGGCGCTGAGCTAGGATCAGACCACTACCTAGTAATAACTAGGATTAGGGGTCTGTTTGCGGGTTGGCGTCATCGTACCGAGTGTCCTGAACCTGAACCGACATATAGCATCAAAAGCTGGAAGCTGCAGGATGCATCCATTAGGGATAAATATAAAGAAAGGGTAGCCAAAAAGCTTGGCGACGTCAATGTTAGAAGTGAGAATGTGGAAAGTTTATGGCAGAACCTTAGGGATAATATGGTAAATGCCGCTATGGAAGTGTGTGGAGAAACGAGAAGAGGCAGTAGTAATAAGCGTGACGCATGGTGGAATGAGGAAGTGAAAGAAGCAGTTCGAATGAAAAAGAAAGCATGGTTAGACTATTTAGCCTCGCGGAATGATTTTAATATGAAAGAGAGATACAAGCTGCAAAAAGTTAACACGAAGGCACTGATAAAAGAAGCTCGTGAAAGGTGCAGAATGAAAGCGGATGAAAGGTTGTCGTCCGATTTCCGGGATAATGCCAGGCTCTTCTGGAAAGAGGTAGACAAGACCCGGAGTTGTTCGGCAATCTGCAGTATGAATAAAGTGCTTAGTGTTAACAATGACGTTGTTGGGGTTACGGTCGAGAGTGCTTGGAGAGTTAGAGAGAAAAGGTTTTTGATTGTTTTTGTATATTTATTTAACTGTTTATTTCTAATGAGAGAAAGACTTATGCTATGTAAATGTTAATGTTAGACACTAAAGTAAATGTTAAAATGGTTAAATGTTAATTATGAGTGTTTCCCGGTCGCGGCAATACCGAAATGTTAGGTACTACCGAACAATACGGTTTCTTAAAGAACACTGATTTTGGATTAATTATTAATACATTACAACAGTACCTAAAATGCCGCGTGACCGAGTTTACATCACATGTTCGATGTCAGCATTAGACCGAACATCTTGCGCCAGGCAGAACTAAACGAGATGAGAATAAATGAATGGATTGACAAATATATTTTGTTATATTAATAGTTAAAAGGTAGATTAAAACTAATGTTAGTAAAGTTATACTTAAACATTTATCTTAAATCGTTAAAATGGTTTCCTAAAAACAGGGGATGTATTGGCATCACTAAATTCAGGTTTGTTTTTCACTGTCTCACTATTACACTCATTTCTCACTCGCGCACTTGATGTTGTTTCACACTGATCACTTTTCACTGGTGTACTTCTAACTGTTGATTTCAACTCCAACATCTCTAGAGAGGTAGATGGAGCCGGTTTTTGCGCGGGTGCTTCTTGCCTATGACGACGACGACAACGGCGATATACATAGGCTCCTGCTACGATGATAGTTACTCCCCACAATGAGTAGATCACAACGTAATGAACGTCATGGATGGATATTTCTGCTGATAAACCAGGATCTTTCAACCTTTTGATTTTGTCTTCGACCTCTTCCAGCAATACTGTGTTATCTGTTGCATTCAGGAGTTCGTCTTGACTGTCAGGTACTGTTAAATTTATTATATGGTTGATTGGGACAATCTCGACCGTTTTTATACTCGGAGATACTTTCATGGAGCTCTGTTGAACTTTGTAACTATATATAGTAAAATTTTCAGTCTTTACTACACAGTCTTCGTAAAGATGGACGATGTTAGCTCCCATGAGTACTTCGGCTTTCACTTGGTCGTTGCATAATGTTCTTATGGGACATTGATTACAACAAAAATGAAAATATTCGTTCATAGTAATTAAACTAATCCATTGGTTTTGACACATCGAGGTTATTGTGAGACATTGGTTACTGTTGCTTTTTACGCAAAGATCACTATCAGCCTTTAATCGAAATATTGGTGTTTTCAGCTGGCATAGGTATGTTTCTGAGTCATGTTCGACGCAGTGTTTCCAATCTTTATCAGCTAAAGGAAGGTAAGAATCTTTCTGCAGATTTATGGCCACGTACTTTTCTATTGGAATTATGGTTATCATATTGAGTCCCACCTGTCGTGGTATAGGGACGATATTGTATAACTCATAACTATCTCTACTGACCAAGGGAATTCTAATCTCGAAGATTAAATATTGTTCTGTAAGCTTTGTTTTCACTTGCAACAGGTGGTAAATATTATGCATGTTAGTCTGTAAATTATCAATCAGGAGAGAAAGATCTCTAGCTAATTGCCCGGAATATATTCTCAATTCAGTTTGTAATTGTTTTGGATCGATTAGGTGAATGTTTAAATGTCCATTGTAAATGCTTGTTATAGTGTCGGGAGTTTAAACAAGCTCCTACTTGAGCTAATAATGTTGAATATTCCTCGAATGTTAGTTTCTGTTCTCCTATCACGTGTTTTAAATGGTGTTTCACCGTCTGTACCATTTTTTCCCATAGTACTCCGGCTGAAGGAAAAGCAGGGGGGTTGAAATGCCATTCAATATTCATCTCCGCCATCTCTGTTAGAAAACTGTGCACCTTTCCTGGCCGACATTCTTCGCAGGGCGGCCAAGAATGCTGAGGTGGTCAAATCTGAAACGATTTCCAAATGTACGGCTTTGGTCACCATACACACGAATACCGCAATGTATCCTTTAATGTTAGTCCCCCTCTACCCTTGTTCTTCCTTACATTTACAAACCCTGTATAATCAACACCCGTATGATAGAAAGGGCTTGCCGGGTTAGTACGAGCGGTCGGTAGATCCCCCATAAGTTGTTGTCGTTTCTTATTTTCATTTTTTCTACAGGTTATACATTTCCGGAGTTCCTTTTTAACCACATTGTTTCCACCTGGAATCCAGTATTCCTGTCTCAATGTTCCTAATGTTTCATTTCTATGCTGAGAGTTGTATTTGAAGGCGACCTCCTACTCGTAATATGTTATCTTTGTCTAAGAATGGGTTCAAAGGTAAGAGTTTACTTTTTGAACTCACCAACGATTGTGTTTGTAAACATTGAATTTCGATCTCATATGCTGATAATTGAATTTATAATAATAAACTTCGCGTGACGTAGTTCTTGTAACGTGAGATAGCTAGGTCGTTGACGATTACGAGCATAGGTGAACCCTCGTTGTATATATACGCTATAATGCGAATAATTTTGTTGAGAGAGCTGTGTTTTGTTAATAAGTCATCAATAATGTTCGAAGTATTAGTACATAATGTTACATTGGTTTGTTTGGTAGATTTTTGTTCGAAATCTGCTGAAAATGTTTGTATTCCAGCTTGTTCCTGATCAAATGTTAAAAGCCACGCTGGTCCCTCTTTCCATAGGGATTGTTGTTGTAATAATTGAGAGGGATAGATACCTCGGCTCGCAACGTCAGCAGGATTTTCTGTTGTTTTGACGTAACGCCACTGGTCGGCAGGCATAATTTCTGTTATCTGACAGACTCGATTAGCTACAAAAGATCGCCATTTGCCTGGTTCACCATTCAACCAGCCTAAAACGATTTTGGAATCGGTCCATCCATATGTTTGAATGGTATATTTACACCAAGCTTGTTTTGTTTTATTTATTAATTTTGACAATAAGTTCTTCACTCAATTCTAAACGGGGCAAGGTGAGCTGTTTGTTCAGAGGCACTAGTTTTGTTTTGGCTGCAACTATCACAGAATTCGGTCGATGTTTGATACGTGCATATACCATGCAAAAGCGTAAATAGATGCGTCACAGAAACCGTGTAACTCAATAACGTCATGTTCATAACTTGATATCCATCTAGGTACCTTAAAGTTATCATTGTTTTTGAGGTCTGCTTGTAACTTTAACCATTCTTGTTGAATTTCTTCAGATACTTCCATATCCCACTGACTGCTAGTTCTCCAGACCTTTTGAAACAATAGTTTTAGTTTGACTACTACCGGAGATAACCAGCCTAAAGGATCAAATATCTTGGAAATCTCTGAAAGTAAGGTTCTTTTTGTTAGTTTTACTGGGTTTGATATTTGACAATTGAATGTGAAGTTGTCTTCTGAAGGATTCCAACCCATACCTAATATTTTTGATGTGTTTTCTGTTTTAAAATTAAAAGTGCTTGCAGGATCATTTTGTTCGCTGTGTGTGTTGTTTAATAAATTTGGACTGTTTGATGTCCATTTTCTTAAATTAAATCCTCCTGATTTCAGTAGTTGGGTGAGCTCCTCTATTAATTGCTGACCGAATTTTATTTGATGGACACCATGCACAAGGTCGTCCATGTAGAATGCTTCTCTTAATACCCTGGATGCTGCTGGATATGATTCAGATTCATCACTAGCAAGCCTCTTTAGAGTCATCATTGCTAGAAATGCTGCTGACTTTGTACCATATGTTACGGTCAGTAATTCAAACGACTGTAATTGTTGTTCAGTGTAGGCCCTCCAAACTATTCTCTGTAATGGGGTATCCAATTTATTGACGAGTATCTGGCGATACATTTTCTCAATATCGGCCGTAAAAGCGAATTGGTACTGTCGCCACTTTAATAGTAAGCTCTGTGAGTCTTGTTGTAAATTGGGTCCTTTGTACATTAGATCATTAACTGAACAACCTGTCGATGTTTTAGATGACGCATTGAATACCACTCGGTATTTTGTTGTAGTTGATTCAGCGCGTTCTACGCCGTGGTGAGGTATATAGCACTCGGGTGTTATTGAAGGTGTAATATTACTACTACAAGGTGCCATATGACCTAGGTTAATGTACTCCGACATAAACTCTTTATAAGAATTCGCTAAATGTTGACATTTTTCAAATTTCTGTTCTAAGCTTTTGAAATGTGCGATCGCCTTATTTTTTGAGGAGCCTAGTTTTGAACATAAATCGCTTTTCAATGGTATTCTAACTTCATAGCGGCCGTCTTAGTTCCTTGTTGTAGACTGTTCGTAATATTGCAAGCAATGAAAATCTTCTGTTGACATCTGGTCTACTTCTGTTATATCTTCCATTTCCCAAAATTGTTGAATGTCCTCTAGGTTTGTTATGATGACATTACAATGATAAGTTTGGGCGGTACCACACAAAAGTCGACCCAGTTGTGTTTGTTGAGCGGCGAGTTGTGTAATTTCATCTCCCTTGATAATACCGCTGAGTATTATTTGGGAATAAATATCTGCGCCCAGTAATAAGTCAACGGGGCGACTAACGTAAAATTCAAGGTCAGCTAAGTTTATGTTCTGGATTGTAGACCAGGAGGATGTGTCAAAGGTTTTGTTTGGTAGGCGCTTGACCAAGTTTGCCATAATGATTACTTCGGCATTAAACGTATAATTGTTGTACAGCTAAGCACACGTGACTCGTATTTTTCCTTTACAACCATTTTCCCGCTGTCCTACCCCTACTATTACTCCTTTATAATTTTCTCTTTTTATGCCAAGAATCTGTGCCGCATGTTCCGTTATCAGAGATATTTGAGAACCCTGGTCGACTAATGCTCTCATGTTATAATAAGTCCCGTTAGCCCATTTTACCTTCAGCTGTGCCGTAGCTAATAATATTTCAGGACAGGTTTGTTGGGACACGTGTGACACGTTAGTCACGTTGTTCTCAGTGGGTACTGCAACAGCTTGACACGGATTAGAAGTTCTAGATGCTGATTTGACACAGGCCTCGTGCAATAATGTATTATGGCGATCTGTGCAATTTCGACAAGTATGAACAGAATTGCACTCATTTCCATTGTGCGAAAATAAGCAGTTAATACAAAGTCCAAGTTTTTTGACTGTCATCAATTTCTTCTCTTTTGGAAATTGTAAGAACGTTTTGCAATTATACAGGCCATGTTGGTTTTTGCATAATGGACATTTAAAACACGCTCTAGTCACGTTATAGGATTTCGAAATCGACAATTTGCCCTGGTATTTTGGTACGCTGTTCGAAGCAGATTTTGTTTGGGTTTAAAATTTGTTTAGGGGAAGAAGGCTCTTGTTTTCTGCGGGATGATGTTTCTAAAGTAGTAAACTTACTTTCCAAATACTTCAGAAGTTCCGCTAAAACGGGCAGGTCACGTGGTTCCTTTACCGATTCCAAGTAGTCATTGTATGTTTCAGGATCCAATTTTTGGCTCAATAGATGTACTACAATTGGGTCCCATGTATGTATATCGACTCCTAAATGTTTAATAGCGTTTAGGGTCTCTAATGTAACGTCATGCATTCTTTTTATATGTGTTACAGAGTTATGTTGTATGTTAGGTAAGCCAAATAAATGTTCATATGTGACGTGAAAATAAGTTCTTTGTTATTGTAGCGATTGTTTAAAATCTTCCAACACGATGTATAGTTGTCGGAGCTGATGTAAAAATGTTGAATTAATCTTTCGGCTTCTCCTTTAACCTTTGTTTTTAGAATTTGCATTTTCTGTGAATTCGGCATCATAGTGTTATTGTGAACAGCATCTATAAATAAATCTTTAAACGACATCCAGTTGTTATAGTTTCCACTAAATATAGGTATCTCTAGTTTTGGTGTAGATTTTTCTCTATAAGAAACTGACCACATTTTCTTGTATATTATTTCCTTTTATAAGTTAAAAAATTGTTTTTCATGTTTGGTAAAAATGGTTTCATACTCTCTGTTTTCTCCGTTTAATTCACTATCGATCTGCAATTGCAATTTATCTATGACAGACCACCGATTCGTGAGAGTTTTCAGAGCGTCCTCGAACTCACATTTTGCTGTTATGTTATCAATGTCTAAGTTGGAAATTGTTCTGGTGAAGCCTCTGAAGTTAGCCTCCTGTTGGCGTAACATTTCGTCGATTTTACTGTAACTGCCCCTTTGCGACGACGGCAGTTGTAGTCGTTGGTTATGCTCAGACTCCTGGGCGTCTGTTGTTGCTGTTGCCTCTCCTCTCCAGTTCTACTTGTTGATGCTATTCCTTCTTTCCTAGAAACAGTACCCGAAGCCAATGTATTTTGTTCTGCACTACCTGTATGGATTGCTGATACGTATTGCTGGTACGTAGTCTTCGCGTCTTCGAAGCACTTTTCTACAAAATACGAATCTACCGGACTCAATTCCATTAAAAGACGATCGTGAATAAACTGTATATTTTTCCACAGTACGTCAACCTTGTTCCACTGTTTTTTAAAATAGTCTGACTTGCTTTTTCTGTCTTGACCATCTTTCTTAAAATTAGCCCCGTGCTTTTCAAGCTCGACAAAAAGATTACGCTGTTGTTCCACTAAAGACATGGTGATATAATATAAAAGAAAGATCTTACTTGAATGTCTTCAAATCGCAGATATCAAAACAGCTTACGGATGCTGCGGCAGTTAATCTGTTCGCCAACTCTTGCTGCCTGCACTATCAACTTTTACCTCAATGTTGCACTAGTTCACACTTCACACGATTAGCACTCTGTTCGAGATACGCGGCGCGTGAAGTCCTGTTACGGCGAAGGACCAAAATGTTGGGGTTACGGTCGAGAGTGCTTGGAGAGTTAGAGAGAAAAGGTTTTTGATTGTTTTTGTATATTTATTTAACTGTTTATTTCTAATGAGAGAAAGACTTATGCTATGTAAATGTTAATGTTAGACACTAAAGTAAATGTTAAAATGGTTAAATGTTAATTATGAGTGTTTGCCGGTCTCGACAATACCGAAATGTTAGGTACTACCGAACTCTACGGTTTCGTAAAGAACACTGATTTTGGATTAATTATTAATACATTACAACAGTACCTAAAATGCCGCGTGACCAAGTTTACATCACATGTTCGATGTCAGCATTAGACCGAACAGACGTCCTAACAGACCAAACAGACGTCCTGCAGAGATGGAGTGAATATTATGGAAAGATGTATGCAAGAAAAGACAGAGATGCCACATCGGGAAGTGGAGCTCACTTCGATGCTCCGGATCCCGATGTCATTGAAGTCATTAGTATGAAAGAAATTGAACAAGCGATAAGAAGTATGAAATGTGGTAAGGCAGAAGGGAAAAGACAGAGTTACTGCTGAGATGATCAAGTACGGTGGGTCGCGCGTCTGGGACACTCTATGTCTGTTATGCAACTTGTGCTGGCGGACGGGTGAGGTCCCAGATGACTGGCGAATAGCAGTTGTAGTACCTATTTACAAAGGGAAAGGCTCGCGCCTAAACTGCTCCAGCTACAGGGCGATCAGCTTGGTCATTAGCTAGTAAGGTGTATGCAAAGATTATAACGGCAAGAATGTGAGAAAAGTCTGAAAGGTATTTATGGGAGGCTCAATGCGGATTCCGACGTGGAAGAGGTTGCATGGATCAAGTGTTTTCTCTCCGCATAATCGCGGAGAAGTTTCTGACTATTAACCAGAAGGTTTTCTGCGCTTTTGTGGATCTGGAGAAAGCATTTGATAACGTTGTGAGGGAAACTCTGTGGGATTTGCTGCCCGGATATGGTGTGGACGGCTCGCTACTGCGGGCAATATAGTCGCTTTATAAGGACTGTGTCATGTCCGCCTGGCTGTTCATAGTGTATCTGGACAGTTGCCTGCAGAAGTTGAAAGATTTTAATATGGGTGTGAATTTGGGTGACTTTACAGTAAACTGTCTGCTGTACGTTGATGATGCGGTGCTCATGGCCTCGTCAGAAGCCGACCTTCAGGCATTAGTCACTAATATGAAAGAGGAGTGTGAAAGTAAGGGTCTACGCTTAAATGCAAGTAAAACTAAGGTTCTAGTATTTGAAAGAGGTGACGTAAGAACCAAATGCGAGATTAGGGTAAACCAGGAACGTCTATAGCAAGTGTTTTTTGATTGTAAAATGTTAAGGAGGGACTGGAGATCTGTCATACAGGTTTCGTGCCTAGTACGGACTCCAGCTCTCTCAAAGGTTTCAAGAAAGCTGACTCACTTCGAATTTGTTAAGTATTTTATATTAAATAGTTACTTGTGAGATAAATAAATAAAAAAAAAATAAAAAAAGTGAATGATATTGTGTATTTAGGAAGTATGTTTAGCGCGGATGGAAGATGTGATTCGGATGTAGAACAGCGAGTTCCGGCGGCCGGAAACAAAGTTAACGGTGCTTTGTCCCAGTTAGTAAAGCGACAAAGCATCGTAATAGAAGCACGAATGGCGATTCATAACGCAGTGCTAGTGCCAACTTTGCTTTACGGTAGTTAAACCTGGGTATGTCAGCAGATGCATGAAAGTAAGTTGAATGCTGTGGCGATGCGATCACTTCGAAAATTGTGAGGCGTAACTTTGGCCGACCGAATACGTAACGAAGTGATACGCAATATGGCAGGTTTTAATGAAAGTGTCAGCGTTAAGCTGGTAAAGGGCGTGCTTCGTTGGTTTGGACACGTCCAACAAATAGCTGCTTTAATAGCATATCATGGTTGCGTTATGAGTGCATTAAGAAATGGACTGATTGTTTGGGGTAATTCTGTGGATATTTTAAGATTCTTTATTTTACAAAAAAAGTGCTTGAGATCAGTGTTTGGAGGGGGCCCACTGGTTCGTGCAGACCAATTTTTAAGGCAAAGAATCTGTTGACACTAGCAGGTTTGTACATCTTTGAACTATGCGGTGTTTGTATGCAGGAACCCTGAACTTTTTGAACTAGCTTCAAATACCACTTACAGGGGCACAGAATGGTAAGAGATCCAACAAAATTGGCTCTAACCAAATGTAACACAACACTTGCACAGAGAAATTGTAGCTTCATGGTAGGAAAGGTTTACAATGGGATCCCAAAAAAAATTAGAGAACAGCCTTTCAGAAGTTTTCAAAAAGAGCTAAAAAAATGACTGATTGAAAATTGTTTTTATTCCATAAATAAATTTGAAAATTATAAATCAAATAAAAAATGGATATGAGTGTCTCCATTATTTCAAATTCCATCTATTTCAAATGTAATCTTTAATCATAGTATTTGACATATAGCTATAGAAAATGATATTTTTATTTTTAATAACTATAGTATTGACATGAATAATGATATTGTTGACATTTGTTTTGCCAAGGATGATGATTAGTCTTTCGAGACTAATTTCGGGACATTTGTATTTTTAGTTTTTATTTTGTTTGTGCTAGGTTCTGGTCATTGATTATTATGTCAAATTATTATAAATATTTGCTTGCCGAAGAACAAAGTAGGCGAAATATGAAGATCCAAATCATAATTATATAATTCTAAGAACTGTAACACCATATTTCATGCAAATAAATATATCTATCTATCTTTCTTTGATTTATTAACTAGCCCACTTTTGCTACGATAATTTAAAATCAGCATAGATATTAAAAATTGCAAAATTCAAACTATCTCGGTCTTCAAGCGCCTGCCCATTTTTAAATTGATAGCTTTTACAATGAGATAATTTGCAGGAGTCAAATAATACATTAATGTAAAAAGTGAGCATACTTACCAAAACCAGTCCTGTTAATCAACGCGCTTACATAATGCCATGTACTTGCAGCGAGGGTGTGATCACATGACATACTGATCCGAAGCGACATGTTGGGAACATCCGACATAATGTGGCGAATTTACGCATCGCCGTACGTTCTTGCCGCATTCTGGAACAAAATAAAAACACAATTGGGTCCACTTTAATTAATACACCAGCCTTTCATACTGAGTATATATTTACTATGATACGGTTCAAAACAATGGTTCTCACTTATACAAATAAAACTTAAACTTAAATAGGCCTCGGGGTAGCGAGACTTATACCGAGATGTAACAATAGTGCACAACGCCATCTATGCCCTCGTAAGGAAACTCAAAACCAGTATACAAACCCGTGAGTTAACTATACCGCGATACAGCGAAATCGTACAACGCCATCTAGGCTGGCATGAGAAACTTATAATAACATAAACATTTCCGCCCACCAAGGACACGTTGCAAACTGTCCTTCTAAAAAGAGTAATACGGTTGTGCATTGCTAACAAAAAAAAAATACCCTCCTTATAACAATTTATACTTATGACAACAAACAATAGTTAAATACATACAACAAATTAGACAGTTACTGGTAATAAGCACAGTTTTGAAGTCGGCCTTTTAATAAATGTATCCTTTGTGCGTACTGTGACTACACGCGTAATATTGTCCGAACCTGGATGCTTTTGTTCAATTTTACCTAGCAACCATCTACCAGGAGGCATATTATCCTCCTTTATAAGTACTACATCACCTATTGATGGTTCTGGGGTTTTGTACTGCCACTTATGCCTTTGCAAGAATTGGTGAAGATAATCCTGCGACCAACGTCGCCAAAAATCTTGCATCATTTATTGGTGAAATTGCCACCGCCGAAGAGAGGATATATTAGACCTTTCATAATTAACGTCTGGTACAACGACAAGTGGTTCGCCCACAAGAAAATGACCTGGGGTTAAGACTACAAGATCGTCTTGCTCTTCCATGTAGGATAAGGGTCTCGAATTGAGGCAAGCTTCAATTTGAGTCAATACGGTGGCTAGTTCCTCATATGTCAACGTGGAGTTCCATATGACTCTTTTCAGGTGGTATTTGGCTGATTTTACCCCGGCTTCCCATAAACCGCCCATATTTGGAGCTCGTGGGGGTATAAAGTTCCATTGGGTACTGTTATTCGCGAGGCACTCAGTCAATTCTTGTTTAAAGGTCGATTTTTCGCCGTTGAATAAGTCAACCAGCTCTCTAGCGGCTCCAACGAAATTTGTGGCATTGTCGCTATACAGCTCTGCACATCGACCACGCCTGGACACAAACCTTCTAAAGGCAGCCAAAAACCCTTGAGAAGTTAGATCGCTGACTGGTTCCAAATGCACCGCTCGTGTTGACATACACACGAACAATGCTATGTACCCCTTATAAGACTTATTACCTCTGCCTTTAGACACTCTTATATTCAATGGACCAGCGTAATCGACACCGCTTTGTAAAAATGGTTTGTTTGGAGTCACCCGAGATGAAGGGAGCTGTCCCATAAGTTGATTGGTTACCTTAGTTGAGTAACGTATGCAAGTTACACAACCTCTGAAATATTTTTTAACTAAACCTTTGACGCCTACAATCCAGTACATAGAACGCAAATACGTGACAATAAGTTGTGGACCACCGTGCATGGTTTTCTGGTGAGCGTCGGCAATCAAAAGTCTCGTTAACCATGATTCTTTAGGAATAAGAATCGGATGCCTTTCGTTAAAACTTAACTGAGACATTCATAGTCTCCCACCAACCCTAACTATACCTTTAGCGTCTAAAAACAAGTTTAGTGATTTTAACATTTTCCTTTTCTTAGCTAAATATCCCTTATCCTTCAATTCCGCTAACTCCTCTGACAACCCTTCTTCTTGGCATCTCTTTGTACATAAATCTAATGCATTGTCGATTTCCTGTTTAGTCAAATTCTTAGTGCTGTGCCTAGTCACTGAATTTCGTTTCAGGTTTAGGAATCTTAGACAATACGCAACAACACGTTTAAGTTTGGATAGAGAAGAGAATCTTTGCCAAAGAGCAGTGTCGCAGATAGTTGTGTGGACCTTAATCTGCTCCAGAGTTGTGAGCAGTTGCTTTGGTCTCTTGAAATTGATTTCCGGTTGTCTGAGGAAATCAGGACCTTCAAGCCATATAGCTGTGGTTGATAGATCTATTGGAGAGATACCGCGAGACGCACAGTCTGCTGGATTATCCTTAGACGATATATGAGACCAGTGCTGGGTGTCAAAGATACCCAAAATTTCCGAGACGCGATTCGCCACGAATGTTTTCCAGCGGCTTGGATGTTGATTCAACCAAGCCAGTACTACTTCACTATCAGTGTATGCATATAGGTCGTCTTTAGCTATTTTTAACACTTCAGCTACCTCCCTAATCAGTTTTGATAAAAGGACTGCTCCGCAAAGCTCTAGCCGAGGAATCGACACCTGTTTAATGGGTGCTACTTTTGTTTTTGAAGCTACCAAAGATACTTGAATATTTCCGGCCTCATCTACAGCTCTTAAGTACACAACTGCAGCGTAAGCCAATTTAGAAGCATCTGCAAAGCCATTCAGTTCGAGTTTAACTGAGCTTTTGCAGGTATGTAACCACCGGGGGATTTTAATATCCACTAAAGCAGGTAAGTTTTGCCGGTAAGTAGACCATTCCTTTAATAAATTTATGGGAACCTCTTGATCCCACTCAATCCCCGCTAGCCACAGCTTGTGAATAAATATTTTTGCTACAATTACACACGGCGCTAGCCACCCAAGAGGGTCGAACAACCTAGAAATATCTGAAATAATTTTTCTTTTTGTTACAGGTTCACTTAGCGGAGCGAGATCTACAGTGTATTGGAAAACATCTTGACACGGGATCCAGGTAAGTCCTAATATTTTTGTACCTTCTACCTGTATTCTTAACTCCTCACCTGAACTATTATTCTCCTTTCTTATCATTTCTAATAACTCCCTGCTATTGCTTATCCATTTTTGCATTGGAAATCCTCCCTTAGCCAATATTCTAGTTAGTTCACTATATATATATAAAAACAGTCATCTATGCTTTCAGCTCCAGTCATGAGATCATCCATGTAGAAATCGTTTAAAATTATTTTGGATATTTCAGGCTCACCTTGACACTCATCATAAGCCAGCTGATGCAAGGCCCGTACAGCAAGGTATGGGGCGGAGGCAGTGCCGAATGTCACCGTAACCAACTCATATTCTTCTATCTCATTTTTAGGACTGTCTCTCCATAGAATTCTCTGAAATGGGGTATCTTTTTGGTCAACTAAAACCTGTCGATACATTTTCACTATATCCCCAACCAGACATATCTTATACTTTCTCCAGTTCATAATAGTGTGACGGAGTTCGGCTTGCAAGGATGGACCCACCATCAAATTATCATTAAGGGATTTACCATTTGTTCCCTTGCAGTAAGCATCGAACACAATCCTGACCTTCGTTGTGGTCTTGTTCTCCCGAACAACTGCGTGATGAGGCAAGTAAACAGCTTCTATATTTCTTTTTTCTAGCTCAGTAACTTTTCTCATATGATTTAATTCCAAATATTCTTTGATAACCTGTGTATAATTAATTTTTAATTCGATATTTTTCTGTAATTTTAATTCTAACCCTTTAAATCTTCTTTCAGCTATTTTCCTCGACTCACCGTACTTGCAGTCCGGGTCCGCATCCCGAAACGGTAGCCGTACTATATATCGGCCACTGTTATCCCGTTTGGTGGTATCTGTAAACATCTTCTCGCATCTAAGCTCTTCCTCCGTGAGCATTTTCTTAACACCTAACGGTTCGGATTCTAGTTCCCAAAAACTTTTTAACAAATCGTCACCACCTAAACTACAATGCATCACGGTGATTTGAGAAGGTATAACTATTGAGTTGTCTACGTCACAAACTCCAGATAACACCCATCCGAAGGCAGTATCTTGCGCTAAGAGGGACCCACATTCACTGCGATTAATACCTACTTTAAGAATGTGGCTGTATACTTCAGCACCTAACAAAATATCGATTTTGTTAGGTCTGTGATACTCCGGATCAGCCAACTTTCCCACAGTCAAGCTTACCCGTTCTACCCTAGTTACCTTAGCAACTGGGAGAAGGGCCGTAACTGACGTCAAGACGTAAGCATTAACCTTAATTTGAAATCTAGGATCGACTCTTGACCTTATATTAACCTGAACGGTAGACCTTGACACTACACTTTTGTGTCCACCGACACCAGTTATAGTGTTATTCGTAGAAATCTTCTTAAAACCTAGGTACTGCACTATAGCTTCGGTTATAAAAGATCCCTGCGACCCTTGGTCCAATAAAGCTCTAATCATGCGAAAATTCCCATCTTTCGACTCAGCTTGCACGACCGCTGTAGTTAATAGAACTGTTTTACCGCAGTTCCCTGTCGAAAGACAAGAGACCAGTGGCTCACTTGACCCCTCCGGTTCCGCGGAATGCTTGTGACTATTAGTCACTATTTCCTCCTTCATCTGTATACCCGATGAGGACTTTTTCTGAACCGTGTCTTCATTAGTAGACCCAGAAACACCACTAGGGTGTAATAAAGAATGGTGGCGCCGTTTACACACCTGACACCGTACAATTTTTTTACAATATTTGGCAGTGTGGTTGCTATTTAAACAATCAAAACATAATTTATTTTCCATAGCGAATTCACGTCGACTCTCATTGGATTCCTTGCTAAAAGCTTTGCAAGAAGATATTTTATGATCTGCAGCACAATACGCACAAGAATCACTAACCTTTGATTATATGATATGGAATGACTTAGAATTAGATTTTTTCTCAACATGGGGTTTTGACTCTAAATTCTCCAGACCCCTAAACCGACCCGTTAAGAAATCTGAAAACTCCTCAAACGTGGGCAATTCATCAGTGGAATTCGATGACAACTTAAGTTCCCAAGCTTTTTTTGTGTCTGGATCGAGTTTAGCGCTGATTAAATAAATAATTAAAATATCCCAAGACGATATGTTTACCCCTAAAGCTTTAATGGACTCTAAGCATTCAGTAGTAGCCTTTATGTCCTCCTGAAGATTGACCAACAACTCCATTTTTAATATCTTATCTAATTACAGAATTTACTAAATAAACACAAGCACAACTACTTTAAACTAATAAATAGAAAGCATAAATATTTTACTGTTAGACCATGAAGCAATTAATATACACTTAATGTTTTTTAATATGCAAATAGTACACAAATATGCCAGCAATAAAACAACTAATATAGTTTAAGCATCTAATAACTAATTAAAGATTTTCTAAGTACATAAAATAATCGCAAATTTTTAACTAAGACAATTTGAACTAAAATTATTCTAAGTCCTAAAACTATTTTTCAAAATATTACAGGTGTTTTTAGCATAAAGTCTGTTAGAAAACGGGCGTGGATTCCCCGTCAGACCAACTTTTAGCTTAAAACTATCACAAGTCTAAATCTACTTAAAATATTCTAAGTTCCAATACTTGTTCGCAATTTTTCAAATACTTCTAATTTTCACTAGTCTTGACGTTAAGGTTCAAATTCTTCTAACTTTACTTTGGCAAATAAATTCGAAAATGTACTCACGATTGATGTCCCACACTGCACTCACTCACTGTGTAACGTGTAACTGGTGGCGCCCCCTTGCGGCAACGTTCTGCTTCCTCTGTGACCACTTCCTGATTCCTTAGCCGACGAGACGCAGCGCGTAGCGTCCCCCTTGTCAGCAGGGTATACTATCTGACCAGCGATCCACTGACCAGTAAACCTGACTTATAGTCTCGAAGACTACCACGGAGTATGCCGAACCGTCGCAATCCGGCTCGAAGGATCATGAACACAATTGGGTCCACTTTAATACACCAGCCTTTCATACTGAGTATATATTTACTATGATACGGTTCAAAACAATGGTTCTCACTTATACAAATAAAACTTAAACTTAAATAGGCCTCGGGGTAGCGAGACTTATACCGAGATGTAACAATAGTGCACAACGCCATCTATGCCCTCGTAAGGAAACTCAAAACCAGTATACAAACCCGTGAGTTAACTATACCGCGATACAGCGAAATCGTACAACGCCATCTAGGCTGGCATGAGAAACTTATAATAACATAAACACAAAAGTAACCATTAAAATAAACTTCTATATCGCTTTAAACAGGTAAACACTGCCTGCGGTGGTAATTCTTTCAAGCAATTGTTAAGGTGGTTATACCATATGCATTCAAGAGCCGCTCTCTCTCTATCATCGATTGGCTTACGCCTTACATTATTTGTCAAATGACAGACCCGTCAACAATGAAACTTAAATTTTAGACTTCTTTGACCATAAAAGTGACTTCACTGGGTTTGAATTTAAGTGAAATGCAAAACAGTGTTTTCCTTATCAGAAAATTGTGATGAAAATACTTACACTTCATTTATCAGCTTCACTTCATTGCTCATGTTGGTTTCGCAGTTTTCGGTGTCCAGTGCGTTATCAGCGTAGTTTTCCTTGTATATTTTTTTGCTTTTCATCGTATCTTAAAGCGCCTGCTGTCTTTCTTGTCCTACGTTTTTATTCATCATCTGAATGGCATAAGTTTAGAAACAGTTACATAACATATTATCACTTTTCCTTTTTTCGTTTATTAAAAACGATGCCGTTATTGGAACACGATCGCAAGACCACTTACATCTAAAAAACTTTATAAAATCAGTCCAGTGGTTCATCATAGACACATTTTACGGATGAATATTTTAATGACCTTACCTGAATCTTTAGTAGTTTCTAGTTGCCTTAGCTTTATTATAATAATAGATGCACAAAAATTAATTCACACGTCCAAGTCACTTGCACCGTAAATCGGGAGAGAGCTCTTAAGAAAATTCTGTATAGAAGCGCAAACGAACACTGAATGAGCTCTAAATGATATTTCAAAATAGGGCTATTAGATATCTTAAATTTTTTCGATATTCAATCATTGAATTGGCATTGTTCTAAAACTCAGATAGGTACTGTGACGCCCTTCCGGAGTCAACAGTAACAGGAGTACGAGGTGTGGGCTTGCAACTGTCTGGTACTGGAAACACTGCTAGTCCACGCCCACTCCTGAGCTAGGGACGTGGGATACACCGGTATTTTAAATATAAACAAATAGCACTGAACTGAACGAAAGTATTTATTTGGGTTTATCGCGAGATATTATGTTACATTGAACTTTATTATAACTAACTAACTAACTATCTTCACGCTGTATCCCTGACGGGGTAGTCAGAGAGGACAGATCGCCAGGCTTCGCGATCCATGTATACTTCTTTCGCTTCTTCGAGATTCATCAATCGCTTCATACACGCACGTCTGGGTATCCGAGTACTTTTGACCTTTCCGTTTTTGAGCAATCTGCTCACGTGGTCTTCATATGTAAGTCTCGGCCTACCCTGACTCCTTCTACCCTCTACTTCTGAACAATATATATTCTTCGTCAATCGTTCCTCACTCATTCGTTGGACGTGTCCAAACCAACGGAGCACGCCCTTTTCCAGCTTAACGCTGACACTTTCATTCAAACCTGCCAAATTGCGTATCACTTCGTTACGTATTCGGCCAGCCAAGGTAACGCCGCACAACTTTCGAAGTGATCGCATCTCCACAGCATTCAATTTACTTTCATGCATCTGCTGACATACCCAGGTTTCACTACCGTAAAGCAAAGTTGGCACTAGCACTGCGTTATGAATCGCCAGTCGTGCTTCTTTTACGATGCTTTGTCGCTTTACTAACTGGGACAAAGCACCGTTAACTTTGTTTCCGGCAGCTACTCGCCGTTCCACATCCGAATCACATCTTCCATCCGCGCTAAACATACTTCCTAAATACACAATTTCATTCACTTGCTCTAGACGTTCCTGGTTTACCCTAATCTCGCATTTAGTTCTTACGTCACCTCTTTCAAATACTAGAACCTTAGTTTTACTTGCATTCTTCATTCAACTTTATTATACTTCATTCACTTCACTTCTTCATTCAACTTTATTATACGGTTCACAAACGCGACTGCACATTCAATGCAGTATCTAACCCGGATTTTCACTGATGGCAATCGGCAGCGAAGTCGTCGCCACAGAGCTCAGCCATCCAATCTTCCGAAGTGACATCAGCCTATCCTCTTTTATTTTCCATTCTTAATTTAAAAACATTTATTATATATTTGCCTAATGGCTATCGCTGCGACCAGCCAGCACGCTTGGCCCCATACCGTGACATGCGTCCTCTATACATAATATGTCCTCTATACATAACACGAATTAACCATATTTCATGAAAATCTAACAGGTTTAATATGAAAATTTACACAATCGCAAATCGAAGCACGAGCATACAATGACCTTATAACGGGACATCTCCAATTTAAAACACGTAAGTATATACCTACCTACTATTATGAGATTGTAAAAATATATGATCAATAAAATTTATGGTGACCCTACACTTTAAGCAAAATGGCGGGTCCAAGCGGATCTTGCATTTAGTATTACCAAACTCAAACATTTAAGTACTACTCTTACAAAGTATTAATGAGTATTTTTTTAATACTATGAAGTTCTTATTATTAATTATAGGAACTGTAGAAATATTTAGATAAGTTCCACAGTTTAAAAATAATTAATTTTACTAAATCATAAAAAAAGAAATATATATAAAAATTTCTAGCATTTCTACCAAATCCAATGGTTATTTGAGCTGGTTTTAAGCTAGCTACCGCTTATAAGGAAATAAGGTTCGGTTCCTTCGGTTAAGAAAATAGAAATAGATGTTTTTTTTATTTAATATTTTTTTATTATTATTATTAATTTAATTCAATTTGCACCGGCAGATGGGATTTGGCATAATGCGTGGGTAATGTTGTGATAGAAAATTGATTTTTTTAATAAATAAATAAAATAAATAAATAAATATCCATCACGCCTTATCCCCGAAGGGGTGGCAGAGGCATATTATATGCCCACTTTTCACCGTTTGGATTTCTGTTCCACGTAATAGGTGGTGAGCCCATTGCCGTGTTGAAATAGACAGACGCAGGTTGTGGCTACCTGCTGTTGAAATTTTTCAAGCCGCCCATAAGGCATTCAACCAGGCTTAACGACTGCCATTTTACTGGCAACCGGGACCAACGGCTTAACGTGCCTTCCGGTGCACGGAAACGCTCGCAAATGTAAACTTTCAGACTTCACAAGTTGAATCGAACTTTGATTATCAACATGCAAATTTATTTTTATGTCCAAACCGGTTATTTCTTGTAATAGAGATTTTAGATACAATGCCTCTTTGCAGCAGTCTGCTGCGGCTATGTACTCCGCTTCAGTCGACGATAGCGCTACTATAGGCTGCCTCTTGGATGCCCATGATATTGGTCCATCAGCTATCATAAGCACGGAGCCAGAAGTGCTTCTTCGCGTCAATGGGTCTCCAGCATAATCCGAGTCGCTGTAAGCATCAATGTTCTCTATCGGTTGGTTTCGTTTAAACAAAATGCCTTTCTCTTTGGTTCCCACTAAATATTTGAAAATTTTCTTGACTTTTGTGACGTCTTCTCTGGTGGGGTTTTCGACCTTCCTGATAACTAGATTGACCGCTTGTGCGATATCTGGTCTGGTTCTGGTAGACAGGTACAGTAAACTTCCCACTGCTTCCCTATAGGGATATTCCTTCTCCTGGGCAGTTTCCTGTATCGACTTTGAATCGCTACTTGCGGGCGTGTCACAAGGTTTGGCATTTTTCATGTTGTATTTTTGATGATCTCTGAGTAAGAATTATTCCTTCTTTTGAATTTTTTGTTTCCATACCCAGATAAGTACTTGGATTTTCATTCTTTTTCACTTCAAATTTGGTTTCAAGTTTATTCAAAATAACTTCGATCTTTTTCTTGTCCTTTCCTATGACAATTCCGTCATCAACGAATAGTCCGATTATTATTGACTTATCTTCATTTATGAAAACGCATCGATCTGTTTTGATTGTCTTAAATCCCAAATCAAACATCACATGGGTAAAAGTTTTGTTCCATGTAAATGGAGCTTGTTTTATTCCGTACATTGTTTTTTTTAATCGGCAAACTACTTCTGTAGTATTGCAGTCAGTCTCATAGCCAACAGGTAATTTCATATAAACTTCATCTGTTAACTCTCCGTATAAGAAAGCTGTTTTAACGTCAAATGTCATGAAGTAGTAAGATTCAGATGCGGCAATTGCTAATAAAGTTTTTAATGCAGATTGACTTACTACTGGGCTATTAATGTCTTCGAAATCCAGGTTTCCTTTCTGGTCGCATCCACGTACGACTAATCTAGCCTTGTACGTACCGTCATCTTTAATCCGAAATACCCATTTTTTCGACAGTATTTTGTGTCCTGTGGCTTCTGACTTGTCAACTAATACCCAGGTGGTATTTTTCTGTAATGATTCCATTTCAGTTTTAATCCCCTTCTCCCAATTTCGTCTGTCGGTGCCAGTCACAGCTTCTTTGTATGTGAGTAAAGAGCAGTCAAAATCGTCATTATTTTCTGACGTAAACATGGTCACGCAGCGACTTAACTCATAATCTTTGGTCCATGCTGGTGGTCTCACGTCTCTTTGTGGTCTTCCACTTGAGGGAGATGGTTCATTAACAGGGTCTTGACTAGAGCTGGATTAAAGGGGGTTAGATTCCTGAAAAGGTAAGTTCTCATCAATTTTGTTTCTTTTTTCTGGAAAATAAATGTCAATTTGTTCTGTTTCAGGTTCTGGAGTAAGATCTTCACGTTTTTCAGCAGGAGTACCGCCATAATGCATCTTTTCGATTACTTTTACATCTCTGCTGATAACAACATCATTCCTTTCGGGTAAATAGATTCTAAAACCTTTTGTATATTCCGCATATCCTAAGAATACTCCTTCTGTGGCTTTGGCTGTGAATTTTCCTCTTCGGTTTTTGTTCATCACAAACGCTCTATTTCCGAATACCTGTAGGTGATTTCCTAAAGGTATTCGTTGTACCCATTTCTCATATGGGGAATTGCCTTTGAGAGTTCTTGCTGGGCGTCTATTTATCAAATAGTTTGCAGTATTTAATGCTTCTGCCCAAAATTTTGCAGGTATATTGGCATCGAGCATCAGACATCTGGCTTTATCCATCAGCGACCGATTTTTTCTTTCACTCATGCCATTTTGCTGTGGGGTATAAGATGCAGATAGTCTTCGGCTTATACCGTTATCTTTGAGGAATTTGTCAAACGCTTTAGAACTGTATTCGCCTCCATTATCAGATTGTAGATTTTGAATTTTCTTCTTATGAAACAGTTCAACATAGTTTTTATATTCCTTGAATTTATCAATTACTTAACTCTTTTCTTTTAAAAAATATACACAGCAGTATCTTGTATAATCGTCAATAAATGTTACGAAATACTTAGATCCGGCTATTGATTCATTCTCAAATGGGCCACACACGTCACTGTGAATTATCTGGAGCACTTCGGTAGAGATTAATTGTCCATGGCTTTGGAATGGTAGAGTGAAAAATTTTCCTTTGATACAAGTCTCACAGATACCCAAAGCTTTTTCTTTAAAGTCGAAGCCTCGCATCATTTTATTTTTAACCATTTATTTTAGGTCTCTTTCATTTATGTGACCTAATTTCTTGTGCCATTTCATAATTTCGCTTTCATCATTAGATGTGAAGTTTGCTGTCTCTTCCAGTTTATCAAATTTAAGGTAGTATAATCCATTTCTTCTTTTAGCTTTTAATACAGTTTTCCCGCCTTTTTTGACACTAGCTTGTTTCTTTCCAAATAGAACCTTATAGCCATGATCCGTAATTTTGCTTGCAGAAATTAGATTATTCGATAAATCAGGTACATATAATGTGTCAGAAAGACTCATTTTATAGCGTCGATCATTTGTATAAAGTTCGGCTTTTCCTTTCCCTTTAACTTCGGTCGTATGCTTTTCTGAAGCTAGCTTTAGAGTGTCAGTCGCGGGGAGTACGTTATGGAGTATACTTTTATCACCCGTCATATGTGACCTACAGCCACTGTCAAGACACCATAAATTGCCTTTACATTTCGACGTTCCTGTTGTTAAACAGATGTTATATGTCTGTTCTTGACCTTTAGTTTTATTGGGGTTATTGGGTCTCTTCTTCGACCAACAAGCTTCTGTGGAATGCCCTTTCTTATTGCAGTTCTTGCAAAATTGTACCTTTTTCTTCGTCTTTGTGTAGAATGCTTCTGAAGTCTGAGGTTCACTCGCATCGGTTTGCCTTCTTGCTTCGTACTCTTCTACGATTTTTATTTTTAAATTTTCAGGACTTGGCAGAACATCTCTCGACTCAATTGCCGTTCGGAAGCTATCGAAATTTGTAGGTAAACTGTACAACATCATTACGCTTAATAACTCTGGATGAATTTTGACATCCATCTGTTCTAATTTACCTACTATATCCATAAAATTACTGAGATGGTCTCTCACATCTTCTTGTTGAGTCATTTTCTTCAATACTAGTTGCTTTAATAGCGTAGCCTTTCTTGCCGGCCCTGAACCTTTAAAAATAAACAGTTTAACACCTGTATATTCTTTGAACCGTGTATTTACTGAAGATAAATAACTATAGAAATGTATACGTGATGTTTATTAAAGCAAATTATAATATTCGAGTTTTGTACATTTGTCAATATAAAACATACTGGTGGCGTAGCAACCAAGCCTTCACTAAGTAAGACCATAGTCTAACATCTTCTCTTGAAGCCTTGGTAACCAGTGTTCCATATCCTCTTAAGCATGTAACCCAATCCGTTGGCTTAGCTTGAACAACCTTGGCTTGTACAAAGGTTTTGTAAGCATGTCAGCCACCTGATTTTCTGTTCCAATTTTGGCTATTTGCATAGTACCATCAGCTACAGTCTCTTTTATAAAGAAATGCCGCAGCTTAATGTGTTTTGTACGGTTGTGAAACTCGTATGGTGGATTAAGTGCAAGTTTTATAGCTGATTCATTGTCAACAAAAAGAACAGCAGTCTTGTCTGGTTTTTCAATTTTATTAATGAGCCTATTCAGCCAAATAATTTCTCGTGCTGTTTCACTTGCAGCGACTATCTCAGCTTCAGTGCTTGAGATGGCAACTGATGTTTGCAACTGACTGCGCCACGATATTGGGCCTCCATATAAGCACGTAGACCTGATGTCGATCTTCCTGAGTCAGAGTCTCCACCATGATCTGCGTCACTGTAGCTTATCAATGATTTTGCACTATCTTTGTAATAAGTTATGCCGTAATCTACTGTTCCCTTTAAATAGCTCAGTATTCTCTTCACTTTCATGACGTCTACATGAGTAATCTAAATGTCTTGAGACGACACCCACTGCGTAAGCTATATCAGGTCTGGTACCAACCATTAGGTAGGCAAGTGCGCCAACTGCTTCCCGATAAGGAAACTTACACCAATCACCTTCAAAATCTTCTCTTGATTCTGAATCCTTTATAATAGGAGTGGCAACTGATTTACAATTTAACATCCCAAATCTTTCAAGAACCTTTTTGTGTAGGCATTTTGATGTATCTTTATACTACTATCATTCTTATTTATTTCAAGACCTAGAAAATAATATGACTTACTGTTTTTATGAGTTTGAACTCTAAATCGATTCTCGAGTGTTGTTAAAAATTCATTAATAAGCCCTTGTGATGTCCCAGCGAGAAGCCCATCATCGACATACAAAGCTAATAGTAGTCGACCTCCTTCCCTCTCCAATGAGAAGAAACATGGATCTTCTGCAGGTACAAAACCTTGTTCTAAGAGAAACTCTTTGATACAATTATTCCAACATAATAGGGCTTGTTTCAATCCATAGAGGCTTCTTTTCAATTTAAAAACTCTTCCCGAGTTGTCATTGTAGCCTTCAGGCTGTTTAACGTAAATGTCTTCTTTCAAACTTCCATATAGAAATGCTGAAGACACATCAAATTGTGTAAGAATCATATTTTCTCTTGCAGCAATACTTATGAGTAGTCTTATAGAACTCATTTTAGCGACAGGACTAAATGTTTTGTCGTAATCGATGCCTTTCTTTTGAGAATAACCCACAGCAACAAGTCTGGCCTTGAATTTATTTATAGACCCATTTGGGTTCCTTTTTATTTTAAATATCCATTTAGTTGAAATGGCTTTGCGACCGTTGGGTAAAGGAACTATTTCCCAAGTGTCATTCTCCTTAAGAGAATTAATTTCATCATCCATAGCTCTAATCCATTTGTTTTTATTATTTGACTTCATCGCTTCCTTGTAGGTTTGTGGTTCTTCTTCATGTTCATAAACTTTCTCAACACAACTAATTACAAATTCATCGAACCTAGCAGGAGCTTTCAATGTAGAGCGATCTCTTAGGTTTATTTTCTCTTGCAGCAATACTTATGAGTAGTCTTATAGAACTCATTTTAGCGACAGGACTAAATGTTTTGTCGTAATCGATGCCTTTCTTTTGAGAATAACCCACAGCAACAAGTCTGGCCTTGAATTTATTTATAGACCCATTTGGGTTCCTTTTTTTTTTAAATATCCATTTAGTTGAAATGGCTTTGCGACCGTTGGGTAAAGGAACTATTTCCCAAGTGTCATTCTCCTTAAGAGAATTAATTTCATCATCCATAGCTCTAATCCATTTGTTTTTATTATTTGACTTCATCGCTTCCTTGTAGGTTTGTGGTTCTTCTTCATGTTCATAAACTTTCTCAACACAACTAATTACAAATTCATCGAACCTAGCAGGAGCTTTCAATGTAGAGCGATCTCTTAGGTTTATTTTCTCTTGCAGCAATACTTATGAGTAGTCTTATAGAACTCATTTTAGCGACAGGACTAAATGTTTTGTCGTAATCGATGCCTTTCTTTTGAGAATAACCCACAGCAACAAGTCTGGCCTTGAATTTATTTATAGACCCATTTGGGTTCCTTTTTATTTTAAATATCCATTTAGTTGAAATGGCTTTGCGACCGTTGGGTAAAGGAACTATTTCCCAAGTGTCATTCTCCTTAAGAGAATTAATTTCATCATCCATAGCTCTAATCCATTTGTTTTTATTATTTGACTTCATCGCTTCCTTGTAGGTTTGTGGTTCTTCTTCATGTTCATAAACTTTCTCAACACAACTAATTACAAATTCATCGAACCTAGCAGGAGCTTTCAATGTAGAGCGATCTCTTAGGTTTATTCTATCTGAACCTTGATGCAGTTCATCTGATTGTTCCGTTATAACATCTGGACAAGAGTCGTTTTCATCGTCTTCTGATTCAGCTGTATCGAAATTCACGGAATCATTCATTGGCTCTATTGGTATACTTGTGACTGGATCATCAAGATCAAGATCATGACTAAGTTGAAGGGGAATCATTAGAGTTCCGGTTGTCTTCTCTTGCGAGTTACTTTCGGTTACAGATTCTGTATCGTCAATAGGATTCAAAGTTTTCTCGTCAAATATCACATCTCTAGAATTTATAACTGACAAGCTATCTTTCAACCATTTACGATATCCTTCGTCATTATTATATCCAACTAATATACCTTTCTTGGCTTTTTTATCCAATTTACTACGTGAAACTTTTGGAACATGAGCATAGCAGGTACTGCCAATTACTCTCAAATGACCAATTCTTGGTTTTCTACCATACCATAGTTCATATGGTGATTTATCTTCATTTGTAGGACCAGTGCGGTTAATAATAACAATAATAAAAAAAAATTGGCGTTGTCAGAAGCATCTATATTGTATATAATAATTAATTTTCAGAAGTATTTACACACAAGCACTTATTTAAGTATTACAATAGAATAATAAAGAAACAGAATCAACCTCAACATTATAAAAATGAACCGAAATATGCAGTAAACAAGAAAATATGTTTATAATGTTTTTGAAGAATGACATGACGTCTGTC